>CM042696.1:218238522-218863522 GCA_023614405.1 Avena insularis | reverse complement strand
CCAGAAAAGTTGAACAATTCTATGGAGAAACTCAACCTTGGCCCATGAGTCAAGTATGGAAATAAAGGCCACTATGCAGAAGTTTTCCAAGAAGAAGTTTTCCAAGATTCCAAGCAAGCCAAGATGTAGTTTAGTTGGAAAAATTTTAAGGGTGGTAGTACCCTAGCTGTTTGAGCCAACTTGTAACCCTAGCCTCCCCAAATCTCGGGACGAGATTTATTTTAAGGGTGGTAGCCTGTCACATCCCAAGATTTTCCAAATCTTGTAATGTGAAAAATAAAATAACAAAATAAATTTTTGTTGAAAATCAGGGTGAAAAGAAACTTTTGTTTCTAAAAGGAGACTTGAAATCCCATCTTGAACAAACTTTGGTAAAAGTTTGAATTCAACAAAAATCCAAATCAAGGGAAATGCATTCCTCAATGAATGTATCTAGAAATTTGAACACCTAGAAAATAAATCCAAAACCCTAAACCCTAATGGAAGGAAATCATTTTCCAAAGTATCTCCAAATCCATGGATTTGATCCATACCAAATTTGATCAACAAATAATCACAAAGGATCAAGAAAGACCTTGGAGATTGGTTTCACTTAGTTTGGAACTATAGGCAAAATCTTATGACTATAATAAGATAAGGAAATTGAATTTCCAAAAGCTAATAAAGCCCTTACCAAAAGCCATACCAATTGGTGATCAATAATCCTAAAGGGATTTATAAAGATAAACATTTATCAAAGGAAAATAAATTGTTTTGGAAACACTGTTTTAGATCTTTTAATAAAAGACTTTGGTTTCAAATGAAAAGATAAGCCAAATTAATTTTGGCCAAACTTTTGAAATAAAATATTTTGTTTTGATAAAATGAGTAAAGGTTTATTTAAATAAAATAAAGGATTTAAATATCCAATTTTATTTAAGTAAAAGCTTTTCCCATTTTAAATGAACACCAAGTATTTTATTACTACTTTGAAATCTTTTATTAAAAGGTTTTGCTTTGATTAAAATGAGTAAAGGATTATTTAAATAAAATAAAGGATTTAAATATCCAATTTTATTTAAGTAAAGGCTTTCCCATTTTAATTAAAACACCAAAACTTATTTATTTATTTAAATAAGTTTCCAAGTATTCTTTTATTTTTCAAATTAAACCTTCTAGTTTGGTTTTGAAAATAATTGGATTTCAAATGGAAATTTTATTTAAATAAATCAAACCCTATTTTATTAAATAACTAAAGATCCATTTTATTTAATGGATCCTAAATTAAATAAAAAAATATTTCATTTTGAGATTTGGATTATGTTGCCAAACAGAACCAAATTCAAAGTAAAGTTGAGTGTTTGTTTGAAATTGTTTGAGTGTTGTTTGAATGTTTGAAAACATTGTTTGAAATTCCAAACAGAAAAAGAATTAGAAAAAGAAAAAGAGAGCAGACAGAAAAAAATAAGAAAAAGGTTGACCCAGCCCAGCAGCCCACTAAGGCCCAGTCCAGCCCAGTCTTCTCCCCCCCCCGAAGAAACCTTTTCTCACTCAGAAACAGACCCGCACAGAGACTGACAGCCTGGCCCCTCTTCTCCCTCTCACTCACTCGCTGACGAGATGACCCCACCCACCGATTGTCTCCTTGAAGAAAACGATTCGAACCAAATAACGAACCCACACAGTCGATGACAGCTCGGACCCACTCCCACTCTCTCTCTTTCGCTGACAGACGGGTCCCACACCACTGTGCATCGTCCTCACCCGCGCCAGCCTTTCTTCCTCCTCCCCTCAACGGCGCTCTGCCGATTTACTCCGGCGTTAAATTCGCGTTAACCACGGCCTTTACTCTCCTGCGACGACGCCCATTTAACCGCCTGCTCCTCCTCCTCCTTTTCCCCCAGACCACTCCTCCACTCTGCCCCTAGGCTGCCTCCAATTCCCTCTGCACCACCGCCGTCACCGACAAGCTGTCTCCTCAATTCCGGCGAGCCCAGCCAATGCCTTGCCTCCCCGAGCACCCTAGCAGCTTCTCCACTCCCTGGCGCTTCTGTCCATACCACCCATTCATCATGGGTACCCGAGCCTCAACAACGACGCTGACACCACACCAGCCGTCTGCCGTTTCACCGCGAAGCTTTCAGTGAATTCCGTCGCCCAGCATCTCTCGATCATGCTCACGTGAACCCCATGATCAACCGCATCTTACCGTGCCTTTGTTTTGTCTTGGGTGAACTGCAGCAACGCCCGTCGTCAACTTTGGCGCCACCGTCCGCAAACTCCGCGACTCTTCCGGTAAGCACAAGACCACCCGACCCTCTCGTTCACGCACACGACTCCGTCTCGATCTTGCGCATCTAACCGAGCCTTCTTTTCGCTTCGGAGAGAACCACAGCAACGTCCTCGACAGCAACCGGAGCCAACCGCCGCCAGCACGAACTCCGGCGAGCAATCGCAGATGAATCAGAGCGCCCCTCGACCGAACAACACCTCCCCGAGCACCACCGTGACCTCCTGAGCCCGGTGAGCAACCCCTCCTTCTCTCTCGCTTCCTGTATCGCCGGCACCGTCATCGACCGATCACTCCGCCGCCAAGACCGCCCGCCGCTCCTTTTAGGTCAAGCAAGCAGCGACCGTTAGATGCAGATCCATCGGACACGATTAGTTCACTTAACGCCGAAGAGGTACGCTACCAAAGCCGCATGATCTAATTTAGATCTAACGCACCGCAGCACTCGATCCGGCTGAACCGGTATCGACCAGTAAGATCATGCCGTGTGTCACCTATCTGTTTAAAAACAGAATTAGAAAACAGAAACTTTAGCCATTTTCAAACCCATGTATCTTTTGATCCACACATCCAAATTTTACAAATTTGATGTCGTTGGAATCAGCAAGACAAGCTCTAGCCAACCCTGCCCTTAGTTTAGCAAATAGTATTTGTTAGCTTGTTTGATTTTGCAGATTCTTTTGTGTGCTTGCTAACATTAGAAAAATCATTTAAAAATGATTCTTAGGTTAAAACCTTTGAAAATTGGTTTGTTGTGACCTTACTGACCCTAGGAACCAACCCATAGTTTGGAAAATGATTTTGGAAAAGAATAGGAAGGATTAATTAGTTTAGTCCATTTCTAGCTAATTAAAAACCATTGTTTTGTTTATGAAAATGCTTTCATAAAGAAAACTTTGAGAAATTTTTTTGGACCAAACCTACTGACCCAAACACCAAGTTTTGAAATAGCAACTCATTTGGTGAACCCTATAGGTTAGTGCCTTAGTAAAAATATTTCTACACCACACAGAATGACACTTTGTTTTGAAAATGGTTTTATAGTGAAACCTTTTGCAAATGACTTAGCCACTTCACAAAATGACCAATAGGTGTGCCCAAATGTCTATGACCCATTAGGAACCCTTTTTTTCAAACAAATCAAAGCTTGGCATGCTTGCATGCATTACTTGAACTTTGCCACTTTGGTAAATGACCAATTTGGATCTTACAAAGTTTAGGAATCTAATAGAGACCCTCTTTGCAAATGACTTTGCCATTTTGGTAAATGACCAATTTGGAACTTACAAAGTTAGAAGCCTAGTGAAGACCATCCTTACAATAGAACCAACCTTTGCATGCTTATGCATGACTTAGATCCCATTACTTTGTGTGTGAAAAATTGTTTGTTTGGCTTTGTTATTTTATGTGTGTAGTTTTGCTTGATTGGTAGATTAAGTTTGTGCCTTGCTTGATTGAATTGTAGTGACTTGAAGAGTGTGAGTGTTGCAAGGACAAGGAGTGAACCTATACCCTCTACCAAAAAGGCAAGTGATATCATCATGAATATTCCATTCCTATATTTTATATATGCATTAGTATTATTTTTCTAAGTATAGGACTTGCATGGTTTTTGCTAAGTACAAGCTATTCTTGGGAAAACCTATTAGGTGAAACCTTAGTGAAAATTACCTAAGTCAAGATTCCTATTACTATCATGCTTAGCCTAGCTATTAGAAAACAAGGGTGGTTTATATATTCACACTATGGAAAAATATTCTAAGTCTTTGGACTTGTTTTTATTTAACAAAACAACTAAGTTAATGAATCACCTGGGTGGAATGGAAATAATGGTATATGTTGAGTGGTTCACAAGGCCATGGACTTGGGTTGTGTATCTCACTTGTGGATGGCCACCAGAAACAAAGAGATTTGAGATGTCAAATGTTGAGAAGCTTCAAGTGCAACCACTTGGCATTATGGGCTCTGCCATGATCTTAGGATGCTAGAACTTAGTCTCTTGGACAGTGGGTGGTAGATGGGATGATAGGTTGGAACGCGTCCATTTGACTAAGGAAAGGCTACTGAAGGATCATGTCTTGGGAAACCAAGGCTTGTGGGGAAAGTGCACCACCTCTGCAGTGTAAAACCTAAGTACTTAGCCATGTCCCTGGTAAAGGACAATTTGAGCATCAAGACATGGAAACTTCAAGAATCTCATCACTCCAATTTCTAAATAAAACTTGTGGGTGAACAAGGGTTAAAAGGATCTTCAGTCATTGATTGGTAGATGCCCTGAGTGGATCTGGAGTCTTTGATTGATAGATGCCTTGGGTGTTTTTGCCAAACAAAACTTAGTGTTTTCAAAAGTTAAGGAAAAATCTATTTTGAGCAAAGCAAGCCTAAGCTCCACCAGCCAAATGCATATAGTATTATAGTCCACTTAAAATATACTAAGGTATCACTTGCCAATACAATTCAAATGTATTGACCCTTGTGGCTGTAACTTATGATGTTGCAGGTTTGATTGATTTAGTGAAGATTGATTGATTAGGATTACAAAGTCTACAACCAACATCTTCCTGTGGCACTTTGAAGATGAAGGACCCATGACTATAGTTATTCCGCTGCAATGTAATGTAATTAGCCATATGAGCTATGTTTGATGTAATAAAACTATTTTATTCCTGGTTATAAAGTTGTATATGACCTTTGTTTCTTGATATTACATCTAAACTGTGGATGCTAGCTATTGATCCAGGGACTAGCATTGTAAACACAGGGGACTCAATCTTATTAAAGGTTGGGGACGCTACATTAGCACCAGGTACTAACTACTATCGCACGCACTCGCGGACCACGCTCATATCCTGGAACTTAGCCAGAAGAGCCATCAGGCTTGAAGGCACCACGTCGAGAGGAAACATTGCTTGATAAATGTGCCTAAGGCACGTCTATGCCTTCTTCAAGCATTGAAGCACGGTCCTACAGGGTCGCCAACGCGACTGCACTGTTGTGGTCCACCCAAAAATACCCACTAGCCTGCAGCTGCTCCTAGGTCAAGTTATTCATCCGAATGGCTGATTACCCACAAGTATAGGGGATGTATCGCAGTATTTTCGAGGGAAGTGAAACCCAATTTATTGATTCGACACAAGGGGATCGAAAGAATATTTATAAGCCTTAACAACTGAGTTGTCAATTCAGCTGCACCTGGAAACAATCTTGCTCACAGTAGTTTATTAGTAGAAACATTTTTGTAGTAGGAATAGCAAAGTAACAGCAGTAGCAAAGTAAAGACAGTAGTAACAATAGCAGTAAACAGTGGGATTCGAGTGCGGTAGGCATAGGGATGGATGGACGAGCGTTGCATGGACAAGTAAATTCACATAGCAATCAGAACATAGGGCAATTGCAGATAAATAAGATAAAGCATCCAAGTACTAGATAATCCTAGGAATGTGTTCCATATATAGTCATACGTGCTCACAATGAGAACTTGCACACCGTCTTTTGTCCTGCCAGCCCGTTTGCAGCGGGGCCTCAAGGGAACTACTGGCAATTAAGGTGCTCCTTTTAATAGAGCACTGGAGCAAAGCATTAACACTCCGTGAACGCATGTGATCCTCACATCAAAGCCATCCCCTCTGGTTATCCCGATTTCTATCACTTCGGGGCCTTTGGTTCCGGACAACAACGTGTGTATACAACTTGCAGATAAGACCAAAAACAATACTATCATAATGAATCAATAACATGTTCAGATCTGAAATCATGGCACTCGGGCCCTAGTGACAAGCATTAAGCACAACAAGTCGCAACAAAGTCATAAAGCACTACTAAAAGATACTAGGCACCATGCCCTAACAATCTGATGCCATTACATGAACGATCTCGTCCAATCCCTACCATCCCCATAGCCTACAGCGGGGGGTTACTCACTCATAGATGGGGGAAACATGGATGGTCGGTGGAGAAGCGATGGTGATGATCTCCTCCAATTCCCCGTCCTGGCAGGGTGCCAGAACGGAGTTTCTGGTGCTGTTTCGTGGAATCTGGTGGTGGCGGCGGAGCGGAACTCCTTCTGGAAAAACGTCGAACCCCCCGGAGGTTTTAGGTTAGAAGGCTTCTTATAGGCGAAGAGGGAGACCGAGGGGGGGCTGGGGGGGCCCACACCATGCCCTGGCGCGGCCAGGCCCAACCCGCGCCTAGGGGTGGTGTGGCCATCCCCTGTCCCTCCTCCGTCTCATATTCTGGCTCCGTGAGTCTTCCGGAAAATAGGCACTTTGGCTTTTGTCCCGTCCAATTCCGAGAATATTCATTTTCTAACATTCCTGGAACCAAAAACAGTAGAAAACAGGCAGCTGGCACTGTGGCTCTTGTTAATAGGTTAGTCCAAGAAATCATATGAAAAGTACTCCAAAGTGTGGACAAAACACAAGAAAGGAGATAAAACCAAGCATGGAACATCAAAAATTATAGATACATTTGCAATATATCAACATCCCAAAGCTTAACTCCTACTGCCCCTAGTAGGTAAGTGATAAAAAGAAATAATAATTTTTGAGGTGACATGCACCATCAAATACTTGACCAAAGTACTTGTAAAACATTCAAAGCTGGGATCATAGTACTTCAATCATAACATGAAAGACAAAGTTCTAGCAATAAGACAAAGAAACTATGATGCAACATGAAAAGGCACAAACAAAAGATTCATGAATAACAATGCATTGCAAGACGTTTGTTTGTTTCACATAAATAAAACATAGCATAGTAGTATTCAGCTTGTCCCTCATAGAGTAGCAAATATAAATGCATAGGACACCTTCAAAGTTCATAAGAGTGACTAGATACAAATAGTTCAAAACAAGCAATATCAAGTTACGCATCAATCAACAAGTCTTGGGACAATGCACATAGAACTAAGAATGGCCACTATGCTCTCAAACTAAGTGCATAAAGATAGAAGGTGGAGACTCAATGTAATGGTGGAAGAAAGGCCTTCATAAAAGAAAGCAGGGATTCAAGTCTCATAAAGAGCTTCCAAAAATTATGGTACTTATAGCTTTCAGCTCTCATTGCCCCTATCATAAGCATCTTGAAGTGATTAAGGTTAAAGTGAACAAACTATGGTGTACATGCTTGACGAAGTATAGGTTAGGAATCTCATGTCCCTTGAATACGAGGGCCGCTCCTCATGCTACTCAAGTTTAGTCACCGGTAAGTTCTTGTTATCGTAAGTACATGTGTATCATAGAGAACCGCCAACGGGGTACCCCTTGCCCGATGATACGAAAGAATCCCCATATCAAAATGACAAGGCAAGCAGACAATGAGCATCTCAGCAATCTTCTTATTTACCATGGGAATATGGTGCTTTTTGTCTCTTTCCTCTTTTCATAATCTCTTTTTTTCTTTTTCTCCGTTTTTTCTCAATATAGGACTCTTTTTTTATAAGAATGCTTCATAGACAGCTCATTATGGTTACGCTCAGGTTTCCACCATGTCAGCATGGATTAGACCAGCGGCCCAGACGTTTCTCTAACACATATACATAACTCCATGGACTTACAAGCTCCCCTTTCATTTCATACCGACGACATCCATATACAAAAGAGCATGATATCAACTAGGTACAAGTACCAAGTGCAATGTTGAAAGCGTTCCCCATGAAAGCATGGTCCTGCTAATCCCCAACAAATAAGTGCAAGCATATACAACATAGACGACACAATGGTTCAAGTTTATTAAGGGCAAGAAAAGTAAAGTGTGCCATCAAGTTCTTGAGAGCTTTAATCACTAGTTTTCTCATAACAAGTTTAATTTGGAAGGTAAACAAAAGCATGAATATACTTGGAATAGCATAAGATAGTAGGTAGGTATGGTGGACTCTTTGGAATAACTTGGTTTAGGGAGTTGGATGCATGAGTGGAACTCATACTTGGTTGTGGAGGCTAGCAAAAGACTGGGAATGACAAACTAAGAGGGCAATAATGGCCATAATCATGCAGAGCGACAAAACATCATTGATCAAAGCATAAAGTGATACTACAAGTTGAAAACTAAAGGATCATAAAGGCTTATGGTGACTTGGAATAGTCATAACATGGTGTGAGCATGTGCCAAGTCAACCCAAATAAAGCATCAAAGGAGAATACCACTATACTATGCTTTAATATGCTAAAACAACGCATGATTCATCCAAGGCACATTAAGAAATCTCAATTGTTTATAACAAGTCATGCTACAACAAATAATACTAAGCATAAAGCCAAAACAATATCAAGCATGGCATGACAAAGCATAGGCCACAGTCAAAAAAAAACAAACTCTCTTTACCACTTAAGCATGAACTTTTCCTACTCTTTTCCAATCCAAACCAAACTATTTGAACACCAATGTATGAAATAGGAGGTCCAAGCAATTTATTAAGCAAAATAAGAAAACCAAGCAAACAAAAACCAAAACAAAACCTAAAAAAGAAGACTCCAAGAACAACACAATTGTGCATAAAGCAATAAAAAGGAAGCGTTTGGAAGAAACAGGATTTTATTGATGGAGAAGGGGATGCCTTGGGCATCCCCAAGCTTTGACGCTTGTACTTCTTGGATATTTCTTGGGGTTACATGCGTGGCATCCCCAAGCTTGAGCTTTAGTATATTCTTCATCTCATTACTCATTCCTTCCATACACCTGAAATTTTTCCTTCATACAAAACTTCACACAATCTATATTAGCAACTTTAGTACACTCAAGATAATAAGTCTTAAGGTTCAGTTCCAACACCAATAAACTTCCATTAGAACACTAGCTACTGAAGCACTTCCCTCAAAAAGCTCAATTCCCCAAAAGAACTCAAAAAGGAACCAACAAGAAGCAAATGCAGATAATGGCAGAAATCTGTCAAAACAGACCAGCAGGTAAATACGAATTTTTTCGAAGACCTTATGTTGCTCAAATCAAAAAGTGTTGAACTAACGAAAGTTAGATAAAAACCCAGGGCAGAACCACAAAAATGCACGCCTCAAAATGACGTACAGAGATTTTACATGATTTTTTACAGTGAAGCATAGAAATCTGTTTCGGGACAGCAACTTTGCCAAGCATTACTTCTCTCTCATTAGAGGTTACTCTTGGCACAAAAAAGAAAATAAAAAGGATAAGGAGCGGTTATTACTGAATTAATAACTTCCAAGACTCATCAAAACTTTTGGGTTATCTCCCAATAAGTACTTTTCTTTAACGCCTTTAAGTTAGGCATAAGCAAAAACTAAAATAGATAAAATAGAAGTAAGCGGAGATAATCATGGCGAAAACATTGTTTTGTTCAATGAAATCCTTTTGTTAACAAGGTTGATTCGGTCTTGTTACCAAAACAATTCCATATGAGACAGAACTTTGTATCCCACTAATGATTATGTTACCTCAACCTTGATAGCAATGGTCCCAATCATAATAGTTTCAAAATTTTCGCTTGGTATGGGACAATATATTTCTCCAACTTTAATGTCCTCAACATGTTCAATTGAATTCAAACCATAAGTCCTTTCAATCTTCTTGGGGAAATAGATAGTATGTTCATTAACATTGAAGGTCACCATCCCTTGATTATAATTAATAACAGCTCCTGTAGTATTTAAGAAAAGGTCTCCCAAGAATAATAGGCATATTATCATCATCAGGCATGATAGTTTGAGAGGATGCTCACATAAGAAATATGATTTGAACTCAAAGAGAGCATCAAGAAACAAATTCAAAACACATTTAAGTCTAACCCACTTCCTATGCATAGGAATATTGTATGCAAATAAATTCGCAACGAAAAAAGTGATAGGCATAGGAAGATAAAACAAGAGTAACTTCAAAACTTTCAGCACATAGAGAGGTGTTTCAATGCCATGAAAACTTCTACAACCATATTTTCCTCTCTCATAATAATTTTTAGTAGCCTCATGAATAAACTCAACAATATAACTATCACCTAAAGCATGCTTTCCATGATCTACAAGCACTGGAGCTTTATTATAAACATTTTCAAAAGAATCCTTAGGTACATATTCATCCTCCTTTAGTAAGCATGGAGGACAATCAAATAATGTAAGGGATAAGAGTTACTCTCATTATAAGGTGCGCATGGGTAGCTAATCCATTCTTCCTCCTTTTGTTCATCACTCTCCTCCTCTTTTTCATCTAATGAGATTTCAGGTTCATCAATTTCTTCTTCCATAGGATCCTGCAAGGCATTAGTCTCTTCCATTTGTGGAAAGCATCTATTAATATATTCAAGAATATAGCCATTTTCATCCTTGTAATTATCAAAGCAAAATTTAAGTATGCCATAAACCTCATATTTGTAAGGTGAATCATCAATATTTCAAGCAAACTAGCAAGTTCAAAAGCACCCTTCCAAGCAATAAATTCTTCAATTTGTTCCACATCATAAAAGTCATAATTTCCTTTAACATAAGAAGATATGGTAACATTTTCATTATACTCACATTCAAAAGGGAGGTGTTTATACCTCCTACAGCAACAAGATTTATCCAAGCAATAAGTAACATTATAAGTAGAGCACACGTTGCTAGCAATGGTATACAATTTATCAATTTGTTCCCATAAGTGTTTCCCTTTTTGTCACAAGCGGTGTTTCTTATAATAATATTTTTCATCTCCCGTGAACCCAGCTTTCCAATAAGATTCAGTTTCAAAGAAACCAACAATTGACAACAAGCATGATAAGGCAAGACAATAACAGACCGACGAAAATAACAACTAGAGTAGGAACTACTTTTTTTGTATTTTTGATAAAGAAGCAAGCAAACAAGGCGAAAATAAACTTAGCTTGAACAATAGTGATTCCAAGTGGACTTGATAAATAAAGCTATGCTCCCCGACAACGTCGCTAGAAAATAGTCTTGATGACCCACGAGTATAGGGGGTGTATCGCAGTATTTTCGAGGGAAGTGAAACCCAATTTATTGATTCGACACAAGGGGAGCCAAAGAATATTTATAAGCCTTAACAGCTGAGTTGTCAATTCAGCTGCACCTAGAAACAATCTTGCTCGCAGTAGTTTATCAGTAGAAACAGTTTTGTAGTAGGAATAGGAAAGTAAAGACAAGAGTAACAATAGCAAGAAACAATGGGATTCGAGTGCGGTAGGCATAGGGATGGATGGACGGGCGTTGCATGGACAAGACAATTCACATAGCAATCAGAACATAGGGCAATTGCAGATAAATAAGATAAAGCATCCAAGTACTAGTTAATCCTAGGCACGTGTTCCATATATAGTCATACGTGCTCGCAATGAGAACTTGCACAACAACTTTTGTCCTGCCAGCCCGCTTGCAGCGGGGCCTCAAGGGAACTACTGGCAATTAAGGTGCTCCTTTTAATAGAGCACCGGAGCAAAGCATTAACACTCCGGGAACACATGTGATCCTCACATCAAAGCCATTCCCTCCGGTTATCCCGATTTACATCGCTTGGGGCCTTTGGTTCCGGATGACAACGTGTGTATACAACTTGCAGATAAGACCAAAAACAATACTATCATAATGAATCAATAAAATGTTCAGATCTGAAATCATGGCACTCGAGCCCTAGTGACAAGCATTAAGCACAACAAGTCGCAACAAAGTCATAAAGCACTAATAAAAGATACTAGGCACCATGCCCTAACAATCTGATGCCATTACATGAACGATCTCGTCCAATCCCTACCATCCCCATAGCCTACAGCGGGGGGTTACTCACTCATAGATGGGGGAAACATGGATGGTCGGTGGAGAAGCGATGGTGATGATCTCCTCCAATTCCCGTCTGGCAGGGTGCCAGAACGGAGTTTCTGGTGCTGTTTCGTGGAATCTGGTGGTGGCGGCGGAGCGGAACTCCTTCTGGAAAAACGTCGAACCCCCCGGAGGTTTTAGGTTAGAAGGCTTCTTATAGGCGAAGAGGGAGACCGAGGGGGGGCTGGGGGGCCCACACCATGCCCTGGCGCGGCCAGGCCCAACCCGCGCCTAGGGGTGGTGTGGCCATCCCCTGGCCCTCCTCCGTCTCATATTCTGGCTCCGTGAGTCTTCCGGAAAATAGGCACTTTGGCTTTTGTCCCGTCCAATTCCGAGAATATTCATTTTCTAACATTCCTGGAACCAAAAACAGTAGAAAACAGGCAGCTGGCACTGTGGCTCTTGTTAATAGGTTAGTCCAAGAAATCATATGAAAAGTACTCCAAAGTGTGGACAAAACACAAGAAAGGAGATAAAACCAAGCATGGAACATCAAAAATTATAGATACATTTGCAATATATCAACATCCCAAAGCTTAACTCCTACTCGTCCTCGAGTAGGTAAGTGATAAAAAGAAATAATAATTTTTGAGGTGACATGCACCATCAAATACTTGACCAAAGTACTTGTAAAACATTCAAAGCTGGGATCATAGTACTTCAATCATAACATGAAAGACAAAGTTCTAGCAATAAGACAAAGAAACTATGATGCAACATGAAAAGGCACAAACAAAAGATTCATGAATAACAATGCATTGCAAGACGTTTGTTTGTTTCACATAAATAAAACATAGCATAGTAGTATTCAGCTTGTCCCTCATAGAGTAGCAAATATAAATGCATAGGACACCTTCAAAGTTCATAAGAGTGACTAGATACAAATAGTTCAAAACAAGCAATATCAAGTTACGCATCAATCAACAAGTCTTGGGACAATGCACATAGAACTAAGAATGGCCACTATGCTCTCAAACTAAGTGCATAAAGATAGAAGGTGGAGACTCAATGTAATGGTGGAAGAAAGGCCTTCATAAAAGAAAGCAGGGATTCAAGTCTCATAAAGAGCTTCCAAAAATTATGGTACTTATAGCTTTCAGCTCTCATTGCCCCTATCATAAGCATCTTGAAGTGATTAAGGTTAAAGTGAACAAACTATGGTGTACATGCTTGACGAAGTATAGGTTAGGAATCTCATGTCCCTTGAATACGAGGGCCGCTCCTCATGCTACTCAAGTTTAGTCACCGGTAAGTTCTTGTTATCGTAAGTACATGTGTATCATAGAGAACCGCCAACGGGGTACCCCTTGCCCGATGATACGAAAGAATCCCCATATCAAAATGACAAGGCAAGCAGACAATGAGCATCTCAGCAATCTTCTTATTTACCATGGGAATATGGTGCTTTTTGTCTCTTTCCTCTTTTCATAATCTCTTTTTTTCTTTTTCTCCGTTTTTTCTCAATATAGGACTCTTTTTTTATAAGAATGCTTCATAGACAGCTCATTATGGTTACGCTCAGGTTTCCACCATGTCAGCATGGATTAGACCAGCGGCCCAGATGTTTCTCTAACACATATACATAACTCCATGGACTTACAAGCTCCCCTTTCATTTCATACCGACGACATCCATATACAAAAGAGCATGATATCAACTAGGTACAAGTACCAAGTGCAATGTTGAAAGCGTTCCCCATGAAAGCATGGTTCTGCTAATCCCCAACAAATAAGTGCAAGCATATACAACATAGACGACACAATGGTTCAAGTTTATTAAGGGCAAGAAAAGTAAAGTGTGCCATCAAGTTCTTGAGAGCTTTAATCACTAGTTTTCTCATAACAAGTTTAATTTGGAAGGTAAACAAAAGCATGAATATACTTGGAATAGCATAAGATAGTAGGTAGGTATGGTGGACTCTTTGGAATAACTTGGTTTAGGGAGTTGGATGCATGAGTGGAACTCATACTTGGTTGTGGAGGCTAGCAAAAGACTGGGAATGACAAACTAAGAGGGCAATAATGGCCATAATCATGCAGAGCGACAAAACATCATTGATCAAAGCATAAAGTGATACTACAAGTTGAAAACTAAAGGATCATAAAGGCTTATGGTGACTTGGAATAGTCATAACATGGTGTGAGCATGTGCCAAGTCAACCCAAATAAAGCATCAAAGGAGAATACCACTATACTATGCTTTAATATGCTAAAACAACGCATGATTCATCCAAGGCACATTAAGAAATCTCAATTGTTTATAACAAGTCATGCTACAACAAATAATACTAAGCATAAAGCCAAAACAATATCAAGCATGGCATGACAAAGCATAGGCCACAGTCAAAAAAAAAACAAACTCTCTTTACCACTTAAGCATGAACTTTTCCTACTCTTTTCCAATCCAAACCAAACTATTTGAACACCAATGTATGAAATAGGAGGTCCAAGCAATTTATTAAGCAAAATAAGAAAACCAAGCAAACAAAAAACCAAAACAAAACCTAAAAAGAAGACGCTCCAAGAACAACACAATTGTGCATAAAGCAATAAAAAGGAAGCGTTTGGAAGAAACCTGGGATTTTTATTGATGGAGAAGGGGATGCCTTGGGCATCCCCAAGCTTTGACGCTTGTACTTCTTGGATATTTCTTGGGGTTACATGCGTGGCATCCCCAAGCTTGAGCTTTAGTATATTCTTCATCTCATTACTCATTCCTTCCATACACCTGAAATTTTTCCTTCATACAAAACTTCACACAATCTATATTAGCAACTTTAGTACACTCAAGATAATAAGTCTTAAGGTTCAGTTCCAACACCAATAAACTTCCATTAGAACACTAGCTACTGAAGCACTTCCCTCAAAAAGCTCAATTCCCCAAAAGAACTCAAAAAGGAACCAACAAGAAGCAAATGCAGATAATGGCAGAAATCTGTCAAAACAGACCAGCAGGTAAATACGAATTTTTTCGAAGACCTTATGTTGCTCAAATCAAAAAGTGTTGAACTAACGAAAGTTAGATAAAAACCCAGGGCAGAACCACAAAAATGCACGCCTCAAAATGACGTACAGAGATTTTACATGATTTTTTACAGTGAAGCATAGAAATCTGTTTCGGGACAGCAACTTTGCCAAGCATTACTTCTCTCTCATTAGAGGTTACTCTTGGCACAAAAAAGAAAATAAAAAGGATAAGGAGCGGTTATTACTGAATTAATAACTTCCAAGACTCATCAAAACTTTTGGGTTATCTCCCAATAAGTACTTTTCTTTAACGCCTTTAAGTTAGGCATAAGCAAAAACTAAAATAGATAAAATAGAAGTAAGCGGAGATAATCATGGCGAAAACATTGTTTTGTTCAATGAAATCCTTTTGTTAACAAGGTTGATTCGGTCTTGTTACCAAAACAATTCCATATGAGACAGAACTTTGTATCCCACTAATGATTATGTTACCTCAACCTTGATAGCAATGGTCCCAATCATAATAGTTTCAAAATTTTCGCTTGGTATGGGACAATATATTTCTCCAACTTTAATGTCCTCAACATGTTCAATTGAATTCAAACCATAAGTCCTTTCAATCTTCTTGGGGAAATAGATAGTATGTTCATTAACATTGAAGGTCACCATCCCTTGATTATAATTAATAACAGCTCCTGTAGTATTTAAGAAAAGGTCTCCCAAGAATAATAGGCATATTATCATCATCAGGCATGATAGTTTGAGAGGATGCTCACATAAGAAATATGATTTGAACTCAAAGAGAGCATCAAGAAACAAATTCAAAACACATTTAAGTCTAACCCACTTCCTATGCATAGGAATATTGTATGCAAATAAATTCGCAACGAAAAAAGTGATAGGCATAGGAAGATAAAACAAGAGTAACTTCAAAACTTTCAGCACATAGAGAGGTGTTTCAATGCCATGAAAACTTCTACAACCATATTTTCCTCTCTCATAATAATTTTTAGTAGCCTCATGAATAAACTCAACAATATAACTATCACCTAAAGCATGCTTTCCATGATCTACAAGCACTGGAGCTTTATTATAAACATTTTCAAAAGAATCCTTAGGTACATAATATTCATCCTCCTTTAGTAAGCATGGAGGACAATCAAATAATGTAAGGGATAAGAGTTACTCTCATTATAAGGTGCGCATGGGTAGCTAATCCATTCTTCCTCCTTTTGTTCATCACTCTCCTCCTCTTTTTCATCTAATGAGATTTCAGGTTCATCAATTTCTTCTTCCATAGGATCCTGCAAGGCATTAGTCTCTTCCATTTGTGGAAAGCATCTATTAATATATTCAAGAATATAGCCATTTTCATCCTTGTAATTATCAAAGCAAAATTTAAGTATGCCATAAACCTCATATTTGTAAGGTGAATCATCAATATTTCAAGCAAACTAGCAAGTTCAAAAGCACCCTTCCAAGCAATAAATTCTTCAATTTGTTCCACATCATAAAAGTCATAATTTCCTTTAACATAAGAAGATATGGTAACATTTTCATTATACTCACATTCAAAAGGGAGGTGTTTATACCTCCTACAGCAACAAGATTTATCCAAGCAATAAGTAACATTATAAGTAGAGCACACGTTGCTAGCAATGGTATACAATTTATCAATTTGTTCCAATAAGTGTTTCCCTTTTTGTCACAAGCGGTGTTTCTTATAATAATATTTTTCATCTCCCGTGAACCCAGCTTGCCAATAAGATTCAGTTTCAAAGAAACCAACAATTGACAACAAGCATGATAAGGCAAGACAATAACAGACCGACGAAAATAACAACTAGAGTAGGAACTACTTTTTTTGTATTTTTGATAAAGAAGCAAGCAAACAAGGCGAAAATAAACTTAGCTTGAACAATAGTGATTCCAAGTGGACTTGATAAATAAAGCTATGCTCCCCGACAACGTCGCTAGAAAATAGTCTTGATGACCCACGAGTATAGGGGGTGTATCGCAGTATTTTCGAGGGAAGTGAAACCCAATTTATTGATTCGACACAAGGGGAGCCAAAGAATATTTATAAGCCTTAACAGCTGAGTTGTCAATTCAGCTGCACCTAGAAACAATCTTGCTCGCAGTAGTTTATCAGTAGAAACAGTTTTGTAGTAGGAATAGGAAAGTAACAGCAGTAGCAAAGTAAAGACAGTAGTAACAATAGCAGTAAACAATGGGATTCGAGTGCGGTAGGCATAGGGATGGATGGACGGGCGTTGCATGGACAAGACAATTCACATAGCAATCAGAACATAGGGCAATTGCAGATAAATAAGATAAAGCATCCAAGTACTAGTTAATCCTAGGCACGTGTTCCATATATAGTCATACGTGCTCGCAATGAGAACTTGCACAACAACTTTTGTCCTGCCAAGCGGGCCTCAAGGGAACTACTGGCAATTAAGGTGCTCCTTTTAATAGAGCACCGGAGCAAAGCATTAACACTCCGGGAACACATGTGATCCTCACATCAAAGCCATTCCCTCCGGTTATCCCGATTTCTGTCACTTCGGGGCCTTTGGTTCCGGATGACAACGTGTGTATACAACTTGCAGATAAGACCAAAAACAATACTATCATAATGAATCAATAAAATGTTCAGATCTGAAATCATGGCACTCGAGCCCTAGTGACAAGCATTAAGCACAACAAGTCGCAACAAAGTCATAAAGCACTAATAAAAGATACTAGGCACCATGCCCTAACAATCTGATGCCATTACACGAATGATCTCATCCAATCCCTACCATCCCCATAGCCTACAGCGGGGTATTACTCACTCATAGATGGGGGAAACATGGATGGTCGATGGAGAAGAGATGGTGATGATCTCCTCCAATTCCCCGTCCCGGCAGGGTGCCAGAACAAAGTTTCTGGTGCTGTTTCGTGGAATCTGGTGGTGGCGGCGGAGCGGAACTCCTTTTGGAAAAACGTCGAACCCCCGGAGTTTTTAGGTCAGAAGGCTTCTTATAGGCGAAGAGGGAGACCGAGAGGGGCCTGGGGTCCCACACCATGCCCTGGCGCGGCCAGGCCTAGCCCGCGCCTGGGGGTGGTGTGGCCAGCCCCTGGCCCTCCTCCATCTCGTATTCTGGCTCCATGAGTCTTCCGGAAAATAGGCACTTTGGCTTTTGTCCTGTCCAATTTTGAGAATATTCATTTTCTGACTTTCCTGGAACCAAAAATAGCAGAAAATAGGCAGCTGGCACTATGGCTCTTGTTAATAGGTTAGTCCAAGAAATCATATGAAAAGTACTCCAACGTGTGGAAAAACACAAGAAAGGAGATAAAACCAAGCATGGAACATCAACAATTATAGATACATTTGCAATGTATCAATGGCGACCTGTTCCTTCTCATCCTGCGGATGACGAGCGCTAACAACTACACCAAGAAAGCAGCAAAGTGTAAGCACAAGGCATCACCGCGACTGACTAAAAAGACAAGATGAGAAGACAGAGAGCTAACACTTAAACTGCTCATTCAATTGCGCCACTTACTCCAAGAGATACTTCTCCCGGGCGGTGGCCTTCTCTGCTTTCGACTTCCACACATCCGCGTTACCGCGGAAGATGGGAAACTCATGCTCCAACTACTTAATGCGGTCGCGCAGTCGCGAAAGCAATGACAACCCCTCCACCTTTGAACATGGCTGCACCATGGTTTCATTGGTGGGAGGAGAATCACGAGGACCACTCGAAGGACCCTTGGTACAATCAAGCCAGAGGCAAAATGAGACTCATCACACATCGAGAAACAGGGGACTACATTCAAAAGTTGATAAAATGTCAAGGGAACATCCCCCACAAAAGCACGGTTCAGACAAAAGGCTATATACAACTATTACACATGGTGACTAAGGAGCATTCTTCTTCTTCGACTTCAACTTCGACTTTGGGGGCTTCATCGCATCTGTGGCAGTCTCCGACGCCACGGACTTGCCGATGGCAGGCCTAGATGCCGCGGTCTTCGCCGCCTTTGCTCGCCGCCATTCCTCAGAGTATTTGGCGACTGTCTCGATAAGCCGAGGCCCGTATTTAGCATAGCTAGTAGCGAAAGGAGCAAACACTATCTGCTGGCCTCTGACGTCGACACGCATCACCTTGGAAATCGTGGCAGGATCGAACTCCATGTCGTGGGCTTGCACCATCGCAAGTGCCATGGTGGTGCCGACAGACCACTGGGAGTTCTTGAATATCGCGGGAATACCTCCAGCGAGGGATTCCACCAGGTCATCAAGATTGTCGATTAGCCCGGCCTTGGGAGTCAGGTCCTCACGGAAGCGACTGAGCACACCATTGGCCTTCCCCAACGTCTCCTGGAGGGAGGCACCGCGGTCCTCGACTGCGGCCACAGCGTCAGCAAGAGCATCATCGTGACGCAAGGCTTGGGCGTCGTACTCGAGGCCAGCAGCATCTGAAGGGCACGAAGGTGTCAGCACAAGAAATATAACTAACATGAGAAAAAACGGAAAAGAGGCACAACTACCTAAGAGAGCCTTCGCAGTCGAAAAAACTGTTCCGCGAACAGCTTCTCCCTCTCAGCGGCAGAAGCGCGTAGGTCTTCCTCATGCTTTCGTTATTCCTCCAGGGCGGCGATTGCTTCATCACGATTCTTCACCGCCGTGGCAAGCCGCTTCTCGAGGGACGTAACGCGACAGAGAAGTTCATTGTGCTCACCTACAAAAAGGACGGGGCATATCAACACTTGAGCTGACAAATTTCCATGAAGACAAAGACAAAGTCAAAAGCTAACCTTCAACTACGCGATGGCGATTGTCCAGCAGGGTGTGCTGTCGACCCATAGCAAGGACTTGCTCTGCAAGGCGAGCAGCTTCCTTCACAATGAGCTAAACCAAGGAAAACAAAGACTCAGTGTCAGCCCAATATACAAATTCGACTGCCAAACAGCAAAAAGGACACTCACATGTTCCTCCAGGGACTCCGAAGATGACTGTCGAGCAGTCGTTCGTGCAACCATCTGGTGCTCCCCAGCATGTGGGGAACTCGAAGAATTGGCGCCGGAGTGGGCCGCCACTAGAGGAGAAGGCGTTCGGCCACCTCCTTGGCCTTGGAGTCTGCGACTCCGGATTCTTTCACAAATTGGACGTCATCAGAGATGATAATGCCGCTTGACTACAAAACACGTCCAACACTACTTCAGAAAAAGCAACCCCAAAGAAAGCAAGACGAATTCGCAAAGACAAAACTCACCAGTTAAATTTATCAAGGTCGAAGGATTCTTTAGACGACTCCTTCGGCAGTCGCAGCTTCTTCCGAGCGGGAGGAGCCATGGCACGGACAGGAACAAAAGGGAAGGGCTCCTCTGCAATAGTGGTAGGAGAATTCTCCAGTGTTGTCAGCGAGGATGCATCCGAGTCTGCACTACGGGAATGCTTGTGAGTCCCACGATCAGCAGACTCGGGGGCTTCCTCTTCTTCCTCCATGGGGACTGTAGACCCCGACTCATCTTCCTCCTCCGCTTCGCGAGGGATAACCCCTTCAGGATGAGGAGGCAAACTGGCAGCCACGGTCCAGTCCTGCAATTAGAAGATACATCATTATGTACCAAGTACTTGGTGGCAATCGACACAGAAAACTAAGTCACCTTACAGTTCTACCTCAGGAGGAGGGTTAGAGGCGTCGAAAGGAGGCATGACTGGCTCGCCTGGGAGATCCTCCTTGGCATTGTACTTGGTCACCAATCTCAACCTCATGTTTACCTCACCCGCAGAAATGCCTTCCACTGATATGCGAGTGACATCGCTCGCACCAGCCCAGCGGTACAAAGGGTGAACTCTAGCCTGCAGAGGCTGAATGCAGCGATGCAACCACGTGCGAATGAGAGCAGTGCCACCCTCTTCTTTGCATATGTATCCTTCGAGGTCGCAGACGCGCTGATACAGCACCTCCGTTTCATCGGACTCGCCAGGCATCCCTCGTTCTTCCAGGAACGCCTCCTCTTACAAGCTACCACGGGGTCAAAGGGCGCGAGTCCATAATGCTCTCTGTCGGCCTTCTGGTCGCGGATGTAGAACCACTTGTCTCTCCACCCTTGGACATACGCGGTGAGCTTGATGTCGAAGTAGACGGTGGAGGAGTCGACGTGGATTCTGCAGCCTCCTACGTCGTAGACTACCGAACCAGACACCGATTGACGTTTGAGCTCAAAAAGCCTCTTGAAGAGGACAAAGTGTGGCTCGATTCTGAGCCAGAACTCGCAAAGTGTGATGAAGCAAGAGATATGGAGAATGGGATTTGGGGACCTGGTGCAGCTGGAGCCCATAGAAACAAATGAGACCCCTAACAAAAGGATACATGGGAAGAGAGAGACCTCAAATGATGAATGCAATGAAAATCACTTGGAAACCTGGAGGAGGACGTGGGATTACCTCATCGCCAGGCACTCACGAGTCATCTTCCACGGACGAAAGAGCTCCATCTTGACGAAGAAGGTGCAGCTTAGAGGACTTGATGATAGACGCGTGCCAGGAGCCGTTGGTGACGGGGGTGCCACCCTACTTCTTCCCAGCGGCGGCGGCGCTGCTGCCCATAGCAGTGGTGCCGCCCTTCTTCTTGGCGGCGGCAATGGTGGATGCAGATCCAGCGGCGGCGCCTCCCTTCTTCTTGCCCATATTTCGATGGCGATGTGAGCGGAGAAAGTAACTGGCGAAAACGCGGAGCTGGTCCAGTGCCACGAAGATGAAGCGCGCAAGGAAGTAGAGATAACAGCAATGGCGAAGGAGGCACGAGCAAGAAGAGAGATGAGGAAAAATTACCACAGCGGTGCTGCTACTTAACCTCCTCGTGGATGTCATCCAAGGACAACAAAAACCCTACTGAATGCGTGGTGCACATCGCCATCGACACGTGGTGAAGGAGAACCTCCAACCGTCCCCCACTACTCCCATTAGGCGTGGAAATTGAGGAGACGTAGTTAAAACAGAAGATTACGCACGCCCAGTCAAATCAAAGTCAGGAAGTGGGACCCACGCTCGTCATGTCCGGTCAAAACCGCTCATGCGGGCAACTGAAGTCATCACGTCGTCAACACTGACGTCATCGATTCAACCAGAAGAAGATTTTGACTACTTTAGTCCTTGCTCGAGTCTTCGACTCAACCAAGCAGTCGGGGGCTACTCCTAACAGGAGCGCTAGTCGCGCACCCGAAAGAAATTTTTATGCAGGTGAACAAACTTCACAAAAACCCATCACTCGAATCAACGATTCGATCATGAACTACGGGTTACTCCCATAGAGAGCGTTGGAAGCACACTCGACTGAAACAAGCAACAAAAGATGATAACAGTCGCAAATATTTTAGTCCCCACCCGAGTCTATGACTCGAATAGGCACTCGGGGGCTACTCCCATAGGGAGCGCTGGTCGCGCATCCTATGATTATTTTTCCCTGCACATCATACTGTGTGTCGATAACATCTACACTCGAATGCTATGGCGACTCCATCTCATATTTTCCCTACAAAGAGACTATGTCTCCTGGGCCGCCCGAATCATCTCCGCGATGACAAAAATTCGGATGTCACGCTTACAGCGTGAAGATAAGACCTGAATAAGGACTGGCAACGCATCTGCTGCGCACTACCAGAAATATATCCGTGCCTGCAGGTACGATGAACATGCCTTGACAGACGCGTCGAGTTCTCACATTTATACACTGGAATTCGACTCCTGTAAAATCTCCACGGCCTGAGTCAAATTACGCCAGCACTTTTCCGAATTCGAGTCCCAGGTCTCGAGTTTGAGTAGATTGTGTTTTTTTGACCTAAGGCAGTTAACTGATACCGATACATCGGGTAAATCAGGCATGTATATCAACAATCCTATGACACAGATAGAACACTCGAAAATATACTCGGTCATGCACTCGAAAGACTTCATAAAGTCCCTAGTCAAATCTGTGATTCCACTGGAAACTCGGGGGCTATTGACATGGGTATACCCTACAGGTACTCGTGCTTAGCATATACGGTCCAGATGCGGCAGAAGGCCACGGCGTTGCCAAGGCCCAGTACAGGATTCGGGTGATCCATGGACTCTTAGATTGCTTGTAACGCAAGATATAGTTCAAAGATAGAAAGTTCAAAGGGACGAACCCTAATCTATAACCGACTCGACCTGCTACCCGAGACCTAGCCTATCTATATAAACGCTAGGAGGGGGCAGCGAGGAGGACAATCACAACCCTAGTTTCCACCACCATCGCCAGATTGCATCTGCGCACCCCTGTAATGTTCGATTCGTTCGATAATTCCAAGAGCAGACAAGTAGGAGTAGGGACTTCTACGAGGCCTGAACCAAACCAGAGACGATACGCTCGCCGGTGCTCGAGAAGTTCACGTCTGGATTTTCACACCTGCTAGCACCGCTAGCCCCACGGTGGGTGCCAACTGTCATGGTGGTGGCACGGCAGATGCCATGGATAGGCTAAAGATGGGGCCAATGTGTGCTAGGGGAATCCAGGGAGGGAGAACGTGGTGATTCCACGCACGAAAGTTCTTGGATTCTCTCTATCAATGGTGTCTACAAGTGTTCTTGAGGCCCTTAGCAAGAAGGAGACAATGTCTCTTACCCCTCACTAACTAGCCCTCGAGATCTACCTTAGACAGGGAGTGAATCCTCTAAATGCCGTCCCCTCTCTATGGAGGCCCTGGTGCTCCTTATATAGGGAGCCCGGGTTACAATTCTAGGGCACAAGTGGCAGCATATTCTACGAATATGCTCCTTTCCTAAAGTAGATGCTTCTTTATTCTTCTTTAACGGCTCGTCCGGGCTTTGGACGTAACCCGCTGCATCATCCTCTTCTTTTGGCGTCACAGGCTACATTATCCGGCTTTGCCTGCGTCACCTTGGTCACTGCTGACCCGCTGGTCCTCTCCTTTACTTTACTTTGCACATGATTCAGCTAATAGAGCCACCTTTTGACCAGCGGGGAATTCCTTCTCTCTGAAGCCAAGGTAATCCGGCTAGCATATAGCTAATCCGGCCTACCCAACTTCCTGCAAAAAAGATAGGCACGACCGGCATAGATCTTATGCCGGCCGGACCATTGTCAAGGAAATGCCCCCTGGGCCGGGCCACACCGTGATTCGGCCTGCCTTGAGGTGACCCGGTCAGCATTTTGCTTTGACCGAGCCGTACCCTGGCTAACTCGGCCCTTATACCCCGGTGTTGCCCTACCCGGGGGTATCCCCCCAACAAGTGCACCCTCTGAACTTGAAGTTATGCTTAAGGATTTTAGTAGTAAGCAAACTGCTTTCAATAAAACTATTGAGGAAAAACCCTCTAATGCTGAAAGAAATATAACATCTTTGGCTGAAGCACAATCTTCTTTTAATAAAACGACTGCTAAACCTGAAACTATTGAGAATCCCTTTGCTTCTACTAATGCCATACAAGTTAGAATTGATGAAAATGTTAGAATATTAGCTGAATTGCATGCGAAGTGGGAAAGAGAAGATGAAATTGCTAGAAATATTAGTGTTTCTACCATCACTACCACTAATGATGAAGCTAGTAAGCCCAATGGAACCTTTTCTAATAAAAATTCTGAAATTCTTCAAAACATGGGAAACAATAGCTCTACTACTTTAGATGATAAATTTGATTTTGATCTCGATGGTTGCAATATCTCTGAAGTAATTAAGTTCCTACAAAAGCTTGCTAAAAGTCCTAATGCTAGTGCTATGAATATGGCATTTACAAAACACATTACTGATGCTTCTCCTATGAAAACAAAATTGGCTCTTAATGCTTCTTCATTTGAGAACACTTGATCCTTTTTCTTGCTTCTTATGCCTAACTTAAATGCGTTAAAGAAAAGACTTATTGGGAGATAACCCAAAAGTTTTAGATGAGTCTTGGAATAACTTTTGGGTTATCTAAAACTTTTGGGTTATCTAAAACTTTTGGGTTATCTAAAACTTTTGGGTTCTTCACTGAAGTAATAACTTCTAAGACTCATCTAAGACTTTTGGGTTATCTCCCAATAAGTACTTTTCTTTAACGCCTTTAAGTTAGGCATAAGAAGCAAGAAAAAGGATCAAGTATTCTCAAATGAAGAAGCATTAAGACCAAATTTTGTTTTCATAGGAGAAGAAAAAGAAATCTTTTCTCTCTTTTTAGGGAAGTGTTCTATACCTTTCTTGAGTGGGAGTTGATATTTAATGGTGCCTTCTTTCATATCAATGATGGCACCAACAGTTCTAAGAAAAGGTCTTCCCAAAGTAATAGGACAAGAAGCATTGTCTTCAACATCCAAAACATAGAAATCAACGGGGACATAGGCATTGTTAACCATAATAAGAACATCATTAAGACTCCCCATGAGTTTCTTTTTAGCATTATCATCAAGTGGGACATTCAAATAACAATCTTCAAGAGGAGGCAAATCAAGCATATCATAAATCCTTCTAGGCATAATAGAAACACTACTATCAAGATCACACAAAGCTTTGACATCAAAGTCATTCACTTTAATATTAATGATGGGTTCCCAACCATCCTCTTGTTTTATAGGAATAGAAGCTTTATCTTTCATCTTTTCTTCCATATCTCTATGAGAGCATCAGTAATGTGTTTTGTAAAAGCCATGTTCATAGCACTAGCATTAGGACTTCTAGCAAGCTTTTGTAGGAACTTAATAACTTTAGAGATATTGCAACCATCAAGATCAAAATCAACTTTATCATCTAAAGTAGTAGAACTATTACTAGCCTTAACACTAGTGGTGGTGATAGTAGAAACACTAATGTTTCTAGCAATTTCATCTTCTCTTTCCCACTTAGCATGTAATTCAGGTAATAGTCTAACATTTTCATCAATTCTTACTTGTATGGCATTGGTATATGCAAAGGGATTATCATTAGTTTTAGTTTTAGCAGCCATTTTATTCAAAGTAGATTGAGCTTCAGCCAAAGATGCTATATTTATTTCAGCATTAGAGAGTTTTTCCTCGATAGTTTTATTGAAAGCAGATTATTTACTAATAAACTCTTTAAGCATAACTTCAAGTTCAGAGGGAGCACTCTTATTATTGTTGTAAGAATTTCCATAAGCATTACCATTATTGGGAGGATATGGCTTATAATTGTTGTTACCAAAATTGTTCCTATAAGCATTGTTGCCAAAGTTGTTATTTCTTATGAAGTTCACATCAACTTGCTCTTCTTGAGTAACCAAAGAAGCTAGAGGAACATTATTTGGATCAATATGGGCTTTCCCATTAACAAACATAGACATAATAATATCAATTTTATCACTCAAAGAGGAGGTTTCCTCAACAGAATTTACCTTCCTACCTTGTGGAGCTCTCTCAGTATGCCATTCAGAATAATTAACCATCATATTGTCTAGAAGTTTTGTTGCAGCACCCAAAGTGATGGTCATAAAGGTACCTCCAGCAGCAGAATCCAATAGGTTCCTTGAAGAATAGTTCAATCCTGCATAAAAAGTTTGGATGATCATCCAAGCAGTCAGTCCATGAGTGGGACAATTCTTTACCAAAGATTTCATTCTTTCCCAAGCTTGAGCAACATGCTCATTATCAAGTTGTTTAAACTTCATTATTTCACTTCTCATAGATATAATCTTAGCAGGAGGATAGTATTTTCCAATAAAAGCATCTTTGCACTTAGTCCAAGAATCAATATATTCCTAGTTAAGGAATTCAACCATTCTTTAGCTTTTCCTCTCAAAGAGAAAGGAAACAATTTCAGCTTAATAATATCACCATCTATATCCCTATGCTTCTGCATCTCAGAAAGTTCAACAATGTTATTTAGATGGGAAGCAGCATCTTCATTACCAATACCAGAAAATTGCTCTCTCATAACAAGATTGAGTAAAGAAGGTTTTATCTCAAAGAAAGTATTTTTAGCCATAGGTGGAGCAATAGGTGTGCTCATAAAATCATTGTTGTTGGTGCTAGTGAAGTCACACAACTTAGTGTTTTCAAGAGTAGTCATTTTTTTGGGTTTTCAAATAAGAAAGCAAACTTGTAAAACTATTTTTTTTGTGTTTTTGAAGAACAAAACAAGCAAACAAAGAAAAAAGAAAACTAAGCAAAACAAAAACAACAAAGTAAAGAGATTGGTTATGAGGGACTCCCCTTGTGAAGATGTCCTTGACTCCCCGGCAACGGCGCCAGAAAATCTTGATGTGCTCGTCATTCGACGTAGAGCTTGTTGGGAACCCCAAGAGGAAGGTATGATGAGCACAGCAGCAAGTTTTCCCTTGGTTATGAAACCAAGGTTTAATCGAACCAGTAGGAGCAAGGAAACACCCCAAAGGTGTTACTAGCTGAGCTTTGGCAGGGCGCACTACCGGTGCTAGTAGCAACATGGCGACCTGCACAACACAACCACAGAACTTTGTCCCCAACTTGCGATGAGGTTGTCAATCTCACCGTGTTTTGCGGAAAACAAAGGATTAAACATATCGAATGGAAAGAAGTAAAAGTTTGCAGAAAGTAAACACAAAGAAGTAAAAGATTGTAGATTGTATGTAAACGACAAGGACCGGGATCCATAGTTCACTAGAGGTGGCTCACCTTAAGATAGATAACATGCTGGGTGAACAAATTACAGCGAGGCAATTGACAAACACTGAGAAAGCAATACATGCATATACTAATCATCTTAACTCCTTTGAGACTTGATTGGGCATTACAACATAATACATAGACCGCCATCCAACTGCATCTATGACTAATAATCCACCTTCAGGTTATCATCCGAAACCCCTCCAGTATTAAGTTGCAAGCAACAGATTATTGCTTTATGAACTGCGTGTAAAGTAAAAATACGATTGTTCTATGAACAAAGGATTGTTGTTTTCTCCCTAGTAGCAACAACACATCTAGTACCTTAGAGATTTCTGTCACTTCCCCAGATTACCAGAGGCATGAACCCACTATCGAGCATAAATACTAACTCTTGGAGTTGCTAGCATCTACTTGGCCAAGATAGCTACTAACAACGGAAAGCATGCAAGATCACAAATAACAAAGACATGATAGAATCAATAATCAATCTGAAATAGCATCTCAATATCCATCGGATCCCCGCAAACACAACATGTATGATTACAAACAGATGATCTTGATCATGAACGGAGCTCACAAGATCTAAACATGAAAGCACAAAGGAGGAGAACCAGCCATCTAGCTACTACATGGATCCGTGGTCCAAGGATGAACTACTCACGCATCACACTGGAGGCTTGCATGGTGATGAAGAAGGCCTCCAGGGTGAATTCCCATCTCTGGCAGGGTGCCAGGAAGAGCTTCAGATCCCTCCCGATCTAGGGATGGAGATTACAGCGGCTATAGACTCTTTCGTGGATTTTTGATCGGGCCCTTAGGGTTTTCGTCCCGAGGGCAATATATAGGTGGAAGGAGAGGCCGAGGGGGTGCCGGGAGCCACCACACCACCCCTGGTGCGGGCCTAGCCTAGCTACGCAGCCAGGTGGTGTGGCTGGCCCCTGGCCCTTCTCTATCTCGTATTCTGGCACTTGATCCCTTCCGGAAAAATAGGCACTTTGGCTTTTGTCCCGTCCAATTCCGAGAATATTTATTTTCTGACTTTCCTGGAACCAAAAACAGCAGAAAACAGGCAGCTGGCACTGTGGCTCTTGTTAATAGGTTAGTCCAAGAAATCATATGAAAAGTACTCCAAAGTTGGAACAACACACAAGAAAGTGGATAAAACCAAGCATGGAACATCAAAAATTATAGATACATTTGCAATGTATCAGTGTTCTTTTCATAAACCACATGGATCCACCAGAGTTCATTGCATGTGTGTGCTTGTCATAAACCACATGGATCCACCAGAGTCATTACATGTGTGTTCTTTTCATAAACCACCTGGATCCACCAGTGTCATTGCATGTGTGTTCTTTTCATAAACCACCACTAGAGTCATTGCATGTGTGTTCTTTTCATAAACCACATGGATCCACCAGTGTCATTGCATATGTGTTCTTTTCATAAGCCACCACTAGAGTCATTGCATGTGTGTTCTTTTCATAAACCACCACTAGAGTCATTGCATGTGTGTTATTTTCATAATCCACATATGGATCCACTAGAGCCATTGCATGTGTGTTCTTCTCCTACACAACCACTAGAGTTCATTGCATGTGTGTTCTTTTAATAAATCACATGGATCCACTAGAGTTCATTGAATGTGTGTTCTTTTCATAAACCACATGGATCCACCAGTGTCATTGGATGTGTGTTCTTTTTATAAACCACATGGTTCCACTAGTGTCATTGCATGTGTGTTCTTTTCATAAACCAAATCTAGAGTCGTTCCATGTGTGTTCTTTTCATAGACCACATGGATCCACTAGTGTCATTGCATTTGTGTTCTTTCCACATGGATCCACCAGTGTCATTACATGTGTGTTCTTTTCATAAACCACATATAGAGTCATTGCATGTGTGTTATTTTCTAAACCACATGGATCCACTAGAGTTTGTTGCATGTGTGTTCTTTGCATAAACCACTAGTAGAGTTATTGCCATGTGTGTTCTTTCCTTAAACCACATATAGAGTCATTGCATGTGTGTTCTTTATATAAACACATGGATCCAACAGAGTTCATTGCATGTGTGTTCTTTTAATAAACCACATGGATCCACTAGAGTTCATTGCATGTGTGTTCTTTTCACAAAACAACATGGATCCACCAGTGCATTTTATGTGTGTTCTTTTCATAAACCACATGGATCGACCAGTGTCATTGCATGTGTGTTCTTTTCATAAACCACCAATAGAGTCATTGCATGTGTGTTCTTTTCATAAACCACATGGATCCACCAGTGTCATTCGATGTGTGTTCTTTTCATAAACCACATGCATCCACCAGAGTTCATTGCATGTGTGTTCTTTTCATAAACCACATGGATCCACTAGAGTTCATTGAATGTGTGTTCTTTCCATAAACCACATGGATCCACCAGTGTCATTGAATGTGTGTTCTTTCCACAAACCACATGGATCCACTAGTGTCCTTGAATGTGTGTTCTTTTCATAAACCACATCTAGAGTCACTGCATGTGCATTCTTTTCATAAACCACATGCATCCACAATGTCATTGGATGCGAGTTCTTTTCATAAACCACCACTAGAGTTATTGCATGTCTGTTCTTTTCATAGACCACATCTAGAGTCATTGCATATGTGTTCTTTTCATAAATCAGATCGATCCACTAGAGTTCATTGCATTAGTGTTCTTTTCATAAACCACATGAATCCACTAGAGTTTATTGCATGTGTGTTCTTTTCATAAACCACATGGATCCACCAATGTCATTGCATGTCTGTTCTTTTCATAGACCACATCTAGAGTCATTGCATATGTGTTCTTTTCATAAACCAGATCGATCCACTAGAGTTCATTGCATTAGTGTTCTTTTCATAAACCACATGGATCCACTAGAGTTTATTGCATGTGTGTTCTTTTCATAAACCACATGGATCCACCCGTGTCATTGAATGTGTGTTCTTTTCATAAACCACATGGATCCAATAGAGTTCATTACATGTGTGTTCTTTTCATAAACCACATGGATCCACCAGTGTTATTGCACGTGTGTTCTTTTCATAAACCACCACTAGAATCATAGGATGTGTGTTCTTTTCATAAACCACATGGATCCACCAGTGTCGGTTCATCTGTGTTCTTTTTATAAATCACCACTAGGGTCATTGCATGTGTGTTCTTTTCATAAACCACCACTAGCGTCATTGCATGTGTGTTCTTTTCATAAACCACCACTAGAGTCATTGCATGTGTGTTCTTTTCATAAACCACAAATGGATCCACCAGAGTCATTTCATGTGTGTTCTTCTCCTAAACCACCACCAGAGTTATTGCATGTGTGTTCTTTTCATAAACCACATGGATCCACCAGTGACATTGGATGTGTGTTCTTTTCATAAACCACATGGATCCACTAGTGTCATTGCATGTGTGTTATTTTCATAAACCAGATCTAGAGTCATTGCATGTGTGTTCTTTTCATAAACCACATGGATCCACCAGTGTCATTGAATGTGTGTTCTTTTCATAAACCACATGGATCCACCAGTGTCATTGAATGTGTGTACTTTTCATACACCACATCTAGAGTCATTGCATGTGTGTTCTTTTCATAAACCACATGCATCCACAGTGTCATTGGATGTGAGTTTTTTTCATAAACCACCACTAGAGTTATTGCATGTCTGTTCTTTTCATAGACCACATCTAGAGTCATTGCATATGTGTTCTTTTCATAAATCAGATCGATCCACTAGAGTTCATTGCATTAGTGTTCTTTTCATAAACCACATGAATCCACTAGAGTTTATTGCATGTGTGTTCTTTTCATAAACCACATGGATCCACCAATGTCATTGAATGTGTGTTCTTTTCATAAACCACATGGATCCACTAGTGTCATTGCATGTGTGTTATTTTCATAAACCACATCTAGAGTCATTGCATGTGTGTTCTTTTCATAAACCACATGGATCCACCAGTGTCATTGAATGTGTGTTCTTTTCATAAACCACATGGATCCACCAGTGTCATTGAATGTTTGTACTTTTCATACACCACATCTAGAGTCATTGCATGTGTGTTCTTTTCATAAACCACACGCATCCACAGTGTCATTGGATGTGTGTTCTTTTCATAAACCACCACTAGAGTTATTGCATGTCTGTTCTTTTCATAAACCACATCAAGAGTCATTGCATATGTGTTCTTTTCATAAACCAGATCGATCCACTAGAGTTCATTGCATTTGTTTTCTTTTCATAAACCACATGGATCCACTAGAGTTTATTGCATGTGTGTTCTTTTCATAAACCACATGGATCCACCAGTGTCATTGAATGTGTGTTCTTTTCATAAACCACATGGATCCACTAGTGTCATTACATGTGTGTTATTTTCATAAACCACATCTAGAGTCATTGCATGTGTGTTCTTTTCATAAACCACATGGATCCACCAGTGTCATTGAATGTGTGTTCTTTTCATAAACCACATGGATCCACCAGTGTCATTGAATGTGTGTACTTTTCATACACCACATCTAGAGTCATTGCATGTGTGTTCTTTTCATAAACCACATGCATCCACAGTGTCATTGGATGTTTGTTTTTTCATAAACCACCACTAGAGTTATTGCATGTCTGTTCTTTTCATAAACCACATCTAGAGTCATTGCATATGTGTTCTTTTCATAAACCAGATGGGTCCACTAGAGTTCAGTGCATGTGTGTTCTTTTCATAAACCACATGGATCCACTAGAGGTTATTGCATGTGTGTTCTTTTCATAAACCACATGGACCCACCAGTGTCAGTGAATGTGTGTTCTTTTCATAAACCACATCTAGAGTCATTGTATATGTGTTCTTTTCATAAACCAGATGGGTCCACTAGAGTTCAGTGCATGTGTGTTCTTTTCGTAAACCACATGGATCCACTAGAGGTTATTGCATGTGTGTTCTTTTCATAAACCACATGGACCCACCAGTGTTAGTGAATGTGTGTTCTTTTCATAAACCACATGGATCCACCAGTGTCATTGCATGTGTGTTCTTTGCATAAAAGACACGGATCCAATAGAGTTCATTCCAGGTCTGTTCTTTTCATAAACCACATGGATCCACTAGAGTTCATTGCATGTGTGTTCTTTTCATAAACCACATGGATCCACCAGTGACATTGGATGTGTGTTCTTTTCATAAACCACATGGATCCACCAGTGTCATTGCACCTGTGTTCTTTTCATAAACCACCAATAGAGTCATTGCATATGTGTTCTTTTCATAAACCACATGGATCCACAAGTGTCATTGGATGTGTGTTCTTTTCATAAACCACATGGATCCACTAGAGTTCATTGCATGTGTGTTCTTTTCATAAACCACATGGATCCACTAGAGTTCATTGAATATGTGTTCTTTCCATAAACCACATGGATCCACTAGTCTCATTTAATGTGTGTTCTTTTCATAAACCACATGGATCCACCAGTGTCCTTGAATGTGTGTTCTTTTCCTAAACCACAGCTAGATTCATTGCATGTGTGTTCTTTTCATAAATCACATGCATCCACAGTGTCATTGGATGTGAGTTCTTTTCATAAACCACCACTAGAGTTAATGCATGTCTGTTCTTTTCATAAACCACATCTAGAGTCATTGCATATGTGTTCTTTTCATAAACTAGATGGATACACTAGAGTTCATTGCATTAGTCTTCTTTTCATAAACCACATGGATCCACTAGAGTTTATTGCATGTGTGTTCTTTTCATAAACCACATGGATCCACCAGTGTCATTGAATGTGTGTTCTTTTCATAAACCACATCGATCCACTAGTGTCATTGCATGTGTGTTATTTTCATAAAGCACATATAGAGTCATTGCATGTGTGTTCTTTTCAAAAACCACATAGATCCACCAGTGTCATTAAATGTGTGTTCTTTTCATAAACCACATGGATCCACCAGTGTCATTGAATGTGTGTACTTTTCATACACCACATCTAGAGTCATTGCATGTGTGTTCTTTTCATCAACCACATGCATCCACAGTGTCATTGGATGTGTGTTCTTTTCATAAACCACCACTAGAGTTATTGCATGTCTGTTCTTTTCATAAACCACATATAGAGTCATTGCATATGTGTTCTTTTCATAAACCAGATGGGTCCACTAGAGTTCAGTGCATGTGTGTTCTTTTCATAAACCACATGGATCCACTAGAGTTCAGTGCATTGTGTTCTTTTCATAAACCACATGGATCCACTAGAGGTAATTGCATGTGTGTTCTTTTCATAAACCACATGGATCCACCGGTGTTAGTGAATCTGTGTTCTTTTCATAAACCACATGGATCCACTAGTGTCATTACATGTGTGTTATTTTCATAAACCACATCTAGAGTCATTGCATGTGTGTTCTTTTCATAAACCACATGGATCCACCAGTGTCATTGGATGTGTGTTCTTTTCATCAACCACATGGATCCACCAGTGTCATTGCATGTGTGTTCTTTTCATAAACCACATGGATCCACCGATGTCATTGCATGTGTTCTCTTTTCATAAACCATATGGATCCACTAGAGTTCATTACATGTGTGTTATTTTCATAAACCACATGGATCCACCAGTGTTATTGCATGTGTGTTCTTTTCATAAACCACCACTAGAATCATAGGATGTGTTTTCTTTTCATAAACCACATGGATCCACCAGTGTCATTTCATCTGTGTTCTTTTCATAAACCACCACTAGGGTCATTGCATGTGTGTTCTTTTCATAAACCACCACTAGGGTCATTGCATGTGTGTTCTTTTCATAAACCACCACTAGAGTCATTGCATGTGTGTTCTTTTCATAAACCACAAATGGATCCACTAGAGTCATTTCATGTGTGTTCTTCTCCTAAACCACCACCAGAGTCATTGCATGTGTGTAATTTTCATAAACCACATATGGATCCACTAGAGTTCATTGCATGTGTGTTCTTTTCATAAACCACATGGATCCACCAGTCACATTGGATGTGTGTTCTTTTCATAAACCACATGGATCGACCAGTGTCATTGCACGTGTGTTCTTTTCATAAACCACCAATAGAGTCATTGCATGTGTGTTCTTTTCATAAACCACATGGATCCACCAGTGTCATTGGATGTGTGTTCTTTTCATAAACCACATGGATCCACTAGAGTTCATTGCATGTGTGTTCTTTTCATAAACCACATGGATCCACTAGAGTTCATTGAATATGTGTTCTTTCCATAAACCACATGGATCCACCACTGTCATTTAATGTGTGTTCTTTTCATAAACCACATGGATCCACCAGTGCCATTGGATGTGTGTTCTTTTCATAAACCACATGGATCCACTAGAGTTCATTGCATGTGTGTTATTTTCTAAACCACATGGATCCACTAGAGTTTGTTGCATGTGTGTTCTTTGCATAAACCACTACTAGAGTTATTGCCATGTGTGTTCTTTTCTTAAACCACATATAGAGTCATTGCATGTGTGTTCTTTGCATAAACACATGGATCCAGTAGAGTTCATTGCATGTGTGTTCTTTTAATAAACCACATGGATCCACTAGAGTTCATTGCATGTGTGTTCTTTTCACAAAACAACATGGATCCACCAGTGTCATTTTATGTGTGTTATTTTCATAAACCACATGGATCGACCAGTGTCATTGCATGTGTGTTCTTTTCATAAACCACCAATAGAGTCATTGCATGTTTGTTCTTTTCATAAACCACATGGATCCACCAGTGCCATTGGATGTGTGTTCTTTTCATAAACCAGATGCATCCACCAGAGTTCATTGCATGTGTGTTCTTTTCATAAACCACATGGATCCACTAGAGTTCATTGAATGTGTGTTCTTTCCATAAACCACATGGATCCACCAGTGTCATTGAATGTGTGCTCTTTTCACAAACCACATGGATCCACCAGTGTCCTTGAATGTGTGTTCTTTTCATAAACCACATCTAGAGTCACTGCATGTGTGTTCTTTTCATAAACCACATGCATCCACAGTGTCATTGGATGTGAGTTCTTTTCATAAACCACCACTAGAGTTATTGCATGTCTGTTCTTTTCATAGACCACATCTAGAGTCATTGCATATGTGTTCTTTTCATAAACCAGATCGATCCAGTAGAGTTATTGCATTAGTGTTGTTTTCACAAACCACATGGATCCACTAGAGTTTATTGCATGTGTGCTCTTTTCATAAACCACATGGATCCACCAGTGTCATTGAATGTGTGTTCTTTTCATAAACCACATGGATCCACTAGTGTCATTGCATGTGTGTTATTTTCATTAACCAGATCTAGAGTCATTGCATGTGTGTTCTTTTCATAAACCACATGGATCCACCAGTGTCATTGAATGTGTGTTCTTCTCATAAACCACATGGATTCACCAGTGTCATTGAATGTGTGTACTTTTCATAAACCACATCTAGAGTCATTGCATGTGTGGTCTTTTCATAAACCACATGCATCGACAGTGTCATTGGATGTTTGTTCTTTTCATAAACCACCACTAGAGTTATTGCATGTCTATTATTTTCATAAACCACATCTAGAGTCATTGCATATGTATTCTTTTCATAAACCAGATGGATCCACTAGAGTTCAGTGCATGTGTGTTCTTTTCATAAACCACATGGATCCACTAGAGGTTATTGCATGTGTGTGTTCTTTTCATAAACCACATGGACCCACCAGTGTTAGTGAATGTGTGTTCTTTTCATAAACCACATGGATCCACTAGTGTCATTGCATGTGTGTTCTTTGCATAAAAGAGACAGATCCAATAGAGTTCATTGCAGGTCTGTTCTTTTCATAAACCACATGGATCTACTAGAGTTTGTTGCATGTGTGTTCTTTTCATAAACCACATGGATCCACCAGTGACATTGGATGTGTGTTCTTTTCATAAACCACATGGATCGACCAATGTCATTCCACGTGTGTTCTTTTCATAAACCACCAATAGAGTCATTGCATTTGTGTTCTTTTCATAAACCACATGGATCCACCAGTGTCATTGGATGTGTGTTGTTTTCATAAACCACATGGATCCACTAGAGTTCATCGCATGTGCGTTCTTTTCATAAACCACATGGATCCACTAGAGTTCTTTGAATATGTGTTCTTTCCATAAACCACATGGATCCACCACTTTCATTTAATGTGTGTTCTTTTCATAAACCACATGGATCCACCAGTGTCCTTGAATGTGTGTTCTTTTCATAAACCACAACTAGATTCATTGCATGTGTGTTCTTTTCATAAACCACATGGATCCACCAGAGTTCATTGAATATGTGTTCTTTCCATAAACCACCACTAGAGTTATAGCATGTCTGTTCTTTTCATAAACCACATCTAGAGTCATTGCATATGTGTTCTTTTCATAAACCACATGGATACACTAGAGTTCATTGCATTAGTGTTCTTTTCATAAACCACATGGATCCACTAGAGTTTATTGCAGGTGTGTTCTTTTCATAAACCACATGGATCCACTAGAGTCATTACATGTGTGTTCTTTTCATAAACCACATGGATCCACTAGTGTCATTGCATGTGTGTTATTTTCATAAACCACATCTAGAGTCATTGCATGTGTGTTCTTTTCATAAACCACATGGATCCACCAGTGTCATTGAATGTGTGTTCTTTTCATCAACCACATGGATCCACCGGTGTCATTGAATGTGTGTACTTTTCATACACCACATCTAGAGTCATTGCATGTGTGTTCTTTTCATCAACCACATGCATCCACAGTGTCATTGGATGTGTGTTCTTTTCATAAACCACCACTAGAGTTATTGCATGTCTGTTCGTTTCATAAACCACATCTAGAGTCATTGCATATGTGTTCTTTTCATAAACCAGATGGATCCACTAGAGTTCAGTGCATTGTGTTCTTTTCATAAACCACATGGATCCACTAGAGGTAATTGCATGTGTGTTCTTTTCATAAACCACATGGATCCACCGGTGTTAGTGAATCTGTGTTCTTTTCATAAACCACATGGATCCACTAGTGTCATTACATGTGTGTTATTTTCATAAACCACATCTAGAGTCATTGCATGTGTGTTCTTTTCATAAACCACATGGATCCACCAGTGTCATTGAATGTGTGTTCTTTTCATCAACCACATGGATCCACCAGTGTCATTGCATGTGTGTTGTTTTCGTAAACCACCACTAGAGTCATTGCATGTCTGTTCTTTTCATAAACCACATGGATCCACCGGTGTCATTGCATGTGTTCTCTTTTCATAAACCATATGGATCCACTAGAGTTCATTACATGTGTGTTCTTTTCATAAACCACATGGATCCACCAGTGTTATTGCATGTGTGTTCTTTTCATAAACCACCACTAGAATCATAGGATGTGTGTTCTTTTCATAAACCACATGGATCCACCAGTGTCATTTCATCTGTGTTCTTTTCATAAACCACCACTAGGGTCATTGCATGTGTGTTCTTTTCATAAACCACCACTAGGGTCATTGCATGTGTGTTCTTTTCATAAACCACCACTAGAGTCATTGCATGTGTGTTCTTTTCATAAACCACAAATGGATCCACTAGAGTCATTTCATGTGTGTTCTTCTCCTAAACCACCACCAGAGTCATTGCATGTGTGTTATTTTCATAAACCACATATGGATCCACTAGAGTTCATTGCATGTGTGTTCTTTTCATAAACTACATGGATCCACCAGTCACATTGGATGTGTGTTCTTTTCATAAACTACATGGATCGACCAGTGTCATTGCACGTGTGTTCTTTTCATAAACCACCAATAGAGTCATTGCATGTGTGTTCTTTTCATAAACCACATGGATCCACCAGTGTCATTGGATGTGTGTTCTTTTCATAAACCACATGGATCCACTAGAGTTCATTGCATGTGTGTTCTTTTCATAAACCACATGGATCCACCAGAGTTCATTGAATATGTGTTCTTTCCATAAACCACATGGATCCACCACTGTCATTTAATGTGTGTTCTTTTCATAAACCACATGGATCCACCAGTGTCATTGGATGTGTGTTCTTTTCATAAACCACATGGATCCACTAGAGTTCATTGCATGTGTGTTATTTTCTAAACCACATGGATCCACTAGAGTTTGTTGCATGTGTGTTCTTTGCATAAACCACTACTAGAGTTCATTGCATGTGTGTTATTTTCTAAACCACATGGATCCACTAGAGTTTGTTGCATGTGTGTTCTTTGCATAAACCACTACTAGAGTTATTGCCATGTGTGTTCTTTTCTTAAACCACATATAGAGTCATTGCATGTGTGTTCTTTGCATAAACACATGGATCCAGTAGAGTTCATTGCATGTGTGTTCTTTTAATAAACCACATGGATCCACTACAGTTCATTGCATGTGTGTTCTTTTCACAAAACAACATGGATCCACCAGTGTCATTTTATGTGTGTTCTTTTCATAAACCACATGGATCGACCAGTGTCATTGCATGTGTGTTCTTTTCATAAACCACCAATAGAGTCATTGCATGTTTGTTCTTTTCATAAACCACATGGATCCACCAGTGCCATTGGATGTGTGTTCTTTTCATAAACCACATGCATCCACCAGAGTTCATTGCATGTGTGTTATTTTCATAAACCACATGGATCCACTAGAGTTCATTGAATGTGTGTTCTTTCCATAAACCACATGGATCCACCAGTGTCATTGAATGTGTGCTCATTTCACAAACCACATGGATCCACCAGTGTCCTTGAATGTGTGTTCTTTTCATAAACCACATCTAGAGTCATTGCATGTGCGTTCTTTTCATAAACCACATGCATCCACAGTGTCATTGGATCTGAGTTCTTTTCATAAACCACCACTAGAGTTATTGCATGTCTGTTCTTTTCATAGACCACATCTAGAGTCATTGCATATGTGTTCTTTTCATAAACCAGATCGATCTAGTAGAGTTATTGCATTAGTGTTCTTTTCATAAACCACATGGATCCACTAGAGTTTATTGCATGTGTGTTCTTTTCATAAACCACATGGATCCACCAGTGTCATTGAATGTGTGTTCTTTTCATAAACCACATGGATCCACTAGTGTCATTGCATGTGTGTTATTTTCATAAACCAGATCTAGAGTCATTGCATGTGTGTTCTTTTCATAAACCACATGGATCCACCAGTGTTAGTGAATGTGTGTTCTTTTCATAAACCACATGGATCCACCAGTGTCATTGAATGTCTGTACTTTTCATACACCACATCTAGAGTCAATGCATGTGTGTTCTTTTCATAAACTACATGCATCCACATTGTCATTGGATGTTTGTTCTTTTCATAAACCACCACTAGAGTTATTGCATGTCTATTATTTTCATAAACCACATCTAGAGTCATTGCATATGTATTCTTTTCATAAACCAGATGGATCCACTAGAGTTCAGTGCATGTGTGTTCTTTTCATAAACCACATGGATCCACTAGAGGTTATTGCATGTGTGTTCTTTTCATAAACCACATGGACCCACCAGTGTTAGTGAATGTGTGTTCTTTTCATAAACCACATGGATCCACTAGTGTCATTGCATGTGTGTTCTTTGCATAAAAGAGACAGATCCAATAGAGTTCATTGCAGGTCTGTTCTTTTCATAAACCACATGGATCCACTAGAGATTGTTGCATGTGTGTTCTTTTCATAAACCACATGGATCCACCAGTGACATTGGATGTGTGTTCTTTTCATAAACCACATGGATCGACCAATGTCATTCCACGTGTGTTCTTTTCATAAACCACCAATAGAGTCATTGCATTTGTGTTCTTTTCATAAACCACATGGATCCACTAGTGTCATTGGATGTGTGTTCTTTTCATAAACCACATGGATCCACTAGAGTTCATCGCATGTGCGTTCTTTTCATAAACCACATGGATCCACTAGAGTTCATTGAATATGTGTTCTTTCCATAAACCACATGGATCCACCACTTTCATTTAATGTGTGTTCTTTTCATAAACCACATGGATCCACCAGTGTCATTGAATGTGTGTTCTTTTCATAAACCACATCTAGATTCATTGGATGCGTGTTCTTTTCATAAACCACATGCATCCACAGTGTCATTGGATGTGAGTTGTTTTCATAAACCACCACTAGAGTTATTGCATGTCTATTCTTTTCATAAACCACATCTAGAGTCATTGCATATGTGTTCTTTTCATAAACTAGATGGATACACTAGAGTTCATTGCATTAGTGTTCTTTTCATAAACCACATGGATCCACTAGAGTTTATTGCAGGTGTGTTCTTTTCATAAACCACATGGATCCACCAGAGTTATTACATGTGTGTTCTTTTCATAAACCACATGGATCCACTAGTGTCATTGCATGTGTGTTATTTTCATAAACCACATCTAGAGTCATTGCATGTGTGTTCTTTTCATAAACCACATGGATCCACCAGTGTCATTGAATGTGTGTTCTTTTCAACAACCACATGGATCCACCGGTGTCATTGAATGTGTGTACTTTTCATACACCACATCTAGAGTCATTGCATGTGTGTTCTTTTCATCAACCACATGCATCCACAGTGTCATTGGATGTGTGTTCTTTTCATAAACCACCACTAGAGTTATTGCATGTCTGTTCTTTTCATAAACCACATCTAGAGTCATTGCATATGTGTTCATTTCATAAACCAGATGGATCCACTAGAGTTCAGTGCATTGTGTTCTTTTCATAAACCACATGGATCCACTAGAGGTAATTGCATGTGTGTTCTTTTCATAAACCACATGGATCCACCGGTGTTAGTGAATCTGGGTTCTTTTCATAAACCACATGGATCCACTAGTGTCATTACATGTGTGTTATTTTCATAAACCACATCTAGAGTCATTGCATGTGTGTCCTTTTCATAAACCACATGGATCCACCAGTGTTATTGGATGTGTGTTCTTTTCATCAACCACATGGATCCACCAGTGTCATTGCATGTGTGTTGTTTTCGTAAACCACCACTAGAGTCATTGCATGTCTGTTCTTTTCATAAACCACATGGATCCACCGGTGTCATTGCATGTGTTCTCTTTTCATAAACCATATGGATCCACTAAAGTTCATTACATGTGTGTTCTTTTCATAAACCACATGGATCCACCAGTGTTATTGCATGTGTGTTCTTTTCATAAACCACCACTAGAATCATAGGATGTGTGTTCTTTTCATAAACCACATGGATCCACCAGTGTCATTTCATCTGTGTTCTTTTCATAAACCACCACTAGTGTCATTGCATGTGTGTTCTTTTCATAAACCACCACTAGGGTCATTGCATGTGTGTTCTTTTCATAAACCACCACTAGAGTCATTGCATGTGTGTTCTTTTCATAAACCACAAATGGATCCACTAGAGTCATTTCATGTGTGTTCTTCTCCTAAACCACCACCAGAGTCATTCCATGTGTGTTATTTTCATAAATCACATATGGATCCACTAGAGTTCATTGCATGTGTGTTCTTTTCGTAAACCACATGGATCCACCAGTCACATTGGATGTGTGTTCTTTTCATAAACCACATGGATCGACCAGTGGCATTGCACGTGTGTTCTTTTCATAAACCACCAATAGAGTCATTGCATGTGTGTTCTTTTCATAAACCACATGGATCCACCAGTGTCATTGGATGTGTGTTCTTTTCATAAACCACATGGATCCACTAGAGTTCATTGCATGTGTGTTCTTTTCATCAACCACATGGATCCACTAGAGTTCATTGAATATGTGTTCTTTCCATAAACCACATGGATCCACCACTGTCATTTAACGTGTGTTCTTTTCATAAACCACATGGATCCACCAGTGTCATTGGATGTGTGTTCTTTTCATAAACCACATGGATCCACTAGAGTTCATTGCATGTGTGTTATTTTCTAAACCACATGGATCCACTAGAGTTCGTTGCATGTGTGTTCTTTGCATAAACCACTACTAGAGTTATTGCCATGTGTGTTCTTTTCTTAAACCACATATAGAGTCATTGCATGTGTGTTCTTTGCATAAACACATGGATCCAGTAGAGTTCATTGCATGTGTGTTCTTTTAATAAACCACATGGATCCACTAGAGTTCATTGCATGTGTGTTCTTTTCACAAAACAACATGGATGCACCAATGTCATTTTATGTGTGTTCTTTTCATAAACCACATGGATCGACCAGTGTCATTGCATGTGTGTTCTTTTCATAAACCACCAATAGAGTCATTGCATGTTTGTTCTTTTCATAAACCACATGGATCCACCAGTGCCATTGGATGTGTGTTCTTTTCATAAACCACATGCATCCACCAGAGTTCATTGCATGTGCGTTCTTTTCATAAACCACATGGATCCACTAGAGTTCATTGAATGTGTGTTCTTTCCATAAACTACATGGATCCACCAGTGTCATTGAATGTGTGCTCTTTTCACAAACCACATGGATCCACCAGTGTCCTTGAATGTGTGTTCTTTTCATAAACCACATCTAGAGTCATTGCATGTGCGTTCTTTTCATAAACCACATGCATCCACAGTGTCATTGGATGTGAGTTCTTTTCATAAACCACCACTAGAGTTATTGCATGTCTGTTCTTTTCATAGACCACATCTAGAGTCATTGCATATGTGTTCTTTTCATAAACCAGATTGATCCAGTAGAGTTCATTGCATTAGTGTTCTTTTCATAAACCACATGGATCCACTAGAGTGTATTGCATGTGTGTTCTTTTCATAAACCACATGGATCCACCAGTGTCATTGAATGTGTGTTCTTTTCATAAACCACATGGATCCACTAGTGTCATTGCATGTGTGTCATTTTCATAAACCAGATCTAGAGTCATTGCATGTGTGTTCTTTTCATAAACCACATTGATCCACCAGTGTCATTGAATGTGTGTTCTTTTCATAAACCACATGGATCCACCAGTGTCATTGAATGTGTGTACTTTTCATACACCACATCTAGAGTCATTGCATGTGTGTTATTTTCATAAACCACATGCATCCACAGTGTCATTGGATGTTTGTTCTTTTCATAAACCACCACTAGAGTTATTGCATGTCTATTCTTTTCATAAACCACATCTAGAGTCATTGCATATGTATTCTTTTCATAAACCAGATGGATCCACTAGAGTTCAGAGCATGTGTGTTCTTTTCATAAACCACATGGATCCACCAGAGGTTATTGCATGTGTGTTCTTTTCATAAACCACATGGACCCACCAGTGTTAGTGAATGTGTGTTCTTTTCATAAACCACATGGATCCACTAGTGTCATTGCATGTGTGTTCTTTGCATAAAAGAGACGGATCCAATAGAGTTCCTTGCAGGTCTGTTCTTTTCATAAACCACATGGATCCACTAGAGTTCGTTGCATGTGCGTTCTTTTCATAAACCACATGGATCCACTAGAGTTCATTGAATGTGTGTTCTTTCCATAAACTACATGGATCCACCAGTGTCATTGAATGTGTGCTCTTTTCACAAACCACATGGATCCACCAGTGTCCTTGAATGTGTGTTCTTTTCATAAACCACATCTAGAGTCATTGCATGTGCGTTCTTTTCATAAACCACATGCATCCACAGTGTCATTGGATGTGAGTTCTTTTCATAAACCACCACTAGAGTTATTGCATGTCTGTTCTTTTCATAGACCACATCTAGAGTCATTGCATATGTGTTCTTTTCATAAACCAGATTGATCCAGTAGAGTTCATTGCATTAGTGTTCTTTTCATAAACCACATGGATCCACTAGAGTGTATTGCATGTGTGTTCTTTTCATAAACCACATGGATCCACCAGTGTCATTGAATGTGTGTTCTTTTCATAAACCACATGGATCCACTAGTGTCATTGCATGTGTGTCATTTTCATAAACCAGATCTAGAGTCATTGCATGTGTGTTCTTTTCATAAACCACATTGATCCACCAGTGTCATTGAATGTGTGTTCTTTTCATAAACCACATGGATCCACCAGTGTCATTGAATGTGTGTACTTTTCATACACCACATCTAGAGTCATTGCATGTGTGTTCTTTTCATAAACCACATGCATCCACAGTGTCATTGGATGTTTGTTCTTTTCATAAACCACCACTAGAGTTATTGCATGTCTATTCTTTTCATAAACCACATCTAGAGTCATTGCATATGTATTCTTTTCATAAACCAGATGGATCCACTAGAGTTCAGAGCATGTGTGTTCTTTTCATAAACCACATGGATCCACCAGAGGTTATTGCATGTGTGTTCTTTTCATAAACCACATGGACCCACCAGTGTTAGTGAATGTGTGTTCTTTTCATAAACCACATGGATCCACTAGTGTCATTGCATGTGTGTTCTTTGCATAAAAGAGACGGATCCAATAGAGTTCCTTGCAGGTCTGTTCTTTTCATAAACCACATGGATCCACTAGAGTTCGTTGCATGTGTGTTCTTTTCATAAACCACATGGATCCACTAGAGTTCATCGCATGTGTGTTCTCTTCATAAACCAAATGGATCCACTAGAGTTCATGGAATATGTGTTCTTTCCATAAACCACATGGATCCACCACTTTCATTTAATGTGTGTTCTTTTCATAAACCACATGGATCCACCAATGTCCTTGAATGTGTGTTCTTTTCATAAACCACAGCTAGATTCATTGCATGTGTGTTCTTTTCATAAACCACATGCATCCACAGTGTCATTTGATGTGAGTTCTTTTCATAAACCACCACTAGAGTTATTGCATGTCTGTTCTTTTCATAAACCACATCTAGAGTCATTGCATATGTGTTCTTTTCATAAACCAGGTGGATCCACTAGAGTTCAGTGCATTGTGTTCTTTTCATAAACCACATGGATCCACTAGAGGTAATTGCATGTGTGTTCTTTTCATAAACCACATGGATCCACCGGTGTTAGTGAATCTGTGTTCTTTTCATAAACCACATGCATCCACAGTGTCATTGGATGTTTGTTCTTTTCATAAACCACCACTAGAGTTATTGCATGTCTACTCTTTTCATAAACCACATCTAGAGTCATTGCATATGTATTCTTTTCATAAACCAGATGGATCCACTAGAGTTCAGAGCATGTGTGTTCTTTTCATAAACCACATGGATCCACCAGAGGTTATTGCATGTGTGTTATTTTCATAAACCACATGGACCCACCAGTGTTAGTGAATGTGTGTTCTTTTCATAAACCACATGGATCCACTAGTGTCATTGCATGTGTGTTCTTTGCATAAAAGAGACGGATCTAGTAGAGTTCCTTGCAGGTCTGTTCTTTTCATAAACCACATGCATCCACTAGAGTTCGTTGCATGTGTGTTATTTTCATAAACCATATGGATCCACCAGTGACATTGGATGTGTGTTCTTTTCATAAACCACCACTAGAGTTATTGCATGTCTGTTCTTTTCATAGACCACATCTAGAGTCATTGCATATGTGTTCTTTTCATAAACCAGATTGATCCAGTAGAGTTCATTGCATTAGTGTTCTTGTCATAAACCACATGGATCCACTAGAGTGTATTGCATGTGTGTTCTTTTCATAAACCACATGGATCCACCAGTGTCATTGAATGTGTGTTCTTTTCATAAACCACATGGATCCACTAGTGTCATTGCATGTGTGTCATTTTCATAAACCAGATCTAGAGTCATTGCATGTGTGTTCTTTTCATAAACCACATGGATCCACCAGTGTCATTGAATGTGTGTTCTTTTCATAAACCACATGGATCCACCAGTGTCATTGAATGTGTGTACTTTTCATACACCACATCTAGAGTCATTGCATGTGTGTTCTTTTCATAAACCACATGCATCCACAGTGTCATTGGATGTTTGATCTTTTCATAAACCACCACTAGAGTTATTGCATGTCTATTCTTTTCATAAACCACATCTAGAGTCATTGCATATGTATTCTTTTCATAAACCAGATGGATCCACTAGAGTTTAGAGCATGTGTGTTCTTTTCATAAACCACATGGATCCACCAGAGGTTATTGCATGTGTGTTCTTTTCATAAACCACATGGACCCACCAGTGTTAGTGAATGTGTGTTCTTTTCATAAACCACATGGATCCACTAGTGTCATTGCATTTGTGTTCTTTGCATAAAAGAGACGGATCCAATAGAGTTCCTTGCAGGTCTGTTCTTTTCATAAACCACATGGATCCACTAGAGTTCGTTGCATGTGTGTTCTTTTCATAAACCACATGGATCCACCAGTGACATTGGATGTGTGTTCTTTTCATAAACCACATGGATCGACCAATGTCATTGCACGTGTGTTCTTTTCATAAACGACCAATAGAGTCATTGCATTTGTGTTCTTTTCATAAACCACATGGATCCACCAGTGTCATTGGATGTGTGTTCTTTTCATAAACCACATGGATCCACTAGAGTTCATTGCATGTGTGTTCTTTTCATAAACCACATGGATCCACTAGAGTTCATTGAATATGTGTTCTTTCCATAAACCACATGGATCCACCACTGTCATTTAACGTGTGTTCTTTTCATAAACCACATGGATCCACCAGTGTCATTGGATGTGTGTTATTTTCATAAACCACATGGATCCACTAGAGTTCATTGCATGTGTGTTATTTTCTAAACCACATGGATCCACTAGAGTTCGTTGCATGTGTGTTCTTTGCATAAACCACTACTAGAGTTATTGCCATGTGTGTTCTTTTCTTAAACCACATATAGAGTCATTGCATGTGTGTTCTTTGCATAAACACATGGATCCAGTAGAGTTCATTGCATGTGTGTTCTTTTAATAAACCACATGGATCCACTAGAGTTCATTGCATGTGTGTTCTTTTCACAAAACAACATGGATGCACCAATGTCATTTTATGTGTGTTCTTTTCATAAACCACATGGATCGACCAGTGTCATTGCATGTGTGTTCTTTTCATAAACCACCAATAGAGTCATTGCATGTTTGTTCTTTTCATAAACCACATGGATCCACCAGTGCCATTGGATGTGTGTTCTTTTCATAAACCACATGCATCCACCAGAGTTCATTGCATGTGCGTTCTTTTCGTAAACCACATGGATCCACTAGAGTTCATTGAATGTGTGTTCTTTCCATAAACTACATGGATCCACCAGTGTCATTGAATGTGTGCTCTTTTCACAAACCACATGGATCCACCAGTGTCCTTGAATGTGTGTTCTTTTCATAAACCACATCTAGAGTCATTGCATGTGCGTTCTTTTCATAAACCACATGCATCCACAGTGTCATTGGATGTGAGTTCTTTTCATAAACCACCACTAGAGTTATTGCATGTCTGTTCTTTTCATAGACCACATCTAGAGTCATTGCATATGTGTTCTTTTCATAAACCAGATCGATCCAGTAGAGTTCATTGCATTAGTGTTCTTTTCATAAACCACATGGATCCACTAGAGTGTATTGCATGTGTGTTCTTTTCATAAACCACATGGATCCACCAGTGTCATTGAATGTGTGTTCTTTTCATAAACCACATGGATCCACTAGTGTCATTGCATGTGTGTCATTTTCATAAACCAGATCTAGAGTCATTGCATGTGTGTTCTTTTCATAAACCATATTGATCCACCAGTGTCATTGAATGTGTGTTCTTTTCATAAACCACATGGATCCACCAGTGTCATTGAATGTGTGTACTTTTCATACACCACATCTAGAGTCATTGCATGTGTGTTCTTTTCATAAACCACATGCATCCACAGTGTCATTGGATGTTTGTTCTTTTCATAAACCACCACTAGAGTTATTGCATGTCTATTCTTTTCATAAACCACATCTAGAGTCATTGCATATGTATTCTTTTCATAAACCAGATGGATCCACTAGAGTTCAGAGCATGTGTGTTCTTTTCATAAACCACATGGATCCACTAGAGGTTATTGCATGTGTGTTCTTTTCATAAACCACATGGACCCACCAGTGTTAGTGAATGTGTGTTCTTTTCATAAACCACATGGATCCACTAGTGTCATTGCATGTGTGTTCTTTGCATAAAAGAGACGGATCCAATAGAGTTCCTTGCAGGTCTGTTCTTTTCATAAACCACATGGATCCACTAGAGTTCGTTGCATGTGTGTTCTTTTCATAAACCACATGGATCCACCAGTGAGATTGGTTGTGTGTTCTTTTCATAAACCACATGGATCGACCAATGTCATTGCACGTGTGTTCTTTTCATAAACGACCAATAGAGTCATTGCATTTGTGTTCTTTTCATAAACCACATGGATCCACCAGTGTCATTGGATGTGTGTTCTTTTCATAAACCACATGGATCCACTAGAGTTCATCGCATGTGTGTTCTCTTCATAAACCACATGGATCCACTAGAGTTCATGGAATATGTGTTCTTTCCATAAACCACATGGATCCACCACTTTCATTTAATGTGTGTTCTTTTCATAAACCACATGGATCCACCAATGTCCTTGAATGTGTGTTCTTTTCATAAACCACAGCTAGATTCATTGCATGTGTGTTCTTTTCATAAACCACATGCATCCACAGTGTCATTGGATGTGAGTTCTTTTCATAAACCACCACTAGAGTTATTGCATGTCTGTTCTTTTCATAAACCACATCTAGAGTCATTGCATATGTGTTCTTTTCATAAACCAGGTGGATCCACTAGAGTTCAGTGCATTGTGTTCTTTTCATAAACCACATGGATCCACTAGAGGTAATTGCATGTGTGTTCTTTTCATAAACCACATGGATCCACCGGTGTTAGTGAATCTGTGTTCTTTTCATAAACCACATGCATCCACAGTGTCATTGGATGTTTGTTCTTTTCATAAACCACCACTAGAGTTATTGCATGTCTATTCTTTTCATAAACCACATCTAGAGTCATTGCATATGTATTATTTTCATAAACCAGATGGATCCACTAGAGTTCAGAGCATGTGTGTTCTTTTCATAAACCACATGGATCCACCAGAGGTTATTGCATGTGTGTTCTTTTCATAAACCACATGGACCCACCAGTGTTAGTGAATGTGTGTTCTTTTCATAAACCACATGGATCCACTAGTGTCATTGCATGTGTGTTCTTTGCATAAAAGAGACGGATCCAGTAGAGTTCCTTGCAGGTCTGTTCTTTTCATAAACCACATGCATCCACTAGAGTTTGTTGCATGTGTGTTCTTTTCATAAACCATATGGATCCACCAGTGACATTGGATGTGTGTTCTTTTCATAAACCACCACTAGAGTTATTGCATGTCTGTTCTTTTCATAGACCACATCTAGAGTCATTGCATATGTGTTCTTTTCATAAACCAGATTGATCCAGTAGAGTTCATTGCATTAGTGTTCTTGTCATAAACCACATGGATCCACTAGAGTGTATTGCATGTGTGTTCTTTTCATAAACCACATGGATCCACCAGTGTCATTTAATGTGTGTTCTTTTCATAAACCACATGGATCCACTAGTGTCATTGCATGTGTGTCATTTTCATAAACCAGATCTAGAGTCATTGCATGTGTGTTCTTTTCATAAACCACATGGATCCACCAGTGTCATTGAATGTGTGTTCTTTTCATAAACCACATGGATCCACCAGTGTCATTGAATGTGTGTACTTTTCATACACCACATCTAGAGTCATTGCATGTGTGTTCTTTTCATAAACCACATGCATCCACAGTGTCATTGGATGTTTGTTCTTTTCATAAACCACCACTAGAGTTATTGCATGTCTATTCTTTTCATAAACCACATCTAGAGTCATTGCATATGTATTCTTTTCATAAACCAGATGGATCCACTAGAGTTTAGAGCATGTGTGTTCTTTTCATAAACCACATGGATCCACCAGAGGTTATTGCATGTGTGTTCTTTTCATAAACCACATGGACCCACCAGTGTTTGTGAATGTGTGTTCTTTTCATAAACCACATGGATCCACTAGTGTCATTGCATGTGTGTTCTTTGAATAAAAGAGACGGATCCAATAGAGTTCCTTGCAGGTCTGTTCTTTTCATAAACCACATGGATCCACTAGAGTTCGTTGCATGTGTGTTCTTTTCATAAACCACATGGATCCACCAGTGACATTGGATGTGTGTTCTTTTCATAAACCACATGGATCGACCAATGTCATTGCACGTGTGTTCTTTTCATAAACGACCAATAGAGTCATTGCATTTGTGTTCTTTTCATAAACCACATGGATCCACCAGTGTCATTGGATGTGTGTTCTTTTCATAAACCACATGGATCCACTAGAGTTCATCGCATGTGTGTTCTCTTCGTAAACCACATGGATCCACTAGAGTTCATGGAATATGTGTTCTTTCCATAAACCACATGGATCCACCACTTTCATTTAATGTGTGTTCTTTTCATAAACCACATGGATCCACCAATGTCCTTGAATGTGTGTTCTTTTCATAAACCACAGCTAGATTCATTGCATGTGTGTTATTTTCATAAACCACATGCATCCACAGTGTCATTGGATGTGAGTTCTTTTCATAAACCACCACTAGAGTTATTGCATGTCTGTTCTTTTCATAAACCACATCTAGAGTCATTGCATATGTGTTCTTTTCATAAACTAGATGGATACACTAGAGTTCATTGCATTAGTGTTCTTTTCATAAACCACATGGATCCACTAGAGTTTATTGCAGGTGTGTTCTTTTCATAAACCACATGGATCCACCAGAGTCATTACATGTGTGTTATTTTCATAAACCACATGGATCCACTAGTGTCATTGCATGTGTGCTATCTTCATAAACCACATCTAGAGTCATTACATGTGTGTTCTTTTCATAAACCACATGGATCCACCAGTGTCATTGAATGTGTGTTATTTTCATCAACCACATGGATCCACCGGTGTCATTGAATGTCTGTACTTTACATACACCACATCTAGAGTCATTGCATGTGTGTTCTTTTCATCAACCACATGCATCCACAGTGTCATTGGATGTGTGTTCTTTTCATAAACCACCACTAGAGTTATTGCATGTCTGTTCTTTTCATAAACCACATCTAGAGTCATTGCATATGTGTTCTTTTCATAAACTAGATGGATCCACTAGAGTTCAGTGCATTGTGTTCTTTTCATAAACCACATGGATCCACTAGAGGTTATTGCATGTGTGTTCTTTTCATAAACCACATGGATCCACCGGTGTTAGTGAATCTGTGTTCTTTTCGTAAACCACATGGATCCACTAGTGTCATTGCATCTGTGTTATTTTCATAAACCACATCTAGAGTCATTGCATGTGTGTTCTTTTCATAAACCACATGGATCCACCAGTGTCATTGGATGTGTGTTCATTTCATTAACCACATGGATCCACCAGTGTCATTGCATGTGTGTTGTTTTCGTAAACCACCACTAGAGTCATTGCATGTGTGTTCTTTTCATAAACCACATGGATCCACCAGTGTCATTGCATGTGTGCTCTTTTCATAAACCAGATGGATCCACTAGAGTTCATTACATGTGTGTTCTTTTGATAAACCACATGGATCCACAAGTGTCATTGCATGTGTGTTCTTTTCATAAACCACCACTAGAGTCATAGGATGTGTGTTCTTTTCATAAACCACATGGATCCACCAGTGTCATTTCATCTGTGTTCTTTTCATAAACCACCACTAGGGTCATTGCATGTGTGTTCTTTTCATAAACCACCACTAGAGTCATTGCATGTGTGTTCTTTTCATAAACCACAAATGGATCCACTAGAGTCATTTCATGTGTGTTCTTCTCCTAAAAAACCACCAGAGGCATTGCATGTGTGTTATTTTCATAAACCACATATGGATCCACTAGAGTCATTGCATGTGTGTTCTTCTTCTAAACCACCACTAGAGCTTATTGCATGTGTGTTCTTTTCTTAAACCAAATGGACCCACTAGAGTTCATTGCATGTGTGTGCTTTAGATAAACCACATGGATCCACCAGAGTCATTACATATGTGTTCTTTTCATAAACCACATGGATCCACCAGTGTCATTCTATGTGTGTTCTTTTCATAAACCACCACTAGAGTCATTGCATGTGTGTTCTTTTCATAAACCACATGGATCCACCAGTGTCATTGCATGTGTGTTCTTTTCATAAACCACATGGATACACTAGAGTTCATTGCATGTGTGTTCCTTTTAAAAACCACATGGATCCACCAGTGCCATTGCATGTGTGTTCTTTTCATCACCCACATGGATCCACCAGTGTTATTGCATATGTGTTCTTTTCATAAACCACAAGGATCCACCAGTGTCATTGCATCTGTGTTATTTTCATAAACCACATCTAGAGTCATTGCTTGTGTGTTCTTTTCATAAACCACATGGATCCACCAGTGTCATTGGATGTGTGTTCTTTTCATCAACCACATGGATCCACCAGTGTCATTGCATGTGTGTTGTTTTCGTAAACCACCACTAGAGTCATTGCATGTCTGTTCTTTTCATAAACCACATGGATCCACCGGTGTCATTGCATGTGTTCTCTTTTCATAAACCATATGGATCCACTAGAGTTCATTGCATGTGTGTTCTTTTCATAAACCACATGGATCCACTAGATTTCATTGCATTTGTGTTCTTTTCACAAACCAAAACTAGAGTCATTGCATTTGTGTTCTGTTCAAAAACCACATGGATCCACCAATGTCAATGCATTTGTGTTCTTTTCATAAACCACAGCTAGAGTCATTGCATGTGTGTTCTTTTCATAAACCACATGGATCAACTAGAGTTCATTGAATGTGTGCTCTTTCCATAAACCACATGCATCCACCAGTGTCATTGAATGTGTGTTCTTTTCATAAACCACATGGATCCACCAGTGTTATTGCATTTGTGTTATTTTCATAAACCAAATCTAGAGTCATTGCATGTGTGTTCTTTTCATAGACCACATGGTTCCACCAGTGTCATTGGATGTGTGTTCTTTTCATAAACCACCACTAGAGTCATTGCATATGTGTTCTTTTCATAAACCACATCTAGAGTCATTACATGTTTGTTCTTTTCATAAACCACATGGATCCACTAGAGTTCATTGCATGTGTGTTCTTTTCATAAACCACATGGATCTACTAGCATTCAATGCATTTGTGTTATTATCATAAACCACATGGATCCACTAGAGTCATTTGCATGTGTGTTCTTTTCATAAACCACATGGATCCACTAGAGTCATTGCATGTGTGTTCTTCTTCTAAACCACCACTAGAGCTCATTGGATGTGTGTTCTTTTCATAAACCACATGGATCCACTAGAATTCATTGCATGTGTGTGCTTTTCATAAACCACATGGATCCACCCGAGTCATTACGTGTGTGTTCTTTTCATAAACCACATGGATCCACCAGTGTCATTGCATGTGTGTTCTTTTCGTAAACCACCACTAGAGTCATTGCATGTGTGTTCTTTTCATAAACCACATGGATCCACCAGTGTCATTGCATATGTGTTCTTTTCATAAGCCACCACTAGAGTCATTGCATGTGTGTTTTTTTCATAAACCACCACTAGAGTCATTGCATGTGTGTTATTTTCATAATGCACATATGGATCCGCTAGAGTCATTGCATTCTTGTTCTTCTTCTAAACCACCACTAGAGCTCATTGCATGTGTGTTCTTTTAATAAACCACATGGATCCACTAGAGTTCATTGAATGTGTGTTCTTTTCATAAACCAAATGGATCCACCAGTGTCATTGGATGTGTGTTCTTTTCATAAACCAAATGGTTCTACTAGTGTCGTTGCATGTGTGTTCTTGTCATAAACCACCACTAGAGTCATAGGATGTGTGTTCTTTTCATAAACCACATGTATCCACCAGTGTCATTGCATATGTGCTCTTTTCATAAACCACATGGATCCACTATAGTTCATTACATGTGTGTTCTTTTCATAAACCACATCTAGAGTCATTGCATGTGTGTTCTTTTCTAAACCACATGGATCCACTAGAGTTCGTTACATGTGTGTTGTTTTAATAAACCACATGGATCCACTAGTGTCATTAGATGTGTGTTATTTTCACAAACCACATGGATCCACCTGTGTCATTGCATGTGTGTTCTTTGCATAAACAACCACTAGAGTTATTGCATGTGTGTTCTTTTCATAAACCACATCTAGAGTCATTGCATGTGTGTTCTTTGCATAAAACACATGGATCCAATAGAGTTCATTGCATGTGTGTTATTTTCATAAACCACATGGATCCACAAGAGTTCATTGCATGCTTGTTCTTTTCATAAACCACATGGATCTACCAGTGTCATTGGATGTGTGTTCTTTTCATAAACCACATGGATCGACCAGTGTCATTGCATGTGTGTTCTTTTCATAAACCACCAATAGAGTCATTTCATGTGTGTTCTTTTCATAAACCACATGGATCCACCAGTGTCATTGGATGTGTGTTCTTTTCATAAACCACATGGATCCACTAGAGTTCATTGCATGTGTGTTCTTTTCATAAACCACATGGATCAACTAGAGTTCATTGAATGTGTGCTCTTTCCATAAACCACATGCATCCACCAGTGTCATTGAATGTGTGTTCTTTTCATAAACCACATCTAGAGTCATTGCATGTGTGTTCTTTTCATAAACCACATGCATCCATAGTGTCACTGGATGTGTGTTCTTTTGATAAACCACCACTAGAGTTATTGCATGTCTGTTCTTTTCATAAATCACATTTAGAGTCATTGCATATGTGTTCTTTTCATAAACTAGATGGGTCCACTAGAGGTTATTGCATGTGTGTTCTTTTCATAAACCACATGAATCCACCAGTGTCACTGAATGTGTGTTCTTTTCATAAACCACATGGATACACTAGTGTCATTGCATGTGTGTTATTTTCATAAACCACATCTAGAGTCACTGCATGTGTGTTATTTTTCATAAACCACATGGATCCACCAGTGTCATTGGATGTGTGCTCTTTTCATAAACCACATCGATCCACCAGTGTCATTGCATGTGTGTTGTTTTCGTAAACCACCACTAGAGTCATTGCATGTGTGTTCTTTTCATAAACCACATGGATACACCGGTGTCATTGCATGTGTGCTCTTTTCATAAACCACATGGACCCACTAGAGTTCATTACATGTGTGTTCTTTTCATAAACCACATGGATCCACCAGTGTCATTGCATGTGTGTTCTTTTCATAAACCACATGGATCCACCAGTGTCATTTCATTTGTGTTCTTTTCATAAACCACCACTAAAGTCATTGCATGTGTGTGCTTTTTATAAACCACATGGATCCACCAGAGTCATTACCTGTGTGTTCTTTTCATAAACCACATGGATCCACCAGTTAATTGCATGTGTTTTTTTTCATAAACCACCACTAGAGTCATTGCATGTGTGTTCTTTTCATAAACGACATGGATCCACCAGTGTCATTGCATGTGTTTTCTTTTCATAAACCACATGGATCCACTGGAGTTCACTACAGGTGTGTTCCTTTCAAAAACCACATGGATCCACCAGTGCCATTGCATGTGTGTTCTTTTCATTAACCACATGGATCCACCAATGTCATTGCATATGTGTTCTTTTCATAAACCACATGGATCCACAGTGTCATTGCATGTGTGTTATTTTCGTCAACCATATCTAGAGTCATCGCATGTGTGTTCTTTTCTTAAACCACCACTAGAGTCATTGCATGTGTGTTCTTTTCTTAAACCACCACTAGAGTCATTGCATGTGTATTCTTTTCATAAACCACATGGATCCACTAGAGTCATTGCATGTGTGTTATTTTCATAAATCACATGGATCCACTAGAGTTCATTGCATTTGTGTTCTTTTCACAAACCACAACTAGAGTCATTGCATTTGTGTTCTTTTCAAAAAACACATGGATCCACCAATGGCATTGCATGTGTGTACTTTTCATAAACCAAAGCTAGTGTCATTGCATGTGTGTTCATTTCATAAACACATGGATCCAATAGTGTCATTGCATATGTGTTCTTTTCATAAACCACTTGGATCCACTAGAGTTCATTGAATTTGTGTTATTTTAATAAACCACAACTAGAGTCATTGCATTTGTGTTCTGTTGAAAAACCACATGGATCCACCGGTGTCATTGAATTTGTGTTCTTTTCATAAACCACAGCTAGAGTCATTGCATGTGTGTTCTTTTCATAAACCACATGGATTCACTAGTGTCATTGAATGTGTGTTCTTTTTCTAAACCACATATGCATCCACTAGAGTCATTGCATGCGTATTATTTTCATAAACCACATGGATCCACCAGTGTCATTGGATGTGTGTTCTTTTCATAAGCCACATGGATCCACCAGTGTCATTGCATGTGTGTTCTTTTCATAAACCACCACTAGAGTCATTGCATCTGTGTTCTTTTCATAAACCACATGGATCCACCAGTGTCATTGGATGTGTGTTCTTTTCATAAACCACCACTAGAATCATTGCATGTGTGTTCTTTTCATAAACCACATCTAGAGTCATTACATGTGTGTTCTTTACATAAAACGCATGGATCCACCAGTGTCATTTCATTTGTGTTCTTTTCATAAACCACCAATAAAGTCATTGCATATGTGCTCTTTTCATAAACCACATGGATCCACTATAGTTCATTACATGTGTGTTCTTTTCATAAACCACATCTAGAGTCATTGCATGTGTGTTCTTTTCTAAACCACATGGATCCACTAGAGTTCGTTACATGTGTGTTATTTTAATAAACCACATGGATCCACTAGTGTCATTGGATGTGTGTTATTTTCACAAACCACATGGATCCACCTGTGTCATTGCATGTGTGTTCTTTGCATAAACCACCACTAGAGTTATTGCATGTGTGTTCTTTTCATAAACCACATCTAGAGTCATTGCATGTGTGTTCTTTGCATAAAACACATGGATCCAATAGAGTTCATTGCATGTGTGTTATTTTCATAAACCACATGGATCCACAAGAGTTCATTGCATGCTTGTTCTTTTCATAAACCACATGGATCTACCAGTGTCATTGGATGTGTGTTCTTTTCATAAACCACATGGATCGACCAGTGTCATTGCATGTGTGTTCTTTTCATAAACCACCAATAGAGTCATTTCATGTGTGTTCTTTTCATAAACCACATGGATCCACCAGTGTCATTGGATGTGTGTTCTTTTCATAAACCACATGGATCCACTAGAGTTCATTGCATGTGTGTTCTTTTCATAAACCACATGGATCAACTAGAGTTCATTGAATGTGTGCTCTTTCCATAAACCACATGCATCCACCAGTGTCATTGAATGTGTGTTCTTTTCATAAACCACATCTAGAGTCATTGCATGTGTGTTCTTTTCATAAACCACATGGATCCACCAGTGTCATTGCATGTGTGCTCTTTTCATAAACCACATGGACCCACTAGAGTTCATTACATGTGTGTTCTTTTCATAAACCACATGGATCCACCAGTGTCATTGCATGTGTGTTCTTTTCATAAACCACATGGATCCACCAGTGTCATTTCATTTGTGTTCTTTTCATAAACCACCACTAAAGTCATTGCATGTGTGTTCTTTTCATAAACCACATATGGATCCACTAGAGTCATTGCATGTGTGTTCTTCTCCTAAACCACCACTAGAGCTCATTGCATGTGTGTTCTTTTCATAAACCACGTGGATCCACTAGACTTCATTGCATGTGTGTGCTTTTTATAAACCACATGGATCCACCAGAGTCATTACCTGTGTGTTCTTTTCATAAACCACATGGATCCACCAGTTAATTGCATGTGTGTTCTTTTCATAAACCACCACTAGAGTCATTGCATGTGTGTTCTTTTCATAAACCACATAGATCCACCAGTGTCATTGCATGTGTTTTCTTTTCATAAACCACATGGATCCACTGGAGTTCACTACAGGTGTGTTCCTTTCAAAAACCACATGGATCCACCAGTGCCATTGCATGTGTGTTCTTTTCATTAACCACATGGATCCACCAATGTCATTGCATATGTGTTCTTTTCATAAACCACATGGATCCACAGTGTCATTGCATGTGTGTTATTTTCGTCAACCATATCTAGAGTCATTGCATGTGTGTTCTTTTCTTAAACCACCACTAGAGTCATTGCATGTGTGTTCTTTTCTTAAACCACCACTAGAGTCATTGCATGTGTATTCTTTTCATAAACCACATGGATCCACTAGAGTCATTGCATGTGTGTTATTTTCATAAATCACATGGATCCACTAGAGTTCATTGCATTTGTGTTCTTTTCACAAACCACAACTAGAGTCATTGCATTTGTGTTCTTTTCAAAAAACACATGGATCCACCAATGGCATTGCATGTGTGTACTTTTCATAAACCAAAGCTAGTGTCATTGCATGTGTGTTCATTTCATAAACACATGGATCCAATAGTGTCATTGCATATGTGTTCTTTTCATAAACCACTTGGATCCACTAGAGTTCATTGAATTTGTGTTATTTTAATAAACCACAACTAGAGTCATTGCATTTGTGTTCTGTTGAAAAACCACATGGATCCACCGGTGTCATTGAATTTGTGTTCTTTTCATAAACCACAGCTAGAGTCATTGCATGTGTGTTCTTTTCATAAACCACATGGATTCACTAGTGTCATTGAATGTGTGTTCTTTTTCTAAACCACATATGCATCCACTAGAGTCATTGCATGCGTATTATTTTCATCAACCACATGGATCCACCAGTGTCATTGGATGTGTGTTCTTTTCATAAGCCACATGGATCCACCAGTGTCATTGCATGTGTGTTCTTTTCATAAACCACCACTAGAGTCATTGCATTTGTGTTCTTTTCATAAACCACATGGATCCACCAGTGTCATTGGATGTGTGTTCTTTTCATAAACCACCACTAGAATCATTGCATGTGTGTTCTTTTCATAAACCACATCTAGAGTCATTACATGTGTGTTCTTTACATAAAACGCATGGATCCACCAGTGTCATTTCATTTGTGTTCTTTTCATAAACCACCAATAAAGTCATTGCATATGTGCTCTTTTCATAAACCACATGGATCCACTATAGTTCATTACATGTGTGTTCTTTTCATAAACCACATCTAGAGTCATTGCATGTGTGTTCTTTTCTAAACCACATGGATCCACTAGAGTTGGTTACATGTGTGTTATTTTAATAAACCACATGGATCCACTAGTGTCATTAGATGTGTGTTATTTTCACAAACCACATGGATCCACCTGTGTCATTGCATGTGTGTTCTTTGCATAAACCACCACTAGAGTTATTGCATGTGTGTTCTTTTCATAAACCACATCTAGAGTCATTGCATGTGTGTTCTTTGCATAAAGCACATGGATCCAATAGAGTTCATTGCATGTGTGTTATTTTCATAAACCACATGGATCCACAAGAGTTCATTGCATGCTTGTTCTTTTCATAAACCACATGGATCTACCAGTGTCATTGGATGTGTGTTCTTTTCATAAACCACATGGATCGACCAGTGTCATTGCATGTGTGTTCTTTTCATAAACCACCAATAGAGTCATTTCATGTGTGTTCTTTTCATAAACCACATGGATCCACCAGTGTCATTGGATGTGTGTTCTTTTCATAAACCACATGGATCCACTAGAGTTCATTGCATGTGTGTTCTTTTCATAAACCACATGGATCAACTAGAGTTCATTGAATGTGTGCTCTTTCCATAAACCACATGCATCCACCAGTGTCATTGAATGTGTGTTCTTTTCATAAACCACATCTAGAGTCATTGCATGTGTGTTCTTTTCATAAACCACATGCATCCATAGTGTCACTGGATGTGTGTTCTTTTGATAAACCACCACTAGAGTTATTGCATGTCTGTTCTTTTCATAAATCACATTTAGAGTCATTGCATATGTGTTCTTTTCATAAACTAGATGGGTCCACTAGAGGTTATTGCATGTGTGTTCTTTTCTTAAACCACCACTAGAGTCATTGCATGTGTGTTCTTTTCTTAAACCACCACTAGAGTCATTGCATGTGTATTCTTTTCATAAACCACATGGATCCACTAGAGTCATTGCATGTGTGTTATTTTCATAAATCACATGGATCCACTAGAGTTCATTGCATTTGTGTTCTTTTCACAAACCACAACTAGAGTCATTGCATTTGTGTTCTTTTCAAAAAACACATGGATCCACCAATGGCATTGCATGTGTGTACTTTTCATAAACCAAAGCTAGTGTCATTGCATGTGTGTTCGTTTCATAAACACATGGATCCAATAGTGTCATTGCATATGTGTTCTTTTCATAAACCACTTGGATCCACTAGAGTTCATTGAATTTGTGTTATTTTAATAAACCACAACTAGAGTCATTGCATTTGTGTTCTGTTGAAAAACCACATGGATCCACCGGTGTCATTGAATTTGTGTTCTTTTCATAAACCACAGCTAGAGTCATTGCATGTGTGTTCTTTTCATAAACCACATGGATTCACTAGTGTCATTGAATGTGTGTTCTTTTTCTAAACCACATATGCATCCACTAGAGTCATTGCATGCGTATTATTTTCATAAACCACATGGATCCACCAGTGTCATTGGATGTGTGTTCTTTTCATAAGCCACATGGATCCACCAGTGTCATTGCATGTGTGTTCTTTTTATAAACCACCACTAGAGTCATTGCATCTGTGTTCTTTTCATAAACCACATGCATCCACTAGTGTCATTGCCTGTGTGTTCTTTTCATAAACCACCACTAGAGTCATTGGATGTGTGTTCTTTTCATAAACCACCACTAGAGTCATTGGATGTGTGTTCTTTTCATAAACTACATGAATCCACCAGTCTCATTGCATGTGTGTTCTTTTCATAAACCACCGCTAGAGTCATTGTATGTGTGTTCTTTTCACAAACCACCACTAGAGTCGTTGCATGTGTGTTCTTTTCATAAACCACATATGGATCCACTAGAGTCATTACATGTATGTTCTTCTCCTAAACCACCACTAGATTTCATTGCATGTGTGTTATTTTCATAAACCAAAATGGATCCACTAGAGTTTATTGAATGTGTGTACTGTTCATAAACCACATGGATCCACCAGTGTCATTGAATGTGTGTTCTTTTCATAAACCACATGGATCCACCAGTGTCATTGCATGTGTGTTCTTTTCATAAACCACATCTAGAGTCATTGCATGTGTGTTCTTTTCATAAACCACATGGATCCACCAGTGTCATTGGATGTGTGTTCTTTTCATAAACCACCACTAGAATCATTGCATGTGTGTTCTTTTCATAAACCACATCTAGAGTCATTACATGTGTGTTCTTTACATAAAACGCATGGATCCACTAGAGTTCATTACATGTGTTTTCTTTTCATAAACCACATGGATCCACTAGAGGTTATTGCATGTGTGTTCTTTTCATAAACCACATGGATCCACCAGTGTCACTAAATGTGTGTTCTTTTCATAAACCACATTTAGAGTCATTGCATGAGTGTTCTTTTCATAAACCACATGGATCCACTAGAGGTTATTGCATGTGTGTTCTTTTCATCAACCACATGGATCCACCAGTGTCACTAAATGTGTGTTCTTTTCATAAACCACATCTAGAGTCATTGCATGTGTGTTCTTTTCATAAACCACATGGATCCACCAGTGACATTGAATGTGTGTTCTTTTCATAAACCACATGGATCCACCAGTGCCATTGAATGTGTTTACTTTTCATAAACCACATCTAGAGTAATTGCATGTGTGTTCTTTTCATAAACCACAGGCATCCATAGTGTCATTGGATGTGTGTTCTTTTCATAAACCACCACTAGAGTTATTGCATGTGTGTTCTTTTCATAAACCACATCTAGAGTCATTGCATATGTGTTCTTTAAATAAACTAGATGGATCCACTAGAGGTTATTGAAGGAAATATGCCCTGAGAGGCAATAATAAAGTTGTTATTATGTATTCCTTATATATGATAGATGTTTATTTTGCATGCTAGAATTGTATTAATCGGAAACATCAATACTTGTGTGTTTAATAAACAAAAAGGGTTCCTAGTTATGCCTCACTTACAGACTAGCTTGTTGATTAACAAGATGATTAAGGTTTCCTGATCATGGACATTGGATGTTCTTAATAACAAGGTCACACCATTGGTGGAATGATGTGATGAACATTCATCCGAAGTATAGCATTACGATCAAGTCATTATGTTTATATTTCTATAACATCATACGAAGTAATCTTTATCCTTAGACCATGAGATCATGTTAATTGCTAACATCGGAAGAGTATCTTGATAACATCAAACGTCACACCGTAACAGGGTGACTATAAAGATGGGTTCAGTACTATGAAGGTGTTATGTTGAGGCTCATGGATCCAGAGTGGAATTTGTCAATCCCAATGACGGATATATACTCTGGGCCCTCTCGGTGATATCACATTGAGATAGCTTGCAAGCAAGTGATGTGATCACTAGAATGTTATATCACGGGAATGAGAAAAGAGTGCATGTCGGTAACGAGATCAAACTAGGTTTGGAGATACCGATGATCGAATCTCGGACATGTAATATATCGCGAGACAAAGGGATTTAGTTACAAGCGTTAAAGGTTCTCACGATCATAGAAGTCATCGTTGAATGTGTAGGAGTCAGTACGGATCTCCAAGTCCCGCTGCTGATTATTGATCGGAGAAGGGTCTCGATCATGTCTACATTATTCGCGAACCGTAGGGTGACACACTTAAGAGTTACCGGACACCATTTTGGAGCACATATGTTTCATACGAAAGAATTGCAAAGCGTAGGAATTGTTTCAATAGAAACCGGAAATTGTTTAGGGTGAAATTGCATAAAGTGGTTCTGCATGTGATATTGAAATATTACAAGGGGCTATATGTGAATGTTTGTTAATTAAAGTAATTAACAAAATTCTGAATAAATTTAATAAAAGAGTTTTATTAAATGAGAGAGCATTAAACTTGGAGAATTTAAATGCATTTAAAGTGGAGACTTTAAAAGGGAATGTGAAGAGGCATTTTAATGTGGAGGGGTTACCACCACATGAATGGGGGAGGTGAGGGGTCACCCCCCATGTTCCGGCCATGGAGAGGAGGGGCACCCCCCTCCTCCTATAAAAGGCCACCCATTCCCTCCTTCATCCAAACACCTCCTTGTGAAGGATCTCTCTCCCCCTCTAGAATTATTCCCCCATGGTCTCGGATTAGCGAGATACATGTTCCCGGTGGTATTTCGTCTGGAAGGAGTTGCTGCTTCCGCTGGATCGCTGGAGAGAGGAGGTGGAGGTTGTCCGGAGGCTTGAACGTGTGTGCGAGTACGGATGCGCTGCTGAGTTGCGGCGCTCGGACTTCCTCATGATCTTGAGATCGGCAAGTGTACGACTACATCAACCACGAGTTCCTACTCGTTAAAAAAACTCGTTGTCTTCGAGGGTAAGTTCTGGTTGGATGTATGTCCACCCGTTGCTTTGTACCTAGTAGATAGATCTTGGCGTGTAGTTCACACCGTATGAAATTTTTTGTTTTCTATGCTGCGGACCCAACAGTGGTATCAGAGCCTAATCTATGCGTAGATGCTTTGCACGGGTAGTACACATATGTTTATATGTGGGCGATGATGATCATGTTATTGCATCTTCTATGTATTTTGGATATTGGTGGCATAGTGGGATGAAGTGGCCCGGACCGACCTTACATGTCATCGTACATGAGACCGGTTCCACGACTGACATGCAACTTGTTTTGCATAAGTGGCTGGCGGGTGTCTGTCTCTCCTACTATAGTCAATATCTGATTTACAACGAGTTGCTAATAACTTAGTCATCCTCCTTGTGGTTCATGTTCGTAGGTGAGAACGGTTCTATCTCTGAAATCCCTAAGCCACGTAAAACTTGCAATTGATATATTAGAGGCGTCTAGTTTAGATCGTTGCTAGAGTAGTGTATCGATATGGTATTGTTGTAAGTAGATGTATGATAGATACTCTTACAACACATTCAACGTGTAAGTTCCATAGACCTTGGCCTTACACACAAAGGAATGATAGAGATCATACCACGATGCAAATGATAGAGATCAAATGCATGGACCATATCATCTCACTTTACACATTAGATGTTAGCATCTTATACTGCAAGTTTGGCGCTTTTGGTAGCATTGTAAGATGATCCCTCATTTAGATATCAAGATTAAATGTGTTCTTCCTTGAGTATGCACTGTTCTATGGATCGTGTTTTGAGACATCACATGATGATCGGGAGTACTCGACTCTATGCTTTCATACAATAGGTGTAAGACATTTTTACACACGCGAGTACTAAGGTTCTTACTTGGCGAGCCTAGCATGTACAGACATGGCCTCGGAACACGGACCGAAAGGTTAAACATGAGTCATATGGTTGATATGATGCCCATATAGATGCTCGCCTTTGAAGCTACACCGACTCACGTGATGATCGGACTTGGTGCAGTGGATTTGGTTCATGTAATCACCAAAAAGGCACGAGGGATTTCGTTTTTTAATGGGAGTTCAATAGTAATTTGGATTAGTTTGAACTCAATCTATCATAAACTTAGTCTAAATAAACTTTACAAATTCTATTGTAGATGGCACCACCTGCTTTTAATTTCAATGTGTTCATGGAGAAAGAGAAACTTGTTGCGAATGGTAGCAACTTCACCAACTAGGCTATGAATTTGAGGATTCTCCTCACTGTTGCACAAAAGCAATATGTGCTAGATGCGCCGCTAGGCCCCCCACCAGCTCCTGATGCCCCTGACAATGAAAAGAATGTCTATGTGACTCGTCAGGAGGACCACAACTTAGTTCATTGCGGCATACTATATGGGCTAGAGCCGGAACTTCGAAAGCGTTTCAAAAATGGCAATGCTTATGATACCATGGGAGAATTGAAAATGATTTTCGATACCCATGCTACCATAGAGAGTTATAATGCTACTAAAAAGTTCTTTAGCTGCATGATGGAGGAGAACAGCTTCGTTAGTGAGCATGTACTCAAAATGTCTGGGTACGCCGATAAGCTTGTGTCCTTGGAAATAACGATTCCCATTGACTTAGGCATACATCGTGTTCTCCAATCTCTGCCACCTAGCTACAAGAGCTTCGTGATGAACTATAATATGCAGGGCATGAAGAAGACTCTTCCCGAGCTTTTGTCAATGCTTAAGACTACAGAAGTGGAGATTAGGAAAGAACATCAAGTGTTGATGATCAATAGGACCACCGGTTTCAAGAAGGACAAGAAAGGCAAGCACAAGGGAAAGAAGGGTGTCAAATCTGTTGCCACGCCTGAAAAGAAACCCCGAGCTGGCCCTAAGTCCGATACCGCGTGCTACTATTGCAAGGGGACTGGCCATTGGAAGCGTAACTGCCCCAAGTATTTGGCGGACAAGAAGTCCGGCAAGGCAAACAAAGGTATATGTGATTGATGTGTACTTGACTAGTACTCGCAGTAGCACCTGGGTATTTGATATGGGATGGATTGCTAATATATGTAACTCGATTCAGGGGCTGCGGAACAAGCAACAACTAGCAAGGGATGAGGTCACAATGCGGGTCGGCAATGGATCAAGAGTTGATGTGATCACCGTCGGAATGTTGCCTCTCCATATGCCATCGGGATTAGTCATAAACCTAAATAATGGTTATTTGGTGCCCGCACTTAGCATGAACATTGTATCCGGATCGTGTTTGATGCAAAGTGGTTATTCGCTTAAATTTGAAAATAATGGTTGTTCGATTTATATGGATAATATCTTTTATGGTCATGCACCTGTGTTGAATGGTTTATTTCTGATGGATCTCGATAGTAATATTACGCACATTCATAATGTTAATGCTAAAAAGATTAAACTTGATGATGATATATCTGCATATATGTGGCACTGCCGTCTAGGTCATATTGGCGTTAAACGCATGAAGAAACTCCATTCTGATGGACTTTTGGAATCACTTGATTTTGAATCATTTGATACATGTGAGCCATGCCTTATGGGCAAGATGACTAGAACACCGTTTTCCGGTTCAATGGAACGGGCGACAGATCTATTGGAAACCATACATACTGATGTGTGTGGACCAATGAGTGTGTCGGCGCGAGGTGGATATCGTTACTTTGTTACTTTCACGGATGATTTGAGTAGATACGGGTATATCTATTTGATGAAACACAAGTCTGAATCTTTTGAAAGTTCAAGGAATTTTATAATGAAGTGGAAAATCATCGTAATAGAAAGATCAAATTTCTACGGTCTGATCGTGGAGGCGAGTATCTAAGTTACGAGTTTAGCACACACATGAAAGAGTGTGGAATAGTTTCACAACTCACGCCTGCCGGAACACCACAATGTAATGGTGTGTCGGAACGTCATAATCATACCTTATTGGATATGGTTTGATCTATGATGGCTCTACCTGACTTGCCACTGTGATTTTGGGGTTATGCACTGGAAACAGCTGCATTCACTTTAAATCGGGCACCATCTAAATCCGTTGAAACGACACCGTATGAATTATGGTTTGGAAACAAACCTAAGCTGTCATTTCTTAAAGTTTGGGGATGCAATGTTTATGTGAAGAAACTTCAACCGGATAAAATCGAACCCAAAGCGGAAAAATGCGTCTTCATAGGATACCCTAAGGAAACAATTAGGTATACCTTCTATCACAGATCCGAGGGCAAGCTTTTTGTTACCAAGAATGGATCCTTGCTTGAGAAGGAGTTTCTCGCGAAAGGTGTGAGTAGTCGGAAGGTAGAACTCGAAGAGGTTATTGAACCTTCTCTTCATGAAATAGCGAGTGGCGCAGCACCGAAAGTTGTTTCGGAGTTGACTTCACCTAATGAAGAGAGAGCTAATGATATTGATCATGAAACTCCGAAAGAGGAAACTACCAAACCTCGCATGTCAAGCAGGACACGTCCAGCTCCTGAACTGTACGACAATCCTGTTGTGAATTTCATGGTTGATGAAATGGATGACCCTGGGACATATGAAGAAGCGATGATGAACCTGGATTCCAATAAATGGCTAGAAGCCATGAAATCCGAGATGGAATCCATGTACGAGAACCATGTTTGGACCTTGGTGGACTTACCTCACGATCGAAAGGCCGTTGAGAATAAATGGATTTTCAAAAGAAAAACTAATGCTGATGGTAATGTGACCATCTATAAGGCTCGACTTGTCGCAAAGGGGTTTCGACAAATTCAAGGAGTTGACTACGATGAGACATTCTCTCCCGTAGCGATGCTTAAGTCAGTTAGGATTATGTTAGCAATAGCTGCATATTTCGATTATGAAATATGGCAGATGGATGTCAAAACTGCATTCCTCAATGGTAATATTGAAGAAGAGTTGTATATGATACAACCTAAGGGTTTTCTCGATCCTAAGGATGCTAATAAGGTATGCAAACTTCAGCGATCCATCTATGGACTGAAGCAAGCATCCCGGAGTTGGAATCTCTGCTTTGATGAGGCGATCAAAGAGTTTGGATTTGTCCAAACATATGGAGAGGCTTGTATTTACAAAAAAGTGAGTGGGAGCAATGTGGCATTTCTGATATTATATGTGGATGACATATTATTGATTGGAAATGATATAGATCTTTTCAACAGTGTTAAAAGTTATCTAAACAGCAAATTTTCGATGAAAGACCTTGGTGAAGCGTCATATATATTAGGCATTAAAATCTATAGAGATATATCAAGTCGCCTAATTGGGCTATCGCAGAGTACATACCTTGATAAGATATTAAAGAAGTTTAATATGGACGAAAGTAAGAAGGGGTTCTTACCTATGTTGCAAGGCAAGACATTGAGTAAGACTCAAAGTCCGGCTACGGAGGAAGAAAGAGAGATGATGGATAAGATCCCCTATGCCTCGGCCATAGGCTCTATTATGTATGCCATGCTATGTACAAGACCGGATGTGGAAAATGCTATTAGTTTGACTAGTAGGTACCAATCTGATCCAGGTTCGGAACACTGGATAGCGGTAAAGAACATCCTCAAGTACTTGAGAAGAACAAGGGATATGTTTCTTATATATGGAGGTGAAGAAGAGCTAGTCGCTAAGTGTTATGTCGATGCTAGCTTTGACAACGATCCGGATGACTCTAAGTCTCAATCCGGATACGTATTTCTCTTGAACGGAGCAGCAGTTAGTTCGAGGAGTTCCAAACATCCTGTGGTGGCTGGATCAACGATGGAGGCGGAATATGTTGCTGCTTCAGAAGCAGCACAGGAAGCGGTTTGGATGAAAGAGTTCATTACGGAACTAGGTGTGGTTCCTAGTGCATTAGACCCAATGGTGATCTATTGTGACAATAATGGAGCCATAGCCAACGCAAAGGAACCGAGGTCTCACAAGAATTCCAAGCATATTAAGCGCCGGTTTCACTCCATCCACGAGCATGTCAAGGATGGAGATATAAAGATTTGTAAAGTACACACAGACCTAAATGTAGCAGATCCGTTGACTAAAGTTCTCCCTAGGGAAAAACATGATCAACACCAGAACTCCATGGGTGTTAGATTTATCACTATGTGAACTAGATTATTGTCTCTAGTGCAAGTAGGAGACTGAAGTAAATATGCCCTGAGAGGCAATAATAAAGTTGTTATTATGTATTCCTTATATATGATAGATGCTTATTTTGCATGCTAGAATTGTATTGATCGGAAACATCAATTCATGTGTGTTTAATAAACAAAAAGGGTTCCTAGTTATGCCTCTCTTATAGACTATCTTGTTGATTAACAAGATGATCAAGGTTTCCTGATCATGGACATTCGATGTTGTTAATAACAAGGTCACACCATTGGTGGAATTATGTGATGAACATTCATCCGAAGTATAGCATTACGATCAAGTCATTATGTTTATATTGCTATAACATCATACGAAGTAATCTTTATCCTTAGACCATGAGATCATGTTAATTGCTAACCCTAGAAGAGTATCTTGATAACATCAAACGTCACACCGTAACAGGGTGACTACAAAGATGGGTTCAGTACTACGAAGGTGTTATGTTGAGGCTCATGGATCAATAGTGGAATTTTTCAAACCCAATGACGGATAGATATACTCTAGGCCCTCTCGGTGATATCACATTGAGATAGCTTTCAAGCAAGTGATGTGATCACTAGAATGTTATATCATGAGAACGAGAAAAGAGTGCATGTCGGTAACGAGATCAAACTAGGTATGGAGATACCGATGATCGAATCTCGGACATGTAATATATCGCGAGACAAAGGGATTTAGTTACAAGCGTTAAAGGTTCTCACGATCACATAAGTGATCGTTGAATGTGTGGGAGTCAGTACGGATCTCCAGGTCCCGCTGGTGATTATTGATCGGAGAAGGGTCTCGATCATGTCTGCATTATTCGATGCTGATTAGTTACACACTTAAGAGTTACCGGACACCATTTTGGAGCACATATGTTTTAGACGAAAGAATTGCAAAGCGTAGGAATTGTTTCAATAGAAACCGAAAATTGTTTAGGGTGAAATTGCATAAAGTGGTTCTGCATGTGATATTGAAATATTACAAGGGGCTATATGTGAATGTTTGTTAATTAAAGTAATTAACAAAATTCTGAATAAATTTAATAAAAGAGTTTTATTAAATGAGAGAGCATTAAACTTGGAGAATTTAAATGCATTTAAAGTGGAGACTTTAAAAGGGAATGTGAAGAGGCATTTTAATGTGGAGGGGTTACCACCACATGAATGGGGGAGGTGAGGGGTCACCGCCCCCCCATGTGCCGGCCATGGAGAGGAGGGGCACCCCCTCCTCCTATAAAAGGGCCCCCATTCCCTCCTTCATCCACACACCTCCTTGTGAAGGATCTCTCTCCCCCTCTAGAATTATTCCCCCATGGTCTCGGATTAGCGAGATACACATTCCCGGTGGCATTTCGTCTAGAAGGAGTTGCTGCTTCCACTGGATACCTGGAGCAAGGAGGTGGAGGTTGTCCGGTGGCTTGAACGTGTGTGCGAGTACGGATGCGCTGCTGAGTTGCGGCGCTCGGACTTCCTCACGATCTTGAGCGGCAAGTGTACGACTACATCAACCACGAGTTCCTACTCGTAAACAAAACTCGTTGTCTTCGAGGGTAAGTTCTCATTGGATGTATGTCCACACGTTGCTTTGTACCTAGTAGATAGATCTTGGCGTGTAGTTCACACCATAGGAATTTTTTTGTTTTCTATGCTGCGGACCCAACAGTTATTGCATGTGTGTTCTTTTCATAAACCACATGAATCCACCAGTGTCACTGAATGTGTGTTCTTTTCATAAACCACATGGATCCACTAGTGTCATTGAATGTGTGTTATTTTCATAAACAACATCTAGAGTCATTGCATGTGTGTTCTTTTTCATAAACCACATGGATCCACCAGTGTCATTGGATGTGTGCTCTTTTCATAAACCACATGGATCCACCAGTATCATTGCATGTGTGTTGTTTTCGTAGACCACCACTAGAGTGATTGCATGTGTGTTCTTTTCATAAACCACATGGATCCACCAGTGTCATTGCATGTGTGCTCTTTTCATAAACCACATGGATCCACTAGAGTTCATTACATGTGTGTTCTTCTCATAAACCACATGGATCCACCAGTGTCATTGCATGTGTGTTCTTTTCATAAACCACCACTAGAGTCATTGGATGTGTGTTCTTTTCATAAACCACATGGATCCACCAGTGTCTTTTCATCTATGTTCTTTTCATAAACCACCACTAGAGTCATTGCATGTGTGTTCTTTTCATAAACCACATATGGATCCACTAGAGTCATTGTATCTGTGTTCTTCTCCTAAACCACCACTAGAGCTCATTGCATGTGTGTTATTTTCATAAACCACATGGATCCACTAGACTTCATTGCATGTGTGTGCTTTTCATAAACCACATGGATCCACCAAATTCATTACCTGTGTGTTCTTTTCATAAACCACATCGATCCACTAGTGTCATTGCATGTGTGTTCTTTTCATAAACCACCACTAGAGTCATTGCATGTGTGTTCTTTTCATAAACCACATGGATCCACCAGTGTCATTGCATGTGTGTTCTTTTCATAAACCACATGGATCCACTAGAGTTCATTGCATGCGTGTTCCTTTCAAAAGCCACATGGAACCACCGGTGCCATTGCATGTGTGTTCTTTTCATCAACCACATGGATCCACCATTGTCATTGCATATGTGGTCTCTTCATAAACCACATGGATCCACCAGTTTCATTGCATGTGTGTTATTTTAACAAACCACATCTAGAGTCATTGCATGTGTGTTCTTTTCTTAAACCACCACTAGAGTCATTGCATGTGTGTTCTTTTCATAAACCACATGGATCCACTAGAGTCAATGCATGTGTGTTATTTTCATAAACCACATGGATCCACTGGAGTTCATTGCATTTGTGTTGTTTTCACAAACCACAACTATAGTCATTGCATTTGTGTTCTTTTCAAAAAACACATGGATCCACCAATGTCATTGCATGTGTGTTCTTTTCATAAACCAAAGCTAGTGTCATTGCATGTGTGTCCTTTTCATAAACACATGGATCCAATAGTGTCATTGCATATGTGTTCTTTTCATAAACCACATGGATCCACTAGAGTTCATTGGATTTGTGTTATTTTCATAAACCACAACTAGAGTCATTGCATTTGTGTTCTGTTCAAAAACCACATGGATCCATCTGTGTCATTGCATTTGTGTTCTTTTCATAAACCACAGCTAGAGTCATTGCATGTGTGTTCTTTTCATAAACCACATGGATCTACTAGTGTCATTGAATGTGTGTTCTTTTTCTAAACCACATATGCATCCACTAGAGTCATTGCATGCGTGTTATTTTCATAAACCACAAGGATCCACAGGTGTCATTGGATGTGTGTTCTTTTCATAAACCACATGGATCCACCAGTGTCATTTCATGTGTGTTCTTTTCACAAACCACCACTAGAGTCATTGTATCTGTGTTCTTTTCATAACCACATGCATCCACCAGTGTTATTGCCTGTGTTTTCTTTTCATAAACCACCACTAGATCCATTGGATGTGTGTTCTTTTCATAAACCACATGGATCCCCCAGTGTCATTGCATGTGTTTTCTTTTCATAAACCACCGCTAGAGGCATTGTATGTCTGTTCTTTTCACAAACCACCACTAGAGTAGTTGCATGTGTGTTCTTTTCATAAACCACATATCGATCCACTAGAGTCATTATATGTGTGTTCTTCTCCTAAACCACCACCAGAGTTCATTGCATGTGTGTTATTTTCATAAACCAAAATGGATCCACTAGAGTTCATTGAATGTGTGTACTTTTCATAAACCACATGGATCCACCAGTGTCATTGAATGTGTGTTCTTTTCATAAACCACATGGATCCACCAGTGTCATTGCATGGGTGTTCTTTTCATAAACAACATCTAGAGTCATTGCATGTGTGTTCTTTTCATAAACCACATCTAGAGTCATTACATGTGTGTTCTTTTCATAAACCACATGGATCCACTAGAGTTCATTTCATGTGTGTTCTTTTCATAAACCACATGGATCTACTAGCGTTCAATGCATTTGTGTTATTTTCATAAACCACATGGATCCACCAGTGTCATTGCATGTGTGTTCTTTTCATAAACCACCACTAGAGTCATTGGATGTGTGTTCTTTTCATAAACCACATGGATCCACCAGTGTCTTTTCATCTGTGTTCTTTTCATAAACCACCACTAGATTCATGGCATGAGTGTTCTTTTCGTAAACCACCACTAGAGTCATTGGATGTGTGTTCTTTTCATAAACCACATGGATCCACCAGTGTCTTTTCATCTGTGTTCTTTTCATAAACCACCACTAGAGTCATTGCATGAGTGTTCTTTTCATAAACCACCACTAGACTCATTGCATGTGTGTTCTTTTCATAAACCACATATGGATCCACTAGAGTCATTGTATCTGTGTTCTTCTCCTAAACCACCACTAGAGCTCATTGCATGTGTGTTCTTTTCATAAACCACATGGATCCACTAGACTTCATTGCATGTGTGTGCTTTTCATAAACCACATGGATCCACCAAAGTCATTACATGTGTGTTCTTTTCATAAACCACATCGATCCACTAGTGTCATTGCATGTGTGTTCTTTTCATAAACCACCACTAGAGTCATTGCATGTGTGTTATTTTCATAAACCACATGGATCCACCAGTGTCATTGCATGTGTGTTCTTTTCATAAACCACATGGATCCACTAGTGTTCATTGCATGCGTGTTCCTTTCAAAAGCCACATGGAACCACCGGTGCCATTGCATGTGTGTTCTTTTCATCAACCACATGGATCCACCATTGTCATTGCATATGTGGTCTCTTCATAAACCACATGGATCCACCAGTTTCATTGCATGTGTGTTATTTTAACAAACCACATCTAGAGTCATTGCATGTGTGTTCTTTTCTTAAACCACCACTAGAGTCATTGCATGTGTGTTCTTTTCATAAACCACATGGATCCACTAGAGTCAATGCATGTGTGTTATTTTCATAAACCACATGGATCCACTGGAGTTCATTGCATTTGTGTTGTTTTCACAAACCACAACTATAGTCATTGCATTTGTGTTCTTTTCAAAAAACACATGGATCCACCAATGTCATTGCATGTGTGTTCTTTTCATAAACCAAAGCTAGTGTCATTGCATGTGTGTCCTTTTCATAAACACATGGATCCAATAGTGTCATTGCATATGTGTTCTTTTCATAAACCACATGGATCCACTAGAGTTCATTGGATTTGTGTTATTTTCATAAACCACAACTAGAGTCATTGCATTTGTGTTCTGTTCAAAAACCACATGGATCCATCTGTGTCATTGCATTTGTGTTCTTTTCATAAACCACAGCTAGAGTCATTGCATATGTGTTCTTTTCATAAACCACATGGATCCACTAGTGTCATTGAATGTGTGTTCTTTTTCTAAACCACATATGCATCCACTAGAGTCATTGCATGCGTGTTATTTTCATAAACCACAAGGATCCACAAGTGTCATTGGATGTGTGTTCTTTTCATAAACCACATGGATCCACCAGTGTCATTGCATGTGTGTTCTTTTCACAAACCACCACTAGAGTCATTGTATCTGTGTTCTTTTCATAAACCACATGCATCCACCAGTGTCATTGCCTGTTTGTTCTTTTCATAAACCACCACTAGAGCCATTGGATGTGTGTTCTTTTCATAAACCACATGGATCCCCCAGTGTCATTGCATGTGTTTTCTTTTCATAAACCACCGCTAGAGGCATTGTATGTCTGTTCTTTTCACAAACCACCACTAGAGTAGTTGCATGTGTGTTCTTTTCATAAACCACATATCGATCCACTAGAGTCATTACATGTGTGTTCTTCTCCTAAACCACCACCAGAGTTCATTGCATGTGTGTTATTTTCATAAACCAAAATGGATCCACTAGAGTTCATTGAATGTGTGTACTTTTCATAAACCACATGGATCCACCAGTGTCATTGAATGTGTGTTCTTTTCATAAACCACATGGATCCACCAGTGTCATTGCATGTGTGTTCTTTTCATAAACAACATCTAGAGTCATTGCATGTGTGTTCTTTTCATAAACCACATCTAGAGTCATTACATGTGTGTTCTTTTCATAAACCACATGGATCCACTAGAGTTCATTTCATGTGTGTTCTTTTCATAAACCACATGGATCTACTAGTGTTCAATGCATTTGTGTTATTTTCATAAACCACATGGATCCACCAGTGTCATTGCATGTGTGTTCTTTTCATAAACCACCACTAGAGTCATTGGATGTGTGTTCTTTTCATAAACCACATGGATCCACCAGTGTCTTTTCATCTGTGTTCTTTTCATAAACCACCACTAGATTCATTGCATGAGTGTTCTTTTCGTAAACCACCACTAGAGTCATTGCTTGTGTGTTCTTTTCATAAACCACATATGGATCCACTGGAGTCAGTGCATCTGTGTTCTTCTCCTAAACCGCCACTAGAGCTCATTGCATGTGTGTTCTTTTCATAAACCACATGGATCCACTAGACTTCATTGCATGTGTGTGCTTTTCATAAACCACATGGATCCACCAAAGTCATTACCTGTGTGTTCTTTTCATAAACCACATGGATCCACTAGTGTCATTGCATGTGTGTTCTTTTCAGAAACCACCACTAGAGTCATTGCATGTGTGTTCTTTTCATAAACCACAAGGATCCACGAGTGTCATTGCATGTGTGTTCTTTTCATAAACCAGATGGATCCACCAGTGTCATTGCATGTGTTTTCTTTTCATAAACCACCGCTAGAGGCATTGTATGTGTGTTCTTTTCACAAACCACCACTAGGGTCGTTGCATGTGTGTTCTTTTCATAAACCACATATGGATCCACTAGAGTCATTACATGTGTGATCTTCTCCTAAACCACCACCAGTGTTCATTGCATGTGTGTTATTTTCATAAACCAAAATGGATCGACTAGAGTTCATTGAATGTGTGTACTTTTCATAAACCACATGGATCCTCCAATGTCATTGAATGTGTGTTCTTTTCATAAAGCACATGGATCCACTAGTGTCATTGCATGTGTGTTCTTTTCATAAACCACATCTAGAGTCATTGCATGTGTGTTATTTTCATAAACCACATGGATCCACGAGTGTTACTGGATGTGTGTTCTTTTCAAAAACCACCACTAGAGTCATTGCATGTGTGTTCTTTTCATAAACCACATCGAGAGTCATTACATGTGTGTTCTTTTCATAAACCACATGGATCCACTAGAGTTCATAGCATATGTGTTCTTTTCATAAACCACATGGATCTACTAGCGTTCAATGCATTTGTGTTATTTTCATAAACACATGGATCCACTAGAGTAATTTTCATGTGTGTTCTTTTCATAAACCACATAGATCACTAGAGTCATTGCCTGTGTGTTATTCTTCTAAACCACCACTAGAGCTCATTGCATGTGTGTTCTTTTTTATAAACCACATAGATCCACCAGAGTTCATTGCAAGTGTGTGCTTTTCATAAACCACATGGATCCACCAGAGTCCTTACATGTGTGTTCTTTTCATCAACCACATGGATCCACTAGTGTCATTGCATGTGTGTTCTTTTCATAAACCACTGCTAGAGGCATTGTATGTGTTCTTTTCATAAACCACCACTAGAGTCGTTGCATGTGTGTTCTTTTCATAAACCACATAGGGATCCACTAGAGTCATTACATGTGTGTTCTTCTCCTAAACCACCACGAGAGTTCATTGCATGTGTGTTATTTTCATAAACCAAAATGGATCCACTAGAGTTCATTGAACGTGTGTACTTTTCATAAACCACATGGATCCACCAGTGTCATTGAATGTGTGTTCTTTTCATAAACCACATGGATCCACCAGTGTCATTGCATGTGTGGTCTTTTCATAAACCACATCTAGAGTCATTGCATGTGTGTTATTTTCATAAACCACATGGATCCACCAGTGTTATTGGATGTGTGTTCTTTTCAAAAACCACCACTAGAGTCATTGCATGTGTGTTCTTTTCATAAACCACATCTAGAGTCATTACATGTGTGTTCTTTTCATAAACCACATGGATCCATTAGAGTTCATTGCATGTGTGTTCTTTTCATAAACCACATGGATCTACTAGCGTTCAATGCATTTGTGTTATTTTCATAAACCACATGGTTCCACTAGAGTCATTTTCATGTGTGTTATTTTCATAAACCACATGGATCACTAGAGACATTGCCTGTGTGTTATTCTTCTAAACCACCACTAGAGCTCATTGCATGTGTGTTCTTTTCATAAACCACATAGATCCACCAGAGTTCATTGCAAGTGTGTGCTTTTCATAAACCACATGGATCCACTAGTCTCATTAAATGTGTGTTCTTTTCATAAACCACATGGATCCACCAGAGTCCTTACATGTGTGTTCTTTTCATAAACCACATGGTCCACCAGTGTCATTGCATGTGTGTTCTTTCCATAAACCACATCTAGAGTCATTGCATGTGTGTTCTTTTAATAAACCACATGGATCCACCAGTTTCATTGGATGTGTGTTCTTTTCATAAACCACCACTATAGTCATTGCATGTGTGGTCTTTTTATAAACCACATCTAGAGTCATTACATGTGTGTTCTTTTCATAAACCACATGGATCCACTAGAGTTCATTGCATGTGTGTTCTTTTCATAAACCACATGGATCTACTAGCGTTCAATGCATTTGTGTTATTTTCATAAACCACATGGATCCACTAGAGTTCATTGCATGTGTGTTCTTATCATAAACCACATGGATCTACTAGCGTTTAATGCATTTGTGTTATTTTCATAAACCACATGGATCCACTAGAGTCATTTTCATAAACCAAAATGGATCCACTAGAGTTCATTGAATGTGTGTACTTTTCATAAACCACATGGATCCACCAGTGTCATTGAATGTGTGTTCTTTTCATAAACCACATGGATCCACCAGTGTCATTGCATGTGTGTTCTTTTCATAAACAACATCTAGAGTCATTGCATGTGTGTTCTTTTCATAAACCACATCTAGAGTCATTACATGTGTGTTCTTTTCATAAACCACATGGATCCACTAGAGATCATTTCATGTTTGTTCTTTTCATAAACCACATGGATCTACTAGCGTTCAATGCATTTGTGTTATTTTCATAAACCACATGGATCCACTAGAGTCATTTTCATGTGTGTTATTTTCATAAACCACATGGATCACTAGAGACATTGCCTGTGTGTTATTCTTCTAAACCACCACTAGAGCTCATTGCATGTGTGTTCTTTTCATAAACCACATAGATCCACCAGAGTTCATTGCAAGTGTGTGCTTTTCATAAACCACATGGATCCACTAGTCTCATTAAATGTGTGTTCTTTTCATAAACCACATGGATCCACCAGAGTCCTTACATGTGTGTTCTTTTCATAAACCACATGGATCCACCAGTGTCATTGCATGTGTTTTCTTTTCATAAACCACCGCTAGAGGCATTGTATGTGTGTTCTTTTCACAAACCACCACTAGGGTCGTTGCATGTGTGTTCTTTTCATAAACCACATATGGATCCACTAGAGTCATTACATGTGTGATCTTCTCCTAAACCACCACCAGTGTTCATTGCATGTGTGTTATTTTCATAAACCAAAATGGATCGACTAGAGTTCATTGAATGTGTGTACTTTTCATAAACCACATGGATCCTCCAGTGTCATTGAATGTGTGTTCTTTTCATAAACCACATGGATCCACCAGTGTCATTGCATGTGTGTTCTTTTCATAAACCACATCTAGAGTCATTGCATGTGTGTTATTTTCATAAACCACATGGATCCACGAGTGTTACTGGATGTGTGTTCTTTTCAAAAACCACCACTAGAGTCATTGCATGTGTGTTCTTTTCATAAACCACATCGAGAGTCATTACATGTGTGTTCTTTTCATAAACCACATGGATCCACTAGAGTTCATAGCATATGTGTTCTTTTCATAAACCACATGGATCTACTAGCGTTCAATGCATTTGTGTTATTTTCATAAACACATGGATCCACTAGAGTAATTTTCATGTGTGTTCTTTTCATAAACCACATAGATCACTAGAGTCATTGCCTGTGTGTTATTCTTCTAAACCACCACTAGAGCTCATTGCATGTGTGTTCTTTTTTATAAACCACATAGATCCACCAGAGTTCATTGCAAGTGTGTGCTTTTCATAAACCACATGGATCCACCAGAGTCCTTACATGTGTGTTCTTTTCATCAACCACATGGATCCACTAGTGTCATTGCATGTGTGTTCTTTTCATAAACCACTGCTAGAGGCATTGTATGTGTGTTCTTTTCATAAACCACCACTAGAGTCGTTGCATGTGTGTTCTTTTCATAAACCACATATGGATCCACTAGAGTCATTACATGTGTGTTCTTCTCCTAAACCACCACGAGAGTTCATTGCATGTGTGTTATTTTCATAAACCAAAATGGATCCACTAGAGTTCATTGAACGTGTGTACTTTTCATAAACCACATGGATCCACCATTGTCATTGAATGTGTGTTCTTTTCATAAACCACATGGATCCACCAGTGTCATTGCATGTGTGGTCTTTTCATAAACCACATCTAGAGTCATTGCATGTGTGTTATTTTCATAAACCACATGGATCCACCAGTGTTATTGGATGTGTGTTCTTTTCAAAAACCACCACTAGAGTCATTGCATGTGTGTTCTTTTCATAAACCACATCTAGAGTCATTACATGTGTGTTCTTTTCATAAACCACATGGATCCATTAGAGTTCATTGCATGTGTGTTCTTTTCATAAACCACATGGATCTACTAGCGTTCAATGCATTTGTGTTATTTTCATAAACCACATGCATCCACTAGAGTCATTTTCATGTGTGTTATTTTCATAAACCACATGGATCACTAGAGACATTGCCTGTGTGTTATTCTTCTAAACCACCACTAGAGCTCATTGCATGTGTGTTCTTTTCATAAACCACATAGATCCACCAGAGTTCATTGCAAGTGTGTGCTTTTCATAAACCACATGGATCCACTAGTCTCATTAAATGTGTGTTCTTTTCATAAACCACATGGATCCACCAGAGTCCTTACATGTGTGTTCTTTTCATAAACCACATGGATCCACCAGTGTCATTGCATGTGTGTTCTTTCCATAAACCACATCTAGAGTCATTGCATGTGTGTTCTTTTAATAAACCACATGGATCCACCAGTTTCATTGGATGTGTGTTCTTTTCATAAACCACCACTATAGTCATTGCATGTGTGGTCTTTTCATAAACCACATCTAGAGTCATTACATGTGTGTTCTTTTCATAAACCACATGGATCCACTAGAGTTCATTGCATGTGTTCTTTTCATAAACCACATGGATCTACTAGCGTTCAATGCATTTGTGTTATTTTCATAAACCACATGGATCCACTAGAGTTCATTGCATGTGTGTTCTTATCATAAACCACATGGATCTACTAGCGTTTAATGCATTTGTGTTATTTTCATAAACCACATGGATCCACTAGAGTCATTTTCATAAACCAAAATGGATCCACTAGAGTTCATTGAATGTGTGTACTTTTCATAAACCACATGGATCCACCAGTGTCATTGAATGTGTGTTCTTTTCATAAACCACATGGATCCACCAGTGTCATTGCATGTGTGTTCTTTTCATAAACAACATCTAGAGTCGTTGCATGTGTGTTCTTTTCATAAACCACATCTAGAGTCATTACATGTGTGTTCTTTTCATAAACCACATGGATCCACTAGAGTTCATTTCATGTTTGTTCTTTTCATAAACCACATGGATCTACTAGCGTTCAATGCATTTGTGTTATTTTCATAAACCACATGGATCCACTAGAGTCATTTTCATGTGTGTTATTTTCATAAACCACATGGATCACTAGAGACATTGCCTGTGTGTTATTCTTCTAAACCACCACTAGAGCTCATTGCATGTGTGTTCTTTTCATAAACCACATAGATCCACCAGAGTTCATTGCAAGTGTGTGCTTTTCATAAACCACATGGATCCACTAGTCTCATTAAATGTGTGTTCTTTTCATAAACCACATGGATCCACCAGAGTCCTTACATGTGTGTTCTTTTCATAAACCACATGGATCCACCAGTGTCATTGCATGTGTGTTCTTTCCATAAACCACATCTAGAGTCATTGCATGTGTGTTCTTTTAATAAACCACATGGATCCACCAGTTTCATTGGATGTGTGTTCTTTTCATAAACCACCACTATAGTCATTGCATGTGTGGTCTTTTCATAAACCACATCTAGAGTCATTACATGTGTGTTCTTTTCATAAACCACATGGATCCACTAGAGTTCATTGCATGTGTGTTCTTTTCATAAACCACGTGGATCTACTAGCGTTCAATGCATTTGTGTTATTTTCATAAACCACATGGATCCACTAGAGTTCATTGCATGTGTGTTCTTATCATAAACCACATGGATCTACTAGCGTTTAATGCATTTGTGTTATTTTCATAAACCACATGGATCCACTAGAGTCATTTTCATGTGTTTTCTTTTCATAAACCACATGGATCACGAGTGTGATTTGCATTTGGTCATTCTGCTAAACCACCACTAGGTCTCATTGCATGTGTGTTCTTTTCATAAACCACATACATCCACCAGAGTTCATTGCAAGTGTGTGCTTTTCATAAACCACATGGATCCACCAGAGTCCTTACATGTGTGTTCTTTTCATAAACCACACGTATCCACCAGTGTCATTGAATGTGTGTTCTTTTCATAAACCACCGCTAGAGGCATTATATGTGTGTTGTTTTCATAAACCACCACTAGAGTCGTTGCATGTGTGTTCTTTTCATAAACCACATAAGGATCCACTAGAGTCATTACATGTGTGTTCTTTTCCTAAATCACCACTAGAGTTCATTGCATGTGTGTTATTTTCATAAACCAACATGGATCCACTAGAGTTCATTGAATGTGTGTACTTTTCATAAACCACATGGATCCACCAGTCTCATTGAATGTGTGTTCTTTTCATAAACCACATGGATCCACCAGTGTCATTGCATGTGTGCTATGTCCATAAACCACATCTAGAGTCATTGCATGTGTGTTCTTTTCATAAACCACATGGATCCACCAGTTTCATTGGATGTGTGTTCTTTTCATAAACCACCACTACAGTCATTGAATGTGTGGTCTTTTCATAAACCACATCTAGAGTCATTACATGTGTGTTCTTTTCATAAACCACATGGATCCATTAGAGTTCATTGCATGTGTGTTCTTTTCATAAACCACATGGATCTACTAGCGTTCAATGCATTTGTGTTATTTTCATAAACCACATGGATCCACTAGAGTCATTTTCATGTGTGTTATTTTCATAAACCACATGGATCACTAGAGACATTGCCTGTGTGTTATTCTTCTAAACCACCACTAGAGCTCATTGCATGTGTGTTCTTTTCATAAACCACATAGATCCACCAGAGTTCATTGCAAGTGTGTGCTTTTCATAAACCACATGGATCCACTAGTCTCATTAAATGTGTGTTATTTTCATAAACCACATGGATCCACCAGAGTCCTTACATGTGTGTTCTTTTCATAAACCACATGGATCCACCAGTGTCATTGCATGTGTGTTCTTTCCATAAACCACATCTAGAGTCATTGCATGTGTGTTCTTTTAATAAACCACATGGATCCACCAGTTTCATTGGATGTGTGTTCTTTTCATAAACCACCACTATAGTCATTGCATGTGTGGTCTTTTCATAAACCACATCTAGAGTCATTACATGTGTGTTCTTTTCATAAACCACATGGATCCACTAGAGTTCATTGCATGTGTGTTCTTTTCATAAACCACATGGATCTACTAGCGTTCAATGCATTTGTGTTATTTTCATAAACCACATGGATCCACTAGAGTTCATTGCATGTGTGTTCTTATCATAAACCACATGGATCTACTAGCGTTTAATGCATTTGTGTTATTTTCATAAACCACATGGATCCACTAGAGTCATTTTCATGTGTTTTCTTTTCATAAACCACATGGATCACTAGAGTCATTGCCTGTGTGTTATTCTTCTAAACCACCACTAGAGCTCATTACATGTGTTTTCTTTTCATAAACCACATACATCCACCAGAGTTCATTGCAAGTGTGTGCTTTTCATTAACCACATGGATCCACCAGAGTCCTTACATGTGTGTTCTTTTCATCAACCACATGGATCCACCAGTGTCATTGCATGTGTGTTCTTTTCATAAACCACTGCTAGAGGCATTGTATGTGTGTTCTTTTCATAAACCACAAGGATCCACAAGTGTCATTGGATGTGTGTTATTTTCATAAACCACATGGATCCACCAGTGTCATTGCATGTGTGTTCTTTTCACAAACCACCACTAGAGTCATTGTATCTGTGTTCTTTTCATAACCACATGCATCCACCAGTGTCATTGCCTATGTGTTCTTTTCATAAACCACCACTAGAGCCATTGGATGTGTGTTCTTTTCATAAACCACATGGATCCCCCAGTGTCATTGCATGTGTTTTCTTTTCATAAACCACCGCTAGAGGCATTGTATGTCTGTTCTTTTCACAAACCACCACTAGAGTAGTTGCATGTGTGTTCTTTTCATAAACCACATATCGATCCACTAGAGTCATTACATGTGTGTTCTTCTCCTAAACCACCACCAGAGTTCATTGCATGTGTGTTATTTTCATAAACCAAAATGGATCCACTAGAGTTCATTGAATGTGTGTACTTTTCATAAACCACATGGATCCACCAGTGTCATTGAATGTGTGTTCTTTTCATAAACCACATGGATCCACCAGTGTCATAGCATGTGTGTTCTTTTCATAATCAACATCTAGAGTCATTGCATGTGTGTTCTTTTCATAAACCACATCTAGAGTCATTACATGTGTGTTCTTTTCATAAACCACATGGATCCACTAGAGTTCATTTCATGTTTGTTCTTTTCATAAACCACATGGATCTACTAGCGTTCAATGCATTTGTGTTATTTTCATAAACCACATGGATCCACCAGTGTCATTGCATGTGTGTTCTTTTCATAAACCACCACTAGAGTCATTGGATGTGTGTTCTTTTCATAAACCACATGGATCCACCAGTGTCTTTTCATCTGTGTTCTTTTCATAAGCCACCACTAAATTCATTGCATGAGTGTTCTTTTCGTAACCCACCACTAGAGTCATTGCTTGTGTGTTCTTTTCATAAACCACATATGGATCCACTGGAGTCAGTGCATCTGTGTTCTTCTCCTAAACCGCCACTAGAGCTCATTGCATGTGTGTTCTTTTCATAAACCACATGGATCCACTAGACTTCATTGCATGTGTGTGCTTTTCATAAACCACATGGATCCACCAAAGTCATTACCTGTGTGTTCTTTTCATAAACCACATGGATCCACTAGTGTCATTGCATGTGTGTTCTTTTCACAAACCACCACTAGAGTCATTGCATGTGTGTTCTTTTCATAAACCACAAGGATCCACGAGTGTCATTGCATGTGTGTTCTTTTCATAAACCAGATGGATCCACCAGTGTCATTGCATGTGTTTTCTTTTCATAAACCATCGCTAGAGGCATTGTATGTGTTCTTTTTCACAACCACCACTAGGGTCGTTGCATGTGTGTTCTTTTCATAAACCACATATGGATCCACTAGAGTCATTACATGTGTGATCTTCTCCTAAACCACCACCAGTGTTCATTGCATGTGTGTTATTTTCATAAACCAAAATGGATCGACTAGAGTTCATTGAATGTGTGTACTTTTCATAAACCACATGGATCCTCCAGTGTCATTGAATGTGTGTTCTTTTCATAAACCACATGGATCCACCAGTGTCATTGCATGTGTGTTCTTTTCATAAACCACATCTAGAGTCATTGCATGTGTGTTATTTTAATAAACCACATGGATCCAGTGTTCTTGGATGTGTTCTTTTCAAAAACCACCACTAGAGTCATTGCATGTGTGTTCTTTTCATAAACCACATCGAGAGTCATTACATGTGTGTTCTTTTCATAAACCACATGGATCCACTAGAGTTCATAGCATATGTGTTCTTTTCATAAACCACATGGATCTACTAGCGTTCAATGCATTTGTGTTATTTTCATAAACAGATGGATCCACTAGAGTAATTTTCATGTGTGTTCTTTTCATAAACCACATGGATCACTAGAGTCATTGCCTGTGTGTTATTCTTCTAAACCACCACTAGAGCTCATTGCATGTGTGTTCTTTTTTATAAACCACATAGATCCACCAGAGTTCATTGCAAGTGTGTGCTTTTCATAAACCACATGGATCCACCAGAGTCCTTACATGTGTGTTCTTTTCATCAACCACATGGATCCACTAGTGTCATTGCATGTGTGTTCTTTTCATAAACCACTGCTAGAGGCATTGTATGTGTGTTCTTTTCATAAACCACCACTAGAGTCGTTGCATGTGTGTTCTTTTCATAAACCACATATGGATCCACTAGAGTCATTACATGTGTGTTCTTCTCCTAAACCACCACGAGAGTTCATTGCATGTGTGTTATTTTCATAAACCAAAATGGATCCACTAGAGTTCATTGAACGTGTGTACTTTTCATAAACCACATGGATCCACCAGTGTCATTGAATGTGTGTTCTTTTCATAAACCACATGGATCCACCAGTGTCATTGCATGTGTGGTCTTTTCATAAACCACATCTAGAGTCATTGCATGTGTGTTATTTTCATAAACCACATGGATCCACCAGTGTTATTGGATGTGTGTTCTTTTCAAAAACCACCACTAGAGTCATTGCATGTGTGTTCTTTTCATAAACCACATCTAGAGTCATTACATCTGTGTTCTTTTCATAAACCACATGGATCCATTAGAGTTCATTGCATGTGTGTTCTTTTCATAAACCACATGGATCTACTAGCGTTCAATGCATTTGTGTTATTTTCATAAACCACATGGATCCACTAGAGTCATTTTCATGTGTGTTATTTTCATAAACCACATGGATCACTAGAGACATTGCCTGTGTGTTATTCTTCTAAACCACCACTAGAGCTCATTGCATGTGTGTTCTTTTCATAAACCACATAGATCCACCAGAGTTCATTGCAAGTGTGTGCTTTTCATAAACCACATGGATCCACTAGTCTCATTAAATGTGTGTTCTTTTCATAAACCACATGGATCCACCAGAGTCCTTACATGTGTGTTCTTTTCATAAACCACATGGATCCACCAGTGTCATTGCATGTGTGTTCTTTCCATAAACCACATCTAGAGTCATTGCATGTGTGTTCTTTTAATAAACCACATGGATCCACCAGTTTCATTGGATGTGTGTTCTTTTCATAAACCACCACTATAGTCATTGCATGTGTGGTCTTTTCATAAACCACATCTAGAGTCATTACATGTGTGTTCTTTTCATAAACCACATGGATCCACTAGAGTTCATTGCATGTGTGTTCTTTTCATAAACCACATGAATCTACTAGCGTTCAATGCATTTGTGTTATTTTCATAAACCACATGGATCCACTAGAGTTCATTGCATGTGTGTTCTTATCATAAACCACATGGATCTACTAGCGTTTAATGCATTTGTGTTATTTTCATAAACCACATGGATCCACTAGAGTCATTTTCATGTGTTTTCTTTTCATAAACCACATGGATCACTAGAGTCATTGCCTGTGTGTTATTCTTCTAAACCACCACTAGAGCTCATTACATGTGTGTTCTTTTCATAAACCACATACATCCACCAGAGTTCATTGCAAGTGTGTGCTTTTCATAAACCACATGGATCCACCAGAGTCCTTACATGTGTGTTCTTTTCATAAACCACATGGATCCACCAGTGTCATTGAATGTGTGTTCTTTTCATAAACCACCGCTAGAGGCATTATATGTGTGTTGTTTTCATAAACCACCACTAGAGTCGTTGCATGTGTGTTCTTTTCATAAACCACATAAGGATCCACTAGAGTCATTACATGTGTGTTCTTTTCCTAAATCACCACTAGAGTTCATTGCATGTGTGTTATTTTCATAAACCAAAATGGATCCACTAGAGTTCATTGAATGTGTGTACTTTTCATAAACCACATGGATCCACCAGTCTCATTGAATGTGTGTTCTTTTCATAAACCACATGGATCCACCAGTGTCATTGCATGTGTGCTATGTCCATAAACCACATCTAGAGTCATTGCATGTGTGTTCTTTTCATAAACCACATGGATCCACCAGTTTCATTGGATGTGTGTTCTTTTCATAAACCACCACTACAGTCATTGAATGTGTGGTCTTTTCATAAACCACATCTAGAGTCATTACATGTGTGTTCTTTTCATAAACCACATTGATCCACTAGAGTTCATTGCATGTGTGTTCTTTTCATAAACCACATGGATCTACTAGCGTTCAATGCATTTGTGTTATTTTCATAAACCACATGGATCCACGAGAGTCATTTTCATGTGTGTTCTTTTCATAAACCACATGGATCACTAGAGTCATTGCATGTGTGTTATTCTTCTAAACCACCACTAGAGCTCATTGCATTTGTGTTCTTTTCATAAACCACATGGATCCACCAGTGTCATTGCATGTGCGTTCTTTTCATAAACCACCACTAGAGTCATTGCATGTGTGTTCTTTTCATAAACCACATGGATCCACTAGTGTCATTGCATATGTGTTCTTTTCATCAACCACCACTAGAGTCATTGCATGTGTGTTCTTTTCATAAACCACATGGATCCACTAGTGTCATTGCATATGTGTTCTATTCATAAGCCACCACTAGTCATTTCATGTGTGTTCTTTTCATAAACCACCACTAGAGTCATTGCATGTGTGTTATTTTCATAATCCACATATGGGTCCACTAGAGTCATTGCATGTGTGTTCTTTTTTATAAACCACATAGATCCACCAGAGTTCATTGGAAGTGTGTGCTTTTCATAAACCACATGGATCCACCAGAGTCCTTACATGTGTGTTCTTTTCATCAACCACATGGATCCACCAGTGTCATTGCATGTGTGTTCTTTTCATAAAGCACTGCTAGAGGCATTGTATGTGTGTTCTTTTCATAAACCACCACTAGAGTCGTTGCATGTGTGTTCTTTTCATAAACCACATATGGATCCACTAGAGTCATTACATGTGTGTTCTTCTCCTAAACCACCACGAAAGTTCATTGCATGTGTGTTATTTTCATAAACCAAAATGGATCCACTAGAGTTCATTGAACGTGTGTACTTTTCATAAACCACATGGATCCACCAGTGTCATTGAATGTGTGTTCTTTTCATAAACCACATGGATCCACCAGTGTCATTGCATGTGTGGTCTTTTCATAAACCACATCTAGAGTCATTGCATGTGTGTTATTTTCATAAACCACGTGGATCCACCAGTGTTATTGGATGTGTGTTCTTTTCAAAAACCACCACTAGAGTCATTGCATGTGTGTTCTTTTCATAAACCACATCTAGAGTCATTACATGTGTGTTCTTTTAATAAACCACATGGATCCATTAGAGTTCATTGCATGTGTGTTCTTTTCATAAACCACATGGATCTACTAGCGTTCATTGCATTTGTGTTATTTTCATAAACCACATGGATCCACTAGAGTTATTTTCATGTGTGTTCTTTTCATAAACCACATGGATCACTAGAGACATTGCCTGTGTGTTATTCTTCTAAACCACCACTAGAGCTCATTGCATGTGTGTTCTTTTCATAAACCACATAGATCCACCAGAGTTCATTGCAAGTGTGTGCTTTTCATAAACCACATGGATCCACCAGAGTCCTTACATGTGTGTTCTTTTCATAAACCACATGGATCCACCAGTGTCATTGCATGTGTGTTCTTTTCATAAACCACCGCTAGAGGCATTGTATGTGTGTTCTTTGCATAAACCACCACTCGAGTCGTTGCATGTGTGTTCTTTTCATAAACCACATATGGATCCACTAGAGTCATTACATGTGTGTTCTTCTCCTAAATCACCACTAGAGTTTATTGCATGTGTGTTATTTTCTTAAACCAAAATGGATCCACTAGAGTTCATTGCATGTGTGTTCTTTTTATAAACCACATGGATCCACCAAAGTCATTACCTGTGTGTTCTTTTCATAAACCACATGGATCCACTAGTGTCATTGCATGTGTGTTCTTTTCATAAACCACCACTAGAGTCATTGCATGTGTGTTCTTTTCATAAACCACAAGGATCCACGAGTGTCATTGCATGTGTGTTGTTTTCATAAACCACATGGATCCACTGGAGTTCATTTCATGCGTGTTCCTTTCAAAAACCACATGGAACCACCAGTGCCATTGCATGTGTGTTCTTTTCATCAACCACATGGATCCACCATGGTCATTGCATATGTGTTCTTTTCATAAACCACATGGATCCACCAGTTTCATTGCATGTGTGTTATTTTAACAAACCACATCTAGAGTCATTGCATGTGTGTTCTTTTCTTAAACCACCACTAGAGTCATTGCATGTGTGTTCTTTTCATAAACCACATGGATCCACTAGAGTCAATGCATGTGTGTTATTTTCATAAACCACATGGATCCACTAGAGTTCATTGCATTTGTGTTGTTTTCACAAACCACAACTAGAGTCATTGCATTTGTGTTCTTTTCAAAAAACACATGGATCCACCAATGTCATTGCATGTGTGTTCTTTTCATAAACCAAAGCTGGTGTCATTGCATGTGTGTCCTTTTCATAAACACATGGATCCAATTGTGTCATTGCATATGTGTTCTTTTCATAAACCACATGGATCCACTAGAGTTCATTGGATTTGTGTTATTTTCATAAACCACAACTAGAGTCATTGCATTTGTGTTCTGTTCAAAAACCACATGGATCCATCTGTGTCATTGCATTTGTGTTCTTTTCAGAAATCACAGCTAGAGTCATTGCATGTGTGTTCTTTTCATAAACCACATGGATCCACTAGTGTCATTGAATGTGTGTTCTTTTTCTAAACCACATATGCATCCACTAGAGTCATTGCATGCGTGTTATTTTCATAAACCACATGGATCCACAAGTGTCATTGGATGTGTGTTCTTTTCATAAACCACATGGATCCACCAGTGTCATTGCATGTGTGTTCTTTTCACAAACCACCACTAGAGTCATTGTATCTGTGTTCTTTTCATAAACCACATGCATCCACCAGTGTCATTGCCTGTGTGTTCTTTTCATAAACCACCACTAGAGCCATTGGACGTGTGTTCTTTTCATAAACCACATGGATCCCCCAGTGTCATTGCATGTGTTTTCTTTTCATAAACGACGGCTAGAGGCATTGTATGTCTGTTCTTTTCACAAACCACCACTAGAGTAGTTGCATGTGTGTTCTTTTCATAAAACACATCGATCCACTAGAGTCATTACATGTGTGTTCTTCTCCTAAACAACCACCAGAGTTCATTGCATGTGTGTTATTTTCATAAACCAAAATGGATCCACTAGAGTTCATTGAATGTGTGTACTTTTCATAAACCACATGGATCCACCAGTGTCATTGAATGTGTGTTCTTTTCATAAACCACATGGATCCACCAGTGTCATTGCATGTGTGTTCTTTTCATAAACAACATCTAGAGTCATTGCATGTGTTCTTTTCATAAACCACGTCTAGAGTCATTACATGTGTGTTCTTTTCATAAACCACATGGATCCACTAGAGTTCATTTCATGTGTGTTCTTTTCATAAACCACATGGATCTACTAGCGTTCAATGCATTTGTGTTATTTTCATAAACCACATGGATCCACCAGTGTCATTGCATGTGTGTTCTTTTCATAAACCACCACTAGAGTCATTGGATGTGTGTTCTTTTCATAAACCACATGGATCCACCAGTGTCTTTTCATCTGTTCTTTTCATAAACCACCACTAGATTCATTGCATGAGTGTTCTTTTTGTAAACCACCACTAGAGTCATTGCATGTGTGTTCTTTTCATAAACCACATATGGATCCACTGGAGTCAGTGCATCTGTGTTCTTCTCCTAAACCGCCACTAGAGCTCATTGCATGTGTGTTCTTTTCATAAACCACATGGATCCACTAGACTTCATTGCATGTGTGTGCTTTTCATAAACCACATGGATCCACCAAAGTCATTACCTGTGTGTTCTTTTCATAAACCACATGGATCCACTAGTGTCATTGCATGTGTGTTCTTTTCATAAACCACCACTAGAGTCATTGCATGTCTGTTCTTTTCATAAACCACAAGGATCGACGAGTGTCATTGCATGTGTGTTCTTTTCATAAACCACATGGATCCACTGGAGTTCATTGCATGCGTGTTCCTTTCAAAAACCACATGGAACCACCAGTGCCATTGCATGTGTGTTCTTTTCATCAACCACATGGATCCACCATGGTCATTGCATATGTGTTCTTTTCATAAACCACATGGATCCACCAGTTTCATTGCATGTGTGTTATTTTAACAAACCAAATCTAGAGTCATTGCATGTGTGTTCTTTTCTTAAACCACCACTAGAGTCATTGCATGTGTGTTCTTTTCATAAACCACATGGATCCACTAGAGTCAATGCATGTGTGTTATTTTCATAAACCACATGGATCCACTAGAGTTCATTGCATTTGTGTTGTTTTCACAAACCACAACTAGAGTCATTGCATTTGTGTTCTGTTCAAAAACCACATGGATCTACCAATGTCATTGCATGTGTGTTCTTTTCATAAACCAAAGCTAGTGTCATTGCATGTGTGTCCTTTGCATAAACACATGGATCCAATAGTGTCATTGCATATGTGTTCTTTTCATAAACCACATGGATCCACTAGAGTTCATTGGATTTGTGTTATTTTCATAAACCACAACTAGAGTCATTGCATTTGTGTTCTGTTCAAAAACGACATGGATCCACCAGTGCCATTGCATTCGTGTTCTTTTCATAAACCACGACTAGAGTCATTGCAGGTGTGTTCTTTTCATAAACCACATGGATCCACTAGTGTCATTGAATGTGTGTTCTTTTTCTAACCGACATATGCATCCACTAGAGTCATTGCATGCGTGTTATTTTCATAAACCACATGGATCCACCAGTGTCATTGCATGTGTGTTCTTTTCACAAACCGCCACTAGAGTCATTGCATCTGTGTTCTTTTCATAAACCACATGCATCCACCAGTGTCATTGCCTGTGTGTTCTTTTCATAAACCACCACTAGAGCCATTGGATGTGTGTTCTTTTCATAAACCACATGGATCCACCAGTGTCATTGCATGTGTTTTCTTTTCATAAACCACCACTAGAGGCATTGTATGTGTGTTCTTTTCACAAACCAACACTAGAGTCGTTGCATGTTTGTTCTTTTCATAAACCACATATGGATCCACTAGAGTCATTAGATGTGTGATCTTCTCCTAAACCACCACCAGAGTTCATTGCATGTGTGTTATTTTCATAAACCAAAATGGATCCACTAGAGTTCAGTGAATGTGTGTACTTTTCATAAACCACATGGATCCTCCAGTGTCATTGAATGTGTGTTCTTTTCATAAACCACATGGATCCACCAGTGTCATTGCATGTGTGTTCTATTCATAAACCACATCTAGAGTCATTGCATGTGTGTTATTTTCATAAACCACATGGATCCACCAGTGTTACTGGATGTGTGTTATTTTCAAAAACCACCACTAGAGTCATTGCATGTGTGTTCTTTTCATAAACCACATCGAGAGTCATTACATATGTGTTCTTTTCATAAACCAAATGGATCCACTAGAGTTCAGTGCATGTGTGTTCTTTTCATAAACCACATGGATCCAGTAGAGTTCATTGCATGTGTGTTCTTTTCATAAACCACATGGATCTACTAGCGTTCAATGCATTTGTGTTATTTTCATAAACACATGGATCCACTAGAGTCATTTTCATGTGTGTTCTTTTCATAAACCACATGGATCACTAGAGTCATTGCCTGTGTGTTATTCTTCTAAACCACCACTAGAGCTCATTGCATGTGTGTTCTTTTTTATAAACCACATAGATCCACCAGAGTTCATTGCAAGTGTGTGCTTTTCATAAACCACATGGATCCACCAGAGTCCTTACATGTGTGTTCTTTTCATCAACCACATGGATCCACCAGTGTCATTGCATGTGTGTTCTTTTCATAAACCACTGCTAGAGGCATTGTATGTGTGTTCTTTTCATAAACCACCACTAGAGTCGTTGCATGTGTGTTCTTTTCATAAACCACATATGGATCCACCAGAGTCATTACATGTGTGTTCTTCTCCTAAACCACCACGAGAGTTCATTGCATGTGTGTTATTTTCATAAACCAAAATGGATCCACTAGAGTTCATTGAACGTGTGTACTTTTCATAAACCACATGGATCCACCAATGTCATTGAATGTGTGTTCTTTTCATAAACCTCATGGATCCACCAGTGTCATTGCATGTGTGTTCTTTTCATAAACCACATCTAGAGTCATTGCATGTGTGTTATTTTCATAAACCACATGGATCCACCAGTGTTATTGGATGTGTGTTCTTTTCAAAAACCACCACTAGAGTCATTGCATGTGTGTTCTTTTCATAAATCACATGTAGAGTCATTACATGTGTGTTATTTTCATAAACCACATGGATCGATTAGAGTTCATTGCATGTGTGTTCTTTTCATAAACCACATGGATCTACTAGCGTTCAATGCATTTGTGTTATTTTCATAAACCACATGGATCCACTAGAGTCATTTTCATGTGTGTTCTTTCCATAAACCACATGGATCACTAGAGACATTGCCTGTGTGTTATTCTTCTAAACCACCACTAGAGCTCATTGCATGTGTGTTCTTTCCATAAACCACACAGATCCACCAGAGTTCATTGCAAGTGTGTTCTTTTCATAAACCACATGGATCCACCAGAGTCCTTACATGTGTGTTCTTTTCATAAACCACATGGATCCACCAGTGTCATTGCATGTGTGTTCTTTTCATAAACCACCGCTAGAGGCATTGTATGTGTGTTCTTTTCATAAACCACCACTAGAGTCGTTGCATGTGTGTTCTTTTCACAAACCACATATGGATCCACTAGAGTCATTACATGTGTGTTCTTCTCCTAAATCACCACTAGAGTTCATTGCATGTGTGTTATTTTCATAAACCAAAATGGATCCACTAGAGTTCATTGAACGTGTGTACTTTTCATAAACCACATGGATCCACTAGTCTCATTGAATGTGTGTTCTTTTCATAAACCACATGGATCCACCAGTGTCATTGCATGTGTGTTCTTTCCATAAACCACATCTAGAGTCATTGCATGTGTGTTCTTTTAATAAACCACATGGATCCACATGTTTCATTGGATGTGTGTTCTTTTCATAAACCACCACTATAGTCATTGCATGTGTGGTCTTTTCATAAACCACATCTAGAGTCATTACATGTGTGTTCTTTTCATAAACCACATGGATCCACTAGAGTTCATTGCATGTGTGTTATTTTCATAAACCACATGGATCTACTAGCGTTCAATGCATTTGTGTTATTTTCATAAACCACATGGATCCACTAGAGTTCATTGCATGTGTGTTCTTATCGTAAACCACATGGATCTACTAGAGTTTAATGCATTTGTGTTATTTTCATAAACCACATGGATCCACTAGAGTCATTTTCATGTGTTTTCTTTTCATAAACCACATGGATCACTAGAGTCATTGCCTATGTGTTATTCTTCTAAACCACCACTAGAGCTCATTACATGTGTGTTCTTTTCATAAACCACATACATCCACCAGAGTTCATTGCAAGTGTGTGCTTTTCATAAACCACATGGATCCACCAGAGTCCTTACATGTGTCTCTCTTCATAAACCACATGGATCCACCAGTGTCATTGAATGTGTGTTCTTTTCATAAACCACCGCTAGAGGCATTATATGTGTGTTCTTTTCATAAACCACCACTAGAGTCGTTACGCGTGTTCTTTTCATAAACCACATAAGGGTCCACTAGAGTCATTACATGTGTGTTCTTTTCCTAAATCACCACTATAGTTCATTGCATGTGTGTTATTTTCATAAACCAAAATGGATCCACTAGAGTTCATTGAATGTGTGTAATTTTCATAAACCACATGGATCCACCAGTGTCATTGCATGTGTGTTATTTCCATAAACCACATCTAGAGTCATTGCATGTGTGTTCTTTTCATAAACCACATGGATCCACCAGTTTCATTGGATGTGTGTTCTTTTCATAAACCACCACTACAGTCATTGCATGTGTGGTCTTTTCATAAACCACATCTAGAGTCATTACATGTGTGTTCTTTTCATAAACCACATGGATCCACTAAAGTTCATTGCATGTGTGTTCTTTTCATAAACCACATGGATCTACTAGCGTTCAATGAATTTGTGTTATTTTAATAAACCACATAGATCCACGAGAGTCATTTTCATGTGTGTTCTTTTCATAAACCAAATGGATCACTAGAGTAATTGCATGTGTGTTATTCTTCTAAACCACCACTAGAGCTCATTGCATCTGTGTTCTTTTCATAAACCACATGGATCCACCAGTGTCATTGCATGTGCATTCTTTTCATAAACCACCACTAGAGTCATTGTATGTGTGTTCTTTTCATAAACCACATGGATCCACTAGTGTCATTGCATATGTGTTCTTTTCATCAACCACCACTAGAGTCATTGCATGTGTGTTCTTTTCATAAACCACATGGATCCACTAGTGTCATTGCATATGTGTTATTTTCATAAGCCACCACTAGTCATTGCATGTGTGTTCTTTTCATAAACCACCACTAGAGTCATTGCATGTGTGTTATTTTCATAATCCACATATGGGTCCACTAGAGTCATTGCATGTGTGTTCTTCTCCTAAACCACCACTAGAGTTTATTGCATGTGTGTTGTTTTAGTAAACCACATGGATCCACTAGAGTTCATTGGATGTGTGTTCTTTTCATAAACCACATGGATCCACCAGTGTCATTGGATGTGTGTTCTTTTCATAAACGACATGGTTCCACTAGTGTCATTGCATGTATGTTCTTTTCATAAACCACATCTAGAGTCGTTGCATTGTTCTTTTCATAAACCACATGGATCCACTAGTCTCATTGAATGTGTGTTCTTTTCATAAACCACATGGATCCACCAGTGTCATTGCATGTGTGGTCTTTCCATAAACCACATCTAGAGTCATTGCATGTGTGTTCTTTTAATAAACCACATGGATCCACCAGTTTCATTGGATGTGTGTTCTTTTCATAAACCACCACTAGAGTCATTGCATGTGTGTTCTTTTCATAAACCACATCTAGAGTCATTACATGTGTGTTCTTTTAATAAACCACATGGATCCATTAGAGTTCATTGCATGTGTGTTCTTTTCATAAACCACATGGATCTACTAGCGTTCATTGCATTTGTGTTATTTTCATAAACCACATGGATCCACTAGAGTTATTTTCATGTGTGTTCTTTTCATAAACCACATGGATCACTAGAGACATTGCCTGTGTGTTATTCTTCTAAACCACCACTAGAGCTCATTGCATGTGTGTTCTTTTCATAAACCACATAGATCCACCAGAGTTCATTGCAAGTGTGTGCTTTTCATAAACCACATGGATCCACCAGAGTCCTTACATGTGTTTTCTTTTCATAAACCACATGGATCCACCAGTGTCATTGCATGTGTGTTCTTTTCATAAACCACCGCTAGAGGCATTGTATGTGTGTTCTTTGCATAAACGACCACTCGAGTCGTTGCATGTGTGTTCTTTTCATAAACCACATATGGATCCACTAGAGTCATTACATGTGTGTTCTTCTCCTAAATCACCACTAGAGTTTATTGCATGTGTGTTATTTTCTTAAACCAAAATGGATCCACTAGAGTTCATTGCATGTGTGTTCTTTTTATAAACCACATGGATCCACCAAAGTCATTACCTGTGTGTTCTTTTCATAAACCACATGGATCCACTAGTGTCATTGCATGTGTGTTCTTTTCATAAACCACCACTAGAGTCATTGCATGTGTGTTCTTTTCATAAACCACAAGGATCCACGAGTGTCATTGCATGTGTGTTGTTTTCATAAACCACATGGATCCACTGGAGTTCATTTCATGCGTGTTCCTTTCAAAAACCACATGGAACCACCAGTGCCATTGCATGTGTGTTCTTTTCATCAACCACATGGATCCACCATGGTCATTGCATATGTGTTCTTTTCATAAACCAAATGGATCCACCAGTTTCATTGCATGTGTGTTATTTTAACAAACCACATCTAGAGTCATTGCATGTGTGTTCTTTTCTTAAACCACCACTAGAGTCATTGCATGTGTGTTCTTTTCATAAACCACATGGATCCACTAGAGTCAATGCATGTGTGTTATTTTCATAAACCACATGGATCCACTAGAGTTCATTGCATTTGTGTTGTTTTCACAAACCACAACTAGAGTCATTGCATTTGTGTTCTTTTCAAAAAACACATGGATCCACCAATGTCATTGCATGTGTGTTCTTTTCATAAACCAAAGCTGGTGTCATTGCATGTGTGTCCTTTTCATAAACACATGGATCCAATTGTGTCATTGCATATGTGTTCTTTTCATAAACCACATGGATCCACTAGAGTTCATTGGATTTGTGTTATTTTCATAAACCACAACTAGAGTCATTGCATTTGTGTTCTGTTCAAAAACCACATGGATCCATCTGTGTCATTGCATTTGTGTTCTTTTCAGAAATCACAGCTAGAGTCATTGCATGTGTGTTCTTTTCATAAACCACATGGATCCACTAGTGTCATTGAATGTGTGTTCTTTTTCTAAACCACATATGCATCCACTAGAGTCATTGCATGCGTGTTATTTTCATAAACCACATGGATCCACAAGTGTCATTGGATGTGTGTTCTTTTCATAAACCACATGGATCCACCAGTGTCATTGCATGTGTGTTCTTTTCACAAACCACCACTAGAGTCATTGTATCTGTGTTCTTTTCATAAACCACATGCATCCACCAGTGTCATTGCCTGTGTGTTCTTTTCATAAACCACCACTAGAGCCATTGGACGTGTGTTCTTTTCATAAACCACATGGATCCCCCAGTGTCATTGCATGTGTTTTCTTTTCATAAACGACGGCTAGAGGCATTGTATGTCTGTTCTTTTCACAAACCACCACTAGAGTAGTTGCATGTGTGTTCTTTTCATAAAACACATATCGATCCACTAGAGTCATTACATGTGTGTTCTTCTCCTAAACAACCACCAGAGTTCATTGCATGTGTGTTATTTTCATAAACCAAAATGGATCCACTAGAGTTCATTGAATGTGTGTACTTTTCATAAACCACATGGATCCACCAGTGTCATTGAATGTGTGTTCTTTTCATAAACCACATGGATCCACCAGTGTCATTGCATGTGTGTTCTTTTCATAAACAACATCTAGAGTCATTGCATGTGTGTTCTTTTCATAAACCACATCTAGAGTCATTACATGTGTGTTCTTTTCATAAACCACATGGATCCACTAGAGTTCATTTCATGTGTGTTCTTTTCATAAACCACATGGATCTACTAGCGTTCAATGCATTTGTGTTATTTTCATAAACCACATGGATCCACCAGTGTCATTGCATGTGTGTTCTTTTCATAAACCACCACTAGAGTCATTGGATGTGTGTTCTTTTCATAAACCACATGGATCCACCAGTGTCTTTTCATCTGTGTTCTTTTCATAAACCACCACTAGATTCATTGCATGAGTGTTCTTTTTGTAAACCACCACTAGAGTCATTGCATGTGTGTTCTTTTCATAAACCACATATGGATCCACTGGAGTCAGTGCATCTGTGTTCTTCTCCTAAACCGCCACTAGAGCTCATTGCATGTGTGTTCTTTTCATAAACCACATGGATCCACTAGACTTCATTGCATGTGTGTGCTTTTCATAAACCACATGGATCCACCAAAGTCATTACCTGTGTGTTCTTTTCATAAACCACATGGATCCACTAGTGTCATTGCATGTGTGTTCTTTTCATAAACCACCACTAGAGTCATTGCATGTCTGTTCTTTTCATAAACCACAAGGATCGACGAGTGTCATTGCATGTGTGTTCTTTTCATAAACCACATGGATCCACTGGAGTTCATTGCATGCGTGTTCCTTTCAAAAACCACATGGAACCACCAGTGCCATTGCATGTGTGTTCTTTTCATCAACCACATGGATCCACCATGGTCATTGCATATGTGTTCTTTTCATAAACCACATGGATCCACCAGTTTCATTGCATGTGTGTTATTTTAACAAACCAAATCTAGAGTCATTGCATGTGTGTTCTTTTCTTAAACCACCACTAGAGTCATTGCATGTGTGTTCTTTTCATAAACCACATGGATCCACTAGAGTCAATGCATGTGTGTTATTTTCATAAACCACATGGATCCACTAGAGTTCATTGCATTTGTGTTGTTTTCACAAACCACAACTAGAGTCATTGCATTTGTGTTCTGTTCAAAAACCACATGGATCTACCAATGTCATTGCATGTGTGTTCTTTTCATAAACCAAAGCTAGTGTCATTGCATGTGTGTCCTTTGCATAAACACATGGATCCAATAGTGTCATTGCATATGTGTTCTTTTCATAAACCACATGGATCCACTAGAGTTCATTGGATTTGTGTTATTTTCATAAACCACAACTAGATTTATTGCATTTGTGTTCTGTTCAAAAACGACATGGATCCACCAGTGCCATTGCATTCGTGTTCTTTTCATAAACCACGACTAGAGTCATTGCAGGTGTGTTCTTTTCATAAACCACATGGATCCACTAGTGTCATTGAATGTGTGTTCTTTTTCTAACCTACATATGCATCCACTAGAGTCATTGCATGCGTGTTATTTTCATAAACCACATGGATCCACCAGTGTCATTGCATGTGTGTTCTTTTCACAAACCGCCACTAGAGTCATTGCATCTGTTTTTTTCATAAACCACATGCATCCACCAGTGTCATTGCCTGTGTGTTCTTTTCATAAACCACCACTAGAGCCATTGGATGTGTGTTCTTTTCATAAACCACATGGATCCACCAGTGTCATTGCATGTGTTTTCTTTTCATAAACCACCACTAGAGGCATTGTATGTGTGTTCTTTTCACAAACCAACACTAGAGTCGTTGCATGTGTGTTCTTTTCATAAACCACATATGGATCCACTAGAGTCATTAGATGTGTGATCTTCTCCTAAACCACCACCAGAGTTCATTGCATGTGTGTTATTTTCATAAACCAAAATGGATCCACTAGAGTTCATTGAATGTGTGTACTTTTCATAAACCACATGGATCCTCCAGTGTCATTGAATGTGTGTTCTTTTCATAAACCACATGGATCCACCAGTGTCATTGCATGTGTGTTCTATTCATAAACCACATCTAGAGTCATTGCATGTGTGTTATTTTCATAAACCACATGGATCCACCAGTGTTACTGGATGTGTGTTATTTTCAAAAACCACCACTAGAGTCATTGCATGTGTGTTCTTTTAATAAACCACATCGAGAGTCATTACATATGTGTTCTTTTCATAAACCAAATGGATCCACTAGAGTTCAGTGCATGTGTGTTCTTTTCATAAACCACATGGATCCAGTAGAGTTCATTGCATGTGTGTTCTTTTCATAAACCACATGGATCTACTAGCGTTCAATGCATTTGTGTTATTTTCATAAACACATGGATCCACTAGAGTCATTTTCATGTGTGTTCTTTTCATAAACCACATGGATCACTAGAGTCATTGCCTGTGTGTTATTCTTCTAAACCACCACTAGAGCTCATTGCATGTGTGTTCTTTTTTATAAACCACATAGATCCACCAGAGTTCATTGCAAGTGTGTGCTTTTCATAAACCACATGGATCCACCAGAGTCCTTACATGTGTGTTCTTTTCATCAACCACATGGATCCACCAGTGTCATTGCATGTGTGTTCTTTTCATAAACCACTGCTAGAGGCATTGTATGTGTGTTCTTTTCATAAACCACCACTAGAGTCGTTGCATGTGTGTTCTTTTCATAAACCACATATGGATCCACTAGAGTCATTACATGTGTGTTCTTCTCCTAAACCACCACGAGAGTTCATTGCATGTGTTATTTTCATAAACCAAAATGGATCCACTAGAGTTCATTGAACGTGTGTACTTTTCATAAACCACATGGATCCACCAATGTCATTGAATGTGTGTTCTTTTCATAAACCTCATGGATCCACCAGTGTCATTGCATGTGTGTTCTTTTCATAAACCACATCTAGAGTCATTGCATGTGTGTTATTTTCATAAACCACATGGATCCACCAGTGTTATTGGATGTGTGTTCTTTTCAAAAACCACCACTAGAGTCATTGCATGTGTGTTCTTTTCATAAATCACATGTAGAGTCATTACATGTGTGTTATTTTCATAAACCACATGGATCGATTAGAGTTCATTGCATGTGTGTTCTTTTCATAAACCACATGGATCTACTAGCGTTCAATGCATTTGTGTTATTTTCATAAACCACATGGATCCACTAGAGTCATTTTCATGTGTGTTCTTTCCATAAACCACATGGATCACTAGAGACATTGCCTGTGTGTTATTCTTCTAAACCACCACTAGAGCTCATTGCATGTGTGTTCTTTCCATAAACCACACAGATCCACCAGAGTTCATTGCAAGTGTGTTCTTTTCATAAACCACATGGATCCACCAGAGTCCTTACATGTGTGTTCTTTTCATAAACCACATGGATCCACCAGTGTCATTGCATGTGTGTTCTTTTCATAAACCACCGCTAGAGGCATTGTATGTGTGTTCTTTTCATAAACCACCACTAGAGTCGTTGCATGTGTGTTCTTTTCACAAACCACATATGGATCCACTAGAGTCATTACATGTGTGTTCTTCTCCTAAATCACCACTAGAGTTCATTGCATGTGTGTTATTTTCATAAACCAAAATGGATCCACTAGAGTTCATTGAACGTGTGTACTTTTCATAAACCACATGGATCCACTAGTCTCATTGAATGTGTGTTCTTTTCATAAACCACATGGATCCACCAGTGTCATTGCATGTGTGTTCTTTCCATAAACCACATCTAGAGTCATTGCATGTGTGTTCTTTTAATAAACCACATGGATCCACCAGTTTCATTGGATGTGTGTTCTTTTCATAAACCACCACTATAGTCATTGCATGTGTGGTCTTTTCATAAACCACATCTAGAGTCATTACATGTGTGTTCTTTTCATAAACCACATGGATCCACTAGAGTTCATTGCATGTGTGTTATTTTCATAAACCACATGGATCTACTAGCGTTCAATGCATTTGTGTTATTTTCATAAACCACATGGATCCACTAGAGTTCATTGCATGTGTGTTCTTATCGTAAACCACATGGATCTACTAGAGTTTAATGCATTTGTGTTATTTTCATAAACCACATGGATCCACTAGAGTCATTTTCATGTGTTTTCTTTTCATAAACCACATGGATCACTAGAGTCATTGCCTATGTGTTATTCTTCTAAACCACCACTAGAGCTCATTACATGTGTGTTCTTTTCATAAACCACATACATCCACCAGAGTTCATTGCAAGTGTGTGCTTTTCATAAACCACATGGATCCACCAGAGTCCTTACATGTGTCTCTCTTCATAAACCACATGGATCCACCAGTGTCATTGAATGTGTGTTCTTTTCATAAACCACCGCTAGAGGCATTATATGTGTGTTCTTTTCATAAACCACCACTAGAGTCGTTGCATGCGTGTTCTTTTCATAAACCACATAAGGGTCCACTAGAGTCATTACATGTGTGTTCTTTTCCTAAATCACCACTAGAGTTCATTGCATGTGTGTTATTTTCATAAACCAAAATGGATCCACTAGAGTTCATTGAATGTGTGTAATTTTCATAAACCACATGGATCCACCAGTGTCATTGCATGTGTGTTATTTCCATAAACCACATCTAGAGTCATTGCATGTGTGTTCTTTTCATAAACCACATGGATCCACCAGTTTCATTGGATGTGTGTTCTTTTCATAAAACACAACTACAGTCATTGCATGTGTGGTCTTTTCATAAACCACATCTAGAGTCATTACATGTGTGTTCTTTTCATAAACCACATGGATCCACTACAGTTCATTGCATGTGTGTTCTTTTCATAAACCACATGGATCTACTAGCGTTCAATGAATTTGTGTTATTTTAATAAACCACATGGATCCACGAGAGTCATTTTCATGTGTGTTCTTTTCATAAACCAAATGGATCATTAGAGTCATTGCATGTGTGTTATTCTTCTAAACCACCACTAGAGCTCATTGCATCTGTGTTCTTTTCATAAACCACATGGATCCACCAGTGTCATTGCATGTGCATTCTTTTCATAAACCACCACTAGAGTCATTGTATGTGTGTTCTTTTCATAAACCACATGGATCCACTAGTGTCATTGCATATGTGTTCTTTTCATCAACCACCACTAGAGTCATTGCATGTGTGTTCTTTTCATAAACCACATGGATCCACTAGTGTCATTGCATATGTGTTCTTTTCATAAGCCACCACTAGTCATTGCATGTGTGTTCTTTTCATAAACCACCACTAGAGTCATTGCATGTGTGTTATTTTCATAATCCACATATGGGTCCACTAGAGTCATTGCATGTGTGTTCTTCTCCTAAACCACCACTAGAGTTTATTGCATGTGTGTTGTTTTAGTAAACCACATGGATCCACTAGAGTTCATTGGATGTGTGTTCTTTTCATAAACCACATGGATCCACCAGTGTCATTGGATGTGTGTTCTTTTCATAAACGACATGGTTCCACTAGTGTCATTGCATGTATGTTCTTTTCATAAACCACATCTAGAGTCGTTGCATTGTTCTTTTCATAAACCACATGGATCCACTAGTCTCATTGAATGTGTGTTCTTTTCATAAACCACATGGATCCACCAGTGTCATTGCATGTGTGTTCTTTCCATAAACCACATCTAGAGTCATTGCATGTGTGTTCTTTTAATAAACCACATGGATCCACCAGTTTCATTGGATGTGTGTTCTTTTCATAAACCACCACTATAGTTATTGCATGTGTGGTCTTTTCATAAACCACATCTAGAGTCATTACATGTGTGTTCTTTTCATAAACCACATGGATCCACTAGAGTTCATTGCATGTGTGTTCTTTTCATAAACCACATGGATCTACTAGCGTTCAATGCATTTGTGTTATTTTCATAAACACATGGATCCACTAGAGCCATTTTCATGTGTGTTCTTTTCATAAACCACATGGATCACTAGAGTCATTGCCTGTGCGTTATTCTTCTAAACCACCAGTAGAGCTCATTGCATGTGTGTTCTTTTTTATAAACCACATAGATCCACCAGAGTTCATTGCAAGTGTGTGCTTTTCATAAACCACATGGATCCACCAGAGTCCTTACATGTGTGTTCTTTTCATCAACCACATGGATCCACCAGTGTCATTGCATATGTGTTCTTTTCATAAACCACTGCTAGAGGCATTGTATGTGTGTTCTTTTCATAAACCACCACTAGAGTCGTTGCATGTGTGTTCTTTTCATAAACCACATATGGATCCACTAGAGTCATTACATGTGTGTTCTTCTCCTAAACCACCACGAGAGTTCATTGCATGTGTGTTATTTTCATAAACCAAAATGGATCCACTAGAGTTCATTGAACGTGTGTACTTTTCATAAACCACATGGATCCACCAATGTCATTTAATGTGTGTTCTTTTCATAAACCACATGGATCCACCAGTGTCATTGCATGTGTGTTCTTTTCATAAACCACATCTAGAGTCATTGCATGTGTGTTATTTTCATAAACCACATGGATCCACCAGTGTTATTGGATGTGTGTTCTTTTCAAAAACCACCACTAGAGTCATTGCATGTGTGTTCTTTTCATAAATCACATCTAGAGTCATTACATGTGTGTTCTTTTCATAAACCACATGGATCGATTAGAGTTCATTGCATGTGTGTTCTTTTCATAAACCACATGGATCTACTAGCGTTCAATGCATTTGTGTTATTTTCATCAACCACATGGATCCACTAGAGTCATTTTCGTGTGTGTTCTTTCCATAAACCACATGGATCACTAGAGACATTGCCTGTGTGTTATTCTTCTAAACCACCACTAGAGCTCATTGCATGTGTGTTCTTTTCATAAACCACACAGATCCACCAGAGTTCATTGCAAGTGTGTTATTTTCATAAACCACATGGATCCACCAGAGTCCTTACATGTGTGTTCTTTTCATAAACCACATGGATCCACCAGTGTCATTGCATGTGTGTTCTTTTCATAAACCACCGCTAGAGGCATTGTATGTGTGTTCTTTTCATAAACCACCACTAGAGTCGTTGCATGTGTGTTCTTTTCACAAACCACATATGGATCCACTAGAGTCATTACATGTGTGTTCTTCTCCTAAATCACCACTAGAGTTCATTGCATGTGTGTTATTTTCATAAACCAAAATGGATCCACTAGAGTTCATTGAACGTGTGTACTTTTCATAAACCACATGGATCCACTAGTCTCATTGAATGTGTGTTCTTTTCATAAACCACATGGATCCACCAGTGGCATTGCATGTGTGTTCTTTCCATAAACCACATCTAGAGTCATTGCATGTGTGTTCTTTTAATAAACCACATGGATCCACCAGTTTCATTGGATGTGTGTTCTTTTCATAAACCACCACTATAGTCATTGCATGTGTGGTCTTTTCATAAACCACATCTAGAGTCATTACATGTGTGTTCTTTTCATAAACCACATGGATCCACTAGAGTTCATTGCATGTGTGTTCTTTTCATAAACCACATGGATCTACTAGCGTTCAATGCATTTGTGTTATTTTCATAAACCACATGGATCCACTAGAGTTCATTGCATGTGTGTTCTTATCGTAAACCACATGGATCTACTAGAGTTTAATGCATTTGTGTTATTTTCATAAACCACATGGATCCACTAGAGTCATTTTGATGTGTTTTCTTTTCATAAACCACATGGATCACTAGAGTCATTGCCTGTGTGTTATTCTTCTAAACCACCACTCGAGCTCATTACATGTGTGTTCTTTTCATAAACCACATACATCCACCAGAGTTCATTGCAAGTGTGTGCTTTTCATAAACCACATGGATCCACCAGAGTCCTTACATGTGTGTTCTCTTCATAAACCACATGGATCCACCATTGTCATTGAATGTGTGTTCTTTTCATAAACCACCGCTAGAGGCATTATATGTGTGTTCTTTTCATAAACCACCACTAGAGTCGTTGCATGCGTGTTCTTTTCATAAACCACATAAGGGTCCACTAGAGTCATTACATGTGTGTTCTTTTCCTAAATCACCACTAGAGTTCATTGCATGTGTGTTATTTTCATAAACCAAAATGGATCCACTAGAGTTCATTGAATGTGTGTAATTTTCATAAACCACATGGATCCACCAGTGTCATTGCATGTGTGTTATTTCCATAAACCACATCTAGAGTCATTGCATGTGTGTTCTTTTCATAAACCACATGGATCCACCAGTTTCATTGGATGTGTGTTCTTTTCATAAACCACCACTACAGTCATTGCATGTGTGGTCTTTTCATAAACCACATCTAGAGTCATTACATGTGTGTTCTTTTCATAAACCACATGGATCCACTAAAGTTCATTGCATGTGTGTTCTTTTCATAAACCACATGGATCTACTAGCGTTCAATGAATTTGTGTTATTTTCATAAACCACATGGATCCACGAGAGTCATTTTCATGTGTGTTCTTTTCATAAACCAAATGGATCACTAGAGTCATTGCATGTGTGTTATTCTTCTAAACCACCACTAGAGCTCATTGCATCTGTGTTCTTTTCATAAACCACATGGATCCACCAGTGTCATTGCATGTGCATTCTTTTCATAAACCACCACTAGAGTCATTGTATGTGTTCTTTTCATAAACCACATGGATCCACTAGTGTCATTGCATATGTGTTCTTTTCATCAACCACCACTAGAGTCATTGCATGTGTGTTCTTTTCATAAACCACATGGATCCACTAGTGTCATTGCATATGTGTTCTTTTCATAAGCCACCACTAGTCATTGCATGTGTGTTCTTTTCATAAACCACCACTAGAGTCATTGCATGTGTGTTATTTTCATAATCCACATATGGGTCCACTAGAGTCATTGCATGTGTGTTCTTCTCCTAAACCACCACTAGAGTTCATTGCATGTGTGTTGTTTTAATAAACCACATGGATCCACTAGAGTTCATTGGATGTGTGTTCTTTTCATAAACCACATGGATCCACCAGTGTCATTGGATGTGTGTTCTTTTCATAAACGACATGGTTCCACTAGTGTCATTGCATGTGTGTTCTTTTCATAAACCACATCTAGAGTCGCATTGTTCTTTTCATAAACCACATGGATCCACTAGTGTCATTGCATTTGTGTTCTTTTCAAAAACCACATGGATCCACCAGTGTCATTGCATGTGTGTTCTTTTCATAAATCACATGTAGAGTCATTGCATGTGTGTTCTTTTCTAAACCACACGGATCCACTAGATTTTGTTACATGTGTGTTCTTTTAATAAACCACATGGGTCCACTAGTGTCATTAGATGTGTGTTTCTTTTCATAAACCACACGGATCCACCTGTGTCATTGCATGTGTGTTCTTTGCATAAACCACCACTAGAGTTATTGCATGTGTGTTCTTTTCATAAACCACATCTAGAGTCAGTGCATGTGTGTTCTTTGCATAAAACACATGGATCCAATAGAGTTCATTGCATGTGTGTTCTTTTCATAAACCACACGGATCCACTCGAGTTCATTGCAAGTGTGTTCTTTTCATAATCCACATGGATCCACCAGTGTCATTGGATGTGTGTTCTTTTCATAAACCACATGGATCGAGCAGTGTCATTGCATGTGTGTTCTTTTCATAAACCACCAATAGAGTCATTGCATGTGTGTTCTTTTCATAAACCACATGGATCCACCAGTGTCATTGGATGTGTGTTCTTTTTATAAAACACATGGATCCACTAGAGATCATTGCATGTGTGTTCTTTTCATAAACCACATGGATCCACTAGCGTTCATTGCATGTGTGTTATACTCATAAACCAGATCGATCCACTAGAGTTCATTGCATTTGTGTTCTGTTCATAAACACATGGATCCACTAGAGTCATTTTCATGTGTGTTCTTTTCATAAACCACATGGATCACTAGAGTCATTGCATGTGTGTTATTCTTCTAAACCACCACTAGAGCTCATTGCATGTGTATTATTTTTTATAAACCACATAGATCCACCAGAGTTCATTGCAAGTGTGTGCTTTTCATAAACCACACGGATCCACCGTAGTCCTTACATGTGTGTTCTTTTCATCAACCACATGGATCCACCAGTGTCATTGCATGTGTGTTCTTTTCATAAACTGCTAGAGGCATTGTATGTGTGTTCTTTTCATAAACCACCACTAGAGTCGTTGCATGTGTGTTCTTTTCATAAACCACATATGGATCCACTAGAGTCATTACATGTGTGTTCTTCTCCTAAACCACCACGAGAGTTCATTGCATGTGTGTTATTTTCATAAACCAAAATGGATCCACTAGAGTTCATTGAACGTGTGTACTTTTCATAAACCACATGGATCCACTAGTGTCATTGAATGTGTGTTCTTTTCATAAACCACATGTATCCACCAGTGTCATTGCATGTGTGTTCTTTTCATAAACAACATCTAGAGTCATTGCATGTGTGTTATTTTCATAAACCACATGGATCCACCAGTGTTATTGGATGTGTGTTCTTTTCAAAAACAACCACTAGAGTCATTGCATGTGTGTTCTTTTCATAAACCACATCTAGAGTCATTGCATGTGTTCTTTTCATAAACCATGGATCCACTAGCTCATTGCATGTGTTATACTCATAAACCAGATCGATCCACTAGAGTTCATTGCATTTGTGTTCTTTTCATAAACACATGGATCCACTAGAGTCATTTTCATGTGTGTTCTTTTCATAAACCACATGGATCACTAGAGTCATTGCATGTGTGTTATTCTTCTAAACCACCACTAGAGCTCATTGCATGTGTATTCTTTTTTATAAACCACATAGATCCACCAGAGTTCATTGCAAGTGTGTGCTTTTCATAAACCACACGGATCCACCAGAGTCCTTACATGTGTGTTCTTTTCATCAACCACATGGATCCACCAGTGTCATTGCATGTGTTCTTTTCATAAACCACTGCTAGAGGCATTGTATGTGTGTTCTTTTCATAAACCACCACTAGAGTCGTTGCATGTGTTCTTTTCATAAACCACATATGGATCCACTAGAGTCATTACATGTGTGTTCTTCTCCTAAACCACCACGAGAGTTCTTTGCATGTGTGTTATTTTCATAAACCAAAATGGATCCACTAGAGTTCATTGAACGTGTGTACTTTTCATAAACCACATGGATCCACCAGTGTCATTGAATGTGTGTTCTTTTCATAAACCACATGTATCCACCAGTGTCATTGCATGTGTGTTCTTTCCATAAACCACATCTAGAGTCATTGCATGTGTGTTCTTTTAATAAACCACATGGATCCACGAGTTTCATTGGATGTGTGTTCTTTTCATAAACCACCACTATAGTCATTGCATGTGTTGTCTTTTCATAAACCACATCTAGAGTCATTACATGTGTGTTCTTTTCATAAACCACATGGATCCACTAGAGTTCATTGCATGTGTGTTCTTTTCATAAACCACATGGATCTACTAGCGTTCAATGCATTTGTGTTATTTTCATAAACACATGGATCCACTAGAGTCATTTTCATGTGTGTTCTTTTCATAAACCACATGGATCACTAGAGTCATTCCCTGTGTGTTATTCTTCTAAACCACCACTAGAGCTCATTGCATGTGTGTTCTTTTTATAAAACACATGGATCCACTAGAGATCATTGCATGTGTGTTCTTTTCATAAACCACATGGATCCACTAGCGTTCATTGCATGTGTGTTATACTCATAAACCAGATCGATCCACTAGAGTTCATTGCATTTGTGTTCTGTTCATAAACACATGGATCCACTAGAGTCATTTTCATGTGTGTTCTTTTCATAAACCACATGGATCACTAGAGTCATTGCATGTGTGTTATTCTTCTAAACCACCACTAGAGCTCATTGCATGTGTATTATTTTTTATAAACCACATAGATCCACCAGAGTTCATTGCAAGTGTGTGCTTTTCATAAACCACACGGATCCACCAGAGTCCTTACATGTGTGTTCTTTTCATCAACCACATGGATCCACCAGTGTCATTGCATGTGTGTTCTTTTCATAAACCACTGCTAGAGGCATTGTATGTGTGTTCTTTTCATAAACCACCACTAGAGTCGTTGCATGTGTGTTCTTTTCATAAACCACATATGGATCCACTAGAGTCATTACATGTGTGTTCTTCTCCTAAACCACCACGAGAGTTCATTGCATGTGTGTTATTTTCATAAACCAAAATGGATCCACTAGAGTTCATTGAACGTGTGTACTTTTCATAAACCACATGGATCCACTAGTGTCATTGAATGTGTGTTCTTTTCATAAACCACATGTATCCACCAGTGTCATTGCATGTGTGTTCTTTTCATAAACAACATCTAGAGTCATTGCATGTGTGTTATTTTCATAAACCACATGGATCCACCAGTGTTATTGGATGTGTGTTCTTTTCAAAAACAACCACTAGAGTCATTGCATGTGTGTTCTTTTCATAAACCACATCTAGAGTCATTGCATGTGTGTTCTTTTCATAAACCACATGGATCCACTAGCGTTCATTGCATGTGTGTTATACTCATAAACCAGATCGATCCACTAGAGTTCATTGCATTTGTGTTCTTTTCATAAACACATGGATCCACTAGAGTCATTTTCATGTGTGTTCTTTTCATAAACCACATGGATCACTAGAGTCATTGCATGTGTGTTATTCTTCTAAACCACCACTAGAGCTCATTGCATGTGTATTCTTTTTTATAAACCACATAGATCCACCAGAGTTCATTGCAAGTGTGTGCTTTTCATAAACCACACGGATCCACCAGAGTCCTTACATGTGTGTTCTTTTCATCAACCACATGGATCCACCAGTGTCATTGCATGTGTGTTCTTTTCATAAACCACTGCTAGAGGCATTGTATGTGTGTTCTTTTCATAAACCACCACTAGAGTCGTTGCATGTGTGTTCTTTTCATAAACCACATATGGATCCACTAGAGTCATTACATGTGTGTTCTTCTCCTAAACCACCACGAGAGTTCTTTGCATGTGTGTTATTTTCATAAACCAAAATGGATCCACTAGAGTTCATTGAACGTGTGTACTTTTCATAAACCACATGGATCCACCAGTGTCATTGAATGTGTGTTCTTTTCATAAACCACATGTATCCACCAGTGTCATTGCATGTGTGTTCTTTCCATAAACCACATCTAGAGTCATTGCATGTGTGTTCTTTTAATAAACCACATGGATCCACCAGTTTCATTGGATGTGTGTTCTTTTCATAAACCACCACTATAGTCATTGCATGTGTTGTCTTTTCATAAACCACATCTAGAGTCATTACATGTGTGTTCTTTTCATAAACCACATGGATCCACTAGAGTTCATTGCATGTGTGTTCTTTTCATAAACCACATGGATCTACTAGCGTTCAATGCATTTGTGTTATTTTCATAAACACATGGATCCACTAGAGTCATTTTCATGTGTGTTCTTTTCATAAACCACATGGATCACTAGAGTCATTCCCTGTGTGTTATTCTTCTAAACCACCACTAGAGCTCATTGCATGTGTGTTCTTTTTTATAAACCACATGGATCCACCAGAGTCCTTACATGTGTGTTCTTTTCATCAACCACATGGATCCACCAGTGTCATTGCATGTGTGTTCTTTTCATAAACCACTGCTAGAGGCATTGTATGTGTGTTCTTTTCATAAACCACCACTAGAGTCGTTGCATGTGTGTTCTTTTCATAAACCACATATGGATCCACTAGAGTCATTACATGTGTGTTCTTCTCCTAAACCACCACGAGAGTTCATTGCATGTGTGTTATTTTCATAAACCAAAATGGATCCACTAGAGTTCATTGAACGTGTGTACTTTTCATAAACCACATGGATCCACCAGTGTCATTGAATGTGTGTTATTTTCATAAACCACATGGATCCACTAGTGTCATTGCATGTGTGTTCTTTTCATAAACCACATCTAGAGTCATTGCATGTGTGTTATTTTCATAAACCACATGGATCCACCAGTGTTATTGGATGTGTGTTCTTTTCAAAAACCACCACTAGAGTCATTGCATGTGTGTTCTTTTCATAAACCACATCTAGAGTCATTACATGTGTGTTCTTTTCATAAACCACATGGATCCATTAGAGTTCATTGCATGTGTTTTCTTTTCATAAACCACATGGATCTACTAGCGTTCAATGCATTTGTGTTATTTTCATAAACCACATGGATCCACTAGTCATTTTCATGTGTGTTCTTTTCATAAACCACATGGATCACTAGAGACATTGCCTGTGTGTTATTCTTCTAAACCACCACTAGAGCTCATTTCATGTGTGTTATTTTCATAAACCACATAGATCCACTAGAGTTCATTACAAGTGTGTGCTTTTCATAAACCACATGGATCCACCAGAGTCCTTACATGTGTGTTCTTTTCATAAACCACATGGATCCACCAGTGTCATTGCATGTGTGTTATTTTCATAAACCACCGCTAGAGGCATTGTATGTGTGTTCTTTTCATAAACCACCACTAGAGTCGTTGCATGTGTGTTCTTTTCATAAACCACATATGGATCCACTAGAGTCATTACATGTGTGTAATTCTCCTAAATCACCACTAGAGTTCATTGCATGTGTGTTATTTTCTTAAACCAAAATGGCTCCACTAGAGTTCATTGAATGTGTGTACTTTTCATAAACCACATGTAGAGTCATTGCATGTGTGTTATTTTCTAAACCACACGGATCCACTAGATTTTGTTACATGTGTGTTCTTTTAATAAACCACATGGGTCCACTAGTGTCATTAGATGTGTGTTCTTTTCATAAACCACATGGATCCACCTGTGTCATTGCATGTGTGTTCTTTGCATAAACCACCGCTAGAGTTATTGCATGTGTGTTCTTTTCATAAACCACATCTAGAGTCATTGCATGTGTGTTCTTTGCATAAAACACATGGATCCAATAGAGTTCATTGCATGTGTGTTCTTTTCATAAACCACACGGATCCACTCGAGTTCATTGCAAGTGTGTTCTTTTCATAATCCACATGGATCCACCAGTGTCATTGGATGTGTGTTCTTTTCATAAACCACATGGATCGAGCAGTGTCATTGCATGTGTGTTCTTTTCATAAACCACCAATAGAGTCATTGCATGTGTGTTCTTTTCATAAACCACATGGATCCACCAGTGTCATTGGATGTGTGTTCTTTTCATAAAACACATGGATCCACTAGAGATCATTGCATGTGTGTTCTTTTCATAAACCACATGGATCCACTAGCGTTCATTGCATGTGTGTTATACTCATAAACCAGATCGATCAACTAGAGTTCATTGCATTTGTGTTCTTTTCATAAACACATGGATCCACTAGAGTCATTTTCATGTGTGTTCTTTTCATAAACCACATGGATCACTAGAGTCATTGCATGTGTGTTATTCTTCTAAACCACCACTAGAGCTCATTGCATGTGTATTCTTTTTTATAAACCACATAGATCCACCAGAGTTCATTGCAAGTGTGTGCTTTTCATAAACCACACGGATCCACCAGAGTCCTTACATGTGTGTTCTTTTCATCAACCACATGGATCCACCAGTGTCATTGCATGTGTGTTCTTTTCATAAACCACTGCTAGAGGCATTGTATGTGTGTTCTTTTCATACACCACCACTAGAGTCGTTGCATGTGTGTTCTTTTCATAAACCACATATGGATCCACTAGAGTCATTACATGTGTGTTCTTCTCCTAAACCACCACGAGTTCATTGCATGTGTTATTTTCATAAACCAAAATGGATCCACTAGAGTTCATTGAACGTGTGTACTTTTCATAAACCACATGGATCCACCAGTGTCATTGAATGTGTGTTCTTTTCATAAACCACATGTATCCACCAGTGTCATTGCATGTGTGTTCTTTTCATAAACGACATCTAGAGTCATTGCATGTGTGTTATTTTCATAAACCACATGGATCCACTAGTGTTATTGGATGTGTGTTCTTTTCAAAAACCACCACTAGAGTCATTGCATGTGTGTTCTTTTCATAAACCACATCTAGAGTTATTACATGTGTGTTCTTTTCATAAACCACATGGATCCATTAGAGTTCATTGCATGTGTTTTCTTTTCATAAACCACATGGATCTACTAGCGTTCAATGCATTTGTGTTATTTTCATAAACCACATGGATCCACTAGAGTCATTTTCATGTGTGTTCTTTTCATAAACCACATGGATCACTAGAGACATTGCCTGTGTGTTATTCTTCTAATCCACCACTAGAGCTCATTGCATGTGTGTTCTTTTCATAAACCACATAGATCCACTAGAGTTCATTCTAAGTGTGTACTTTTTATAAACCACATGGATCCACCAGAGTCCTTACATGCGTGTTCTTTTCATAAACCACATGGATCCACCAGTGTCATTGCATGTGTTCTTTTCATAAACCACCGCTAGAGGCATTGTATGTGTGTTCTTTTCATAAACCACCACTAGAGTCGTTGCATGTGTGTTCTTTTCATAAACCACATATGGATCCACTAGAGTCATTACATGTGTGTTCTTCTCCTAAATCACCACTAGAGTTCATTGCATGTGTGTTATTTTCTTAAACCAAAATGGCTCCACTAGAGTTCATTGAATGTGTACTTTTCATAAACCACATGGATCCACCAGTGTCCTTTAATGCGTGTTCTTTTCATAAACCACATGGATCCACCAGTGTCATTGCATGTGTGTTCTTTTCATAAACCACATCTAGAGTCATTGCATGTGTGTTATTTTCATAAACCACATGGATCCACCAGTGTTATTGGATGTGTGTTCTTTTCAAAAACCACCACTATAGTCATTGCATGTGTGTTCTTTTCATAAATCACATCTAGAGTCATTACATGTGTGTTCTTTTCATAAACCACATGGATCGATTAGAGTTCATTGCATGTGTGTTCTTTTCATAAACCACATGGATCTACTAGCGTTCAATGCATTTGTGTTATTTTCATAAACCACATGGATCCACTAGAGTCATTTTCGTGTGTGTTCTTTCCATAAACCACATGGATCACTAGAGACATTTCCTGTGTGTTATTCTTCTAAACCACCACTAGAGCTCATTGCATGTGTGTTCTTTTCATAAACCACACAGATCCACCAGAGTTCATTGCAAGTGTGTTATTTTCATAAACCACATGGATCCACCAGAGTCCTTACATGTGTGTTCTTTTCATAAACCACATGGATCCACCAGTGTCATTGCATGTGTGTTCTTTTCATAAACCACCGCTAGAGGCATTGTATGTGTGTTCTTTTCATAAACCAACACTAGAGTCGTTGCATGTGTGTCCTTTTCACAAACCACATATGGATCCACTAGAGTCATTACATGTGTGTTCTTCTCCTAAATCACCACTAGAGTTCATTGCATGTGTGTTATTTTCATAAACCAAAATGGATCCACTAGAGTTCATTGAACGTGTACTTTTCATAAACCACATGGATCCACTAGTCTCATTGAATGTGTGTTCTTTTCATAAACCACATGGATCCACCAGTGGCATTGCATGTGTGTTCTTTCCATAAACCACATCTAGAGTCATTGCATGTGTGTTCTTTTAATAAACCACATGGATCCACCAGTTTCATTGGATGTGTGTTCTTTTCATAAACCACAACTATAGTCATTGCATGTGTGGTCTTTTCATAAACCACATCTAGAGTCATTACATGTGTGTTCTTTTCATAAACCACATGGATCCACTAGAGTTCATTGCATGTGTGTTCTTTTCATAAACCACATGGATCTACTAGCGTTCAATGCATTTGTGTTATTTTCATAAACCACATGGATCCAATAGAGTTCATTGCATGTGTGTTCTTATCGTAAACCACATGGATCTACTAGAGTTTAATGCATTTGTGTTATTTTCATAAACCACATGGATCCACTAGAGTCATTTTCATGTGTTTTCTTTTCATAAACCACATGGATCACTAGAGTCATTGCCTGTGTGTTATTCTTCTAAACCACCACTAGAGCTCATTACATGTGTGTTCTTTTCATAAACCACATACATCCACCAGAGTTCATTGCAAGTGTGTGCTTTTCATAAACCACATGGATCCACCAGAGTCCTTACATGTGTGTTCTCTTCATAAACCACATGGATCCACCATTGTCATTGAATGTGTGTTCTTTTCATAAACCACCGCTAGAGGCATTATATGTGTGTTCTTTTCATAAACCACCACTAGAGTCGTTGCATGCGTGTTCTTTTCATAAACCACATAAGGGTCCACTAGAGTCATTACATGTGTGTTCTTTTCCTAAATCACCACTAGAGTTCATTGCATGTGTGTTATTTTCATAAACCAAAATGGATCCACTAGAGTTCATTGAATGTGTGTAATTTTCATAAACCACATGGATCCACCAGTGTCATTGCATGTGTGTTATTTCCATAAACCACATCTAGAGTCATTGCATGTGTGTTCTTTTCATAAACCACATGGATCCACCAGTTTCATTGGATGTGTGTTCTTTTCATAAACCACCACTACAGTCATTGCATGTGTGGTCTTTTCATAAACCACATCTAGAGTCATTACATGTGTGTTCTTTTCATAAACCACATGGATCCACTAAAGTTCATTGCATGTGTGTTCTTTTCATAAACCACATGGATCTACTAGCGTTCAATGAATTTGTGTTATTTTCATAAACCACATGGATCCACGAGAATCATTTTCATGTGTGTTCTTTTCATAAACCAAATGGATCACTAGAGTCATTGCATGTGTGTTATTCTTCTAAACCACCACTAGAGCTCATTGCATCTGTGTTCTTTTCATAAACCACATGGATCCACCAGTGTCATTGCATGTGCATTCTTTTCATAAACCACCACTAGAGTCATTGTATGTGTGTTCTTTTCATAAACCACATGGATCCACTAGTGTCATTGCATATGTGTTCTTTTCATCAACCACCACTAGAGTCATTGCATGTGTGTTCTTTTCATAAACCACATGGATCCACTAGTGTCATTGCATATGTGTTCTTTTCATAAGCCACCACTAGTCATTGCATGTGTGTTCTTTTCATAAACCACCACTAGAGTCATTGCATGTGTGTTATTTTCATAATCCACATATGGGTCCACTAGAGTCATTGCATGTGTGTTCTTCTCCTAAACCACCACTAGAGTTCATTGCATGTGTGTTGTTTTAATAAACCACATGGATCCACTAGAGTTCATTGGATGTGTGTTCTTTTCATAAACCACATGGATCCACCAGTGTCATTGGATGTGTGTTCTTTTCATAAACGACATGGTTCCACTAGTGTCATTGCATGTGTGTTCTTTTCATAAACCACATCTAGAGTCGTTGCATTGTTCTTTTCATAAACCACATGGATCCACTAGTGTCATTGCATTTGTGTTCTTTTCAAAAACCACATGGATCCACCAGTGTCATTGCATGTGTGTTCTTTTCATAAATCACATGTAGAGTCATTGCATGTGTGTTCTTTTCTAAACCACACGGATCCACTAGATTTTGTTACATGTGTGTTCTTTTAATAAACCACATGGGTCCACTAGTGTCATTAGATGTGTGTTTCTTTTCATAAACCACATGGATCCACCTGTGTCATTGCATGTGTGTTCTTTGCATAAACCACCACTAGAGTTATTGCATGTGTGTTCTTTTCATAAACCACATCTAGAGTCATTGCATGTGTGTTCTTTGCATAAAACACATGGATCCAATAGAGTTCATTGCATGTGTGTTCTTTTCATAAACCACACGGATCCACTCGAGTTCATTGCAAGTGTGTTCTTTTCATAATCCACATGGATCCACCAGTGTCATTGGATGTGTGTTCTTTTCATAAACCACATGGATCGAGCAGTGTCATTGCATGTGTGTTCTTTTCATAAACCACCAATAGAGTCATTGCATGTGTGTTCTTTTCATAAACCACATGGATCCACCAGTGTCATTGGATGTGTGTTCTTTTCATAAACCACCGCTAGAGGCATTGTATGTGTGTTCTTTTCATAAACCACCACTAGAGTCGTTGCATGTGTGTTCTTTTCATAAACCACATATGGATCCACTAGAGTCATTACATGTGTGTTCTTCTCCTAAATCACCACTAGAGTTCATTGCATGTGTGTTATTTTCTTAAACCAAAATGGCTCCACTAGAGTTCATTGAATGTGTGTACTTTTCATAAACCACATGGATCCACTAGTCTCATTGAATGTGTGTTCTTTTCATAAACCACATGGATCCACCAGTGTCATTGCATGTGTGTTCTTTTCATAAACCACATCTAGAGTCATTGCATGTGTGTTATTTTCATAAACCACATGGATCCACCAGTGTTATTGGATGTGTGTTCTTTTCAAAAACCACCACTATAGTCATTGCATGTGTGTTCTTTTCATAAATCACATCTAGAGTCATTACATGTGTGTTCTTTTCATAAACCACATGGATCGATTAGAGTTCATTGCATGTGTGTTCTTTTCATAAACCACATGGATCTACTAGCGTTCAATGCATTTGTGTTATTTTCATAAACCACATGGATCCACTAGAGTCATTTTCGTGTGTGTTCTTTCCATAAACCACATGGATCACTAGAGACATTTCCTGTGTGTTATTCTTCTAAACCACCACTAGAGCTCATTGCATGTGTGTTCTTTTCATAAACCACACAGATCCACCAGAGTTCATTGCAAGTGTGTTATTTTCATAAACCACATGGATCCACCAGAGTCCTTACATGTGTGTTCTTTTCATAAACCACATGGATCCACCAGTGTCATTGCATGTGTGTTCTTTTCATAAACCACCGCTAGAGGCATTGTATGTGTGTTCTTTTCATAAACCAACACTAGAGTCGTTGCATGTGTGTCCTTTTCACAAACCACATATGGATCCACTAGAGTCATTACATGTGTGTTCTTCTCCTAAATCACCACTAGAGTTCATTGCATGTGTGTTATTTTCATAAACCAAAATGGATCCACTAGAGTTCATTGAACGTGTGTACTTTTCATAAACCACATGGATCCACTAGTCTCATTGAATGTGTGTTCTTTTCATAAACCACATGGATCCACCAGTGGCATTGCATGTGTGTTCTTTCCATAAACCACATCTAGAGTCATTGCATGTGTGTTCTTTTAACAAACCACATGGATCCACCAGTTTCATTGGATGTGTGTTCTTTTCATAAACCACGACTATAGTCATTGCATGTGTGGTCTTTTCATAAACCACATCTAGAGTCATTACATGTGTGTTCTTTTCATAAACCACATGGATCCACTAGAGTTCATTGCATGTGTGTTCTTTTCATAAACCACATGGATCTACTAGCGTTCAATGCATTTGTGTTATTTTCATAAACCACATGGATCCAATAGAGTTCATTGCATGTGTGTTCTTATCGTAAACCACATGGATCTACTAGAGTTTAATGCATTTGTGTTATTTTCATAAACCACATGGATCCACTAGAGTCATTTTCATGTGTTTTCTTTTCATAAACCACATGGATCACTAGAGTCATTGCCTGTGTGTTATTCTTCTAAACCACCACTAGAGCTCATTACATGTGTGTTCTTTTCATAAACCACATACATCCACCAGAGTTCATTGCAAGTGTGTGCTTTTCATAAACCACATGGATCCACCAGAGTCCTTACATGTGTGTTCTTCATAAACCACATGGATCCACCATTGTCATTGAATGTGTGTTCTTTTCATAAACCACCGCTAGAGGCATTATATGTGTGTTCTTTTCATAAACCACCACTAGAGTCGTTGTACGTGTTCTTTTCATAAACCACATAAGGGTCCACTAGAGTCATTACATGTGTGTTCTTTTCCTAAATCACCACTAGAGTTCATTGCATGTGTGTTATTTTCATAAACCAAAATGGATCCACTAGAGTTCATTGAATGTGTGTAATTTTCATAAACCACATGGATCCACCAGTGTCATTGCATGTGTGTTATTTCCATAAACCACATCTAGAGTCATTGCATGTGTGTTCTTTTCATAAACCACATGGATCCACCAGTTTCATTGGATGTGTGTTCTTTTCATAAACCACCACTACAGTCATTGCATGTGTGGTCTTTTCATAAACCACATCTAGAGTCATTACATGTGTGTTCTTTTCATAAACCACATGGATCCACTAAAGTTCATTGCATGTGTGTTCTTTTCATAAACCACATGGATCTACTAGCGTTCAATGAATTTGTGTTATTTTCATAAACCACATGGATCCACGAGAGTCATTTTCATGTGTGTTCTTTTCATAAACCAAATGGATCACTAGAGTCATTGCATGTGTGTTATTCTTCTAAACCACCACTAGAGCTCATTGCATCTGTGTTCTTTTCATAAACCACATGGATCCACCAGTGTCATTGCATGTGCATTCTTTTCATAAACCACCACTAGAGTCATTGTATGTGTGTTCTTTTCATAAACCACATGGATCCACTAGTGTCATTGCATATGTGTTCTTTTCATCAACCACCACTAGAGTCATTGCATGTGTGTTCTTTTCATAAACCACATGGATCCACTAGTGTCATTGCATATGTGTTCTTTTCATAAGCCACCACTAGTCATTGCATGTGTGTTCTTTTCATAAACCACCACTAGAGTCATTGCATGTGTGTTATTTTCATAATCCACATATGGGTCCACTAGAGTCATTGCATGTGTGTTCTTCTCCTAAACCACCACTAGAGTTCATTGCATGTGTGTTGTTTTAATAAACCACATGGATCCACTAGAGTTCATTGGATGTGTGTTCTTTTCATAAACCACATGGATCCACCAGTGTCATTGGATGTGTGTTCTTTTCATAAACGACATGGTTCCACTAGTGTCATTGCATGTGTGTTCTTTTCATAAACCACATCTAGAGTCGTTGCATTGTTCTTTTCATAAACCACATGGATCCACTAGTGTCATTGCATTTGTGTTCTTTTCAAAAACCACATGGATCCACCAGTGTCATTGCATGTGTGTTCTTTTCATAAATCACATGTAGAGTCATTGCATGTGTGTTCTTTTCTAAACCACACGGATCCACTAGATTTTGTTACATGTGTGTTCTTTTAATAAACCACATGGGTCCACTAGTGTCATTAGATGTGTGTTTCTTTTCATAAACCACATGGATCCACCTGTGTCATTGCATGTGTGTTCTTTGCATAAACCACCACTAGAGTTATTGCATGTGTGTTCTTTTCATAAACCACATCTAGAGTCATTGCATGTGTGTTCTTTGCATAAAACACATGGATCCAATAGAGTTCATTGCATGTGTGTTCTTTTCATAAACCACACGGATCCACTCGAGTTCATTGCAAGTGTGTTCTTTTCATAATCCACATGGATCCACCAGTGTCATTGGATGTGTGTTCTTTTCATAAACCACATGGATCGAGCAGTGTCATTGCATGTGTGTTCTTTTCATAAACCACCAATAGAGTCATTGCATGTGTGTTCTTTTCATAAACCACATGGATCCACCAGTGTCATTGGATGTGTGTTCTTTTTATAAAACACATGGATCCACTAGAGATCATTGCATGTGTGTTCTTTTCATAAACCACATGGATCCACTAGCGTTCATTGCATGTGTGTTATACTCATAAACCAGATCGATCCACTAGAGTTCATTGCATTTGTGTTCTGTTCATAAACACATGGATCCACTAGAGTCATTTTCATGTGTGTTCTTTTCATAAACCACATGGATAACTAGAGTCATTGCATGTGTGTTATTCTTCTAAACCACCACTAGAGCTCATTGCATGTGTATTATTTTTTATAAACCACATAGATCCACCAGAGTTCATTGCAAGTGTGTGCTTTTCATAAACCACACGGATCCACCAGAGTCCTTACATGTGTGTTCTTTTCATCAACCACATGGATCCACCAGTGTCATTGCATGTGTGTTCTTTTCATAAACCACTGCTAGAGGCATTGTATGTGTGTTCTTTTCATAAACCACCACTAGAGTCGTTGCATGTGTGTTCTTTTCATAAACCACATATGGATCCACTAGAGTCATTACATGTGTGTTCTTCTCCTAAACCACCACGAGAGTTCATTGCATGTGTGTTATTTTCATAAACCAAAATGGATCCACTAGAGTTCATTGAACGTGTGTACTTTTCATAAACCACATGGATCCACTAGTGTCATTGAATGTGTGTTCTTTTCATAAACCACATGTATCCACCAGTGTCATTGCATGTGTGTTCTTTTCATAAACGACATCTAGAGTCATTGCATGTGTGTTATTTTCATAAACCACATGGATCCACCAGTGTTATTGGATGTGTGTTCTTTTCAAAAACAACCACTAGAGTCATTGCATGTGTGTTCTTTTCATAAACCACATCTAGAGTCATTGCATGTGTGTTCTTTTTATAAACCACATGGATCCACTAGCGTTCATTGCATGTGTGTTATACTCATAAACCAGATCGATCCACTAGAGTTCGTTGCATTTGTGTTCTTTTCATAAACACATGGATCCACTAGAGTCATTTTCATGTGTGTTCTTTTCATAAACCACATGGATCACTAGAGTCATTGCATGTGTGTTATTCTTCTAAACCACCACTAGAGCTCATTGCATGTGTATTCTTTTTTATAAACCACATAGATCCACCAGAGTTCATTGCAAGTGTGTGCTTTTCATAAACCACACGGATCCACCAGAGTCCTTACATGTGTGTTCTTTTCATCAACCACATGGATCCACCAGTGTCATTGCATGTGTGTTCTTTTCATAAACCACTGCTAGAGGCATTGTATGTGTTCTTTTCATAAACCACCACTAGAGTCGTTGCATGTGTGTTCTTTTCATAAACCACATATGGATCCACTAGAGTCATTACATGTGTGTTCTTCTCCTAAACCACCACGAGAGTTCTTTGCATGTGTGTTATTTTCATAAACCAAAATGGATCCACTAGAGTTCATTGAACGTGTGTACTTTTCATAAACCACATGGATCCACCAGTGTCATTGAATGTGTGTTCTTTTCATAAACCACATGTATCCACCAGTGTCATTGCATGTGTGTTCTTTCCATAAACCACATCTAGAGTCATTGCATGTGTGTTCTTTTAATAAACCACATGGATCCACCAGTTTCATTGGATGTGTGTTCTTTTCATAAACCACCACTATAGTCATTGCATGTGTGGTCTTTTCATAAACCACATCTAGAGTCATTACATGTGTTCTTTTCATAAACCACATGGATCCATTAGAGTTCATTGCATGTGTGTTCTTTTCATAAACCACATGGATCTACTAGCGTTCAATGCATTTGTGTTATTTTCATAAACACATGGATCCACTAGAGTCATTTTCATGTGTGTTCTTTTCATAAACCACATGGATCACTAGAGTCATTCCCTGTGTGTTATTCTTCTAAACCACCACTAGAGCTCATTGCATGTGTGTTCTTTTTTATAAACCACATGGATCCACCAGAGTCCTTACATGTGTGTTCTTTTCATCAACCACATGGATCCACCAGTGTCATTGCATGTGTGTTCTTTTCATAAACCACTGCTAGAGGCATTGTATGTGTGTTCTTTTCATAAACCACCACTAGAGTCGTTGCATGTGTGTTCTTTTCATAAACCACATATGGATCCACTAGAGTCATTACATGTGTGTTCTTCTCCTAAACCACCACGAGAGTTCATTGCATGTGTGTTATTTTCATAAACCAAAATGGATCCACTAGAGTTCATTGAACGTGTGTACTTTTCATAAACCACATGGATCCACCAGTGTCATTGAATGTGTGTTATTTTCATAAACCACATGGATCCACTAGTGTCATTGCATGTGTGTTCTTTTCATAAACCACATCTAGAGTCATTGCATGTGTGTTATTTTCATAAACCACATGGATCCACCAGTGTTATTGGATGTGTGTTCTTTTCAAAAACCACCACTAGAGTCATTGCATGTGTGTTCTTTTCATAAACCACATCTAGAGTCATTACATGTGTGTTCTTTTCATAAACCACATGGATCCATTAGAGTTCATTGCATGTGTTTTCTTTTCATAAACCACATGGATCTACTAGCGTTCAATGCATTTGTGTTATTTTCATAAACCACATGGATCCACTAGTCATTTTCATGTGTGTTCTTTTCATAAACCACATGGATCACTAGAGACATTGCCTGTGTGTTATTCTTCTAAACCACCACTCGAGCTCATTTCATGTGTGTTATTTTCATAAACCACATAGATCCACTAGAGTTCATTACAAGTGTGTGCTTTTAATAAACCACATGGATCCACCAGAGTCCTTACATGTGTGTTCTTTTCATAAACCACATGGATCCACCAGTGTCATTGCATGTGTGTTATTTTCATAAACCACCGCTAGAGGCATTGTATGTGTGTTCTTTCATAAACCACCACTAGTGTCCTTGCATGTGTGTTCTTTTCATAAACCACATATGGATCCACTAGAGTCATTACATGTGTGTAATTCTCCTAAATCACCACTAGAGTTCATTGCATGTGTGTTATTTTCTTAAACCAAAATGGCTCCACTAGAGTTCATTGAATGTGTGTACTTTTCATAAACCACATGTAGAGTCATTGCATGTGTGTTATTTTCTAAACCACACGGATCCACTAGATTTTGTTACATGTGTTCTTTTAATAAACCACATGGGTCCACTAGTGTCATTAGATGTGTGTTCTTTTCATAAACCACATGGATCCACCTGTGTCATTGCATGTGTGTTCTTTGCATAAACCACCGCTAGAGTTATTGCATGTGTGTTCTTTTCATAAACCACATCTAGAGTCATTGCATGTGTGTTCTTTGCATAAAACACATGGATCCAATAGAGTTCATTGCATGTGTGTTCTTTCATAAACCACACGGATCCACTCGAGTTCATTGCAAGTGTGTTCTTTTCATAATCCACATGGATCCACCAGTGTCATTGGATGTGTTCTTTTCATAAACCACATGGATCGAGCAGTGTCATTGCATGTGTGTTCTTTTCATAAACCACCAATAGAGTCATTGCATGTGTGTTCTTTTCATAAACCACATGGATCCACCAGTGTCATTGGATGTGTGTTCTTTTCATAAAACACATGGATCCACTAGAGATCATTGCATGTGTGTTCTTTTCATAAACCACATGGATCCACTAGCTGCTCATTGCATGTGTGTTATACTCATAAACCAGATCGATCAACTAGAGTTCATTGCATTTGTGTTCTTTTCATAAACACATGGATCCACTAGAGTCATTTTCATGTGTGTTCTTTTCATAAACCACATGGATCACTAGAGTCATTGCATGTGTGTTATTCTTCTAAACCACCACTAGAGCTCATTGCATGTGTATTCTTTTTTATAAACCACATAGATCCACCAGAGTTCATTGCAAGTGTGAGATGTTCATAAACCACACGCATCCACCGTAGTCCTTACATGTGTGTTCTTTTCATCAACCACATGGATCCACCAGTCATTGCATGTGTGTTCTTTTCATAAACCACTGCTAGAGGCATTGTTTGTGTGTTCTTTTCATAAACCACCACTAGAGTCGTTGCATGTGTGTTCTTTTCATAAACCACATATGGATCCACTAGAGTCATTACATGTGTGTTCTTCTCCTAAACCACCACGAGAGTTCATTGCATGTGTGTTATTTTCATAAACCAAAATGGATCCACTAGAGTTCATTGAACGTGTGTACTTTTCATAAACCACATGGATCCACCAGTGTCATTGAATGTGTGTTCTTTTCATAAACCACATGTATCCACCAGTGTCATTGCATGTGTGTTCTTTTCATAAACGACATCTAGAGTCATTGCATGTGTGTTATTTTCATAAACCACATGGATCCACCAGTGTTATTGGATGTGTGTTCTTTTCAAAAACCACCACTAGAGTCATTGCATGTGTGTTCTTTTCATAAACCACATCTAGAGTTATTACATGTGTGTTCTTTTCATAAACCACATGGATCCATTAGAGTTCATTGCATGTGTTTTCTTTTCATAAACCACATGGATCTACTAGCGTTCAATGCATTTGTGTTATTTTCATAAACCACATGGATCCACTAGAGTCATTTTCATGTGTGTTCTTTTCATAAACCACATGGATCACTAGAGACATTGCCTGTGTGTTATTCTTCTAATCCACCACTAGAGCTCATTGCATGTGTGTTCTTTTCATAAACCACATAGATCCACTAGAGTTCATTCTAAGTGTGTACTTTTTATAAACCACATGGATCCACCAGAGTCCTTACATGCGTGTTCTTTTCATAAACCACATGGATCCACCAGTGTCATTGCATGTGTGTTCTTTTCATAAACCACCGCTAGAGGCATTGTATGTGTGTTCTTTTCATAAACCACCACTAGAGTCGTTGCATGTGTGTTCTTTTCATAAACCACATATGGATCCACTAGAGTCATTACATGTGTGTTCTTCTCCTAAATCACCACTAGAGTTCATTGCATGTGTGTTATTTTCTTAAACCAAAATGGCTCCACTAGAGTTCATTGAATGTGTGTACTTTTCATAAACCACATGGATCCACTAGTCTCATTGAATGTGTGTTCTTTTCATAAACCACATGGATCCACCAGTGTCATTGCATGTGTGTTCTTTTCATAAACCACATCTAGAGTCATTGCATGTGTGTCATTTTCATAAACCACATGGATCCACCAGTGTTATTGGATGTGTGTTCTTTTCAAAAACCACCACTATAGTCATTGCATGTGTGTTCTTTTCATAAATCACATCTAGAGTCATTACATGTGTGTTCTTTTCATAAACCACATGGATCGATTAGAGTTCATTGCATGTGTTCTTTTCATAAACCACATGGATCTACTAGCGTTCAATGCATTTGTGTTATTTTCATAAACCACATGGATCCACTAGAGTCATTTTCGTGTGTGTTCTTTCCATAAACCACATGGATCACTAGAGACATTTCCTGTGTGTTATTCTTCTAAACCACCACTAGAGCTCATTGCATGTGTGTTCTTTTCATAAACCACACAGATCCACCAGAGTTCATTGCAAGTGTGTTATTTTCATAAACCACATGGATCCACCAGAGTCCTTACATGTGTGTTCTTTTCATAAACCACATGGATCCACCAGTGTCATTGCATGTGTGTTCTTTTCATAAACCACCGCTAGAGGCATTGTATGTGTGTTCTTTTCATAAACCAACACTAGAGTCGTTGCATGTGTGTCCTTTTCACAAACCACATATGGGTCCACTAGAGTCATTACATGTGTGTTCTTCTCCTAAATCACCACTAGAGTTCATTGCATGTGTGTTATTTTCATAAACCAAAATGGATCCACTAGAGTTCATTGAACGTGTGTACTTTTCATAAACCACATGGATCCACTAGTCTCATTGAATGTGTGTTCTTTTCATAAACCACATGGATCCACCAGTGGCATTGCATGTGTGTTCTTTCCATAAACCACATCTAGAGTCATTGCATGTGTGTTCTTTTAATAAACCACATGGATCCACCAGTTTCATTGGATGTGTGTTCTTTTCATAAACCACGACTATAGTCATTGCATGTGTGGTCTTTTCATAAACCACATCTAGAGTCATTACATGTGTGTTCTTTTCATAAACCACATGGATCCACTAGAGTTCATTGCATGTGTGTTCTTTTCATAAACCACATGGATCTACTAGCGTTCAATGCATTTGTGTTATTTTCATAAACCACATGGATCCAATAGAGTTCATTGCATGTGTGTTCTTATCGTAAACCACATGGATCTACTAGAGTTTAATGCATTTGTGTTATTTTCATAAACCACATGGATCCACTAGAGTCATTTTCATGTGTTTTCTTTTCATAAACCACATGGATCACTAGAGTCATTGCCTGTGTGTTATTCTTCTAAACCACCACTAGAGCTCATTACATGTGTGTTCTTTTCATAAACCACATACATCCACCAGAGTTCATTGCAAGTGTGTGCTTTTCATAAACCACATGGATCCACCAGAGTCCTTACATGTGTGTTCTCTTCATAAACCACATGGATCCACCATTGTCATTGAATGTGTGTTCTTTTCATAAACCACCGCTAGAGGCATTATATGTGTGTTCTTTTCATAAACCACCACTAGAGTCATGCGTGTTCTTTTCATAAACCACATAAGGGTCCACTAGAGTCATTACATGTGTGTTCTTTCCTAAATCACCACTAGAGTTCATTGCATGTGTGTTATTTTCATAAAACAAAATTGATCCACTAGAGTTCTTTGAATGTGTGTAATTTTCATATACCACATGGATCCACCAGTGTGATTGCTTTTGTGTTATTTCCATAAACCACATCTAGAGTCATTGCATGTGTGTTCTTTTCATAAACCACATGGATCCACCAGTTTCATTGGATGTGTGTTCTTTTCATAAACCACCACTACAGTCATTGCATGTGTGGTCTTTTCATAAACCACATCTAGAGTCATTACATGTGTGTTCTTTTCATAAACCACATGGATCCACTAAAGTTCATTGCATGTGTGTTCTTTCATAAACCACATGGATCTACTAGCTGCTCAATGAATTTGTGTTATTTTCATAAACCACATGGATCCACGAGAGTCATTTTCATGTGTGTTCTTTTCATAAACCAAATGGATCACTAGAGTCATTGCATGTGTGTTATTCTTCTAAACCACCACTAGAGCTCATTGCATCTGTGTTCTTTTCATAAACCACATGGATCCACCAGTGTCATTGCATGTGCATTCTTTTCATAAACCACCACTAGAGTCATTGTATGTGTGTTCTTTTCATAAACCACATGGATCCACTAGTGTCATTGCATATGTGTTCTTTTCATCAACCACCACTAGAGTCATTGCATGTGTGTTCTTTTCATAAACCACATGGATCCACTAGTGTCATTGCATATGTGTTCTTTTCATAAGCCACCACTAGTCATTGCATGTGTGTTCTTTTCATAAACCACCACTAGAGTCATTGCATGTGTGTTATTTTCATAATCCACATATGGGTCCACTAGAGTCATTGCATGTGTTCTTCTCCTAAACCACCACTAGAGTTCATTGCATGTGTGTTGTTTTAATAAACCACATGGATCCACTAGAGTTCATTGGATGTGTGTTCTTTTCATAAACCACATGGATCCACCAGTGTCATTGGATGTGTGTTCTTTTCATAAACGACATGGTTCCACTAGTGTCATTGCATGTGTGTTCTTTTCATAAACCACATCTAGAGTCGTTGCATTGTTCTTTTCATAAACCACATGGATCCACTAGTGTCATTGCATTTGTGTTCTTTTCAAAAACCACATGGATCCACCAGTGTCATTGCATGTGTGTTCTTTTCATAAATCACATGTAGAGTCATTGCATGTGTGTTCTTTTCTAAACCACACGGATCCACTAGATTTTGTTACATGTGTGTTCTTTTAATAAACCACATGGGTCCACTAGTGTCATTAGATGTGTGTTTCTTTTCATAAACCACATGGATCCACCTGTGTCATTGCATGTGTGTTCTTTGCATAAACCACCACTAGAGTTATTGCATGTGTGTTCTTTTCATAAACCACATCTAGAGTCATTGCATGTGTGTTCTTTGCATAAAACACATGGATCCAATAGAGTTCATTGCATGTGTGTTCTTTTCATAAACCACACGGATCCACTCGAGTTCATTGCAAGTGTGTTCTTTTCATAATCCACATGGATCCACCAGTGTCATTGGATGTGTTCTTTCATAAACCACATGGATCGAAAGCAAGGTCATTGCATGTGTGTTCTTTTCATAAACCACCAATAGAGTCATTCCATGTGTTTCCTTTTCATAAAACACCACATGGATCCACCAGTGTCATTGGATGTGTTCTTTTATAAAACACATGGATCCACTAGAGATCATTGCATGTGTGTTCTTTTCATAAACCACATGGATCCACTAGCGTTCATTGCATGTGTGTTATACTCATAAACCAGATCGATCCACTAGAGTTCATTGCATTTGTGTTCTGCTCATAAACACATGGATCCACTAGAGTCATTTTCATGTGTGTTCTTTTCATAAACCACATGGATAACTAGAGTCATTGCATGTGTGTTATTCTTCTAAACCACCACTAGAGCTCATTGCATGTGTATTATTTTTTATAAACCACATAGATCCACCAGAGTTCATTGCAAGTGTGTGCTTTTCATAAACCACACGGATCCACCAGAGTCCTTACATGTGTGTTCTTTTCATAAACAACATGGATCCACTAGTGTCATTGGTTGTGTGTCCTTTTCATAAACCACTGCTAGAGGCATTGTATGTGTGTTCTTTCATAAACCACCACTAGAGTCGTTGCATGTGTGGTCTTTTCATAAACCACAAATGGATACACTAGAGTCATTACATGTTTGTTCTTATACTAAACCACCACGAGAGTTCATTGCATGTTTGTTATTTTAATAAACCAAAATTGAACCACAAGAGTTCATTTAACGTGTGTTCTTTTCATAAACCACATGGATCCACTAGTGTCATTGAATGTGTGTTCTTTTCATAAACCACATGTATCCACCAGTGTCATTGTATGTGTGTTCTTTTCATAAACCATATCTAGAGTCATTGCATGTGTGTTATTTTCATAAACCACATGGATCCACAGTGTTATTGGATGTGTGTTCTTTTCAAAACAACCACTAGAGTCATTGCATGTGTGTTCTTTTCATAAACCACATCTAGAGTCATTGCATGTGTGTTCTTTTTATAAACCACATGGATCCACTAGCGTTCATTGCATGTGTGTTATACTCATAAACCAGATCGATCCACTAGAGTTCGTTGCATTTGTGTTCTTTTCATAAACACATGGATCCACTAGAGTCATTTTCATGTGTGTTCTTTTCATAAACCACATGGATCACTAGAGTCATTGCATGTGTGTTATTCTTCTAAACCACCACTAGAGCTCATTGCATGTGTATTCTTTTTTATAAACCACATAGATCCACCAGAGTTCATTGCAAGTGTGTGCTTTTCATAAACCACACGGATCCACCAGAGTCCTTACATGTGTGTTCTTTTCATCAACCACATGGATCCACCAGTGTCATTGTATGTGTGTTCTTTTCATAAACCACTGCTAGAGGCATTGTATGTGTGTTCTTTTCATAAACCACCACTAGAGTCGTTGCATGTGTGTTCTTTTCATAAACCACATATGGATCCACTAGAGTCATTACATGTGTGTTCTTCTCCTAAACCACCACGAGAGTTCTTTGCATGTGTGTTATTTTCATAAACCAAAATGGATCCACTAGAGTTCATTGAACGTGTGTACTTTTCATAAACCACATGGATCCACCAGTGTCATTGAATGTGTGTTCTTTTCATAAACCACATGTATCCACCAGTGTCATTGCATGTGTGTTCTTTCCATAAACCACATCTAGAGTCATTGCATGTGTGTTCTTTTAATAAACCACATGGATCCACCAGTTTCATTGGATGTGTGTTCTTTTCATAAACCACCACTATAGTCATTGCATGTGTGGTCTTTTCATAAACCACATCTAGAGTCATTACATGTGTGTTCTTTTCATAAACCACATGGATCCACTAGAGTTCATTGCATGTGTGTTCTTTTCATAAACCACATGGATCTACTAGCGTTCAATGCATTTGTGTTATTTTCATAAACACATGGATCCACTAGAGTCATTTTCATGTGTGTTCTTTTCATAAACCACATGGATCACTAGAGTCATTCCCTGTGTGTTATTCTTCTAAACCACCACTAGAGCTCATTGCATGTGTGTTCTTTTTTATAAACCACATGGATCCACCAGAGTCCTTACATGTGTGTTCTTTTCATCAACCACATGGATCCACCAGTGTCATTGCATGTGTGTTCTTTTCATAAACCACTGCTAGAGGCATTGTATGTGTGTTCTTTTCATAAACCACCACTAGAGTCGTTGCATGTGTGTTCTTTTCATAAACCACATATGGATCCACTAGAGTCATTACATGTGTGTTCTTCTCCTAAACCACCAATAGAGTTCATTGCATGTGTGTTATTTTCATAAACCAAAATGGATCCACTAGAGTTCATTGAACGTGTGTACTTTTCATAAACCACATGGATCCACCAGTGTCATTGAATGTGTGTTATTTTCATAAACCACATGGATCCACTAGTGTCATTTCATGTGTGTTCTTTTCATAAACCACATCTAGAGTCATTGCATGTGTGTTATTTTCATAAACCACATGGATCCACCAGTGTTATTGGATGTGTGTTCTTTTCAAAAACCACCACTAGAGTCATTGCATGTGTGTTCTTTTCATAAACCACATCTAGAGTCATTACATGTGTGTTCTTTTCATAAACCACATGGATCCATTAGAGTTCATTGCATGTGATTTCTTTTCATAAACCACATGGATCTACTAGCGTTCAATGCATTTGTGTTATTTTCATAAACCACATGGACCCACTAGAGTCATTTTCATGTGTGTTCTTTTCATAAACCACATGGATCACTAGAGACATTGCCTGTGTGTTATTCTTCTAAACCACCACTAGAGCTCATTTCATGTGTGTTATTTTCATAAACCACATAGATCCACTAGAGTTCATTACAAGTGTGTGCTTTTCATAAACCACATGGATCCACCAGAGTCCTTACATGTGTGTTCTTTTCATAAACCACATGGATCCACCAGTGTCATTGCATGTGTGTTATTTTCATAAACCACCGCTAGAGGCATTGTATGTGTGTTCTTTTCATAAACCACCACTAGAGTCGTTGCATGTGTGTTCTTTTCATAAACCACATATGGATCCACTAGAGTCATTACATGTGTGTAATTCTCCTAAATCACCACTAGAGTTCATTGCATGTGTGTTATTTTCTTAAACCAAAATGGATCCACTAGAGTTCATTGAATGTGTGTACTTTTCATAAACCACATGTAGAGTCATTGCATGTGTGTTATTTTCTAAACCACACGGATCCACTAGATTTTGTTACATGTGTGTTCTTTTAATAAACCACATGGGTCCACTAGTGTCATTAGATGTGTGTTCTTTTCATAAACCACATGGATCCACCTTTGTCATTGCATGTGTGTTCTTTGCATAAACCACCGCTAGAGTTATTGCATGTGTGTTCTTTTCATAAACCACATCTAGAGTCATTGCATGTGTGTTCTTTGCATAAAACACATGGATCCAATAGAGTTCATTGCATGTGTGTTCTTTTCATAAACCACAAGGATCCACTCGAGTTCATTGCAAGTGTGTTCTTTTCATAATCCACATGGATCCACCAGTGTCATTGGATGTGTGTTCTTTTCATAAACCACATGGATCGAGCAGTGTCATTGCATGTGTGTTCTTTTCATAAACCACCAATAGAGTCATTGCATGTGTGTTCTTTTCATAAACCACATGGATCCACAAGTGTCATTGGATGTGTGTTCTTTTCATAAAACACATGGATCCACTAGAGATCATTGCATGTGTGTTCTTTTCATAAACCACATGGATCCACTAGCGTTCATTGCATGTGTGTTATACTCATAAACCAGATCGATCCACTAGAGTTCATTGCATTTGTGTTCTTTTCATAAACACATGGATCCACTAGAGTCATTTTCATGTGTGTTCTTTTCATAAACCACATGGATCACTAGAGTCATTGCATGTGTGTTATTCTTCTAAACCACCACTAGAGCTCATTGCATGTGTATTCTTTTTTATAAACCACATAGATCCACCAGAGTTCATTGCAAGTGTGTGCTTTTCATAAACCACACGGATCCACCAGAGTCCTTACATGTGTGTTCTTTTCATCAACCACATGGATCCACCAGTGTCATTGCATGTGTGTTCTTTTCATAAACCACTGCTAGAGGCATTGTATGTGTGTTCTTTTCATAAACCACCACTAGAGTCGTTGCATGTGTGTTCTTTTCATAAACCACATATGGATCCACTAGATTCATTACATGTGTGTTCTTCTCCTAAACCACCACGAGAGTTCATTGCATGTGTGTTATTTTCATAAACCAAAATGGATCCACTAGAGTTCATTGAACGTGTGTACTTTTCATAAACCACATGGATCCACCAGTGTCATTGAATGTGTGTTCTTTTCATAAACCACATGTATCCACCAGTGTCATTGCATGTGTGTTCTTTTCATAAACCACATCTAGAGTCATTGCATGTGTGTTATTTTCATAAACCACATGGATCCACCAGTGTTATTGGATGTGTGTTCTTTTCAAAAACCACCACTAGAGTCATTGCATGTGTGTTCTTTTCATAAACCACATCTAGAGTTATTACATGTGTGTTCTTTTCATAAACCACATGGATCCATTAGAGTTCATTGCATGTGTTTTCTTTTCATAAACCACATGGATCTACTAGCGTTCAATGCATTTGTGTTATTTTCATAAACCACATGGATCCACTAGAGTCATTTTCATGTGTGTTCTTTTCATAAACCACATGGATCACTAGAGACATTGCCTGTGTGTTATTCTTCTAATCCACCACTAGAGCTCATTGCATGTGTGTTCTTTTCATAAACCACATAGATCCACTAGAGTTCATTCTAAGTGTGTACTTTTTATAAACCACATGGATCCACCAGAGTCCTTACATGCGTGTTCTTTTCATAAACCACATGGATCCACCAGTGTCATTGCATGTGTGTTCTTTTCATAAACCACCGCTAGAGGCATTGTATGTGTGTTCTTTTCATAAACCACCACTAGAGTCGTTGCATGTGTGTTCTTTTCATAAACCACATATGGATCCACTAGAGTCATTACATGTGTGTTCTTCTCCTAAATCACCACTAGAGTTCATTGCATGTGTGTTATTTTCTTAAACCAAAATGGCTCCACTAGAGTTCATTGAATGTGTGTACTTTTCATAAACCACATGGATCCACTAGTCTCATTGAATGTGTGTTCTTTTCATAAACCACATGGATCCACCAGTGTCATTGCATGTGTGTTCTTTCCATAAACCACATCTAGAGTCATTGCATGTGTGTTCTTTTAATAAACCACATGGATCCACCAGTTTCATTGGATGTGTGTTCTTTTCATAAACCACCACTATAGTCATTGCATGTGTGGTCTTTTCATAAACCACATCTAGAGTCATTACATGTGTGTTCTTTTCATAAACCACATGGATCCACTAGAGTTCATTGAATGTGTGTTCTTTCCATAAACCACATGGATCTACTAGCGTTCAATGCATTTGTGTTATTTTCATAAACACATGGATCCACTAGAGTCATTTTCATGTGTGTTCTTTTCATAAACCACATGGATCACTAGAGTCATTCCCTGTGTGTTATTCTTCTAAACCACCACTAGAGCTCATTGCATGTGTGTTCTTTTTTATAAACCACATGGATCCACCAGAGTCCTTACATGTTTGTTATTTTCATCAACCACATGGATCCACCAGTGTCATTGCATGTGTGTTCTTTTCATAAACCACTGCTAGAGGCATTGTATGTGTGTTCTTTTCATAAACCACCACTAGAGTCGTTGCATGTGTGTTCTTTTCATAAACCACATATGGATCCACTAGAGTCATTACATGTGTGTTATTCTCCTAAACCACCACGAGAGTTCATTGCATGTGTGTTATTTTCATAAACCAAAATGGATCCACTAGAGTTCATTGAACGTGTGTACTTTTCATAAACCTAATTGGATCCACCAGTGTCATTGAATGTGTGTTCTTTTCATAAACCACATGTATCCACCAGTGTCATTGCATGTGTGTTCTTTTCATAAACCACATCTAGAGTCATTGCATGTGTGTTATTTTCATAAACCACATGGATCCACCAGTGTTATTGGATGTGTGTTCTTTTCAAAAACCACCACTAGAGTCATTGCATGTGTGTTCTTTTCATAAACCACATCTAGAGTTATTACATGTGTGTTCTTTTCATAAACCACATGGATCCATTAGAGTTCATTGCATGTGTTTTCTTTTCATAAACCACATGGATCTACTAGCGTTCAATGCATTTGTGTTATTTTCATAAACCACATGGATCCACTAGAGTCATTTTCATGTGTGTTCTTTTCATAAACCACATGGATCACTAGAGACATTGCCTTGTGTTATTCTTCTAAACCACCACTAGAGCTCATTTCATGTGTGTTCTTTTCATAAACCACATAGATCCACTAGAGTTCATTCTAAGTGTGTACTTTTTATAAACCACATGGATCCACCAGAGTCCTTACATGCGTGTTCTTTTCATAAACCACATGGATCCACCAGTGTCATTGCATGTGTGTTATTTTCATAAACCACCGCTAGAGGCATTGTATGTGTGTTCTTTTCATAAACCACCACTATAGTCATTGCATGTGTGGTCTTTTCATAAACCACATCTAGAGTCATTACATGTGTGTTCTTTTCATAAACCACATGGATCCACTAGAGTTCATTGAATGTGTGTTCTTTCCATAAACCACATGGATCTACTAGCGTTCAATGCATTTGTGTTATTTTCATAAACACATGGATCCACTAGAGTCATTTTCATGTGTGTTCTTTTCATAAACCACATGGATCACTAGAGTCATTCCCTGTGTGTTATTCTTCTAAACCACCACTAGAGCTCATTGCATGTGTGTTCTTTTTTATAAACCACATGGATCCACCAGAGTCCTTACATGTTTGTTATTTTCATCAACCACATGGATCCACCAGTGTCATTGCATGTGTGTTCTTTTCATAAACCACTGCTAGAGGCATTGTATGTGTGTTCTTTTCATAAACCACCACTAGAGGCGTTGCATGTGTGTTCTTTTCATAAACCACATATGGATCCACTAGAGTCATTACATGTGTGTTATTCTCCTAAACCACCACGAGAGTTCATTGCATGTGTGTTATTTTCATAAACCAAAATGGATCCACTAGAGTTCATTGAACGTGTGTACTTTTCATAAACCACATGGATCCACCAGTGTCATTGAATGTGTGTTCTTTTCATAAACCACATGTATCCACCAGTGTCATTGCATGTGTGTTCTTTTCATAAACCACATCTAGAGTCATTGCATGTGTGTTATTTTCATAAACCACATGGATCCACCAGTGTTATTGGATGTGTGTTCTTTTCAAAAACCACCACTAGAGTCATTGCATGTGTGTTCTTTTCATAAACCACATCTAGAGTCATTACATGTGTGTTCTTTTCATAAACCACATGGATCCATTAGAGTTCATTGCATGTGTTTTCTTTTCATAAACCACATGGATCTACTAGCGTTCAATGCATTTGTGTTATTTTCATAAACCACATGGATCCACTAGAGTCATTTTCATGTGTGTTCTTTTCATAAACCACATGGATCACTAGAGACATTGCCTGTGTGTTATTCTTCTAAACCACCACTAGAGCTCATTTCATGTGTGTTCTTTTCATAAACCACATAGATCCACTAGAGTTCATTACAAGTGTGTGCTTTTCATAAACCACATGGATCCACCAGAGTCCTTACATGTGTGTTCTTTTCATAAACCACATGGATCCACCAGTGTCATTGCATGTGTGTTATTTTCATAAACCACCGCTAGAGGCATTGTATGTGTGTTCTTTTCATAAACCACCACTAGAGTCGTTGCATGTGTGTTCTTTTTATAAACCACATATGGATCCACTAGAGTCATTACATGTGTGTTCTTCTCCTAAATCACCACTAGAGTTCATTGCATGTGTGTTATTTTCTTAAACCAAAATGGCTCCACTAGAGTTCATTGAATGTGTGTACTTTTCATAAACCACATGGATCCACTAGCCTCATTGAATGTGTGTTCTTTTCATAAACCACATGGATCCACCAGTGTCATTGCATGTGTGTTCTTTCCATAAACCACATCTAGAGTCATTGCATGTGTGTTCTTTTAATAAACCACATGGATCCACCAGTTTCATTCGATGTGTGTTCTTTTCATAAACCACCACTATAGTCATTGCATGTGTGGTCTTTTCATAAACCACATCTAGAGTCATTACATGTGTGTTCTTTTCATAAACCACATGGATCCACTAGAGTCATTGCATGTGTGTTCTTTTCATAAACCACATGGATCTACTAGCGTTCAATGCATTTGTGTTATTTTCATAAACCACATGGATCCACTAGAGTTCATTGCATGTGTGTTCTTATCATAGACCACATGGATCTACTAGCGTTTAATGCATTTGTGTTATTTTCATAAACCACATGGATCCACTAGAGTCATTTTCATGTGTTTTCTTTTCATAAACCACATGGATCACTAGAGTCATTGCCTATGTGTTATTCTTCTAAACCACCACTAGAGCTCATTACATGTGTGTTCTTTTCATAAACCACATACATCCACCAGAGTTCATTGCAAGTGTGTGCTTTTCATAAACCACATGGATCCACCAGAGTCCTTACATGTGTGTTCTTTTCATAAACCACATGGATCCACCAGTGTCATTGAATGTGTGTTCTTTTCATAAACCACCGCTAGAGGCATTATATGTGTGTTCTTTTCATAAACCACCACTAGAGTCGTTGCATGTGTGTTCTTTTCATAAACCACATAAGGATCCACTATAGTCATTACATGTGTGTTCTTTTCCTGAATCACCACTAGAGTTCATTGCATGTGTGTTATTTTCGTAAACCAAAATGGATCCACTAGAGTTCATTGAATGTGTGTACTTTTCATAAACCACATGGATCCACCAGTCTCATTGAATGTGTGTTCTTTTCATCAACCACATGGATCCACCAGTGTCATTGCATGTGTGTTATTTCCATAATCCACATCTAGAGTCATTGCATGTGTTCTTTTCATAAACCACATGGATCCACCAGTTTCATTGGATGTGTGTTCTTTTCATAAACCACCACTACAGTCATTGCATGTGTGGTCTTTTCATAAACCACATCTAGAGTCATTACATGTGTGTTCTTTTCATAAACCACATGGATCCACTAGAGTTCATTGCATGTGTGTTCTTTTCATAAACCACATGGATCTACTAGCGTTCAATGCATTTGTGTTATTTTCATAAACCACATGGATCCATGAGAGTCATTTTCATGTGTGTTCTTTTCATAAACCACATGGATCACTAGAGTCATTGCATGTGTGTTATTCTTCTAAACCACCACTAGAGCTCATTGCATGTGTGTTCTTTTCATAAACCACATGGATCCACCAGTGTCATTCCATGTGCGTTCTTTTCATAAACCACCACTAGAGTCATTGCATGTGTGTTCTTTTCATAAACCACATGGATCCACTAGTGTCATTGCATATGTGTTCTTTTCATCAACCACCACTAGAGTCATTGCATGTGTGTTCTTTTCATAAACCACATGGATCCACTAGTGTCATTGCATATGTGTTCTTTTCATAAGCCACCACTAGTCATTGCATGTGTATTCTTTTCATAAACCACCACTAGAGTCATTGCATGTGTGTTATTTTCATAATCCACATATGGGTCCACTAGAGTCATTGCATGTGTGTTCTTCTCCTAAACCACCACTAGAGTTTATTGCATGTGTGTTATTTTAATAAGCCACATGGATCCACTAGAGTTCATTGGATGTGTGTTCTTTTCATAAACCACATGGATCCACCAGTGTCATTGGATGTGTGTTCTTTTCATAAATGACATGGTTCCACTAGTGTCATTGCATGTGTGTTCTTTTCATAAACCATATCTAGAGTCGTTGCATTGTTCTTTTCATAAACCACATGGATCCACTAGTGTCATTGCATTTGTGTTCTTTTCAAAAACCACATGGATCCACCAGTGTCATTGCATGTGTGTTCTTTTCATAAACCACATGTAGAGTCATTGCATGTGTGTTCTTTTCTAAACCACATGGATCCACTAGATTTTGTTACATGTGTGTTGTTTTAATAAACCACATGGATCCACTAGTGTCATTAGATGTGTGTTCTTTTCATAAACCACATGGATCCACCTGTGTCATTGCATGTGTGTTCTTTGCATAAACCACCACTAGAGTTATTGCATGTGTGTTCTTTTCATAAACCACATCTAGAGTCATTGCATGTGTGTTCTTTGCATAAAACACATGGATCCAATAGAGTTTATTGCATGTGTGTTCTTTTCATAAACCACACGGATCCACTCGAGTTCATTGCAAGTGTGTTCTTTTCATAAACCACATGGATCCACCAGTGTCATTGGATGTGTGTTCTTTTCATAAACCACATGGATCGAGCAGTGTCATTGCATGTGTGTTCTTTTCATAAACCACCAATAGAGTCATTGCATGTGTGTTCTTTTCATAAACCACATGGATCCACCAGTGTCATTGGATGTGTGTTCTTTTCATAAAACACATGGATCCACTAGAGTTCATTGCATGTATGTTCTTTTCATAAACCACATGGATCCACTAGCGTTCATTGCATGTGTGTTATATTCATAAACCAGATCGATCCACTAGAGTTCATTGCATTTGTGTTCTTTTCATAAACGATAACTAGAGTCATTGCATTTGTGTTCTTTTCATAAACCACCAGGATCCACCAGTATCATTTCATGTGTGTTCTTTTCATAAACCACAGCTACAGTCATTGCATGTGTGTTCTTTTCATAAAATCACGTGGATCCACGAGTGTCATTGAATGTGTGTTCTTTTTCTAATCCATATATCACTACAAGAAAAGTTGGCTTTTACAACGGACAATTTTCGTGGTTAAAAAGTCTTCTACTATTGATGCCCATCGTGGTAAAAGCCCCATCACAAAAACTTGTTCTGTCGTAGATCGCACCCTTCAGTCACGATGGACAATTTTCGTTTTTTTCCTGACCGCGGGGGATCGCACCCTTCAGTCACGAAATGTTGTTCCGTCGTAGATCTGTTCACCAGCCACGTTCACTGTTGACGTCATGCAAAATGCCACGTGGCACCCACCGTTAACAGCCGGTTACTGTCGTTAACAGCCACAGAAACCATGGTAGAAGCCAGGCCCAGCCAAGGCCTGCTCATAATTAAGTGAGCCGGCCCATCAAGAAAGCCCAATAAGATTACGGCCTGTTACTGTTTGGCCCGACAATATTTGAAATGGGCCAAATATGTGGCCAGCAGCGACCCACAAATGTTAGGACTGTTACTATTTCGGCCTACAAAAGCCCACACTTTTAGAATACGGTGCGGCCCGTTAACAGGCTGCATCAACTAGGCCCGATACTGTTAAAGCCCATGGTCAGCCCGTCACTATTCTCCCAGCTTGTCATGAGCTGCCTATGAACAGTCTACTTTTGAGAAGGTCCGACATTGTTCTGGCCTTTTACTATTCTGGCTCGTTAATGTTATGGCCGTTTACTATTCTTGTCCTTTACTATTGTGGCCCTTTACTGTTCTGGCCCGTTACTATGCTAGTTGCCCCTGCTTTGTCCTATTACTATCCAGGCCTGTTAGTATTTAGGCATGTTAGCGTGCTGGATTGCCACTGTTTTGGTCTGCTGGTGTTTTGGCCTGCTACTGTTTAGCCTGTTACTATTTAGGCCTATTACTGTTTTGGCTTTATTCTTGTTTTGGCTCATATCGCTTCGACACGTAATCTTTTGGCTGTTCATCGTTTCATCCTGGCATCGCTTTATTACCGTTATCGCTTGTCTCGCCCGGCCTCATATCGCTTTTTCATGTTGCTGTTTTAGCCAGTTACTGTTGTTGTTTTGGTTTATCACTGTTTGTCATGTTACTGTTTTGGCCAGTTACCGTTACTGTTTCGGTAACTCTGAAACCTGATCGACCTGGCTGGTGCAGTTATGGTACAACCATCCGTGGACGGCATCAACTAAATGCCTACATGGCCTATGCGAGTTATCTATATTTTACATCAGCTGCAAACTTCTGCAAAATATTACAAAATATGAACAAAAGGGAAAGAAAAATCCAGCACTTCAGTTGCGAATCAAGTTGATAGCAGAGTCCTCAGTGTGCTTTCTCAATCCATCAACTGCATCTCCCTTTGAGTGTGATAGCTACATTGGAAAACCACCTTGAGATATGATCTTGCAGTCCCCTATTTAGTGGCGATAGCAATAATTGCAGTCTGAAAATAACTAATAACAAGTTAATATAGCAAAGAAGACAAACTACTCATAGCTAAGAATGAGCCATATAGGAATTATAACTGCATAATACAAACTTGTAGAGCAGGAATGCAAACCATGAATGAACTATATATTAGAGGATAGTTATGTCATTGCATAGGATGAATCAGAACTAGATACGAGATATAATGGTGTGGCTTGTGAACCTGTAGAATAAGACAAACAAGCATTAGACAAGTATGTCAACAATGAAATGAGCAATCAAACAAAGTGTTTCTTAGAATTTCGGTATAAACTAGCTAGGTCATTTCAGCAAATATATATGGAAGTAGTGGTATCTCCTGGAATGCAAGAGACATTGGGTGACTCGGAATTTGCGGTGAGATACACAATGGCCTGCAGTTACTGTCATAGCTAAGAATGAACCACATAGAAATTATGACCGCATCATACCAGAACTTGTTGAGCAAGAATGGAAAACACGAAAGAACTATATAGTAAAGAATAATTATGCTGTTGATTAGGACGAACCAGCACCAGATACAAAAAATATATAATGGCATCGCTGGTGGACCTGTAGGCTGTGCAAACCAACATGTTCAGTGTTGCCTTTTTGAGATCTACGCAAAGAAAATGAAAATTGTCAGTGTTGCAGCTTTTGAAGAACCAGCTGGCAACAACAAAATTATAATCGAACTAGTACGAAGAGTTTGAACGGGTACCACAGGATAGCAGAACGATTCCAGGGAGGAAATAATAGTAAGAAATAATAGCAGGAACAACTAGATAGAGTCAATAACTATGTAGCGGAGAATCCACACTAATATTTTCCACTGACATTACATTTTGCAAGAACTACAGAATATCAGGCATTTACTGGTGTACGGTGCAGCTAAGATAAGAACATATGCATGACAAAATAATAGACATGTGCATGACTTGAGATTTGTAGAGCAGCGAATGCAAACCAACATGTTTAATGGCATTGTATGTACTAGCACGAAGAACAGGCATGCCCAGTGACTTGCGTGTACTACCACGATTACAAAAATGCAGTTCTCTGCGACAGGCTTGAACCTGCTATACCGCTAACAAAACAAAAATGGGTTGGAGATTTGGTTAACCTTGGGCGGAGAGGCGTCTAAGCATCATCGGTATCGTGCGAGTGACGTCCAGGTCACCGAGGGTGCTGGGCTTGCGGTGGCTATTAGTATCGGGGAAGCAGATCTTGGGTGGTCGATGCTGGCTTGAATGCGGTGGATGAGAGCGTCACTGAGGCAGATCCGGTGCAGTGAACGGCGACGGCCGTGCAGCTGGTCTAGAGCTGTGGACATGGAACTCTTTGAACTAGATCATGCCCGGTGGACACCGATGAAGTGGATCCGGTACGGTTGGGTAGCTTTCGGCGGCGAGGAAGTAGAGCCTGGGTGGTCGATGAAGCCATCGGCGTGGTGAACGACACCGCAGCTCCTAGATCTGGTGGGTGAGCGTCGGTGAAGCGGCTGCGGCGGTGCACGAGACCGCAACTCAAGCCTATGCGCGCGGTGGTCGTGGAGGGGACAGATGAGCGTGGGATTTTTGGGAGGGCCAGCGGGAAAAACTGGCAGAATCGGGACCATAGAGGTGAGTAGAAAAAATAACTACGATTGTGCCCCCGAGCTACCGACTTTAGCATGCCCATTTATCATCTGAACAATGGGTAGATTTGGAATTTTAAATTCTAAAGTTTTTGAAACAGAAGGGCGTGAAATGCTTCAAGGTTGGTGTGTGGTTTTGCCGCTCGATTGAGAATTTGAATTTGGCTTGCGCCCATCTAATAATAATAATAGAAAAATGGCACTCCCCCAGTCAGTGGGATATTTTGGCTCAAAGTTTTTGAAACGGTGGGGCGGGAAATGCTTGGTAGGTGGGTGATTTTGCCGCTCGATTGAGATTTTTAATTTGTCTAGCCTCCATCTACTAATAGAAAAAAGGTAGTAGACCGTACGCTATCGGTCCAGGAATTCAAGGCCGAGAGTCACATCAACTGATCATCCATAAACATTTTTTTGCACCGAAACATGGATACCTTCCATTCACACAGCATAGGCGGTAAATTTTGCCGCTTGACTCAGATTTTAAATTTGTCTAGGGTCCATGTAATAATTTAAAAATGGTACTACCCTGGCGGGTGATTTTGCCTAAAAATGTTTGAAACAGAGGGGGTGAGAAATGCTTCGGGGTCGGTGGGTTATTTTCCCGCTCGATTACGATTTTGAATTTGGCTGTCGGCCAAGTTTTTATTACTAGAAAAAAGGTTTTGTAGTTCGAACGCCGTCTGGTCAGGAATTTAAGGCGAGACTCACATTAACTCATGCCTCCGATTCAAACGGGGTAGGCGGTAGGTTTTGACGGTCGACAGTGATTTTGAATTTAGAGACTGTCCAAAGAATAATTAAAAAATAGGCCATTATCCCTCTATTTTAGGGATCCAAGTTAGGGAGAGTGATTATCTACCGCGTGTATGAAAATGAAGATCTCTGATACAAGAATGTTTATTTAACATAACAACAAAAAATTGTCTGAATTAGCTCTGATTCAAGCATGTGAAAATGGTGTGCAACCAAGGTCTAGTAATTATTTAGGTGTCGGCATCGACTCTTCTACAGGAAGCACTAACTAAATGGTAGAACTAATTCAGATGAAATAAAAAAGCCTGTTGTGAAACAAATACTCCTACTATAGCATACTATCAAAACACAAATACCATCTAAAGTATATGTAGAACAAATAAAATAAGATTTCAGCACGCATACGATACTATATAGAGAAAACCATTTCATCATATAAAATAATGTTTTATCAGACACACATAGGACCCCAAAACGAACAGACAACTCTAATATTCTAGCCCCTGCCGCTGTGACTAGAACACAAACAAAGGTGCCGCAACAGTTCCATCAGCTACCAAAACAAACAAATATCAGATTGCAGCTCCAAATAACACAACCTAGGAAAACACATGATTGTCCAAACAAGCCTTGCTTGTTCATCCGAGTGTTATTTTCATCTCCTTGATGTTGAAGTCTGAATCAGCCGTGTTGCTGACATGACTTCCTTTTCGTTTCTGTGATTTAGCACTCCGAATCACGTCGGTTGCTAAAGGAAATGAACAAAATGATCAGCAAAATTATAGATGTTCCAAAATGCAAGGGTTGCACATGAATGACTGCACTAACCAGGTGTCATAATGTAGGGATGTAAAGTACACCAACGTTTATGAGATCTGAACTTCTTAGACTTCCTGCTGCTGAGATCTATTTCGAATACTCCCTCCTTTGCCCATATAACCACCATTTCTCTATCCTCAAATGCACGGAGTAACCTTACTGCATCGTTTCCACCATATGCCCATGATTTATCAAGGCCAAGGAGAGTATCCAACTCAACCTTTATATGAGGCACCTAAGCTTCTCATTTTCCTATTGATGATCCTGCACTAGACCACGTGTTTAGACTGAAGTCTCTTATAACCGCAAGGGCAACATCTCCATTATGCTCCTTAGCGATGACAAAATTGCATCTGGAAATATCATGTGTCTCATGGGGGCACTCAATATAACACAGTTTTGTTGTCATGTTATCGAAGGCAATTATATATCTGGAGTTCATTGTTGGCCAGTACAGAATGTCCCCTATGAGAGTTGACGGCCTGTGATCAATCTTAGCCAGCATCTCAGTAGGTTCAATCCAGTCCTCCCATTTTCCTAACTCTGATGAGTATCTCTGCACCAGTGCTTGGTTACCATTGGTTACTATCCAAACAACCCATAAATTGCTGCAACAGTGTGAAGACAATTTCCCATGATTTCTCGAACAGAGAATTGTGCCGCTATAATACTCACGTCTCCGCCAAATTAGTGGATTTGGTATCACTATTTCGCTTCCACTGATTGGATCCTAGGCCTTTATCATGTTAGACCCTTGCGGATAATGAAGTAGCACCCTACCATTGCAACATCCGAGTACATATGGTTTGTAGGCTTTATGTACTTCCACCAACCTATTCAGCTTATGGAAGATGAATTGGTCAAGATTATGATGTGTTAAGAATCGAGCATCCTCGGAGCTGTTGGTGAAAAACCCAAGTAAAGACATTCCTCTGTTGTGTGACAGGGTTAGCCTTTTGAAATCGTTGCTTCCCATGAATTCCATCCAACATTTTTGGGAGACTGATGCCTTCAGTATGCAGGATGGGTGCGGAGGAAGCCTGACAAGAATCTAACCAAATATATTGCCTAGCAAGTCGTTGATTGTTGCATATGTTCTGCCACCGAAGCTGGTAAGATGATACAAATAGCAGAAGTGCATCATCAGAATTAAGTAAACAACACAATGTACAATGCACAACCCTAAAAAAAATAATTAAGTAAACACCACAATGCATCATACATTTTGACAGGAAAATTTATCATCGAAATTTCCTAAATTGCACCCATCTAAAAAACTACCTAAAAAGCAGAGTCTGTCAACAAAATAACCTAAACAGCACAAGCAATCAACTAGAGTAGTACGAAAGCACCGCAAAATGCTTCAGCATGTCGGAACCGGGCAAAGGGAATGAAGAACTTTTTTTAGGTCACCGGGGTGGAGAGAAAGGCCCCCACCTGAAGTTTCTGGTTTTATCATAAAGAAGAGGAGAAAAACGGACGCAGCTTCAATGACTTGGTGAACCCAAGTCTCACGGTGACTTTCCCCAGGATCCACCTTCCATCTCAGATCAAACGTATGACAGTAGTTCTGATCTTAAACTAAAAAGTAAAACTATTCGAAAAAATTGACAAAAAATTAGTAAATCATTAGTGCCTAGGTTGAATCCTGTGAAAGTTTCATCCCATTCGGATCACTAGTTTGTGATTAAATAGTTTTTTATGTTCCTAGTACTACTAGTTTAAACTAATACCCACTGTGTCCAGAAAAACCCTGGAGCAGAATACACAAAAGAGGGAGGAAGTCAGGCAGACAAAATCCAACTCAAAACTTACAATGGGGTCGACGAATTCTGAGAAGATGGAGCAGGCGCTGCTGACGAATGACGAGCAACAGCCGTTGACACTGAAGAAGCACGACCACGAGCTGACGCATTCCTAGCATCCCACGCAGTCGTCGCTTTGGCAGCGGCATCCAACATAGCAGAATTTTTTCCTGCAGCAGCCGACGAGGATTTCGACTGCGCCTCCACCGCTTTCCAAGCATCACTCAACACTACCCAAGACTCCGATGCGGTACAAGCATCGGCCTCCGCATCCGCTTCACATGTATCCGATGGTGATGCTTCAGCATCCACCTCTGCTTTACAAGAATCCGCCAACGCCGATTCCATTTCATGTAAACGCCACGAGCTTATTTAGATTGCAATGCCCAAAAATAAATGCATTCTCTCCTTCAGAAAGCCCGTACTGGCTAGAGGTTGGGGACGTACATACCAGCGAACGGTGGTGTAGTGGTGTTCAATGGTGGAGCGGCAGGGACGGTCCGATCGAGGGAGGGCGGCCAGGCAGAGAAGATGACGATGGGGTCGAGGGGCACACGACTGAGCTACCTCGAACTCAAATCTATCTTTTTCCCCACTATTTATTTTTCTTTTTTTGCGAACCCCGCGTTTTTTAGGGGGAACCACGACTGTATTAATAGTAGCAACCACACGACTGATACAAGTTTGTGCACTTGCGTTGCTTAGTTCCCGCCTACAGACATCAAGTTTGTGCACTTATTCGTGTGATACAATCAATTGCTGGGTAAAAAATTTCAGGTGGTAGAAGCCTGTCCTTTCTATGACATCAATATCTAGAGTTCAAACATTGACCTAAAATTCCACAATCTACAACTACAAGTTTTGGTTTACTACCAGAAACATGCCAAAAAATCACTCGCAACTAGCATTAACATCATCATTAACAGATCTCAGAAGGAAAAAGATTGAAAGATAAAAAACCACCGCAAGTTCGAATAAGATGACTGTTGTTGCCAAATATAGTCACATAAAGCCAGGTCCAATATCTATGTCATAATAGTACATCAAATATATAGATTCGTGGACACCACACACTAGCAGAGCAAAAAGAACAGTTATAGTACCTGACTTAACAAACATTCATCCACACAAGAGACCCAAACCCTTCAAAAATGAAAGTAGAGCGGTCAATATGGTTTAAAAATTTCCTCATCTTTTGCAGGATCAGGACTGTATGGCATGGAGAATCTCGAATTTCTGTCAGGGTCTCATCTGCTTCTAGATCTGAATTGAAAAGACTGTCAGCTCACATTCCCACCTGTTCCAAGATCTGGTCGTACACCTGGCCAATCAGCTCGTCGCCATCCACACCAGGCAACTCGGGGACTAAGTTGTCAGCCACAAACTTTTGAAAATCAACAGCAGCATCATGAGCAACTAAAATTGCTGTATTCCATCCTGCAGTCAATCAGCTATCCGCTTAGTGGATGTGGACACTTCTTCCTTCAGGCGCCTAATTTGTTCGTCCTGGTGTTTCACTTTCTCTTGAAGGCACGAAATCATGTGTCTATGAGCTTTGTATTTCTCTCAGAGACGGGCAATTGTCAAATCCTTGTAGTGACCAGCACCATTACGCCATGAGCAATATGAGTATGGTGGGAACTGCAGATAACAAATCCAAAATTAAACCATATTCTCATTTAAAAAAATAAACCAAATTCTCGTTTCACAATCCAAATTCAGCTGCACACATCGTGCAAGCTCCACAGTGGTACCGCAAATGGCAAATAACCATAGAGGCATATTTCCCAAACATGGGAAACAGAACCGATATGAAAAGGGCCGTACTTCAGGGTTTGCCTTCTTAGCAGGCACATGAGAAGTCCTGGCCTTAGTAATAAGTGGCAACATATCAGAATGACTTCGTTTCTGCAAATCACGATGCAACAAAAATGATCAGTATATTTTAGGGGACATTTTAAGTAATAAAGCGCTCTTTAACAAAAAAATGTTTTCGGGGACAAAGCATAGGTTAATGAAATTCTAGCAAAGCAGCTTGATACATAAAAACACTTGTCACTCGATAATGCCTCCTCCACGGTTTGGACATGCGCATGATGCTAAATGAAATGCAGCAAAACCAGTAAATTTTAGCAAAGAACACATAAACTTTGCAATGCAAAGAAGGATACATGCATTAATCTAATGGCAAGGATTGGGCGTGTTTCCCTTTAACAAACAATATAATTTAAAGAACTCAGCAATGCAGGACATCGACAAACAACAATCTATTTATGAACGATATGCAGCAAATTACATCTGCATTGTTCAATAGAGGACCGTTCTATGAAATAAAGCCATGGGCAAGCTTCCCATCCTAAAAAGACTCTTCTTGGCAGCATATACTTACCTATTTTTAGTGGACCTTATAACTAATTCCATGGCTACATCGATGGTGATCCCAACTTCCTAATGTGGCATATAGATCTACTATTTCAAATAGCAATCACCTAAACAACCATCCAGATGGTTGTGGACTCACCAGAGGTTGCACTGATGCGATGGAAAGGTGGACGTTGCTGGGTAAAGAAGGTGCGTGACGGGGGAGGTGCACAAATGTGCAAAAAATGTAGCGATACTCGTATATAGATAGAGATACCAGTAACACATAAACCAGATCAATTAGTAGTAACCACAAAATCCAGAAGGGCTGTAAGTAGACTATCAACTACTCTCATATTAATTAACCTAGTGTAATTTAATGTGGCAGTACTATGAGATGGTGAGTACTAGTAAACAAAAAGGGATTACTTAATTATTAGTGGAATCTACAGCCATCCACCAAAAGCATCATGAGCATGCTAAATATCTAGATTGCAGACCATACTTGGTTAAGAACCTAATGTCTAGCTCTAATTACCCAAATCTAAGAGCATCTATCCTATTTACGACTGAGTGCAGTGAGTTGGAGACATCCGTTAACTCTGCAACCATCTCCTCGGCATGCATCTGATGATGCTCCTACTCCTCCTCTTCGAGGTCATAGAAGATCGCGAGCTGTAACCACAGCGACATCATCGCGTGCTACAACGAAAGTGAGTGCGGTAGATATACCCAGTGGATGAACATGTAGCGCTCACATTCGTAGTTGCAACCCAAGAACCTGCGGCCAAAGTTCGTTCCCTCGAACACGACGTGGCGATGGGGCACCAGGGCGTAGTAGCACCAGAGCCAGAGATCCGCATCGGTAACGAGGCCATACCACTCCGCGTCTACCATCTGTGCCGGCATCTGAACCCAGGAAACATCGTCGATCGAGACAGGCAGAATAGATAAAAACCCCAAAAGGAGAGAACCCATAAGCTGAATTCAAGAAAATAAACTAAGACCATGAACTCTGGTGTACTTACCCTAACCCGGCCGCCTTGCGCATCAAGATCCCCCGTCATTCGCTGGACCGACATGATTCAATCTACCGACATTGCTCGAAAAAAGAGCGCGCCTTCAAAGCCTAGCGCAGAGGCTTCATGGAGAAGGAAGAGGTAGGGGAGCCGGTCCTCACATTCACTGGCTACTACTCCGTATTGGATTTAACTCGACCACTGATAACTAGGGCCCGCGCTAGAGAGCCCGCGGCCCCCAAACATCACTCACCTAGTTTGACTTGCATTACATGGAGTACTTTTGGAAAACAGATCAAAACTCAATAAGTAAATAAACCAAAGGCCCCCCTCTCTTTTTGCGAAAACCCATTAAAAAACAGAGACGCTAACAAATGCGTACAGACACTCACCCCTATGAATGCAGGTACGCACACCCTACACTTATGAGCACTTCAGAAAGATTAGATCTTGACACTGATCCCATAGGGCTTGAGCTTGACGAAGTTACCATAGGCACCTCGCTATATATTGACGGTAACGTCGCCTCTCACTACCCTCATAACCATCCTTCAAATCGAGCTCCGAGGCTTCATGGCGAAGGAAGTGCTAGGGGGGTGGACCTCATATTCGTTGGCTGCTATGGGATGTAATTGAACCAGTAATAATGTGGCCCTCGGTAGTGAGCCCATAGACCCTAGACACGAGTGACCATTACAATTACTTTGGGAAAACCGAGCAAAAGTTAATACAAACAGAAGGCCCATCTCTCTCATATTTGCGAAAATCCACTACAAAACGCACACGCTTACAAATGCATACACACACTCACCCCTATGAACACACATCCTACCCCTATGAACGCACATCCTACCCCTATGAGCTTGACGAAGTCACCATAGGCACCTACTGCCCTTGTAACCATCCTTCAAAGCCGAGTGTTGAGGCTTCATCGAGAAGGAAGAGCTAGAGGAGTCAGAGCTAACATTCGTTGGCTGCTATAGGATATAACTAGACCACTAATAACAATGGGGCCCCACGGTAGTGAGACCATTGGCCCCAGAAATCAAAGCAAGCACGATGTCAAGTCTTAAACATATATCTTAACGGTGGAGTGGGTAGTGCTAACAAAAAGATTCTTCAAGGTGATTCTAGTGCTAGACTTATGTCTAAGAGAATCAATTGGGAGGGCCCACTATTCAGTGGATAATAGTCTATTTTTATTTTTAGCATGGTTGTGTGGACCCACTTCAGTTCTAAACGCTGGACCCAAAGTAGTTTTCATAGCTACTTCTAGACAATGCACACGCCCTTACTATACATAGCTTAGAAATTTACTAGCCTCGTGTCTAAGAAAATTGTAGGTTGCTTTGAAAGTTTTTTGAAAAAGATTTTGGAGGTACCCATCGAGGGGTCAATTAATATATCACAAAACACCAAGATTTTTGACAATAGGTTTAACTTCTTGCTATTGATAATTTAATGAAATTAGGTCAAACTTGAGCTACAAGTAAGCGCGATATAGATTGCTCTTGAATTAAATGTCTTTTCGGAGGTCTATAGGTGCATCTTGTTGTAGTAAAAAATTCCATAACTATGAGTTTCCTACTGTCTTAGGAAAGAACATTCTCAATTTTCTGAGTGTGATGATGAGATTGTTCTTTCCCATAAGCAAGTCTGAAGAATATGGATCTAAATGACACATGAGGCAAGTTTTCAGACATATATTGTGGACCAACATGTTGTACTTACGATTTCCCATGTTTTATGAGTTCTCAAACTTCCTAGCTAACTTTGCCCACTTGATTGATTTTATGCCGATTTATCGAAATTATTAGGTACAAACTGAACTGCAACAAGTAAATTGTAGGTTGCTTTGAATGTTTGACGGATGATCTCTCTTGGAGGTACCCATATCTATCGGGGGGAGGGTCAATTAATATATGGGAAACCACCAAGAGTTTTGGTGATATATAGGTACAGTTCAACTTCTTGCTAAGATTTTGCATCAATTTAATGAAATTAAGTTAGACTTGAGCTACAAGTAAGCATGATAGACTGCTCTTGAATTAAATGTCTTTTCAGAGGTAGATGGGTGCATCTTCTTGTAGTAAACAATGTCGTCGGTGTGAGTTTCCAATTACCAAGAAAGGACATTCTCAATTTTGCGAGTCATGTCATGATCATTCTCTCCCGTAAAGGAAGTCCGAAGAATTTGATCTAAATAAATGCCACAAGCCAAAGTTTTCACACTCACACACACACACACGCACGTGCCACACTCGTATATACTGTATGAAATGTGATTTAACAAACATTAAGTTGTTATTAACCAATAGTCTTGTTAGAGAAAAAGGCATACATTAAGTATATTAATAATAACTATATAGAACATGGTGGAGTTATCTCTAGATACTGTTAACCATGAATCCAACTACTCGGAACCATTGGATCTAACAACCCAACGGCCAGGATTGGTACTATGGATCAAATTCAAAACTGCCTACCTAACTCCACCCACTTGAATGACTTTATGTTGATATATCGAAAATAGGTCAGATTTGAACTTGTATAAGTAAATTTTAGGTTACTGTGAAAGTTCTACAAAAAAGCTTTTGGAGGTACCCATCGGCATACCTTTTGGGGGTCACAATTAATATATGAGAAACCATCCAACAAGAGTTTTGACGACAAGTTGGATCACGACTTGCAAACCTCAAAACAAACACTGGTTGGATTTTGCATCTAAAAAGATTCTACTAATAGTCTTGATGAGAACGATGAACGATAGTATGCGCAAACCTCAAAACACACACTTTATTGCTCAGTTTTCGGGTCCTTGTGCTAAATGCATGGACTTGGATGCAATTTTCATTTTTATGAGGTCCTTGATATGTAACTGTACTTCCACCGACCGTGTTCACTCTCAAGCACATTGCACCTACTAGACCAACCATTAGATCAGCCATTCGTAGTATTTCTTATTATCTTTATCTTGTCCTATCTCTTACAATAATGTACCATACCACGCACTACATATAGTGTACCATACCACGAACATTGACCGTTGGATCAAGACTGGCAAATCCAAACGCTGCTAACCGTTGGATCTTATTTTCCATTCTTAGCATCTAGAAATATACTACTAATAGTCTTTAGCATGATGACCGCTAATATATGTAAACCTCTAGCTCAAAACACACACTTCATTGCTTAGTTTTAGGGTCATCCTTGTGCTAAATGCATGGACTTGGATGCAATTTTGATTTTTTACGAGGTCCTTGATATAAATTGTAATTCTACCCACCGTGTTAACTCTCAAAGCACCTCGCTTCCTACGAGACCTACTATTAGATCGACCATTCGCATAACTTCTTATCTTACCTTTATCTTTGTCTCTTATTTCTTACAATACCATGCATACCACCACTACATAGTGTATGGACTAACTTATTTGAACATTGACTGTTGGATCAAAATTGGCAAATCCAAACATTGCTAACCGTTGGATCTTCTTTTCCATTCTTCGCATCTAGAAAGATTCTACTGATAGTCTTTAGCACGATGAACACTAGTATGCACAAACCTCAAAACACATAGTGCTTCATTACTCGGTTTAAGGGTCCTTGTGCTAAATGCACGGACTTGCTGGATGCAATTTTCATTTTTTATGAGGTCCTTAATGTTACTTGTACTTCCACCAACCGTGTTAACTCTCAAGCACCTCGCTCTTACGAGACCTACCATTAGACCGTCCATTCATAGTACTTCTATCTTATCTTTATATTGTCTCTTATCTCTTACAATATATACCATACCACTACATACAGTGTAGAGATTAACTTTGAACATTAACTGTCAACACCCAAATTTTTAATCCCAGATGCCTGTTATGCCATACATCGCAATCCCAGGATTACCATTTTTACGAGACATAACAGATTGGATATCACAGTACATCATCCAGTACAAACCATAATAAGGTCTTACACAAAGAAAGGATCTCATGATCCAGTCTTAGTACAATCAACTAGCGAAATAAATAGCGTAGCGGTGGGGTCCATCTTTAGTGTCACAGGCAATGCTGACGATGGGAGATGATCCTAGTTGTCATAGCCATCCTGCTGTCCTCCTTCAGGATAGTCCTCCTCATAGTCTGGCCATAGGAATAGCCAGGGACAAAGCCATGAGTACTCTTTAAGTACTTGCAAACTACCACTAACAAGTAAGATAGTTCTAGTAGGAATGCTAAGTTCTAAGTCTATTTGTAAAGTTAAGTTTGAAACCTAAGCTGAGTTTAGAAACAAAGAAAGATAAAATAAAGTTTGAAAACACCTAAGTGGGAACTTAGTTGTCATAGTCACAACTCTGTTGTGGTCAAGTCATGTCAAAATTCATTTCATAAGTCATTTTGAAAACATCTGATAACGGAACAATATGGCCACTCCAACTGTCCATAACCGTGGACGCGACTATTTGAATAGTTTGACACTCTGCAGAGGTGGTACACTTTCACCACAAGATTCGATACATCTGTCAGGGATAGCCCTGAATCATCATACTTAGTATGCAGATAATCAAACATAACCTTTCCTTTACACACTCTAGTATAAGCACCTTTCCTATGAGTATGGCCTCCCAGCAATGACCATTTGTCATCCTGGGAACTGCATAGGTGGACAACATTGAGAGGTAACCTCAGCTCAAACCGCTCCCGCGAGGGAACTAATACTAATGCATATAAACTTCCGGCTAAGCCTTACCCAATTCAGGTATTGCGGTTGTACGGTAAAATTGGAATGGTATCACATCCGAACCCAACCATCAGTTTTTGTAAAAGGGCTAAGGCTCATGCCTCAACATTTTCATCATCATCTTAAACCCTTTATGTTTTCCAACACATGTCAAAACATCTCAATAGAATGACTCATCATTCCAAGGTTTTCACAAGTCATTTTCACCAAGTATTCCCATCTAAAGTGATCAAGTTTTTGGTTTAGCTCTAGACTACTAGGTTAAGAGTGTTCACTAATGTGGGATGCTAATCTCAATCTCATGCCATAGAATGACATCTAATTCTAACTAGATAGGTCAAGTTTTATACTCTTTATGCTACCTTTAAACAAGTAAAGTACTTTGGTAAAGTAAAGAACGTAAAGCTTGTAAATAAAACTTGGAGTCGGTACAAGTCAAAATGGTATAACCAAAGCATGCCTAATGCATTTGCATAGGTTATCTAGCTTAATTCTAACTTGATAACAATAGCTTGCCTTGGCTGGTGCAGTTCGTTGAAATTCTCTTCCTCCTCTTCTTGGTAGAACTCCTCCTCCTCGAAAGCTTGGTCGGTACTATCGTCTATAAATACATACGGAATACACAATCACCAAACAATACTTAACTAGTCTACTTAGCACACTAAGGCACACATTTGATGATCTAGTATCATCACAAGCATCACAAGGTTTAATGAACTAGCTTCATTCTTTTTATTTGAGAAAACTAATTTCTACTCATTGAAATTAACTAAGATTTAATATTCTCCAATTAAAATATGGGATCATGTGGACACATTTCATCACGAAATAATCTAACATGTGGGAATGTGCTTTAAAGGTTGGATCCCATTTTAATAAGTTTAAGTTTAATATTTAATGATTTAAAGTCACTAGAAATGCCTATATATCATTATTTTGGTACTAGTCCAAAGTCACTGCATGCAAACCTTAATATTATTACATATCCAGATAGGTATGGTTAAATGTGATTTTTGAGAGTTGGAATCAACTGAAAATCTATTATGGTTGATTTTATAAAAATGTTTGAATGGGCAAAAGCTTATGTCTTGTTATTTTAGCTGGGAGAGATCTATAACTCTAAATGATTTAAATCCAACGGGCTTGGATAGATATTTTCATTAGCTTTCCAATAAAATTGGAATCACTCCATTTAGATTTGTAAAACTCTCTGAGTTGATTTTTAAACTAAGGGACAAATTCTAGTTTAAGTCTAAAAAGAAAAATACTAATTTGAATTAACTGGGTCGCGCGGGAAACTAATTGGGCCGGCCCAGATTCACTCCACGACACTGAGGACTGCTGACTGGGGGGGTCAGCCTGTCAGTGGCTCATTAAACGCGAAGCAGTACGGGGCGAGCTGGACCACATGATTAGAACTAGATCAACGGCTCACGGTCGTCGTCGACGACGGACTCGTGGCCGGCGAGACTGAACCCTAGCGGCTCAGTGGGGGTGTAGTGGGACGTACCGAGGCTCCAGCTAGTGCGGCGAGGCGGGCAAACGAACGAGACGACAACGGCGAGCTCAGGCGAAGTCGTGGATGTAACATCCCAATTTTAGCAACCCTAATTAGTTGTCCAAAATGCAAAAATCAGGGGGAACAAAAACTTTTTCATGTTTAATGCTAAAGTGTTTGCTTGTTGTTTGGATATGCTTATGCATATGAATCAGTTTTAGATGATATACTCCCTTACCTTAACACCAGTTGACAAAAGCTACTTCCCAAAATAGTCTTGGCTTACTTTCCATATTGTCAAATGTTCTGGCATTTCAAAACCTGAGCCAAGAAGCCTTTGCAAACCAACTATTTTAGTAGCTTCTATTTCCCTAAACCATTGAGAGTTATATAATATAATCTCCTTATGTTTTCAAGACAGAACCTTCAACTACTCTTACCTCTAGGATCTCCAAAACCTTTTTTTAAGCTTTTGAACTCTACTCTGGGTAGAGATACCAAGGACCTTACCTTGTTCAAACTCCAACCTATTTCAAAATACCCATCCTTACCTCAAGCTAAGCCTGGTGGTAACCCGAGTAGTAGTTGATTTGTTTGTAAGATAAGTTGCCTTGATCTGCTCTATGATTTTTCTGCTTAAAAGATAGTATGAGCTACTCTAGGAGCTCGTCACTAGGATCAGGATGTCTCACAATCATCACACCCTAAGCAAGAATACAATCTGGATCTAATCTGTAGCTACTAAGTGATCATCTAAAACTCTTAACCAGATCAATTCTGGAGAAATCCCTTCTGGAAGTTTCCAAGTCAATGAGGACCAAAATCAAGCGTGGATCCCTTCTACTCAATCAACTCTTCAACCACGTCCACTTGATGATGCTTGGTACCTTGCAACCCATCAAAATCCCTAAATCTGCCAAATTTGGCTGTCTAGAAATATGTTTCCAACATCACCTCTCCAAATGACTCCCTTTCTGAACCCTTGTGCCCTTTTTGTAATGCACTTGAACCATCTTGTTAACAATCCTAAGGACTACCAAGGCCCACTCTTGCCCTTGGTTAGACCATCCTCCAACCCACTTGTTCTTGATGGTTTTGCAGGCAAGAAAATAAATATTCCTGCAAATCTAGTCAACAAGCCTACTTTGATAGAAGCTCACACCACCATCCAACATTTTATGGACTAACTCTTTGCATGGTTGTTTTATAATCATATAGGTCAATAAACATCTACTTCACTTGTTCCAAGTGGATCTTTGTGCTGCTTAAACCCACAAGGTTTTGAAGGCTAGTTGATAATCCGTTTTGGCAGGCTTATTTTATTCAAATTTTGAAAACAATTCTTGGGAAACCCAAACAAGATAAAGCTAAAACCTCTATACCATGTTGAAGTACATCACTTGGTCTATCCATCCATCTACCCCATGCCCCAAGGGGAGATCTGAACTCCAATATACAGCCATGTTTTGATGGTATGAAATTAACACCACCCTAGATCCCTACTCTAGGGTATTCCACCAAAATCAACTTGGATTCTCCAATCCCAAGGTTGAAAATGCTTGCTACACCTTGTCTATATCATCTACCTTGATCACCAAGATTTATCAATAATTATCCATAATTATTATGGCTCCAAATCTAATAAATCTCCTTATTAGTCAAAATCTCCAAAACTCCTTCCATAAAGTAAAGTTTGGTTTTTGCCAAAACATTTCCCCAACTTTAAGCACAATTGAGTCCTATATATCAGCCCCTACACTTCCATCTCAAAAATAAATATTTTTGAGATCCCTTATTATTTATTTTTGCCCTTTTTCTTAAATGGCAGAAACAAGAAATAATTGTCTAAAAATACTTTTCCTTCCCAATAAATTCTAAGAAAATTCCCCAAGCTGTGCCTTGGTATCTAGGACCATCTCACACCAAAAACCAACCATTCCCAATGTAAAAATATCAAAAGAGATTCTAGAAACCATTTCTTCTCTAATTTTTTAATTGATCAAAAAGGCACTAAAACTCATCTAAAAAAGCCCAAATAAATCTTGGAGATGTATCCTGACCTAAAATATCTACCAGTACTCTTAACTCATCTTGCCAAGATCAATTCACTGTAGCAGCTTGTCCTCTAGTGCTTGGACACTAGTGCTTAACCCCATGTGGGTGTCTTGGCTTGCAAAACCCCTTCTCTCCTCTTGCAGCAGCTACCCCTCCCCCTCTGCTCTACAGCACGACCAGAAAACCCCTCCCCTACCCACAAAATCCTCCCCTGGCTCCACCTCCCTACCTCACTTGCCCCAAATGGACAAGGTCCACCATGAGCCTCCCCTTCGGTTTATAAGGGCCAGAGACCACCCACTCCCTCCTGCTCCCTCATTTCTCCCTCTCCCACTCCACTTTCCCTCCCCGAGAGCTCCAGATCCATCCCTGCAGCTCTCCCTCGCCATGGAGAAGGAGGATCTCTCCTCTTGGCCTCCACTCTCCCCCTCGATCTAAGCCCTCTCTTCCACTCGTCCATACCCTGTTCTCCTTCAGGGCGTCTACCTTCTTCCAAATATACCTCCCTATGACCTCTGTTTATCGTAGGATCCCCGGAGGCCGCCGTTCTAGCTCTCGGCCGAGTGGAGCATCTGCTGCAATCCCGATGCTCCCGAGCCCCATTTTTCTCTGCAGGCAGCAGCCGTACACTCCACAGGATCACCACATCCCCTCCAGAACATCTGCGTCGACATGCATGCTTCCCCACGGTCTCCCCGGCAAGCTCCGGCGAGCTCCGCTCGGGCGTATTCACGCGAACCGTCTCCCTATGTCGAACCCAGCCCTGTCGCCCATTGCCGGAATCGCCGTCATGCACCGCGTCGCCTTGTGCCACCGTCGACCCTTCTCGAGCCCTCTGGTGAGCACCCCAGACTCCCCTGCACTGTATAGGGTTTCCGCACCGCCATGCCAGCTCGCATGGAGACGATGGCCTCAGGCCGTCCATCTCGTCTTAATCGAACGGCCGAGCTACTCCGATACCTCTTCGCCCTCCCCCAGTGGCTGACGAGCGGGCCCTGCCCGTCAGCGGTTCAAACACAGCTCCCGCGCGGCGCGTCCCCGGAGTGGGCCGAATCTGCCTCCCTGTCCCAGCTTGCCCCAGATCCCAGCCCAGTTCCGTCCAGCTCCTTTCCCTTTTTCTTTTCTATTATTCCAGATCTATAAAAAGGCCTTTCACTTTAAATCATTTCCAAAAATACAAATCAACCTCAAACTACCAGATCTAAATTTTTACATGTTCTATGGAGTATTCCGTACCACCCAGAGCTAGTCTCATACCAATATCTATCTTAGTGTTTTGCTTGATTTAAATATACAAAAATGTATCATTTATACTAAATAATTTCCTCACTGAGCTACCCAACTCCAACTGGAGTAAAACCAACTGCCTCTGAAAGGTATTAGTAGTACCTATCCCTAGATATTGGTCTCATGCCAAGGTGAACAGTAGCTTGCCTTGGCAAAAATAACCAAAAACACCCTTTATCTGACCTTAGAAAATTCCCTAGACCAAATCATGAGTCCAATTGACCCAAGTCCAGTTATCCTGGAGCTGCTGATTTTGATCCTTGGATGTTATTATGTGAATTAAACCATTATGTGCATGGTTTATTCATCTCTAAGTTCACTACAGTATTTATACAGCTCCAAAAAGGTTGATTCCAATTTCTACAGAATGGTATTCCAAATACCTAAAATATGTCTTTGGAATCAAATTAAGAGATTTAGTATATTCAATTTGGTTAAAAAGACAAAACAACTCCAGAACTTCCTTTGGGAATTTCCTGAGGGCATTTTGATAATTATTTTGGTGTGATTCCAACTCTCAGCTTTTCATCACATCAAACCCTACAAAACTATCCAAGGAAATAATTTTTGGAACTCCAGAACTTTTCTAGTGATTTATTCCCTAAAACTAGAAGTTATTTTTACTAGAAAAAACATAACTATTTAAAGAAAAGTGATAAATTAGTGAAACCACTTTTGTTGGTTTCATTTTATCAACATCAACCTTTAGGTATCATTTGTATACAATGGTATCATACATAATATGGTCTTGTCCCAAAATCCATCTCTTAGGTAGTTTCTAGACTATAAATCCTAAGGGATTTTCGTCCCCTTCTCCAAGGCCATCTCAACCTCCGAAATCCAATCCTCTCTAAAACTACTGAACCTTAATTAGAGTTTATTCAATTGCTTGTTTTCTGAATGGTATTGGTGATTGTATGCCTTGTTTTAATTGTGCCCTTTTGTTTGCATGTGTTCCCTATCGATGATAGTTGCGATTATATCGGAGAGCAGAAGAAGATGGTTTTTATTGGTGTTATTATGGATTTCTAAGAAGAAGTCCAGGGACATATTGCCATATTGCTGATCATCAGGTAAGCCACCTTCTTGCTCATAAGCCCTATCCCACTGTTTTACTTATGCATGTTTTATCTACTGTTCATTAAAACTGCATCGTTTACTATATGTTGATGTATATATGGTAGTGGTTTGGCTCCTCTGAACTATTACACTTGTGTACTACTAAGTACAACCCCCTTGGTGACACCTACTTGTCCCTAGAAGAATAGGGGGTGTATTACACCATACCTTTTGGAGACCCTGTTTTAGCTGAAGCAAAAACTAGAGGATGGGAAGATCCCGAAAAAAGTTTACAAAATGTTTTATGATAAAACCTTGGTGAGGTGGGACCTCCAAAGAGTTGTTGAGAAATAAAAAGGTTTTGTTTTACAAAATGCTGAAGTAAAGATGGAGGAAAAAGGTTTACAAAAACGCACCCGGTTCTTTGCAGTTTTGCTAGAACATTTAACCCGTGCAACCACATTACTCTGAGATGGGACATGGCTGGATTTGATGTTTGTTTACTCTAGTGTAAGCTGCCTCGCAACAACTACAGGGGATCGGGGATCCTTGGAGGGTGGGCCTTCTCTGATAAAGAACCATGTGGGACATCCACCTGGAGAAGGAACGAAGGGTCTGCTGGCCTCCACGCGTTACTATGAGCCCCTCATTGAAAGCACACACTCGATAAGTGGAAAAAGCACTCCGGTTGGTCCTCGATACCCGACGTCCCAGTTTTGAGGGGATTAACACTCATAGGGTAGGCACTTATATTGGAGTGGGCATCCGGAGAGTCTTGATCGGTTACTCGACCCACGATCGGTGAAGATCAGGGTAGTGTAACCGGATGGTGTGGGTAAAGTGTACAACCTTTGTAGAGTGTAAATCTATTCGAATAGCCGTGTCCGCGGTCATGAACCGTTGTGAAGGTTGCTGTAGAGCGGTGCTGGTTTTGTTTTCAAAAAGGATTTCGGAAAAGCAAAGGCTTTGAAAATATCTTGACCATGGGATGGTCGAAAAGGACAAAGGCCTTCGCCATGGGATGGTCAGAAAGGAATGAAAGGAGTTTGGTCGTGGGACGACCCGAAGACAGGAACAAATGGGTGACCCAGTCCTAATGTTTTCCAAACTTTTCAAAAAGGTTTTCCAAAATGTTTACAAAGGTTTTCAACAAAGATATGTAGATGCTATATCTACAAGAGAAACTAATTGAGAAAAGAACCCCTCCCGGAGCCCTCCTACTACCACAGCCATAATGAATATCCTCTTGTTAATACTATTATGTTAAGGTGGTTTGCGAGTACATTCAAAGTACTCACTGGCATTGTCCCTGGCTATTAACAAGGCCAGATATCAAGAAGAAGATGATGTGGTCGACTATGCGAGCTAGGACGTCTTCCTAGTCAGTTGCCTGTAGGTTAAGGCATGGCTCGGGCTCTGCGCTTGGTGAAGTTCCGCTGATGATTATTGATGTAGCCATAACGGCATTTATGTAAGTCTTGTAATTCGGTATATTCTCGGATGTTGTACTCATACTTGTCGGTTATGTGCCACGACAAACTGATCATGGGATCGTGGTTGTATGCATAACATGGATTCTCAGAGGATTAAATCCGGGGGCCCCACAGACTTGGTATCAGAGCCATCCTGACTGTAGGAGAACCTTAGTTAGCATGGTCGCTAGACAAGAACCTTATTTTGAAAACCCCGGCTTTAAAAAACTAGTTTCCCAATGAGTTTCAAAAAGTTCTACTTCTTCTCTTACTCTAAGTAAATGCTTTCGAAAATGGTTTCCTCTAACTCTTGTCCAAATCTCAAACCTACGGATTTTAAATAACTAGGATCTAGAACCCGGTGAAGACAATGAGAGCAAGATGAAGACAAGCAACTACCAGCAAACAAAAGGAGACTACAATATCGCTCTACCAGTGGAATCCTCACAATCAGAAGAAATCGGGTGTTGCACTATCAAGGAACGTCCAAGATTACGACGAAGACTTCATCTACAAGACAGTGACTACGACTCGAAGAAAGACGCTATCCAAAATCAATAGTCCTAAGAATAGGATTCCCCTACATCGCGAGTAGTTAACTCCTTGGTCCCTAGCGTTGACAGGATACTCTTGCCTAAGTGCATCCTGTGTTGCTTGATGGGTGTTGTCCGCCGAGGACATTGTGATTCCCTCACTCTGTTCGCCTTGTTTGTAAGCTCTGGTTTTGCTTTGACCCCCCCCCCCCCCAAATCAGGAAACCCCTGTGTTAGCTGTCGATTTTTCAGACCCCGACTAACCGCGAGAGTAGATGAGAGGAAAGGCCTCACAAGAACCAGGAGTTCGACATCGTCAAGGCAGAATCAACTTGAAGGTTTCACCTCAGCAGGGTGGCATACCTCGTCAGACTCACCTTGCCAGACTCGTCAATAGCGCAACACTCCCTTGTTCCTCGGTCTAATACAACAAGAATCCTGTTGAAGACGGAAGTCGGTCACCGAAGGATCCTCAATATCCACAAGAAACCACAGGACCTACTAACTAATCCAATAAGTAAAGAGATAACTCTACCCAACTTCGGTATATTAGAGATTCCGACCCCCTCAAGAGACTAACTATTCTAGTCGACCCTGCCCAAATGACGATAAGTTCCTCACCAGAAAGCCAGAATACTCCAAAATCCTGAAGACAAGACTGCATGAAGACAATGAGTTCCCTCCGCCATCGAGCAAAAACAACACAAGGAATTCAAGTAAAGACGTTTCTCCGAAGTTAGCTTCCCTACCTCGACTAAAGGCTATAAAGATAAGTCGTAGATTGGTAACTTACCCTGAGCTAACTCCCTAAGGCTTCATTAGGAACCCATCCTGCCAAGGTTGATAAAGTAGGGAATCGCTCGAAGAACCCATCTCAAGACTCCGGGAAGATACAGCCTTCCGCTAAGCATGAGGGCAGCACTTCCAAGATAGAAGATCCAAACCCTTCTTGATGAACCTTAGTGAAGCTCTAAGGTGGAAAGATGGCGTATTTCCACTCACTCTCTAGAAGACTATCTACTAGAAGATACCTCAATACTCCTGGATCCGAAGTCTTCCCGCCAAGCAACAACCCGTGAGTTATCCGATGAGAAACTAACTGAGGATTCTACAAAGTCTCTCCGATACTTTAGTTGAAGACCCACCCGAAGGACCGTCGAAACACTAACCCCTAGGTCCTTAATGCTTAGGGGACTTGAGACTCCAATGACTCCACCAGGCTAAGTATGAATAATAGTAGTATATAAGCCCCATAGGCCATAGCTTCACGAACGCCTTCTGAAGACCTCGACTCCAGGAGAAAGATGGACAACAATCTTTAGAACCGCCACCAATGAAGTCAATAAGGAAGGAATGCGTTATCTCCGAGCTTCCCTAGTCTAATCCTAAGGGGGAAAGACTGCGTCTTTCCCACAAAAATAGAGTAACTCTTCGTCAGAGAAAACTCAAGAGTTTCGACCCTAAAAGCGTAAATAGGATACGCTACGCCCCTAAGGTAGAGCTGTGAATCCTTAGAGAAAGGTACACCAAGCCGTAGATTCTATCCTTCGACGAGTACCCCGTGAAGTTCAGCACCAAGAGAGTCTGCCCAGTCTAAGCCCTCGAGATTTAGAGCCCCGAAGGAATATAAGATCCTCCCTCGTAATCAAGGCTAGACTCTGCTCAACTCTCCGTGCATCCCGGAAGACTGAAGCTCAACTTCAGCGATAGAGTAGTTATTTCCAATGATGGAGTCCGTAAGATAGTACGCGCAATACACCTAGTATCAACCTGAATTAAAAATACCCTAACCCTACTCTCCTGATTCTCGGGACGAGATTCTTTTAAGGGGGAAAGGTCTAAAACATCCCAATTTCAGCAACCCTGATTAGATGTCCAGAATGCAAAAATCAGGGGGAACAAAAACTTTTTCATGTTTAATGCTGAAGTGTTTCCTTGTTGTTTGGATATGCTTATGCATATGAATCAATTTTAGATGATATACTCCCTTACCTTAACACCAGTTGACAAAAGCTACTTCCCAAAACAGTCTTGGCTTACTTTCCATATTCTCAAATGCTCTGGCATTTCAAAACCTGAGCTAAGAATCCTTTGCAAACTAACTATTTTAGTAGCTTCTATTTCCCTAAACTATGGAGAGTTATATAATATAATCTCCTTATGTTTTCAAGACAGAACCTTCAACAACTCTTACCTCTAGGATCTCCAAAACCTTTTTGTAAGATTTTGAACTCTACTCTGGGTAGAGATACCAAGGACCTTACCTTGTTCAAACTCCAACCTATTTCAAAATACCCATCCTTACCTCAAGCTAAGCTTGGTGGTAACCCCAGTAGTAGTTGATTTGTTTGTAAGATAAGTTGCCTTAATCTACTGTCTGATTTGTCTGCTTAAAACATAGTATGAGCTACTCTAGGAGCTCGTCACTAGGATCAAGATGTCTCCCAATCATCCCACCCTAAGAAAGAATACAATCTGGATCTGATCCTTAGCTACTAAGTGATCATCTAAAACTCTTAACCAGATCAATTCTGGAGAAATCCCTTCTAGAAGTTTCCAAGTCAATGAGGACCAATATCAAGCATGGATACCTTCTACTCAATCTACTCTTCCACCACGTCCACTTGATGATGCTTGGTACCTTTCAACCCATCAAAATCATCATCACCCACACTCTAGTCAAAAACCCTAAATCTGTCAAATTTGGCTGTCTTGGAATCTGTTTCCAACATCACCTTTTCGAATGACTCCCTTTCTCAACCCTTGTGCCCATTTGGTAATGCACTTGAACCATATTGTTAACCATCCTAAGTAATACCAAGGCCCACTCTTGCCCTTGGTTATATCATCCTCCAACCTACTGGTTCTTGATGCTTTTGCAGGCAAGAAAATAAATATTCCTGCAAATCTAGTCGACAAGCCTACTTTGATAGAAGCTCACACCACCATACAACCTTCTATTTACCAACTCTTTGCATGGTTGTGTTCTAATAATATAGGTTTATCAACATCTACTTCACTTGTTCCAAGTGGATCTTTGTGCTGCTTAAACCCACAAGGTTTTGAAGGCTAGTTGATAATCTGCTTTGGCAGGCTTATTTTATGCAAATTTTGAAAACAATTCTTGGGAAACCCAAACAAGATAAAGCTAAAAACTCTATACCATGTTGAAGTACATCACTTGTTCTATACATCCATCTACCCCATGCCCCAAGGGGAGATCTGAACTCTAAGATGGAGCCATGTTTTGATGGTATGAAATTAACACCACCCGAGATCCCTACTCTAGGGCATTCGACCAAAATCAACATGGATTCTCCAATCCCAAGGTTGAAAATGATTGCTACACCTTGTCTATATCATCTACCTTTATCACTAAGATTTATCAATAATTATCCATAATTATTATGGCTCCAAATGTAATAAATCTCCTTATTAGTCAAGATCTCCAAAACTCCTTCCATAAAGAAAAGTTTGTTTTTTGCCAAAACATTTCCCCAACTTTAAGCACAATTGAGTCCTATATATCAGCCCCTACACTCCCATCTCAAAAATAAATATTTTTGAGATCCCTTATTATTAATTTTTGCCCTTTTTCTTAAATGGCAGAAACAAGAAATAATTGTCTAAAAATACTTTTCCTTCCCAATAAATTCGAAGAAAATTCCCCAAGCTGTGCCTTGGTATCTAGGACCATCTCACACCAAAAACCAACCATTCCCAATGTAAAAATATCAAAAGAGCTTCCAAAAACCATTTATGCTCTATTTGATTAATTGATCAAAAAGGCACTAAGACTCATCTAAAAAAGCCCAAATAAATCTTGGAGATGTATCCTGACCTAAACTATCTACCAGTACCCTTCACTCATCTTGCCAAGATCAATTCAAAGATCTTCTTCATAGTCATCAATTTTGCCAAATTCGGGTTATGATCAAAACCTTGCACTCATACTCCATCAAACCTCATCAGTCTTCACTAACAAGCCACCATAACACCTAGCACTCATCTCTGGTCATGATTACTGTAGCATCTTGTCCTCTAGTGCTTAAACCCATGTGGGTGTCTTGGCTTGCAAAACCCGTTCTCTCCTCTTGTAGGAGCTACCCCTCCCCCTCTGCTCTGCAGGTCGACCAGAAAACCACCTCCCCTGCCCACAACATCCTCCCCTGGTTCCACCTCCCTCCCTCACTTGCCCCAAATGGACAAGGTCCACCATGATCCTCCCCTTCGGTTTATAAGGGCCAGAGACCTCCCACTCCCTCCCGCTCCCTCATTTCTCTCCCTCCCACTCCACTTGCCCTCCCCGAGAGCTCCAGATCCATCCCTGCAGCTCTCCCTCGCCATAGAGAAGGAGGATCCTGAAGGGAATATGCCCGAGAGGCAATAATAAAGTGGTTATTATCTTATTCCATGTTTATGATAAATGTTTATTTTGCATGCTATAATTGTATTGATCAGAAACATCAATACATGTGTGTTCAATAAACAAAAAGGGTTCCTAGTTATGCCTCTCTTATAGACTAGCTTGTTGATTAACAAGATGATCAAGGTTTCCTGATCATGGACATTGGATGTTGTTAATAACAAGGTCACACCATTGCTGGAATGATGTGATGAACATTCATCCGAAGTATAGCATTACGATCAAGTATAGAATTACTATAACATCATACGAAGTAATCTTAGTCCTTAGACCATGATATCATGTTAATTGCTAACACTAGAAGAGTATCTTGATAACATCAAACGTCACACCATAACAGGGTGACTATAAAGGTGGGTTCGATTACTTGAAGGTGTTATGTTGAGGCTCATGGATCAAGAGTGGGATTTGTCCATCCCGATGACGGATAGATATACTCTAGGCCCTCTCGGTGATATCACATTGAAATAGCTTGCAAGCAAGTGATGTGATCACTAGAATGTTATATCATGGGAACGAGAAAAGAGTGCATGTCGGTAACGAGATAAAACTAGGTATGGAGATACCGATGATCGAATCTCGGACATGTAATATATCGCGAGACAAAGGGATTTAGTTACTAGCGTTAAAGGTTCTCACGATCACAGAAGTCATCATTGAATGTGTAGGAGTCAGTATGGATCTCCAGGTCCCGCTTCTGATTATTGATCTGAGAGGGGTCTCGATCATGTTTGCATTATTTGCGAACCGTAGGGTGACACACTTAAGGGATAGCAACACAATTTGGGGCAAATATGTTTCAGATAAAGATTTAAGAAAGCGATGGAATTATTTCAATAGACACCGAAACTGTTTCGGGTGAAAATGCTGAAATTGGTTCTGCATGTAATATTGAACTGTTGCAGGGGTTTTATGTGAATGTTTGTTAATTAAAGTAATTAACAAAGTTCTGAATAAAAATAATAAAAGAGTTTTATTAAATGAGAGAGCATTAAATTTGGAGAAATTTAATGCATTTAAAGTGGAGGCTTTAAAAGGGAATGTGAAGAGGCATTTTAATGTGGAGGGGTTATCACCACATGAATGGAGGAGGTGAAGAGACACCTCCTCCATGCACCGGCCATGAAGGAGGGGCACCCCCCTCCTCCTATAAAAGGCCACCCTCTCCTCACTTCTCACACACACCTCCTTGTGAAGGATCTCTCTCCCCCTCTAGTATTATTCCCCCATGGTCTCGGATTAGCGAGCTACATGTTCCTGGTGACTTTATCTGGAAAGGAGTTGCTGATTCCGCTGCTTTGCTGGATCAAGGGACGGAGGTTGTCGGGGTACCGGGCGTGTGTGCGATCACGGATGCACCGCTGCTTTGCGGTGCTGGACTTGGTGGTGCTGGAGCTGGATCTGATGGACGTGCTGGAGCCGGACCTGCTGGACTTCATCACGATCTTGAGATCGGCAAGTGTACGACTACACCAACCACGAGTTCCTTCTTGTTAACAAAGATCGTTGTCTACGAGGGTAAGTTCTCGTTGGATGTATATCCACCCGTTGCTTTGTACCTAGTAGATAGATCTTGGCGTGTAGTTCACACCATAGGATTTTTTTTGTTTTCTATGCTGCGGACCCAACAGTGGTATCAGAGCCTGATCTATGCGTAGGTGCTTTGCACGGGTAGTACACATATGTTTATATGTGGGTGATGATGATCATGTTATTGCTTCTTTCATGTATTTTGGATATTGGTGGCATAGTGGGATGAAGCGGCCCGGACCAACCTTACATGTCATCGTACATGAGACCGGTTCCACGACTAACATGCAACTTGTTTTGCATAAGTGGCTGGCGGGTGTCTGTCTCTCCTACTATAGTCAATATCTGATTTACAACGAGTTGCTAATAACTTGGTTATCCTCATTGTGGTTCCATGTTCGTAGGTAAGAACGGTTCTATCTCCGAAAGCCCTAAGCCACGTAAAACTTGCAATTGATAAATTAGAGGCGTCTAGTTTAGATCGTTGCTGGGCTAGTGTATTGATATGGTAATGTTGTAAGTAGATGTATGATAGATACTCTTACAACTCACTTAACGTATAAGTTCCATAGACCTTGGCCTTACACACAAAGGAATGATAGAGATCATACCACGATGCAAGTGATAGAGATCAAATGCATGGACCATATCATCTCACTTTACACATTAGATGTTAGCATCTTATACTGCTAGTTTGGCGCTTTCTGTAGCATTGTAAGATGATCCCTCATTTAAATATCAAGATAAAATGTGTTCTTCCTTAAGTATGCACCGTTCTATGGATCGTGTTTTCGAGACATCACGTGATGATCGGGTGTTCTCAACTCTACGCTTTCGTGCAACGGGTGTAAGACAGTTTTACACACGCGAATACTAAGGTTCTTACTTGGCGAGCCTAGCATGTACAGACATGGCCTTGGAACACGGACCGAAAGGTTAAGCATGAGTCATATAGTTGATGTGATGACCATATTGATGCTCGCCTTTGAAGCTACACCGACTCACGTGATGATCGGACTTGGTGTAGTGGATTTGGTTCATGTAATCACCAAAAAGGCACGAGGGATGTCGTTTTTGAGTGGGAGTTCATTTCTAATTTGGATTAGTCGAACTCAATTTGTCATAAACTAAATCAAAGTGAATTTGCATAATTTGTTGTAGTCATTCGCATCTGTTCACTACCTTATGCTTAGTTTTAATTGAGATAATAGAACTATAGAATTATGGATATTTACTTTACAAACTGGTATCGTATTGTTTTGAATGTCAATTTAAAGTTTATAAGTCCTATTGCAAACTTTTAGCAAACTCTATTTACTCCATGAAGTTTAATAAGTAGTATTAAATCAAGAGTAAGAATTCCAATGTTAGTATCTAAAGTATCATGTTTGCCTCCATGATTATTGATATTCAAAAAGTTGTTTTAATATCAAGATTATATTGGAGCTGAAAATTGTTTCAGAAACCATCATGTGTGAAAGATATTGTGATATCTGAAACAATGTTTTTGGTTGCATTATGATAGAGTATAATTTAGCAAAATACATGTTCTCATATTGTATGAGAATCTGTGAAGGATGGAGATGCTAGGCATCCGAATCTACCAAAAAGGTTTTGGGAACTGATATTATACTCGCGATTCTTCCTTATAGGCTATAGTAGCTTGATCATGAAAGTTGTCATGATAAGGATGAATAGAAGATGTAAGTAAAATGTTTACTACACTAATAGATTACTAAAGAATGGATTTTTGAAAGAACACCAAACATTTGATGATGGTGATTAACTTGAAAGTGCAAGTCCAAAGGTATTAGTATTTGACTATATACGCTTTGTACCATGTGTCATGTTGATGACACCACTATTGATGTTGATTGATTCTTTTAAAATAAAAGGAATTGCTGAAAGATAATCTATAAAATATTTGGCAGAAAATAAAAGGTTGGAGATGTCCAACTTAGGTATATAGAAGATATACATGTTATGGTTGTATTCCTGGCTTGTTAAACAATGTGGTTCTTAGGTATTGGATACCTGTATTGGATACCGAATTGGTTGGTATGAAGTGTCATACAGGACAACGCAATTCATAAACTACAATGGCCTAAGTAACCAGCAAGAGAATGAGTGATGATGTTCATCGAAAACAAATAAAGTGTTATTGTGTTTTTTGTTGTCATCAAACCAAGCCTTCAAGATTTGTTTAAATAATTGTTATTTTGTTCCGGTATCATGAGAACAATGGCTATTCAAATAATTACCGTATTCCATAAAGGATGGATGAACTTTTACAAGTCTAGTTGGAGAAATCACATCCATAAACATTATTGCTAAAATGTCGCAAGACAAATGATTAAAAGATCACTTATGAAGTGACATCGCTGTTTTAAATTATATTTGAAAGAAAACATGAAGAAACTCCATGTTGATGGATTTTTGGAGCCTTTGATTTTGATCAATTGACGCATGTGAGACTTTCCTCGAGATAATTGAAACTCCGTCCATAGGCCAGAGAGGAACGAATGACTAGCTTATTGGAAATTGTGCATGCTGATGTGCATAGTCCACTATGTGTAGCCATATGCGATGGATCTTTTTGCTTCATATGCTTTCTCCGAAAATTTGAGTGAATATATCTGTATATTTACTTAATAAGGAAGAATTATGAAACATTTGAAAATTGTTCAAAGACTTTCAAGATGAAGTGGAAAATCATTGTAACAAGAAAATAAAGAGTTTATGATTCGATGATAAAGGAAGATATTTGAGTTACATGTTTAGCAAAAACACCTAAGACTTGAGGAATTGTTCCATGATTTGTGTTTCCCGATAAACCATAGGAGTATGGCATATTCGAGAGATAAAATCAAACCATGTTTGACATGGTAAGATCAAGGGTGTCATTTATAAAACTGCCATTATGTTTTAAGGATTGAAGCTTTAGAGACTACCGCTTTTACACTGAAAAGAGCACCATCATGATCCATTGAAATGATACCATATGAGTTATGGTTTGGGATAAAACCCGAATTGTCTTTTCTTAGATTTTGGTATGCTATGCATAAGTAAAATGTTTACAACCAAAATCGGATAAGCACGTCTTTGTGGGTTATCCCAAAGAATTTGTTGGGAATTTCTCCATAACACCAAGGACAAAAGAGTTTGTTACTTGGAACGTCAAGTTTCTTGAGAAGGAATTTTTCGTGAAAAGTTAAGTGGGAGGACAGTAGAACTTTGATAAGGTTGTTGAACCTTAGCTATATGTGCTAAGTAAGCAGTCTTAGGAAAGTGTCCCGGTGGCGGCCACAATGCTCATGGCTCTCGTGATTACAAAAGGTGTGATCTCGGAGATTAGAGTTCCTATTGAACCGTGTGGGTCGATAAGAATCTAATAGTAAGATTTGATAAGCAAGTCGTTATTGTTTTGACAATGATGAACCAATTACATGCAAAGAAGCGATGATGGGCCCTGACTCCATAAAATGACTAGAAGTCATAGAATCCGTGATAGTATCCATACACGAGAAAACAAGTTTCTGAACTTGGAAGACCCTCTAGAAAGGCGTGAAGCCTATCAGTCGTGTTTGGATCTATAAAGAAATAAGACATGGATGTTTAACATCTATGAAATAGTCGACCTGTCGGAAAGAAGTTTACGACAATGTTCAAGGAGTTAACTATGACAAGATTTGATCTTTCATAGCGATATATAGTCTTGACGGATTAATGTAGCAACCACTACATATAATTTGGTATATGGTAGTTGAATAAACAAAACAAGGTTCTTCTAATAGAACGGTAACCTAGGACATGTACATGACATGGTCCGAAGGGTTTTGTTAATTCAAAGGATGCTAAAAGGGCATGTAAACTTCAATAGTTGAAGTAAGCATAGCGGAGTTGGAATCTTCACCATGATGAAACTGTTAAAAGAGTTTAAATTCATCGGAGATGATGAAGATGCTTGCATTTGCAAGAAATTAAGTGGGAGCGCTGAGACATATTTATAATACATTATGTAGAGGACATATTGTTGATTGGAAATGATGTATCCTGTATTGACACAAGTTAAGAAATTCATTAAAATAAGATTTCGATGAAAGACTTGGGCAAACCCGGAATATTAGGCATCAATAACTATATGGATAGATTAAGGCGCTAATATAGTTGTGCCAGACATACATATATGAGATATTGAAAGGGTTCAATATGGAAACAACAAGAAAGGTTCTTGCTGCATGGAAAGGATTGTATCAAAATTCAAGTGTTTCAACACTTGGTGAGTAAAATCACATGAATATTTTGATTGATTATACCATGATATGTATATATCCAGAATGTCCTATGCTCTAAATGTTATGAGCATATACCAGAATGATTCATAAGATGATCATTGGACAATAGTAAAGATATTCTTATGAGCTTTGGAATAACTAAGAATATATAATGTATAAGTGACAAATAGTTAAAGGTAGTTCATTGTGAAGTGTTACATTGATACTAGTTTTGTCACAAGATACAAATTAAATTTATCTCAATTTAGACTATGGATGGCACAATGTAATGGAAAGGATGTTCCATGATGGATTTGGATGAGTTCCAAAGTTGAGACATTGTGACGGATACTACAACAAAAGGCTAAGTATATGACTGCTATAGTAGCAGCAAAGGAGGGCATTTGTGTTAAGTAGTTTGTTATCAAACTAGGTGTGGTTCAAAGTGGGCTAATACTATGAAGATATATTATGTGACAATAATATCAACATACTTTGAGCCGAACGAACTAAAGGTCTCACCAAAGGACCAAATCTATACAATGCCATCTCATTTGAGAATGAGTGATGCGTAGAGACGCAGAGACATGCAAATACACGCGGACCTGAAATTGTCAGATCCGGAGATTATGTTAACCACTAGCAATAGCGTATATGCAACAACAGAAAGCCATAGGTGTTCAATGCGCAAAGTTTTTCAAACTAGATTATTGACTCTAGTGCAAGTGGGAGACTGAAGGGAATATGCCCGAGAGGCAATAATAAAGTGGTTATTATCTTATTCCATGTTTATGATAAATGTTTATTTTGCATGCTATAATTGTATTGATCGGAAACATCAATACATGTGTGTTTAATAAACAAAAAGGGTTCCTAGTTATGCCTCTCTTATAGACTAGCTTGTTGATTAACAAGATGATCAAGGTTTCCTCATCATGGACATTGGATGTTGTTAATAACAAGGTCACACCATTGCTGGAATGATGTGATGAACATTCATCCGAAGTATAGCATTACGATCAAGTCATTATGTTTATATTTCTATAACATCATACGCAGTAATCTTAGTCCTTAGACCATGAGATCATGTTAATTGGTAACACCAGAAGAGTATCTTGATAACATCAAACATCACACCATAATAGGGTGACTATAAAGGTGGGGTCAGTGCTACGAAGGTGTTATGTTGAGGCTCATGGATCAAGATTGGGATTTGTCCATCCCGATGACGGATAGATATACTCTGGGCCCTCTCGGTGATATCACACTGAAATAGCTTGCAAGCAAGTGATGTGATCACTAGAATGTTATATCACGGGAACGAGAAAAGAGTGCATGTCGGTAACGAGATCAAACTAGATATGGAGATAACGATGATCGAATCTCAGACATGTAATATATCGCGAGACAAAGGGATTTAGTTACTAGCATTAATGGTTCTCACGATCACAGAAGTCATCGTTGAATGTGTAGGAGTCAGTATGGATCTCCGTGTCCGCTTCGATTATTGATCTGAGAGGGGTCTCGATCATGTCTGCATTATTCACGAACCGTAGGGTGACACACTTAAGGGATACCGACACCATTTGGAGCAAATATGTTTCAGATAAAGATTTAAGAAAGCGCTGGAATTATTTCAATAGACACCGAAACTGTTTCGGGTGAAAATGCTGAAATTGGTTCTGCATGTAATATTGAAATGTTGCAGGGGGTTTTATGTGAATGTTTGTTAATTAAAGTAATTAACAAAGTTCTGAATAAAAATAATAAAAGAGTTTTATTAAATGAGAGAGCATTAAATTTGGAGAAATTTAATGCATTTAAAGTGGAGACTTTAAAAGGGAATGTGAAGAGGCATTTTAATGTGGAGGGGTTAACACCACATGAATGGAGGAGGTGAAGAGACACCTCCTCCATGCGCCGTCCATGAAGGAGGGGCACACCCCCTCCTCCTATAAAAGGCCATCCTCTCCTCACTTCTCACACACACCTCCTTGTGAAGGATCTCTCTCCCCCTCTAGTATTATTCCCCCATGGTCTCGGATTAGCGAGATACATGTTCCCGTTGGCTTTATCTGGAAAGGAGTTGCTGCTTCCGCTGCTTTGCTGGAGCAAGGGACGGAGGTTGTCGGGGTTCCGGACGTGTGTGCGATCACGGATGCACCACTGCTTTGCGGTGCTGGACTTGGTGGTGCTGGAGATTGATCTGATGGACGTGCTGGAGCCGGACCTGCTGGACTTCATCACGATCTTGAGATTGGCAAGTGTACGACTACATCAACCACGAGTTCCTACTCGTTAACAAAGCTCGTTGTCTATGAGGGTAAGTTCTCGTTGGATGTATATCCACCCGTTGCTTTGTACCTAGTATATAGATCTTGGCGTGTAGTTCACACCGTAGGAAATTTTTTGGTTTCTATGCTGCGGACCCAACAGATCCCTCTTCTCGGCCTCCACTTTCCCTTAGAGCTAAGCCCTCTCTTCCACTCCTTCCTACCCTCGTTCTCCTTCAAGGCATCTACCCTCTTCCTAATATACCTCCCTATGACCTCTGTTTATTGCAGGATCACCGGAGGCCGCCGCTCCAGCTCTCGGCCGAGCGGAGCATCTCCTGCAAACCCGACGCTCCTGAGCCCCATTTTTTATCTGCAGGAAGCATCCCTGCACTCCACAGGACCACCGCATCCCCTCCAGAACCTGTGCGTTGACATGCATGCTTCCCCGCGGCCTCCCCGGCAAGCTCCGGCGAGCTCCGCTCAGGCGTATTCACGTGAACCATCTCCCGTCATCGAACCCAGCCCTGTCGCTCATTGCCAGAATCGCCGCCGTGCACCGCGTCGCCCTGTGCCACCGCCAACCCTTCCCGAGCCCTCTGGTGAGCACCCAAGACTCCCCTGCATCGTCTAGGGTTTCCGTGCCACCACGCCAGCTCGCATGGAGACGGTGGCCTCAGGCCATCCATCTCGTCTTAATCGAACGTCCGAGCTACTCCGATACCTCTTCGCCCTCCCCCAGTGGCTGACGAGCGGGCCCTGCCCGTCAGCAGTTCAAACACAGCTCCCCGCAGCGTGTCCCCGGCCTGGGCTGAATCCGCCTCCCTGGCCCAGCGTTCCCTAGATCCTAGCCCAGTTCCGGCCAGCTCCTTTCCCTTTTTCTTTTTTATTATTCCAGATCTGTAAAATGCCTTTCACTTTAAATCATTTCCAAAAATACAAATCAACCTCAAACTACAAGATCTAAATTTTTACATGTTCTATGGAGTATCCCCTACCACCCAGAGCTAGTATCATACCAATATCTATCTTAGTGTTTTGCTGGATTTAAATATACAAAAATATATCATTTACACTAAATAATTTCCTCACTGAGCTACCCAACTCCAATTGGAGTAAAACCAACTGCCTCTGAAAGGTATTAGTAGTACCTATCCCTAGATCTTGGTCTCATGCCAAGGTGAACAGTAGCTTGACTTGGCAAAAATAACTAAAAACACCCTTTATCTGAACTTAGAAAATTCCCTAGACCAAATCATGAGTCGAATTGACCCAAGTCCAATTATCCTGGATGTGTTACACCACTACCTAACCAAATCCAGGAGCCCCTGATTTATTCAGCCTTGGATGTTTTTCTGTGAATTAAACCATTCTGTGCATGGTTTATTCATCTCTAAATTCACTACAGTAGTTATACATCTCCAAAAAGGCTTATTCCAATTTCTACAGAAAGGTATTCCAAATACCTATGTCTTTGGAATCAAATTAAGAGATTTTATATATTTAATTTGGTGAAAAATAAAAAATAGCTCCAGAACTGCCTTTGGAATTTCCTGAGGGCATTTTGTTAATTATTTTGGAGCAATTCCAACTCTCAGCTTTTCAGAACATCAAACCCTAAAAAACTACCCAAGGAAATAATTTTTGGAACTCCAGAACTTTTCTGGTGATTTATTCCCTAAAACTATAAGTTATTTTACTAGAAAAATCAATTATTTAAAGAAAAGTGTTAAATTAGTGAAACCACTTTTGTTGGTTTAATTTTATCAACATCTACCTATAGGTATCATTTGTATACAATGGTATCATACATAATATGGTCTTGTCCCAAAATCCATCTCTTAGGTATCATACATAATATGGTCTTGTCCCAAAATCCATCTCTTAGGATAATTGACCCAAGTCCAATTATCCTGGATGTGTTACACCACTACCTAACCAAATCCAGGAGCTCCTGATTTATTGAGCCTTGGATGTTTTTCTATGAATGAAACCATTATGTGCATGGTTTATTCATCTCTAAATTCACTACAGTAGTTATACATCTCCAAAAAGGTTGATTTCAATTTCTACAGAAAGGTATTCCAAATACCTATGTCTTTGGAATCAAATTAAGAGCTTCTATATATTTAATTTGGTGAAAAATAAAAAATAGCTCCAGAAATGCCTTTGGAATTTCCTGAGGGCATTCTGTTAATTATTTTGGAGCGATTCCAACTCTCAGCTTTTCAGAACATCAAACCCTAAAAAACTACCCAAGGAAATAATTTTTGGAACTCCAGAACTTTTCTGGTGATTTATTCCCTAAAACTAGAAGTTATTTTACTAGAAAAATCAACTATTTGAAGAAAAGTGTTAAATTAGTGAAACCACTTTTGCTAGTTTAATTTTATCAACATCTACCTGTAGGTATCATTTGTATACAATGGTATCATACATAATATGGTCTTGTCCCAAAATCCATCTCTTAGGTAGTTTCTAGACTATAAATCCTAAGGGATCTTTGTCCCCTTCTCCAAGGCCATCTCAACCTCCTAAATACAATCCTCTCTAAAACTACTAAACCTTAATTAAAGTTTATTCAATTTCATGTTTGCTGAATGGTATTGGTGATTGTATGCCTTGTTTTGATTGCGCCCTTTTGTTTGTTTGCATGTGTTCCCTATCGACGATAGTTGCGATTATATCGGAGAGCAGAAGAAGATGGTTTTTATTGGTGTTATTATGGTTTTCTAAGAAGAAGTCCTGGGACATACTGCCATATTGCTGATCATCAGGCAAGCCACCTTATTGCTCATAAGCCCTATCCCCGTGTTTTACTTATGCATGTTTTATCTACTGTTTATTAAACTGCATCGTTTACTATATGTTGATGTATATATGGTAGTTGTTTGGCTCCTCCGAACTATTAGACTTGTGTACTACTAAGTACAACCCCCTTGGTGACACCTACTTGTCCCTAGAAGAATAGGGGGTGTATTACACCATACCCTTTGGAGACCCGTTTTAGCCGAAGCAAAAACTAGAGGATGGGAAGATCCCGGAAAAAGTTTACAAAATGTTTTATGATAAAACCTTGGTGAGGTGGGACCTCCCAAGAGTTGTTGAGAAAGAAAAAGGTTTTGTTTTACAAAATGCTGAAGGAAAGATGGAGGAAAAAGGTTTACGAAAACGCACCCGGTTCTTTGCAGTTTTGCTAGAACAATTAACCCGTGCAACCACATTACTCAGAGATGGGACAGGACTGGATTTGATGTTTGTTTACTCTGGTGTAAGCTGCCTCGCAACAACTACAGGGGATCAGGGATCCCTGGAGGGTGGGCCTTCTTCGATAAAGGTCCATGTGGGACATCGACCTGGAGAAGGAATGAAGGGTCTGCTGGCCTCGACGCGTTACTATGAGCCCCTCATTGAAAACGCACACTCGAGAAGTGGAAAAAGCCCTCCGGTTGGTCCTCGGTACCCGACGTCCCGGTTTTGAGGGGATTAACACTCATAGGGTAGGCACTTATATTGGAGTGGGCATCCAGAGAGTCTTGATTGGTTACTCGACCCACGATCGGTGAAGATCAGGGTAGTGTACCCGGATGGTGTGGGTAAAGTGTACAACCTCTGCAGAGTGTAAATCTATTCGAATAGCCGCGTCCGTGGTCATGGACGATTGGGAAGGTTGTTGTAGAGCGGTGCTGGTTTTGTTTTCACAAAGGATTTCGGAAAAGCAAAGGCTTTGAAAATATCTTGACCATGGGATGGTCGAAAAGGAGAAAGTCTTTGACCATGGGATGGTCAGAAAGGAATGAAAGGAGTTTTGTCGTGGGACGACCCGAAGACAGGAACAAATGGGTGACCCAATGTTTACAAAGGTTTTCCAAAATGTTTACAAAGGTTTTCAACAAAGATATGTAGATGCTATATCTACAAGAGAAACTAATTGAGAAAAGAACCCCTCCTGGAGCCCTCCTACTACCATAGCCATAATGCATATCCTCTTGTTAATACTATTATGTTAAGGTGGTTTACGAGTACATTCAAAGTACTCACTGGCATTGTCCCTGGCTATTAATATGGCCAGATATCAAGAAGAAGATGATGTGGGCGACTATGCGAGCTAGGACGTGTTCCCAGTCAGTTGCCTGTAGGTTAAGGCATGGCTCGGGCTCTACGCTTGGTGAAGTTTCGCTGATGATTATTGATGTAGCCATAACGACATTTATGTAAGTTTTGTAATTCGGTATATCCTCGGATGTTGTAATGATACTTGTCGGTTATGTGCCACGACTAACTTATCATGGGATCGTGGTTGTATGCATAACAAGGATTCTCGGAGGATTAAATCCGGGGGACCCACAGCGGCAGAGGCTGAGGTGGACGAAATCAACGGCAGCGTCTCCTCCTCTGCTGCGGCGATCTCCGGCTCAATTCCGGCAAGAGGCTGCTCGAGCTGCTCCGGCTAGAGGTGGGGAAGGACCGGTGGAGAGAGGACAGTCGAATGGTGTGGCGATTGAGTCTGGGGAAGGCCTCCTTATATAGGCTTGAGGAGGGGACCGAAGGGGGGACGGCGAGCTCGTCGGTGATGACGATACAGGGAGCTACTGGCATGGGCGAGATAGGTGGACGGTGGCTTGCCTCCTGGCGGCCCTCTACGGCTGTATGGCGCAGATATGGGCGGTGGCAATCGGTCGGGAGCGTCGCACGCTCTGGGGGACAAAGGTGGTGCTCGACGTGGTTCCCGGTGATCGTGGGTCGCGCGGCGGTGCACGACTGTGTCTGGCAGGGTGAGGTGGTCAAGGCGGAGCGGCGTGCATGGTCTGCGGTCGAGGCGCGGTCTGTGGTGTGCTGGCGGTGAGGGCGCTCTGGCGTGCTCTAGCGCGGTGCAGAGACTTAGTGCAGCGCGGCTCTGGGGTGGTCCGGGGGCTAGCAGGGGCCGTGGGGTGGACTGTGGGCAGCGGTGAAGTGGCGCCTTACTTCCTAGAGCGGCGGAGAGGGGCTGGTGGTTTGCTGCGGCTTGGGCACGATTGGTCGGCGATCATGGCCTCGGTGTGGCGTTGCACTGGCGCCACGGGCTAGGGGATGGGCCGGTTTTTGGTCTGGGGGAGACCAAGATGATTAATGTGGCTCAAATGGCTCGACAATTTTTGATCCAAAATAGTATTAGATAGGCCAGATTGATTCTGCTCACAAGGTGCTCGACACAATGGCCGCATGGAGGAAACTTTTGAAGTTTTGAAATATTTTTGATGGAGTGGTTTGTCACATGCTTAATCATCTATGGTTGCTTGGGATTTTGAAATGGAGTTCATTTGGATGGTTTTTGAAATAGTGGGATCTAGACATATGAACTAGATTCCATTTTCAATTGTCATTTAAAATTAGAGTTTGAATGTTTTTGGGAGATCACAAAGTGGGCCTTGGCACATCACTACTTGTACTAGTAAGGGGTGCAAAGATCCACAATTGTTTCTGTTGGACATTGAGTGCTAGGAACACCCAAAGCGGGCTAGGTTATTAAAATGGCAAAAGTGACCATTTCCTTTATTTAATTCTTTTTTATTTCTTTTTCTTTAGTTTTTGCTTGGGAATGATCTAGATGATGTGACATTCATCATAGAACCATTTTACAACCACTAGAACACACAATAATGGCCTTTCAAACAACTCCTATTTTAAATGCACACACATATGAATGCTTAAACATTTTAAAATGGAAAAAGTTTTTGTTAACCCTAAATTGGGTAGATTTGATCTTGATTAACCTTGATTAAGGTTTTGGGATGTTACATTAACAGTTGGATCAAGACTGGCAAATCCAAACATTGCTAACCGTTGGATCTTCTTTTCCATTCTACCATCTAGGTCTGTACTCCCTCGCTCCGTCCCAAAATATAAGGCGCCTAAGGATTGGTCAAAAGTAAAACCTTACTAACTTTGACCAAATATTTAAAAAAATATCTACATCTACAATATTGAATGGACATATTAAGAAAATATACTTTATGGTGAATCTATAGATATTAATTTAGTATTCTAAATTTTAATATTTTTGTGTATAATCATGGTCAAACTTAAAAAATGTTGACTTTTGACTAATCCTTAGGCGCCTTGTATTTTGGCGGAGGGATTACTATTCAACACGAATACAGTTGCTCTGAACCATTGGATCTAACAGCCCAACGGTCATGATTGGTGCTATGGATCCAATTCAAAACTGCTCCACTATAGTAGTATATAAGTAGAGAGAATACAGTCTAATGTGCTATGAAATTTTGGGGGCGGTGACATGATGGTTGTAGAACATGCATGGTGGAGTTTTCCCTAGGTACTATTCAACACGAATCCAGCTTCTCTCAACCTTTGGATCCAACAGCCCAACGGTCAGGATTGGTGCTATGGATCCAATTCAAAACTGCTCCACTATAGTAGTATAGTATAGATGTTGATCAAATTTATATTTTTTTGTGCTTTACCAATTATAACCTTACAACTATATAGTGTTTGAATAACTTTGAATATTCACCGTTGGATCAAGACTATATAGTGTTTGAATAACTTTGAAGATCCCAACATTTCTAGCCGTTGGATCTTCTTTTCCATTCTAGCATCTAGAAGATTCTATTGATAGTCTTCATCACAATGAATGCTATGCACAAAACTCAAAACACACTTCTCCATCATTCTAGAATCTTCTCCCTCGTTTCTCTAGACCATGTTACCAAAAATTTCATGTTTTATATCTCCACTGCTATAATGGAGCAGTTTTGATTGGATCTATAGTATCACTCATGACCGTTGGGCTATTAGATCCAATGATTCAGAGCAGCTGGATTTGTGTTGAATAGTACCTAGAGCAAACTCCACCATGTTCTCTAGAACCATCATGTCATCACCCCCAAAATTTCAGTATTATACTATGTGTATATAGTTATTATTAATAGACTTAATTTATGCATTTTTCTCTAATGTATTAAATGTGATTTAACAAACATTAAGTTGTTATTAACCAATAGTCTTGTTAGAGGAAAAATTCATACATTAAGTATATTAATAATAACTATCTACACATACTGAGAATACAACCTACTATGATATAAAATTTTGGGGGTGGTGACATGATGATGGTTCTAGAACACGGTGGAGTTTGCTCTATAGGTACTATTCAACATGAATCTAGCTGCTCTGAACCATTGGATCTAACAGCCCAACATTCTGTATGAAATGTGATTTAACAAACATTAAGTTGTTACTAACCAATAGTTTTGTTAGAGAAAAATGCATACTTTAAGTCTATTAAAAATAACTATCTACACATAATGAGAATACAACCTATTGTGCTATGAAATTTTGGGGGTAGTGACATGATGGTTCTAGAACATGGTGGAGTTTGCTCTAGGCCGGTACTATTCAACACGAATGAACCTACTCTGAACCATTGGATCTAACAGCCCAGCGGTCAGGATTGGTGCTATGGATCCAATTCATTCAAAACTGCTCCACTATCTTATCTTACCACTATATAGTGTATGAATAATTTTGAATATTGACCGTTGGATCGAGACTCGCGAATCCGAACATTTCCAGCCACTATTGGATCTTCTTTTCCATTCTAGCATCTAGAAGATTCTATTGATAGTCTTGAACACAATGAATGCACTATGCATAAACTTCTCAAAACAAACTTCTCCATCATACTAGAATCTTCTCCCTCGTTTCTCTAGACCATGTTTCCAAAATTTTCAAGTGTTAGGTAGCTAATAATCTTTGACTTGTAGACATAATGATACAAAGTAGAAGAACCAAATATACACCCATACTTTATAGATGTTGATCAAATTTATATTTTTTCCATTTTATTTATTATAATTTTATATAGTGATGATATGCCAGACGTCTATTATCGGAGCCACATGTGTAGGGCACACCCATACTTTATAGATGTTGATCAAAGTTCTTTTTCACTTTACCTATTATAATTTTATAGTGATGATATGTCCGACGTCTACTATCTGAGCCTCATGTGCAACTTACTAGTTTTATATAGTGATGATATGTCATACGTTTACTATCTGAGCCTTATTAAGGTGTGCTTTTTTACACAATGCGGGAGTAGTATATTTCTTTGCTTAGACATATGGTCGCTCATCACGTCTTTGTACATGCTGAGAGAATAAAACGTTGGCAGGGGAAGAGGGCAGCAGCAAAGAGAAGTTGAAGGAGGTTCCATGTCAGAGAAAAGTTATGATGGGTTTCTGACATGACGTACTCTTGCGGCCTTACAGTGTACACTCTACTAGTAGTAAATTTCAGGACCTATGCACGCAATACAAATTGTGTGTTTTCTCTCTCCTTTCCTATGCCCCATCTCTCCTCCCCTTTCACCTTGCGCACCGGTCCAACTGATCTCTCTCCCCTCGTCCATAGCGTGGCGCTGTGCATGTGTGCCTTGGTACGGCGGCTCTGTGGCTCTTGCGTGTTCGGCAGCCGCGCGTTGGTGTGGAGTAGGGACGGGGAGGAGTACATAGGAAGGAAACCACTTTGGTCCTTGGCGGCACAAAAATTCAAACTTTTCCGGTTTTCAAAATTGTCACTTGCTTCCCAAACATCGGGAGGGAAGGTTATCCAAAAGATCGGCCAAACATCAGGAGGGAAGGCAATTTTGGACCAGTTTTGAACATTGACCATTGGATCAAGACTGGCATCCAAACTTTGAACATTGACCATTGGATCAATACTGGTAAATCTAAACTTTGCTAACCGTTGGATCTTCTCTTCCATTATTAGTACCTAGAAAGATTCTACCGATATTCTTTAGCACAATGGACGCTAGTATGCGCATACCTCAAAACACACACTTCATTGCTCAGTTTCAGGGTGCTTGTGCTAAATGCATGCATGGACTTCGATGCAATTTTCATTTTTATGAGGTCCTTGATGTAACTTGTACTTCCACTAACCGTCTTAACTGTCACGCACCTCGCTCCTACGAGACCAACCATTAGATCAGCCATTCGCGGTACTTCTTATCTTATCTCTTACAATAACATACCACCATTATATAGTGTACGAATTAACTTCGAACATTGACTGCTGGATCAAGACTGCCAAATCCAAACATTGCTAACCGTTAGATCTTTGATTTTCCCTTAGCATCAAGAAAGATTCTATTGATAGTCTTTAGCACGATGAACGTTAGTATGCGCAAACCACAAAACACACACACTTCATTATTCAGTTTTAGGGTCATTGTGTTAAATGGATGGACTTGGATGCAATTTTCATTTTTTATGAGGTCCTTTATGTAAGTTGTACTTCCATCGATCGTGTTAACTCTCAAGCACCTCTCTCCTACGAGACCTACCATAGTTAAAAGAAAATGCAACCACCCTAATTATCACACAAACTGGACCAACAGTTTCTTATACATAATGCCCAAGTTTTTAGTACTACGATTTTTCAAGCTTCGTCCTAGCAAATTTTGCACACTTCAATGACTTCTTGTCGATTTAACAAAATTAGATCAAACTTGGTCTACAAGTAAGCGCGATAGATTGCTCTTGAATTAAATGTATTTTCGTAGGTAGAAGGGTGCATCTTCTTCTAGTAAACAATGTCGTCGGTGTGAGTTTCTAACTATGAGGAAAGAAAATCCTCAGTTTTCCGAGTGATGACGAGATGGTTCTTTTATGTAAAGAAATTCTGAAGAATATGGATCTCAATGCCATAAGCCAAGATTTTAGACATATTAAGTGGATCAACATGTTTTACTTACGATTCCCGTGTTTTATGAGTTTTCAAACTCCCTATGTAGATAATTAACTTTGCCCCACTTGAACGACTTCATGCCTATATTTATCGAAATTTGGTCAAACTTGAACTAAAACAACTAAATTATTGTAGGTTGCTTCTAAAGAATTACAAAAAACTTATGGAGGTGTACCCATTTGGGGCTCAGTTAATATATCAGAAAACAACCGTGAGTTTTGACAATAGGTTTTTAACTCCTTTCTAATTAAGATTTTGCATCTTGATTATTTAACGAAAAATTAGCTCAAACTTGAGCTACAAGTAAGTGCGATAGATTTTTCTTTAATTAAATGTCTCTTTAGAGGTAGATGGATGCATCTTCTTGTAGTAATCAGTACCGCCGGTGTGAGTTTCCAACTATCAGGAAAGAACATTCTCAATTTTCCGAGTGATGATGAGATTATTGTTCGTTTTCATAAACAAAGTCCGAAGGATATGGACCTGAACGCCACAAGCCAAGCTTTCAGACATATATAGTGGACCCTCATGTTGTACTTATGATTCCTGTGGTTTATGAGTTTTCAAACTTATTCTATAGCTAATCTTGCCCACTTGAAATTGATTTTATGTCAATTTATTGAAATTAGTTCTATTTTGAACTTCAAGTAAACTGTAAGTTGCATTTAAATATTTACGTTTTTTGGAGGTAACCATTGGGGCTGATTTAATATATCACAAACCACCACCGATAGTTTTACAACAAGTTCAACTTCTTGCTAAGATTTTACATATTGACAATTTAACAAAATTATATCAAACTTGAGCTACAAGTAAATGTGATAGATTGCTCTTGAGTTAATTGTCTTTTCGAAGGTAGACGGGTGCATCTTCTTGTAGTAAACAATGTCGTTGATGTGAGTTTTCAAATATCAGGAAATATCATTCTTAATTTTCTGAGTGACGACGAGATTGTTCCTTTTTATAAAGACAGTCTGAAGAGTATGGATCTGAATGCCACAAGCCATGTTTTAAGACATCTTATCTTATCTTACCACTATATAGTGTACGAATAGCTTTGAATATTTACCGGTGGATCGAGACTCTCGAATCCGAACATATCCAGCCATTGGATCTTCTTTTCCATTCTAGCATCTAGAAGATTCTATTGATAGTCTTGAACACAATGAATGCACTATTCATAAATCTCTCAAAACACACGTCTCCATCATACTATAATCTTCTCCCTCGTTTTTCTAGACCATGTTACCAAAAATTTCAAGTGTTAGTTAGCTAATAATCTTTGACTTGTAGACATAATGATACAAAGTAGAAGAACCAAATATACACCCATACTTTATAGATGTTGATCAAATTTATATTTTTTCCATTTTATTTATTATAATTTTATATAGTGATGATATGCCAGACGTCTATTATCTGAGCCACATGTGTATGGCACGTGCAACTTGCTAGTATCTTATCTTATCTTATCTTACCACTATATAGTGTACATATAACTTTGAATGTTGACCATTGGATCAAGACTCACGAATCCCAGCATTTCTAGCCATTGGATCTTCTTTTCCATTCTAGCATCTAGAAGATTCTATTGATAGTCTTCATTACAAACCACTATATAGTGTACGAATAACATTGAATGTTAACCGTTGTATCAAGACTCGCGAATCCCAGCTTTTCGAGCCATTGGATCTTCTTTTCCATCCTATCATCTAGAAGATTCTATTGATAGTCTTCGGTATAATGAATGCTATGCACAACCTCAAAACACACTTCTCCATCATACTAGAATCTTCTCCACTGTTTCTCTAGACCATGTTATCAAAAATTTCATGTGTTAGGTAGCCAATAATCTTTTACTTCTATATGATGATACAAAGTACAAGGACCAAATATATACACCCATACTTTATAGATGTTGATCAAATTTATATTTTTTTGTGCTTTACCAATTTATAGATGTTGATCAAATTCTTGGTTAACTCCTTTCTAATTAAGATTTTGCATCTTGACAATTTAGCGAAAAATTAGCTCAAACTTGAGCTACAAGTAAGCGCGGTAGATTTTTCTTTAATTAAATGTATCTTTGGGGGTAGATGGATGCATGTTCTTGTAGTAATTAGTACCGCTGGTGTGAGTTTCAACCATCAGGAAAGAACATTCTCAATTTTCCGATTGATGAGGAGATTAGTGTACGAATAACATTGAACGTTGACCATTGATCAAGACTCGCGAATCCCAGCATTTCTAGCTGTTGGATCTTCTTTTCCATTCTAGCATCTATAAGATTATATTGATAGTCTTGAACACAATGAATGCACTATGCATAAACCTCTCCAAACACACTTCTTGATCATACTAGAATCTTCTCCCTCGTTTCTCTAGACCATGTTACCAAAAATTTCAAGTGTTAGGTAGCTAATAATCTTTGACTTCTACACATGATGATACAAAGTACAAGGAATAAATATACAACCATACTTTATATAGTAGATGTTGATCTAATTTATAATTTTTTGTGCTTCGCCAATTATAATTTTATATAGTGATGATATGTCATACGATTTATTATCTAAGCCTTATTAAGGTGTGTTTTTTTACACAATACGGGAGTAGTATATTTCTTTGCTTAGACATATGGTCACCTCTACCATGTGATGTACATGCTGAGAGAATAAAATGTTGGCAGGTAAAGAGGGCAGCAACGAAGAGAAGTTGAAGGCGGTTCATGTTAGAGCAAAGTTATGATGGGTTTTTGACACGAGGTACTCCTGTGGCCTTATAGTGTACAGTCTAGTAGTAGTAAATATAAGGACCTATGCACGCAAAACAAATCGTATGTTTTCTCTCTCCTTCCCTATGCTCCACCTCTCCTCCCCTTTCCCCTCGCGCACTGGTCCAGATGATCTCTCTCTCCTCGTCCACAGCATGGCGCTGTGCACGTGTGCCTTGGTATGACAGCTCTTTGTCTCTGTCGTGTTCGACAGCCACGCTTTGGTGTGGAGTAGGGACGAGGAGGATTACATAGGAAGGAAACCACTTTGGTCCTTGGTGGCACAAAAATTCAAACTTTTTTGTTTTCGAAATTTTCACATGCTTCCCAAACATCAGGAGGGAAGGTTATCCAAAAGATCAGCCAAACATCGGGTTTATTTCAACCCGAACGACCAAGGTCATCAAGGCCATATTGACACCATAGTTTATAATTTGATAGAGTTCCCACGATAGTTTGGTAGATGGGTACATCTTGACGTAGTAAGCATTGTTGCATGTGGGAGTTTCCAACAATTAGGAAAAAAAAGAATTTCAATTTTCCCAGTGAGGACGGTGATTTTTTTTTGTGAAGAAAGTACAAATCATATGGTTCAAAATGCCACAAGCCACACATAATGTAGTTGATCATGGTTCCTATCTAACTTCGGCTAAAAGTTTACATATTACGATGGGTCGTGACATGCAGTACTAGTACACATACTACAGTACTACGTAGTAGATTTTCTCTCTCCTTCGCTCCCCTCTCACCATCCATTTACTATCCTCTCCATTTCTCCTTCCTTCCCGTGTAAACTTTCACGCAATGATTATACTTCTAGTCTGAGATGCAGCGGTGCAGAAAAATATGAGGCCCACACCATACCACCATCAATCAAGTTCGGTGACGCAACTTTGTGAAGACTATACGTATACTAGTAGTATTGTAGCTACATAAGTATGTACTACTATAGACACTTAATTTTTAACGGAGGAAGTAAGGGTAGCCACAATGTATAGATTGCCAAATCTGACAAAAATGTACAATTTAGCATCGGTGTGAAATTTGGCAACGACTCTACAATGTTGCCATGGCAAATTTCTGAACATGGGTCCCTTCTCTATCTAAAACAACATTGAAAAAGTACTCACTTCCCACATGACCAGTACAAGTCTGAGAGCTTCACCCATTGAAAATAGTATTTAATTGTGGACTAGCAATTGAGCATCGGAGCAAGAGGATGCTCTGATTCCCTCTTTCTCTCCATTTGGAACCACTCTCACAATGTATAGAACTAGTTCCAAAAGACAAAAAGGTAATATAGAACTAGATTTAGCTACACATTGTGGGTGCCCTAAGAGACAACGAGTAATTAAGCATTATCTGCATGATTCTCTTCATTTTTGGATAAAGCGGGGTGTCTCCTAAATTCTCTGGGCCGAGAAAAATAAAGAACTGACAAGTCTGGTATAATCCTTTTTTTTGTTGACGGGATGAGTCTGGTACAATCTATTTATGATATTTTGGGATAGTTTTCAGGGTATTAACACAAGCACGGCTAGAAATAGACATTATAAATTGCAACAATATGTACCCCTACTTTCACCCAAAACACCCAACCCACCGTTGCTTAGAAATCAATCTCTCTCTATTTCCTTCCAAAATGTCGTATGACAACTCTCTCCAGAACACGTCGATTTACCTGACAAATGGGAAAGGCCCCGAAACTCCACATAGAAGCCCAGACTCAGTCGACGGGCCATGGCTGCCGCCGCTGTCTGACTTCTCTGATGAAGAAGATAGTCGTTGGCAGCGCTTTTTCGAAGGGACACCACCACCAATGCCGAGGGACTGCGATAAGATGGAAGATAAGACCGAGGAAGAGGAGGAGTTTGAGGTCGACCTTGAGGAGGAGGCCGAGGACGACGATAGGGAGGAGGCCATGGACGATGGCGGGGAGGAGGCCGAGGACAATGACGAGGAGGTCTCTTCCAGCCCCCCACCAAAGAAGCATGCCCCGAGTGCAAAATTAAATGGCGTCCAGGGAAGAGGCGGGCAGTGTACTATATCTCGTTCTACGAAGCATCTTGGCTTTGGTATATAATGTTGTGAACGAGAGTTCCGAACTTTTAGGAAAATTCTTTTCAATTTCCAAGTGATAGGATTTGTTTTTAGTAATTAAGTACGTCCGGATAATTAGGCTAGAGTGCACTCACTGTATTCTAGCAAAATATAGAAAATTTCCACCGCATGTTAGTACTATATGAAAATACTTATTTCAACGTGTCATGATACATAGTTTTTTTGCGGGAGGGGGGTGGTAATGATACATAGTTGAAACTTAAATGAGATCCTCTTATATTTGTGCTTGTTTGGACGAAAACTACAAACATGGATTTGGATAACTTTCGAAAAACTTGCTACACAATAGTAGAATAACCATGTATGAACATTATTCACATTTTAAGCCAAGTTACCAATGCCAAGGTCATATCTGCATCACTCGTCCCATTTATTGGGATAAATTAAAGAAAAGTAAAGAAAACAATAAAAAATGTTAAGCATTTATGTATTGTGTCCTCTTTCGTAAATGATAAACATGAATTTTGACAAGGTTTAAAAACACTTCTTCACAATATGACCAGCGATGTGTTAACATATACTTGGGTTTCAAGTTAAATAATGACAAAGGTCGTGTCCATTTTGGGTAGATGGGGTGCATCTTGGCATGGCATACTAATGTTGTTACTTGGACTTTTCAACTTTTATGTATAGAATTTTGTTAAATTATTTTAGAAGTGCAACATATAATTATTTTTTTAAATAAAAGGCAAAGAGTATTGCTCCGAATTCCACAACACACTAAATTTCACACAAAATAGAGTATGTTTCATGGTTAACAAGTTTCATGAATTTTCAGGCTTTCTAGCTAATTTTGCATAATGAAATGACATTTTGTCAATAAAACCAAAATAGGTAAATTTTGAACCACAAGTGTGTGATAGATTGCTTGTAAATTTGTAAGAAATGCATATAGTACTAATTATTGTACCCACGCAGTCATACTGAAAACCGACTATTGTTTTGAAAGATACAACTTCTTTGTATGAATTTACATGCTGACACATCCGACCATGTTTCAAAAAAGTGAAAGAAAATATGGAAACATGCACACAGCCTTTTACTAGTACTCCTATTAAAAATTCATACTTGTAAAGTAGTAAAGACGACGCTGTTAAAGTTTCAATACAAGGGACCTGGCCACCTTCACCGGCCCTCCACAATTAACCTTTCTTCCTCTTAGACTTTGCAGCTATGGCTCCAAAGACCGGAGCTCCCCGTGGGAAGAAGAAGACCCAGGTGGCAGCGACAAAGGCCGTGGAGAAAAATAAGTCATGTCGCCGGCTTCCGAATCCTACTCTGGCCACTCCAAGTCGCAGTCTCGAACCAGGCAGACGCAGGAAGAAGCAGGTGTCGAGGTCCGTCAAGGCCGAGTTGCATTTCCCGAATCGGCCGGATCGAGCGCTACCTCAAGGAGGGTTGGTACTCCCAGCGCATAGGCTTTGGGGCTCTCGTCTACCTCACGGCCGTTCTCGAGTACCTCACTGCCAAGGTGCCAGAGCTCGTCGGGCAAGCCGCGAAGGACAGCAAGAAGATCCGCATCATCCCGAGGCATGTGATGCTCGGCGGCATGCGCGAAGAGGAGCTCAGCAAGCTGCTGGCCGGTGTTACCATCGCGCACAGCGGCGTGCTGCCCACCATCTTCGCGATGGTCCTCCATCTCTCCTCCCCTTTCCCCTTGCACACCGGCCTGGCTGATCTCTCTCCCCTCGTCCACAGCGTGGCGCTGCGCACGTGTGCCTTGGTACAGAGGCTCTATGTCTCTGGCGTGTTCGGCAACCGCCCGTTGGTGTGGAGTAGGGATGAGGAGTACATAGGAAGGAAACCACTTTGGTCCTTGGCAGCAAAAAAATTCAAACTTTTCCAGTTTTCGAAATTTTCACTTGCTTCCCAAACATCGGAAGGGAAGGTTATCCAAAAAAACGGCCAAACATCGGGAGGGAAGGCAATTTTGAACCAGTTTTGAACATTGACCGTTGGATCAAGACTAGGAAATCGAAACTTTGAACATTGACCGTTGGATCAAGACTGGCAAATCCAAACTTTGCTAACCGTTGGATCTTCTTTTCCATTATTAGCATCTAGAAAGATTCTACTAATAGTCTTTAGCACAATGGACGCTAGTATGCGCATACCTCAAAACACACACTTCATTGCTCAATTTCAGGGTCCTTCTGCTAAATGCATTAATGGACTTGGATGCATTTTTCAATTTTATGAGGTCCTTGATGTAACTTGTACTTCCACTGACCGTCTTAACTCTCACGCACCTCGCTCCTACGAGACCAACCATTAGATCGACCATTTGCGGTACTTCTTATCTTATCTTTATCTTGTCTTATCTCTTAAAATACCATACCACCATAATATAGTGTATGAATTAACTTCGAACATTGACCGCTGGATCGAGACTGCCAAATCCAAACATTGCTAACCGTTAGATCTTCTGTTCACTTAGCATCGAGAAAGATTCTATTGATAGCCTTTAGCACGATGAACGCTAGTATGCGCAAACCACAAAACACACACACTTCATTATTCAGTTTTAGGGTCATTGTGTTAAATGGATGGACTTTGATGCAATTTTCATTTTTTATGAGGTCCTTGATGTAAGTTGTACTTCCATCGATCGTGTTAACTCTCAAGAACCTCTCTCCTACGAGACCTACCATAGTTAAAATAAAATTCAACCACCCCAATTATCACACAAACTGGACCAACGGTTTCTTATACGTAATGCCCAAGTTTTTAGTACTAGGATTTTTCAAGCTTCGTCCTAGCAAACTTTGCACACTTTAGTGAATTCTTGTCGATTTAACGAAATTAGATCAAACTTGAGCTACAAGTAAGCGCGATAGATTGCTCTTGAATTAAATGTATTTTTGTAGGTAGATGGGTGCATATTCTTCTAGTAAACAATGTCATCGGTGTGAGTTTCTAACTATGAGGAAAGAAAATCCTGAGTTTTTCGAGTGATGATGAGATGGTTCTTTTATGTAAAGAAAGTCTGAAGAATATGGATCTCAATGCCATAAGCCAAGCTTTTAGACATATTAAGTGGGCCAACGTGTTTTACTTATGATTCCCATGTTTTATGAGTTTTCAAACTCCCTATGTAGCTAATTAACTTTGCCCACTTGAACAACTTCATGCATATATTTATCAAAATTTGGTCAAACTTGAACTACAACAACTAAATTATTGTAGGTTGCTTCTAAAGAACTACAAAAAAAATTTGGAGGTGTACCCATTGGAGGCTCAGTTAATATATCAGAAAACAATCGAGAGTTTTGACAATAGGTTTTTAACTCCTTTCTAATTAAGATTTTGCATCTTGACAATTTAACAAAAAATTAGCTCAAACTTAAGCTACAAGTAAGCGTGATAGATTTTTCTTTAATTAAATGTCTCTTTAGAGGTAGATGGATGCATATTCTTGTAGTAATTAGTATCGCCCGTGTGAGTTTCCAACTATCAAGAAAGAACATTCTCAATTTTCGGAGTGATGATAAGATTATTGTTCATTTTCGAAAACAAAGTCCGAAGGATATGGACCTGAATGCCACAAGCCAAGCTTTCAGACATATATAGTGGACCCTCATGTTGTAATTATGATTCCCGTGTTTTATGAGTTTTCAAACTTATTCTATAGCTAACTTTGCCCACTTGAAATTGATTTTATGTCGATTTATTGAAAGTAGTTAAATTTTGAACTACCATTAAATTGTAGGTTGCATTGAAAGATTTACATTTTTTGGAGGTAACCATTGGGGGCTGATTTAATATATCACAAACCACCACCGATAGTTTTTACAACAAGTTCATCTTCTTGCTAAGATTTTGCATCTTCACAATTTAACGAAATTATATCAAACTTGAGCTACAAGTAAATTCGATAGATTGCTCTTGAGTTAATTGCCTTTTCGTCGGTAGACCGGTGCATCTTCTTGTAGTAAACAATGTCGTCGATGTGAGTGTCCAAATATCAGGAAATATCATTCTTAATTTTCCGAGTGACGAGAAGATTGTTCCTTTCTATGAAGACAATCTGAAGATTATGGATCTGAATGCCATAAGCCATGTTTTTAGACATCTTATCTTACCACTATATAGTGTACAAATAACTTTGAATATTGACCATTTGATCAAGACTTGCAAATCCGAACATTTCCAGCCATTGGATCTTCTTTTCCATTCTAGCATCTAGAAGATTCTATTAATAGTGTTGAACACAATGAATGCACTATACATAAACCTCTCAAAACACACGTCTCCATCATACTAGAATCTTCTCCCTCGTTTCTCTAGACCATGTTACCAAAAATTTCGAGTGTTAGGAAGCTAATAATCTTTGACTTCTACACATGATGATACAAAATAGAAGAACCAAATATACACCCGTACTTTATAGACGTTAATCAAATTTATATTTTTTCCACTTTACATATTATAATTTTATATAGTAATGATATGCCAGACGTCTATTATCTGAGCCTCACTTGTAGGGCACGTGCAACCTACTAGTATCTTATCTTATCTTATCTTATCTTATCTTCTTACCTTATCTTACCATTATATAGGGTACGAATAACTTTGAATGTTGACCGTTGGATCAAGACTCATGTATCCTACATTTCTAGCCATTGGATCTTCTTTTCCATTCTAGCATCTAGAAGATTCTATTGATAGTCTTCGACATAATGAATACTATGCACAAACCTCAAAACACACTTCTCCATCATACTAGAATCTTCTCCCTAGTTTCTCTACACCATGTTATAAAAAATTTCATGTGTTAGCAGGTAGCTAATAATGTTTGACTTCTACACATGATACAAAGTACAAGGACCTAATATACATACATACTTTATAGATGTTGATCAATTTTATAATTTTTTGTGCTTTACAAATTATAATATTATATAGTGATGATATATCATACGTCTACTATCTGAGTCTCATGTGCAACATACTAGTAGCTAATAATCGTTGACTTCTACATGATCTTACCACTATAGAGTGTACAAACAACTTTGAATATTGACCGTTGGATCAAGACTCACGAATCCAAACATTTCTAGTCGTTGGATCTTCTTTTCCATTCTAGCATCTTGAAAAAATCTATTGATAGTCTTCATTACAAACCACTATATAGTGTATGAATAACTTTGAATGTTGACCGTTGGATCAAGACTCGCGAATCCCAGATTTTCTAGCTGTTGGATCTTCTTTTCCATTCTAGCATCTGGAAGATTCTATTGATAGTCTTCGGCATAATGGATGCTATGCACAAACCTCAAAACACACTTCTCCATCATACTAGAATCTTATCCCTTGTTTCTCTATACCATGTTATCAAAAATTTCAATGTTAGGTAGCTAATAATCTTTGACTTCTACATGATGATACAAAGTACAAGGACCAAATATACACCCATACTTTATATATGTTGATCGGATTTATAATTTTTTGTGCTTTACCAATTATAATTTTATATAGTGATGATATGTCATATGTCTACTACCTGAGTCTCACGTGCAAGGCACGTGCAACTTACTAGTATATATAGTGGACCAACATGTTCTACTAATGATTCTTATGTTTTATGAGTTTTCAAACTTCCTAGCTAACTCCGCCACATGAATGACTCTATGTAGATTCATCAAAATTAGGTCAAATTTGAACTACAATTAAATTGTAGGTTGCTTTGAAAGTTTTAAGAAAAAGCTTTTGGAGGCACCCATCAGACAGTCAATTAATATACTCCGTATCAGATACCACATAGAGTTTTGACAAGAGGTTAAACTTCTTCCTAAAATTTTGCATCTTGACAAACTTGAACTACAAGTATGCGTAGATACTTGTCTCGGGTTAAATGTCTTTTCAGAGTTAATTAATGAAAAAAAAGTGACGTAATAACTTAGCTAGTTACCATAACATCACACATACCAAGACTAGTAGTATATGATTCTACTCCCTCCGTTCAGAAATATAAGGCGCTTTAGCTTTGTGAGATGAATGTATCTAGATGCCTTCTAGTGTATAGGTTCACTCTTAACCTCTACGAACCCATACACTAAAAGACGTCTAGATACATTCGATTCACAAAGCTAAAACATCTTATATTTCTAAACGGAGGGAGCACAACCTAATTAATTATGCCTTTGCGTGACACTACACACATGTTGTTACCCACTATGATGAAGGTACATGTGCAAGTTACTGGAGTAGTCTAAGTTATTTAGCACTATGTGACCATCGTAAAGCAGAACAGAGGTGTACATACTGTATGCCTTAAAGGCACCTGTTCCGCTGCGCTTCAAGTTGTTCACCACTCGTGTCATCTCTCACTGGTCAGACGGATAAAGCCACTGACTTGTTGATTTGGTACTATATATCGTCGATCTTCTTCCGTCACTAACAGAGAATAAATTCTTCTGCCGCTTCCAGGCGCGTGCTTTCGGGGAGCTACAACCAGTAGCTCAGACGACTACTACTCTCGCGCGGGGCTCAACCAATTGCGACCGTCTATTCATAATGGACGGGAGGCATTAGACAACGGATTTTCTTTTGGTGCATGGTTGATTTTTTTGAGAGATTGTCGACTTTTTTTCTTTATTGAACTGAGAGATGTTCGATTTTGGGTCCGGTAAGGCCGACAGGGGAGAGCAAATCGGCGGTGTGGCAGGCAAGCTTATTTGAGGTGGCAGCGTGTGGGTGTACAGATGGTACTGCCATACTGGTAGCCCATTTTGTGAGCATTTTTTTGTTGTACTACACAAGAGTTCGAGAGTAGTAGTATTCCAGTTTTGGTTAGTTAATTACCGGTGGAAACTTTATGTGTTTATTAGTTACAGTAGTACTAGTAGTACAGTAGTGACTACACAAGATGATGAATGTAGAAGATTAGAGGATTATTACGTTCGGAAAGAGGAGCTCCAAGTATACTCCAAACCGTATCTCTGCCATGACCATTTATTTGAGAGGACATTACATCTCCATCCTGTTCTAGGCTAGGCCTGACCTATTTACTCGATAGGGACCAGGAAACACAGAGAAGATAGGAAAACCACGCTCGGTAGGCGGTATAATTTCAATCGATTTATTCTATTTTCCTTTGCTCTTCGTCCTCTTCCTCTCCATATTCTTGCTGATCCCCACTCGCCCACCTTTAGCACACGCCAACGTCGCCATGCGGCTATCAGAGCATTTCCATAGCCCAGTTCGATAGGCACTATAGATTTAGTAGAGAGAAAGAAGGCACACTTGGTTTGATTTCATTCTGTATTTGTCTTTGCCTCAATATCCATCCTCACTTCACCTCTAGCATCCCGGTGACGGCCATTACCACTCGCACACCAATACAGGAACGCGCCAATGTCGCCATGCCGCTTTAGGATCAGCTCCGACGCCCAGTTTGATAGACTGTTTTCCATCTCGCCCTGCCAGCTGCCGCTTGCTCTCTCCTCCAAAACCCCCAATCAAAACCAAATGTCATCGCCCCCACCTGCTCGAGCCCTTCCTCGGGATGGCCCAATTGATCGATGACAGTGACACTTCTAGGGTGTTTTCCGATGTCCCCCTTGAAGAAATATCTGCTAGATGCGATGTCATCACCGCCACGAGCCTCGCCGCCTGCTGCAAATGTTATCTTTACTCAGCAACACATAGTGCATCCCTTTTGAAATCTCATCCGTTTGGTCTCCCCTGTGTTCTTCACTCTCACTCAACTGAGGTACCGCGTGAGTACAATGTCTTCTACCCTGACAATCGCATGAAGCAGTTCTACAGGGGCAGCTACTATTGCAGCACGGGAAAGCAGAAGCCACAGAAGAAGTTCGGGTGGACCTTGTGTGAGATGACGCTGCTGGACAGGTCCTCCTCCGATGCTGTGATGCCAGATTGTGAGGGTAATAAGTGGGCAGGCGCCCATGGAGATTGTGAATGTGTTCACTCGTCGCCGGATTCCTCTACCAGCAATCTTCGATTTTGAGGCCACACCCGAGGTACTTAAGTTTATCGTGGCTGGTCAGCCTACTAATCTACTGAAGATATCCATTTGCCGAGTTCCCATAGCTGTTGGGAACTATAAGGATTTGTCTGTCCTGGCCATCTTCGACATGGTAATTGCCTTCCTTGATGGTTCTCTTGGTATGTAGATGGTTCTTGAGATCCAGTTCAGCATGTTCAGCTACCACGATGCAATCCACAACGGAGTTGTCTATGCTGTAACTCAGATTGGCAATGTTTATGCATGGGATCCTCGGGCATGGGGTAAAATTTCCATCCTTAAATTTTCAAGCTTCATCATTCAAAATTTTCTCAGCTGACCTCTAAATTTGCTTTCCTTGCAAGGTCTTGTGCGTCTTCCAGGGCCACGTGAATTAGACGGTAATCATGAGTACAGTCCTGATCTATGGTGGTTAGCAAGATCTCCTCATGGTGGTAGCCTTATTCTGATCAATATTGTCAGCGTTAGTGCTAGGCGGTATGACACTAGTTATCCTGTGGCTTAAAATGTTGGTTATCATCACGGACGCAATATTCACATCTATTCTACTTGGTTTTCTCCCATGTGTTCTCGATTGACACTAGTAGGTTACTTCCACCAAGGTAATGGCGGAGGGTTTTAGCCCTTGGAGCATTTTCTATCTTCCTTGGATTGAACTATCCAATTACCATTCCAGTTGGCGCGGCAGGACTTGGCCCTGGAGATCTAACAAGGAGCAACTAGGTTTACACCTCGCCGCATGCAGTTAGTCTCGGTGGATTTAATATTTGTCCTAAAAGACGCTGCTATTGGTTTCTCAACCAACATTGGCTGGAATTTCCCTCAAAAAAACATTGGCTGGAATTGGCGGCAGACTCCGTTGTGGTTCATCCCAAGCTTGGCCAAAGTGAAGGATTGGAACCGACATAATTAACGGTTCAAGCGAGATCATATGGAATAAGGATTTGCGTATCTTGAATTATTTCCTTGGCCTTATTTGTATCGTATGGCCTCAGCCGTTAACTTGTTGTACTCTAACACTCATTTCCCCGCAATGTAGTGCAAGGCCTACGATTTGATCAAACTCCTTCTATATGCAAGCCATAGTTTTAGTCAGTGCAGGTTGAATATTCTACAACTCGTTGCGCCCGCACCCCTTTATTATTTGTTGCACTTTTGAGTTCTCAAAAAATGTGAAATAAATCCAAAACATTGGCTTGTGCATCTACAATATTCGGTCCCACAATAAGATCTTGTGTAATGAAAAAGAAAAAACCTAAGCAAACAATATCTTGTGTTCACTTGTTCATTTTGTGGTGGCCAGGCCATGTACTAGTAATATTGTTGGGATGGAAATTTATAGATGAACTATATAAATATGATATATGTTCATGATTTATAAACTTGGAAGTGCCACATGCAACAGCTTGTTTCCGGTGCAGCTAGTTGTAAATTGTAATTTCCATTGTGGACGTACCTAGTGGCTCCAAGCGCATGGTGCATGCAGATTCTCACTAGCAGGTGGAGCCGACCTTAACAGATCTCACATGTTAGTGAATCAGACCCACACAAAGTCATGCATGTTGCCTAACTTGAGAGAAATCTGGTGTCCTTGTACGTCTCTCATTTTGCTGCGCGGTTGCATGCTGTACACGTGTAATTCCATATACCTTGTACAAGAACATATATGAACACATGCATCATGCCAAAAATACCACAGACACACCCGTACTATGCATTATATCCGGTGTATATATTTTTGGTTCTATGCTACGAGTTCTGCATGTAGGGGAACAAGATGAAAGTACATGTGTCCATGTTGTGGCTACTACTACTAGTAGTAGTTCGTCCTCCTATTTTCTGTTAAAAATACTAGTACACTATGTTGAAATGAAATCTCTAAAAAGAAAACCCTCTGGTCAAACTGATGTGACTAGATAATACTGCACCTCTGATACGTAGTAGTAAGTAGGAGTATTGTCAAATTACTAGCTGCGTGGTGTGCTAGTATAACATACAGTGAAGTCTAGGCGGCGGTGTCCTCGATGCTGGTGTTGACTAGACAGAGCAAGCAAGTAAAATCTCCTCCCTCGTTTTTTTCTTTGCCTCTCCATCTTCTTCCCAGTCCCCACTCCGCCCATGATCTCCCCCACGCTCTCTCTCCTACCACTCCCCTCCTCCTGCAGAAAACCCCAACCGTACTTGGCAGCCGCCTAAATCCATCCGGATGTGATGGCCAATTTGAAGCTCAGCAGGCTATGCAAGTGGGATCAACTTAGCACGGACGATGTCGACCTCATCGTTTAGCGTCTGGACATTTCTAGCACCGTCAGGCTAGCCGCATACTTGTCAACGCCCCGATTTTTAATCCCAGATTCCTATTATGCCATACATCACAATCCTAGGATTACCATTTTTGTGAGACATAATAGATTGGATATCACAGTACATCATCCATTACAAACCATAATAAGGTCTTACACGAATAAAGGATCTCATGATCCAGTCTCAATACAAACAAGCAACGGAATAAATAATAAGTGTAGCGGTGGGGTCCATCTTTAGTGTCATAGGCAATGCTGACGATGGGAGATAGTCCTAGTTTTCGTAGTCGTCCTGCTGTCCTTCCTCTTGGTAATCTTCTTCATAGTCTGGCCACAGGAATAGCCAGGGACAAAGCCATGAGTACTCTTTAAGTACTCACAAACTATCACTAACAAGTAAGGTAGTTCTAATAGGAATGCTAAACTCTAAGTTTATTTGCAAGGTTAAGTTTGAAACCTAAGCTGAGTTTAGAAGTAAAGAAAGATGAAATAAAGTTCTAAAATCACTTAAGTTGGGAACCTAGTTTTCATGTTCACAACCCTGTTGTGGTCAAGTCAAAGTCATCGTTCATTTCATAAGTCTTTTTGAACACATCTGATGACGGAACAGTATGGCCACTCCAACTGTCCATGACCGCGGACGCGGCTATTCGAATAGTTTGACATTCTGCAGAGGTGGTATACTTTCACCAAAAAATTCGATACATCCGTCAGGGATAACCCTTAATCATCATACTTAGTATGCGGATGATCAATCATAACCTTTCAATTACACACCCTAGTACAAGCACCTCTCCTATGAGCTTGGCCCCCCAGCCATGGCCATCTGCCATCCTAGGCATTGCATAGGTGGACAACATTGAGAGGTAGCCTCAGCTTAGACCTCTCCCGCGAGGGAACTCATACTAATGCATATAAACTTCTGGCTAAGCCTTACCCAATTCAGGTATTGTGGTTGTACGGTAAATTATGAATGGTATCGCATCCGAACCCAACCATCAGTTTTTATAAAGGGCTAAGGCTCATGCCTCAACATTTTTATCATCATAAACCATTTGTGTTTCTCAACACATGTCAAAACATCTCAATATAATGACTCATGATTCCAAGGTTTTCATAATCATTTTCACCATGTATTCCCATCTAGAGTGATCAAGTTTTATGCTTGGCACTAGTAACTAAGGTTAAGAGTGTTCACTGACGAGGGATGCTAATATCAATCTCATGCCATAGGATGACATCTAAGTACAACTAGATAGGTCAATTTTTATACTCTTTACGCTATCTATAAACAAAGAAAAGAACTTTGGTAAAGTAAAGGAAAGTAAAGCTTGTAAGTAGAACTTGGGATGGGTATAAATCAAAAGGGGGTATAACTAAAGCATGCCCAATGCATTTTCTTAAGTCAAGGGGGCAAGTGTTAACTTGCTTAGTTCTAGCATGCAAAGGGGTTAGCTTGCATTGTTAATGATGGCTTGCTAAGAATAGTTTGCTCAGTTTACTTGAATTGCTAGGCTTGCCTTGAGTAGTGTAGTGGTTGAAATTCTCTTCCTCCTCCTCTTGGTAGAACTCCTCCTCCTTGAAGACTTGATCGGTACTATCGTCTATAAATACATATGGGATACACAATCACCAAACAATACTTAACTAGTCTATTTATAACACTAAGGCACACACTTGATGATCTAGCATCATCAAAACATCACAAGATTTCATGAACTAGTTTCATATATTTTATTTGAGAAAAGTAATTTCTACTCATTGAAAATAACTAAGATTTAATATTCTCCAATTAAAATATGGGATCATGTGGACACATGTCATCACCACATATTCTAATGCATGGGCATGTGATTTAAATGTTTCATCATATTTCAATAAGTTTAAGTTTATTATTTTAAAGATTTAAAGTGACTAGAAATGCCTATATAGCATTATTTTGGTACTAGTCCAAAGTAATTGCATGCAAACCTAAATATTATTACATATTCAGATAGGTATGGTCGAATGTGATTTTTGAGAGTTGGAATCAACTCAAAAGATATTACGGTTGATTTTTGAAAAAAAATTTGAATGTGGAAAAGTTTCTATCTTGTTATTTTTGCTAGGTGAGATCTCTAACTCTAATTGATTTACATCCAACGTTCTTGGATATAGATTTTAATTATCTTTCCAAAAAAATTGGAATCATTAATTTTGGTGAAGCAAAACTCTCTGAATTGGTTTTTAAACTAGTGCACAGAAACTAGATTTAGTTTAAATAGAAAAACCTAAGTTTGAATTCTAGGGCCAGCGCGGGAACACTAACGGGCCGACCCAGTTACACTCCGCGGCGCGGCTGGCAACTGACAAGCGGGGTCCACATGTTAGCGGCACAACTTAACGCGAAGCGGTACGGGGCGATGTGGACCGTGCGATTAGAACCTAGATCGACGGTGGTGATTCATCCTCAACAACGAACTGGTCGCCGGCAAGACAGAACCCTAGCGGCTCGGTGGGGGTGCAATGGGGGCTTGCTAGGGCTCTAGATAACGTGGCGATGGGGTCGAGCGAACATGGAGACGAGGGCGGATTTAAGCGTGGTCGCTGCGGCTCCTGGGGTGGACGAAATCGACGAGCCCCTTTCTTCTCATCTACGGCGAACTTCGGCGCACTTCCGGCGAACTGCTTCTCGATCGGCTCCGGCGAGAGGTAGGGAAGTATCAGTGGTGAGAGGGGAGTGAGGTAGTGTGGAGAAATGGTGTTGGGGAGGGCTCCTTATATAGGTCGAGGAGGGGACCGAGCGGCACGGCGGCGAGCTAGTCGGTGACGTTGATACAGGCTTCTAGAGGCATAGGCGAGGTAGGCGGACGGTGGGCTACCTCCTGGCGGTCATCTACGACGTAATGGCGCTGCTAGGGGTGATGGCGTTTGGTCGGGCGAGGTTGGCGCTCTGCGTGGCAGAGGCGATGCTCGACGCGGTTCACGGCAGCTACTGGTCGCGTGGCGGGAAATGGGCGTGTCTGGGGATGTGCTGGGGTTAAGGCAGAGCGGCGCGTGCAAGCTGAGGTCGAGGCGCGGATCGTGCGGTCCTATCGGGGATGATGCTCTGGCATGAGCTGTGCACGGTGCAGAGGCGGTGGGCGCGAGCGTTCCTCGGTGGTCCAGTGCTCAGCTGTGTCCGTGGGGTGGACAGGGGATCGCGATAGGGTGTGGCGGAGCCAGGGGCGGTGTTGGATTGACACTACGGTGTCTGTGGGGCGTTGCCATGCTCGGCCGGTGGCGACCAAGAACGGGCGGCACACTACTGCTGCTGGGGGGCTAAAGGATAGCTTGTTTATGGTTTGGTTAGAGATAGGGGAGACAAGGGAGAGCAGAGGGGACAATATTGAGACAAATGCCCGACAAAGCATTGATCAACAAAAAGTGTTAGTTAGGCAGATTAATTTTGCTCCCAAGATGTTCGACACAATGGCCGCATGAACAAAATTTTTGAATTTTGAAAAGATTTTTGGTGGAGTTGTTGGTCATATGCTTGAGCATCTGTGGTTGCTGGGGATTGTCAAGTTGAACTCATTTGAGTGGTTTTTGAAAAAGTGGGATCTAGGTACATACACTTGATTCGATTTTCAAATGCCATTTAAATTTAGAGTTTAAATGTTTTTGTAAGATCACAAGGTGGGACTTGGTAGATCTTTACTTGTACTAGCAAGGGGTGGAAAGAGTTAGAATTGTTTAGGTTTGAAATTGAGTGCTAGGAACACCTAAAGTGACCTAGTGGATTAAAATGACCAAAGTGACCATTTGCCTTTATTAATTTCATTATTTTTTCTTTTTCTTTGGATTTTTCTTGGGAATGATCTAGATGATGTGGAATTCATCTTTGAATCATTTTCCAACCATTAGAACAATTAAACATGGCAATTCCAAACAATTTCATATTAATGCAACACACACATGCATCCTTATTGATTTTAATGATAAAAAGTTTTTGTTAACCCTAAATTGGGTGATTTGGATCTTGATAACCTTGATTAAAGATTTGGGATGTTACAAACCTTCTCCCCTTAAACAAAATCTCACCCCAAGATTTAAGAAAGAAAACTAGGAACTAAAGAGATATGGAAACTCAGTCCTAATGTAATCTTCTCGCTGCCAACTGGCTTCCTCTTCGGTGTGGTTGCTCCATTGAATCTTGAGAAATTTGATACTCTGGGTCCTGGTGGTTCTGAAGGCTTCTTCCAAGATACGAATGGGCACTTCATGATACATCAGATCCTTGTTGATGTCAATGGCTTGGTGATCGATGTTCTTGAAAACTTCGGTCTTCTTCGGCACTTCTAAGCACTTGCGAAGTAACGAGATATGAAACACATCATGGATGGCTGACATCTCCTCTGGCAGTTCCAGTTGACATGATACTTCTCCTCGGTGATTCAGAATCTTGAAGGGACCAATATATCTGGGGGCAAACTTTCCTTTCATACTAAAATGTTGTGTTCCCATCAACAGCGACACTTTGAGATACACAAAATCTCCAACATTGAAGGTCAGGTCTCTACGTCTCTTTTTGGCATAACTCTTCTGTCTAGATTGGGCAGTCTTGAGGTGCTCATGGACTTTGTGAACCTTCTCTTTGGCTTCTCGTAAGATATCAGGTCCGGAAATTTGACTCTCTCCAGTTGTGACCAATTCAAAGGGGTACGACACTTTCTTCCATATAAGAACTCAAATGGGGCCATTTGCAAACTGGCTTGATAACTGTTATTGTATGAGCATTCTGCAAAAGGTAGGCAATCTTCCCATTTTGATCCATACTCAAGCACACAAGCTCTCAACATATCTTCTAAGATCCGGTTGACTCTTTCAGTCTGTCCATCGGTCTATGGGTGATATGTTGTGCTAAAATTCAACTTGGTTCCTAATCCTTCTTGGACTTTCTGCCAAAATCTCGAGGTAAATTGGGTTCCTTGATCCGACACTATGGTCTTGGGGGTTCCATGCAAACTGACGATTCTAAAAATGTACAACTATGCTAGCTTTGAAGTCTGGAAGGTGGTCTTGTTAGGTATAAAATGGGCTACCTTGGACAGTCTATCAACGATGACCCACATTGAATCATTTCCCCTACTAGAAGTAGGCAAACTGGTGATAAAGTCCATTCCGACAGAATCCCATTTCCATTCCGGAATCTGCAATGGTTCCAACAGTCCCGTGGGTCTCTAATGTTCCGCCTTGTCTCTTTGGCAGATATCACACTTGGTGATGTAGCTTCCGATTTCTCTCTTCATATTGTGCCACCAAAATTGCTCCTTCAAATCTTGATACATCTTCGTTCCTCTGGAGTGGATAGAATAAAGGGTATCATGAGCTTCTTCCATGATAACTTGTTTCAACTCCGAATCTGCTGGCACACAGATATGTCCTTTGTACCACAAAACTCATTCTTCGTCGTTGGTAAATCCAGGTACCTTTCTTGTACCAATATGATGTTTGATTCTGTCGATACTTGCATTTCCCTTCTAGGCTTCCTTGATCTGGATGATCAAAGTGGGTTGAAGTTCAATGCTAGCTAAGAATCCTTTGCTAACTAGCTCAGTTCTAAACTGCTCCAACTCCTCATGCAAACTTGGTTGGGTTTCTTTGATCATGGTGTTTAGTCTACACGGCAATCTGCTAAGAGCATCCACTACCACTTTGGCTTTGTCGGGGTGATAGTGAATGTCAAGGTCATAATCCTTGATTAACTCTATCCATCACCTTTGCCTCATATCCAGCTCCTTCTGAGTGAAAATATACTTCAAGCTCTTGTGATATGAATAAATCTCACAGCAATTTACCATAAGGTAATGAGACCATGTCTTCAACGCTAGAACTACAACTACTGGTTCAAGATCATGGGTAGGGTAGTTTTGCTCATGCTGCTTTAGTTGTCGAGACAGATATGCTATGACTTTGCCTTCTTGCATCAACACACATCCAAGACCAATCTTGGATGCATCACAATACACATCAAACGACTTCTTGATATCTAGCATAATCAATATTGGGGCTGAAATCAATCTCTTCTTGAGCTCTTGGAAACTGGCCTCACATTTGTCGGTCCATTCAAACTTCTTGTCCTTCTTCAACAATTGGGTCATGGGTCTTGCGATGCTCAAAAATCCTTCAACGAACTTGCGGTAATATCCCACTAATCCGAGAAATGCACGGACTTGGGTTTGAGTGGTGGGGGCTTTCCATGCTTCAACATCTCTGATCTTGGCGGGATCAACAACGACTCCTCCTACCGACACAATATGTCCGACGAATCCTACTTCCTTCAGCCAAAACTCACATTTCCTAAACTTGGCATACAACTGATGCTCTCTCAGGGTTTCAAGGATGATTCTTAGATGTTGCTCATGGTCTTCTTCTGACTTGGAGTAGATAAGAATATCATCGATAAACACAACGACAAAGTTAACTAGAAAGTTCATCAAAATATTATTAATGAGATTCATGAAATAAGCGGGGGCATTGGTTAATCCAGAAGACATGACCGTATACTCATACAATCCATATCTGGTGGTAAAGGCGGTCTTTGGAATATCTGTTGCACGAATCTTGAGTTGATTATAACCAGTCCTAAGATCAATCTTAGAGAACACGCTGGCACCAGTCAACTGATCAAATAGATCCTCGATCTTTGGCAGTGGGTACTTGTTCTTGATGGTGACGTCATTCAGCTTCCGGTAATCTATACACAAGCGGTTACCTCCATCCTTCTTGTCGATAAACAAAACTGGTGATCTCCATGGCGATGCGCTTGGTTGAATCAAGCCTTTTGCCAACATGGCATCAAGTTGTTTCTTCAGCTCCACTAGCTCTAATGGGTTCATGCTATAGGGTCTCTGAGCTATGGGTCCAGTTCCAGGAATTAGTTCAATGATGAACTCAATATCCTGATCTAGGGGCATACCGGGAAATTCCTCTGGGAATACGTTGAGGTATTCACAGACTACTCTGACCTTGTCTATGGTTGGTAAGGCTAGACTCTTGTTGCACTTGAATTGACGGGGTAAGGTTTCAGATATATGCTCTACTGTTACTCCAGAACTATTGGTCATGGTGATGGCTTTCTTAGCACAGTCGATCAATCCTTTCTGTTTCGACATCCAATCCATTCCTAGTACTACTTCCAAACCTTTGGTTCCAAGTACTATTAGATTAGCATAAGAATCTATCCCATGGATTCTGATAGGTACAGCCTTGCAATTTTTTCTAGCTTTGGTGGTTGAACCAGGTATTTGAACTATCATGACATGCTTCAAGTTGGTTGGGCGAATCTTACTAGTGTATGCAAATTCTTCTATAAAAACGAGTGCGATGCTCCACAATCAAACAACACACATACTAACACTGAGTTAACAGAAAACATACCTAGCACGACATCAGGCGCTTCATGGGCTTCTTCGGCGTTCATGTGGAAGAGATGGCTGTTGAGGTTGAGTGAATTCCCTGGGGCGAATCTTCTTCCAGGCTAAACACGGCGTTGCTGCTGAGCTGGGGCATTCACATTGGCAGTGGCTGCAAGCTTCTTGGGACACTCGTTGGTGTAGTGACCCTCACTCCACACTGAAAACAAGTAATGTGAGACTTGTCTTTGGCTTCAAAAGGCACGACATTGCATCCAGTCCTTGGGGTAGTATTGTTGTTGTTGGTGTTGTTGGACTTGGGCGGCGCCCGGTTGAAGTTGATGGAGTTGCCAAGGTTGTTGTTGTGGTTTCTTCCAGACTTCACATTACCTCCGCTACAATTGGGGTAGCTTGGACGATTCATCGAGGGTCTGTTGTTCCTTGGGGCATAACCTGCAGATGGGTTGGGGCGATACTTCTGGTGACTGTTCGATCCACTCTGGTGCATCATTCTACGCTTGCGGCTGTCATTTGATTTGTTGATCTTTCCTTCCATCTGAATTGCAGAGTTGACCAGTTCTTCGAGATCGTCGAAACGTATGTTGATTAACACCGTTTGCATCTCATCATGCAATCCATTCAAGAATCTCTCCTTCTTATTGGGTTCGGTATTGATATCATCAGGTGCATACTCTACTACCGTCATCCTTCCCTGCTTCAGTTCTCTGAACTCATCTCTCATTCTAGTGACTAAACCTTGCGGCACATGGGTGCGGCTAAACTTGGTCTTGAAATCTTCCCACGTCATCGCTTGCTCGTGGTTCATAGTATGGGTGCTGTTCCACCAGGTTCTTGCATCTCCTACCAGGTAGTGGGTGGAAAACATAACTTGCTCATTGGCATCAACTCTTGCGACTTCTAGGTGATTCTCCATGGTCTGTAACCAATCATCTGCATCTAGTGGGTTTTCCAAATGGCTAAAAATAGGGGGATTTGTATTTTGGAAGTTCTTTAGCTTGGATCCCTGATGATCCTGATTTCCATGGCCTTGATTGTTGTGGGCCATCTGAGCTATATGTTGTAGGGTAGCTAGGTTGGCTTGACGCTCTGCTCTACTAGCTTCATAGTCGGAAACTAGCATCTGCAGAATCTGCATCATCGGGTCCTACGATCAGCTGCTTCCTCCGGGGTTTCCACGAGCCATCTGAAGGTTTAGATAGATAAAGGGGTAAGAGGGAAAGTTCTAAGGTTCATGGTTTTGTTTTGGAAAGCTAAAACTTTGATTTGACTCAGTTTGTGCAAATTAACAACTTCTCATTCATTCATTCAAACAAGCACACGATACAAACACACATACACCACAACAAAAGGAAAACTGATGGTTTTAAGAACCATTCTGTGAGCTAAGATACAATGGGACCGATACTTCTCATTCCTACGATAGTTCTCTAGTGCATCTACTCATCATCGATGAAGTTAGAGTGATCATCGTCGGTGTAGATGTCCATGGCATCATCTTCCGGGTAATCATCATCATTGCTGAGGTACGAGTGAATATCACCCTGGATGTCTTCACCTTCTTCCGCTTCTTCTTTTGCTGCCAACTAAGCTTCTTGCTTCTTGATGGTCTTCTCGAGGTCGGCCACCTTCTTGAGAAGACGGTCGATGGTGCGATCCTTCTCTGCACGTTGACGATGAAGTGATTGATGATCCTTGACAAGCAGGGTGAAAGTCTAGGCCTTCTGGGCGGCAATGGAAAGGTTGTGGTTGGCGTACTCTCGAGCATTGTCCAATTCCTTCTGCCTATCGTACAGGAGGAAGTCAAGGTTCTCCACTTGGCGTCTCATCTCCGGATGACTTGGCATCTCCAATGGCATTCCCATAGAATCACGCCTTGCATAGTGAGCAAACCGAGTTCCTTGAATCAAGTTGGCGTTCTATCCGCAAAGATGGGCGAGAGCTTCATGCATTACCCTAGCTAATCCATCTAGCTAGTTGTTCCCTCTCACGGTGAATTGAATCTTGTCCGAAAGTGGTGCTTCCATCTTGCCTCCAAGATCAGCAACTACTAGCCATTGTAAATATCCTCCTGGGGGACCATTGAGTTGAGCTCTGAAGAATTCCGGATGCGGGCGCTCCAAGTACTTAGGCAGTGCATCAAGATCCCTCTCGAAGATCAGTTGGCCTCCGTTGCCCAACTGGTAGAACTTGTAGTACTAAAATTCCATCTAAAAGAATTTAGGATGAGTAAGTTAGTGAAGTGATCAAGTGTGTCAAATTTTATGTAGAATGTAAGAATTTTTGAGGAACATGTTTTTTTAGAGAAAGAATCCCAAGGGTAAGAGAGGAAATAGGTTTTCATAAATACATACTTCTTTATTTTTGAAACTAAGTTTTTTTTGGACGTCCTTCTAACTAGGGTCTCCTATGGTCAGGATGACTCTGATACCAACTTGTCAACACCCAGATTTTTAATCCCAGATGTCTATTATTGCATACATCGCAATCGCAGGATTACCATTTTTGCGAGAAATTACATATTGGATATCACAATACATCATCCATTACAAACCATAATAAGGTCTTACATGAATAAAGGATCTCATGATCCAGTCTCAATACAAACAAGCAGTGGAATAAATAATAAGCGTAGCGGTGGGGTCCATCTTCAGTGTCATAGGCAATGCTGACGATGGGAGATAGTCCTAGTTGTCGTAGCCATCCTGTTGTCCTTCCTCTTGGTAATCTTCTTCATAGTCTGGCCACGGGAATAGCCAGGGACAAAGCCATGAGTACTCTTTAAGTACTCACAAACTATCACTAACAAGTAAGCTAGTTCTAATAGGAATGCTAAACTCTAAGTTTATTTGCATGGGTAAGTTTGAAACCTAAGCTGAGTTCAGAAGTAAAGACAGCTGAAATAAAGTTCTAAAATCACTTAAGTTGGGAAACTAGTTTTCATGTTGACAACCCTGTTGTGGTCAAGTCAAACTCATCGTTCATTTCATAAGTCATTTTGAAAACATCTGACGACGGAACAGTATGGCCACTCCAACTGTCCATGACCGCGGACGCGGCTATTCGAATAGTTTGACACTCTGCAGAGGTGGTAGGCTTTCACCACAAAATTCAATACATTCGTCAGGGATAACCCGGAATCATCATACTTAGTTTGCGGATAATCAATCATAACCTTTCAATTACACACCCTAGTACAAGCACCTCTCCTATGAGCTTGGCCTCCCAGCCATGGCCATCTTCCATCCTGGGCACTGCATAGTTGGACAACATTGAGAGGTAGCCTTAGCTCAGACCTCTCCCGTGAGGGAACTCATACTAATGCATATAAACTTCTGGCTAAGCCTTACCCAATTCAGGTATTGTGGTTGTACGGTAAATTTGGAATGGTATCGCATCCGAACCCAACCATCAGTTTTTATAAAGGGCTAAGGCTCATGCCTCAACATTTTCATCATCATAAACCATTTGTGTTTCTCAACACATGTCAAAACATCTCAATAGAATGACTCATCATTCCAAGGTTTTCATAATCATTTTCACCAAGTATTCCCATCTAGAGTGATCAAGTTTTATGCTTGGCACTAGTAACTAAGGTTAAGAGTGTTCACTAATGAGGGATGCTAATATCAATCTCATGCCATAGGATGACATCTAAGTACAACTAGATAGGTCAAGTTTTATACTCTTTACGCTATGTATAAACAAAGTAAAGAACTTTGGTAAAGTAAAGGAAAGTAAAGCTTGTAAGTAGAACTTGGGATGGGTATAAATCAAAAGGGGGTATAACTAAAGCATGCCCAATGCATTAGCTTAAGTCAAGGGGGAAAGTGTTAACTTGCTTAGTTCTAGCTTGCAAAGGGGTTAGCTTGCATTATTAATGATGGCTTGCTAACAATAGTTTGCTCAGTTTACTTGAAGTGTTAGGCTTGCCTTGAGTGGTGAAGTGGTTGAAATTCTCTTCCTCCTCCTCTTGGTAGAACTCCTCCTCCTCGAAGACTAGAAATGCCTATATAGCATTATTTTGGTACTAGTCCAAAGTCACTGCATGCAAACCTAAATATTATTTCATATTCAGATAGTTATGGTCAAAAGTGATTTTTGAGAGTTGGAATCAACTCAAAAGGTATTATGGTTGATTTTTGAAAAATGTTTGAATGTGGAAAAGTCGCTATCTTGTTATTTTTGCTAGGTGAGATGTCTAACTCTAATTGATTTAAATCCAACGGGCTTGGATAGAAATTTCAATTATCTTTCCAATAAAATTGGAATCATTAATTTTGGTGAAGTAAAACTCTCAGAATTGATTTTTAAACTAGATCTACGGTACGGGGCGATGTGGATCGTGCGATTAGAACCTAGATCGACGGTGGTGGTTCATCGTCAATGACGAACTGGTCGTCGGCGAGACGGAACCCTAGCGGCTTGGTGGGGTGCAATGGGGGCTTACCAGGGCTCCAGCTAACGTGGCGATGGGGGTGATCGAACATGGATACGATGGAGGACTCAGGCATGGTCGCGACGGCTCCTAGGGTGGACGAAATCGACGAGCCCCTTTCTTCTCTACTACGACGAACTCCGGCGTAATTCCAGCGAACTGCTGCTCGAGCGGCTCCGGCGAGTGGTCGGGAAGGATCAGTGGTGAGAGGGGAGTGAGGTAGTGTGGACAAATGGTGTTGGGGAGGGCTCCTTATATAGGTCGACGAGGGAACCAAGCGGCACGACGGCGAGCTCGTCGGTGACGTTGATACAGGATGCTAGAGGCATGAGCGAGGTAGGCGGACGGTGGGCTGCCTCCTGGCGGTCATCTACAATGTATTGGCGCTGCTAGGGGCGGTGGCATTTAGTCGGGCGAGGCTGGCGCTCTACACGGCAGTGGCGGTGCTCGACGCGGTTCACGGCAGCTGCTGGTCGCGCGACAGGAAATGGTCGTGTCTGGGATGTGCTAGGGCTAAGGTCGAGCGGCACGTGCAAGCTGGGGTCGAGGCACGGCTCGTGCAGTCCTGTTGGGGACGGTGCTCTGGCTTGAGCTGTGCATAGTGCAGAGGCGGTGGGTGCAAGCGTTCCTCGGTGGCCCAGTGCTCAGCTGTGTCCATGGGGTGGACAGGGGATGGCGGTAGGGTGTGGCGGGGCTAGGGGTGGTGCTGGATTGGCACTGCGGTGTCTGTGGCGCGTTGCCCACGCTCCGCCGGCGGCGACCAAGAACGGCCGGCGCGCTACTGCTGCTAGGGGCTAATGGATAGCTTGTTTATGGTCTGGTTAGAGCTAGGGGAGACAAGGGAGAGCAGAGGGGACAAGATTGAGCCAAATGCTCGACAAAGCATTGATCAACAAATAGTGTTAGTTAGGCAGATTGATTTTGCTCCCAAGGTGTTCGAAACAATGGCCGCATAAACAAAAGTTTTGAATTTTGAAAAGATTTTTGGTGGAGTTGTTGGTCATATGTTGAGCATCTGTGGTTGCTGGGGATTGTCAAGTTGAACTCATTTGAGTGGTTTTTGAAAAAGTGGGGTCTAGGTACATACACTTGATTCCATTTTCAAATGCCATTTAAATTTAGGGTTTAAATGTTTTTGTAAGATCACAAGGTGGGCCTTGGTAGATCTTTACTTGTACTAGCAAGGGGTGCAAAGAGTTAGTATTGTTTATGTTTGAAATTGAGTGCTAGGAACACCTAAAGTGGCCTAGTGGATTAAAATGACCAAAGTGACCATTTGCCTTTATTAATTTCATTTGATTTCTTTTTCTTTGGATTTTGCTTGGGAATGACCTAGATGATGTCGAATTCATCTTTGAATCATTTTCCAACCATTAGAACAATTAAACATGGCAATTCCTAACAATTTCATATTAATGCAACACACACATGCATCCTTATTGATTTTAATGATAAAAAGTTTTTGTTAACCCTAAATTGGGTGATTTGGATCTTGATAACCTTGATTAAAGATTTGGGATGTTACAATGCTGCAAGCTGCTGTACGATCGTATTGCCAACAACGAATGTACGAAATGGAATGTTCACCATTGGAATGAACCCTGCCTACTGATGCCTCAGCCTGCTTATTGGTTCGACGAGCACTATGACGATATGAGGGTACATTTTCTACACGACACGGTGTATGACGTGGTGCCCCTCGACCATCCTCGGCGCACCGCCATCCTACCCTTCATGCACGAAAAATTCTAGGTTGGCATGAACGCCGACTAGCTCACCGCGGTGGACCAGCGCGGGGCCTGGTGCCTAGCGAACATCTACACCTATCGAGTAATCAACCTTCCATCGACGGATACTTGTGACATTGCAGCCGCCTCACATCCACAATATAACCTGTAATGCTACTAGCCAGCCAGGGTTCCCCCAGTTACATGTAGTCATTTCTGAACTCATTCACATTTCAAAAGTTTTTTTTTTGGCGAATCCGCAGGTATGGAGAAAAGTTCAATAAGTCATGGGATGGATCTCTTGATCTATTGAAGATCGTAATTTGTAGAGTGCCCACAGAAGCTGGGGGTTACATAGACTATAAGCTCCTCACGTTGTTCGACGGTGAAATCGCCTACCTGGAAGGCGGTAGCCAAGTTTGGAGATGTCTGGAGCATTTAGATCTTGGAAGACGATGGTACTATGATGTTATTGAACACGGTGGCCTAATTTTTGCGGTCACAAGTCAAGGCTGCACCTACTGCTGGGATCCCACATCGAAAGGTAATTCTAGTTCCATGATGATACATTGCGAGTGATTCAGTGAAGTTGTTCTTTAACTACCTTGTTTATGTTTTACCTTTCGTATGACTGAATGAGCACACACTTTATGTCCTAAAAAAATGAATGAACCATTGCGAGTAATGAATTAGTACCAGTAATATGCCATCCAAAAATATAGTGTAGGACGGCGTCCCTGCACTACTAAGTTCGTTCATTGTCAAAATATGAAAGGTATTATTAACCAGCATCTCAACTGTGAGCGCAACACAGTGAAGCCAGGATTCTTTATCTATTTGTACTTTCAGGCCCCCTCGGATTGTAGGAATCATATAGGATTTTTGTAGGACACCAATCTTTCCTTTTTGGATTTTGCCTTGGGATTCAGAGGAATTGTGTAGGATTTTTGTAGGATTTGGATCCTTAGAAAAAAAATCTATAAAATGTTATTTGATTCGAAAGAGTATAATCCTTAGGAATTCCTTCAAAGGATTCATTTGCACTCTATTTTGGAGGAAAATTTCCATCCACTCCAACCTCTTTGTACAATTCCTTTGGTCTTCCTCTACAATCAAACACCACTTGATACAAAATACTGCAGGCATCTAATCCTATAGGATTCAAGTGTACATGCCTCTATATAAAAAAAGTGGCGCTTCCTCTTTTGAAACTTACAACAACTAGGAAACTAAGATAAGCAAGAAATCCAAATGTTCAGAATAGCAAAGTAAGAATGGCAATTCCTAATGTTGTTAATTTATTGAGTAATATTATTGTCAGGATTTGCCTGTTCACACTATTATCATGAACAATGAAGAATGCTGGTGTTAGAATATGTATGCCAGTAATGCACTTTTTGTCTCGAATTCGGATGTTGCAGGAAACAAGGTGCTTCCGTTTGTAATCCCAACACCTATTCTGAATGATCAGCCAAGCATGTGTTTCCATGCTCGATCGGCTGATGGTGAACGCTTGATGATCATAATTACAATGTATGGCATGGGGGTTGCCCATGGCAAAGATGGTGAAATCATTCATCATGCTCAAAATAGGACTAAGCTACGCCTATATCCTGTCTCTCGTGTCTACATTTTTTAAGAGGATCCTAGCTCTGCTGGACCTCCAAGGGTCATCGTTTGGAGGCAGGTTAACAGCCTGGGGGACAACTCTCTGTTTCTTGGTCTCAATTATCCAATCATTGACAAGATGATGAAGAAACACGGATGTAAAATGGTGGCACATTGTTCCCATTCAGGAGGAAAAATGGTGTGTACACAACATACAACAGATTTCGCGGAATACAATTCCCTTAGATAAACGCTGCAACCTGCAGCCAACTAAAGGTGAGCCTGTGGCAGTTATTAGCCTTCCCAATGATGGTTGGAACTCTGTGCGACAAGCGGTAATTTGGTTTAGGCCTAGTTTAGGTTTGGTATGCTTGTTGTGCCATCCCTAGACTGAGCTGTGGATCTTTCTAGTGTATCATTGTGTCATCTTTTTTTGCATCGTGGTTCAACAGTTGACTATTAGTACACTGGTTTTAGTGGCCAGCTTGAATTAGTTTATATGAGCCATGTCGTGCTTTTGTATTTAGTACTGCCTTCCACGGTATATTCCATGTAGCTGTGCTTATTTCATAGCGTGATTTCTGTACTATAGTTTTCAGTATTGTTACTGGCTTGTAGTATATACGCGACTCGTGCATTTTTTTGAACCATCGCACCTCATGCAGCTTTGTGTTTTGAGAGGAATATTCCTTCTTTCCTCTTAGAGAACAGGGAAAAGTAGGTCACTTCTTCTTATAGGGCCACGAAACAGGCCTTAACTGGGTCGTAATTGATCTCGGCTCGGTACACCAAAGCAGGCCGAGATGCCCTAGGATGATAGCCGCAAATGTTTATGTCGATATTCTAAAAAAAGAGAGTTAATGCACACCCTTGCAAAAAAGAAAAATTGTTTACGCAGACCCCATATTGTCTCTGATACATGGCATAATTTTGGCGCTACCATGAAATTACTTGTTCAATACAGTATGTATCCTTGCTCATTCTTCTGTATGTGAAATGAACAATTCAAGCTATGATGTGACATGAACAAGTCAAGCTCTGATGTGCTGACATTGTACTTTCTGTGCTAGTGTACAAAAGTTTGTATTATTGTGTTCGAAACTGTGAACTAAATGTGCGAATTCTGAGCCTTTTTGCATGATGACAATGCCATATGCTGGCGCTTATTGCGGCATGTACTAATTTCATCGTACGGAAGCATACAACTTCGAGTGATCAATTTAAGCTGGTGGTTACCCAAGCTGTCTGCGCCTGGGCAAGTCAAGGCCACCGTGTGTCTATCACCAACAGTTTATATGGCATGATTACAAGGTTTTGAGTACATCAAATCGACTGGGCCACCCAAACCATCTTGAAATATATCGTTTGCTAAAAACATGATTGCGCGCTATAAGACTTTATACGACACAATTTTATGTCAAGCAGTCAAACTCCCTCCAGTACTTTCCATGTTCGAATCCTGCGCTGCCGAAGTTCCTCGCTATGTTTGCTATGTATAATAAGGTGCAATATCGGTCACTTTTCTCCATTTCCAACTTTATTCTTTTGGATTCGGTGTAGGTACAGCCAGGTCAGGTGGACCATCGACCTTCAGTACAATATATTTTTACTACTCAGCCTATGAAAACGAATATTTCAACCCCACTTCAGACAAAAAAATTCCCATACTCTTGTTTCAAAAGAAAAACCCTTAATTAGCCTATCGTGGTGAGCAGAGTATATATTTTTTAGGGTACCAACTGCATTTTTTTGGAGGATGGGGTACGAACTACATTGAATTTGCACTAAGGACCTAGCCAAAAGATTGCACATTCGACCCAACACTGGCCCAAAACCTTGCAAATTTAGCGTGCCGGGTCAGGTGGACTTACGACCCGCGACATATTGAGTACATTGAATTTTCAGTGAGGAGGTTATTAGAAAATAGTACAACATTCTACCCAACTGTGGCCCAAAACCTAGCTAATTTATCCTTCCGGTTTCAGGTTGGCTATGGGCCGCCAACCCTCAACACATTATTACTTGGTTTTTTAAGCTTGAACCACACTGAAGAAGTTTCGGTAAGGAGCCCATGATAAGAAGCCCATTGGTTCACAAGATAGGACCCAAGTTATTTTTTTATCGCCCAAAATCATCTTAATTTAGTATTTCTATGCCATTCTGATAAACTATAGTACAAGATTCTCCTACCCATGTTGTATTTGTACAGAGCATTTAGCATTTTTTATGGCAAGTCGTCAAGGTCGCTGCCTTTTCATTTGAAGTGATTTCAACATTTCTAAATGTAATCTTTTCCAGTAGTGGCATAGATGGTTCTGGCATAGTGGAAGCACACGCGGTTCCCATTTGTTGAAGTCTTGAGTTTGATTCGTAGTTTCTTCAATATAAATATATAATATATAGTGTAATCTCTATCGTTCTTTTACATTTTTTCTAGCATACACACGTTTCATACACAGAGAAGGCTGACATCTGGGACCCCGCAATGTTGCCAAGGTCAAAACAGCAGAGTGCATCATACACACATCGAATTTGCAGAGACACTGACATGTTGGACCCAGCGGAGACCTTATACAGATGTTGCATCAAGTAATCAATCTTTCATTTACAGAGAGTCTGATATGTGGGACCCAGCAGCGCGACCTTATATAGATGCTGCATCGAGCAACGTTGCCAGTTTGAAACAGGGAGGCGCGAGCTAGAAAAAAGTTTAGCATGCACACGTTTCTTGTAATGAGATGCTGAAATGGGGGACCCAGTAGCGTGAGCAAACGGCAGATTCATCGAGCAACGCTATATATTTTGGAATAAGGGAGCGCTAGAGAAGAAAAAATTCCATCATACCGACGATTCTTCTAACGTGAGGCTGACATAAGTGACCCACCAGCCTGAATAATCGGCTGATGCAGCGAGCAACGCTATCAAGTTCGGAACACGAAGGCGCGACAGAGGGTAAAAAAATCCATCATACACACGTTTCTTATAATGAGAGTATGACATGTGGGGCCCAGCATCGTGATTAAACGGTAGATGCATCGAACAGCGCTATCAAGTTCAGAATAGGGTAGCACGAGCCAAGGAAAAAAATCCATCATACACATATTTCTTCTAACGAGAGGATGACATGTGAGGATTAGGAGGTTGGTTAAACGGTAGACGCATCGAGCAGTGCTATCAACTCGGAACGGGGTAGCACTAGCGAAGGAAAAAATTCCATCATACACACGTTTCTTCTAATGACAGGATGACATGTGGGGCCTAGGAGGTTGATTAAACGGTAGATGCATGGAGCAACACTATCAAATTCAGAACAGGGTAGCACGAGCAAAGGAAAAAATTCCATCATGCACATGATCCTTCTAATGAGAGGCTGACATATGGGACCTAGCAGCCTGACTAAACGGCAGGCGCCTCGAGCAACGTTATCGAGTTCAAATCAGGGAGGCGTGACCGAAAAGTATGGTCCGCTAGAGACACTGACGTCCGGGACCCACATGCCTCAAAAGACTTCGGCGAGTCAACATCGTGCGAGGAAACGAAAATCTTGCTTTAACCACGCGCCAGCCAAGCTTCCTCCATGTTTTTAGCAGATCCATTGTAGTAGAGGGTCGCGAAACCGAAAAAAAACTTTCCCATCAGCCACGGCCGAGCCGAGAATTTCGTCACAGAAGACGTGCCTTCTACGACGACCGACGGTCCAATTTGTTGCAGAAGGAAACTTTTCTTGTAGTGTATGGATCCACTAGAGTCATTGCATGTGTGTTCTTCTCCTAAACCACCACTAGAGTTATTTCATCTGTGATCTTTTCATAAAGCACTACTAGAGTCATTGCATGTGTGTTCTTTTCATAAACCACATATGGATCCACTAGAGTCATTGCAAGTGTGCTCTTTTCATAAACCACCACTAGAGTCATTGCATGTGTGTCCTTTTCATAAATCACATGGATCCACTAGAGTTCACTGCATTTGTGTTCATTTCATAAACCACATGGATCCACCCGGGCTATTTGCATGTGTGTTCTTTTCATAAACCACTACTAGAGTCATTGCATGTGTGTTCTTTTCATAAACCACATATGGATCCACTAGAGTCATTGCAAGTGTGTTCTTTTCATAAACCAAATCTAGAGTCATCGCATGTGTGTTCTTTTCATAAACCACATGGATTCACTAGAGTCATTTCATGTGTGTTCTTTTGTAAAGCACATATGGATGCACTAGAGTGATTGCATGTGTGTTCTTCTCCCAAGCCACCACTAGAATCATTGCATGTGTGTTATTTTCATAAACCACATGGATCCACTAGAGTTCAATGCATTTGTGTTATTTTCTTAAACCACAACTAGATTCATTGCATTTGTGTTCTCTTAAAAAACAACATGGATCCGCTAGTGTCATTGCATTTGTGTTCTTTTCATAAACCACACCTAGAGTGATTGCATGTGTGTTGTTTTCACAAAGCACATGGATACACTAGTGTCATTGAATGTGTGTTCTTTTTCGAAACCACATATGCATCCACTAGAGTCATTACATATGTGTTCTTTTCCTAAACCACCACTAGAGTCATGGCATGCGTGTTATTTTTGTAAACCACATGGATCCACCAGTCTCATTGGATGTGTGTTCTTTTCATAAACCACATGGACCACCAGTGCCATTGCATGTGTGTTCTTTTCATAATCCACATGGATCCACCAGTGTCATTGCACGTGTGTTCTTTCCATAAACCACCACTAGAGTCACTACATGTGTGTTCTTTTCATAAACCACACGGATCCACCAGTGTCATTGCCTGTGTGTTCTTTTCATAAACCACCACTAGAGTCATTGAATGTGTGTTATTTTCATAAACCACATGGATCCACCAGTGTCATTGCATGTGTGTTCTTTTCATAAACCACCACTAGAGTCATTGCATGTGAGTCCTTTTCATAAACAACCACTATAGTGGTTGCATGTGTGTTCTTTTCGTAGACGACATATTGATCCAGTTGAGTCATTACATGTGTGTTCTTTCGTAAACCACCACTAGAGTTAATTCCATGTGTTCTTTTCATAAACCAAAATGGATCCACTAGAGTTCATTGAATGTGTGTTCTTTTCATAAACCACATGGATCCACCATTGTCACTGAATGTGTGTTCTTTTCATAAACCACATGGATCCACCAGTGTCATTCCATGTGTGTTCTTTTCATAAACCACATCTAGAGTCATTGCATGTGTGTTCTTTTCAGAAACCACATGGATCCACCAATGTCATTGGATGTCTGTTCTTTTCATAAACCACCACTAGAGTCATTGCATGTGTGTTCTTTTCATAAACAACATCTAGAGTCATTACATCTGTGTTCTTTTCATAAACCACATGGATCCACTAGAGTTCATTGCATGTGTGTTCTTTTCATAAACCACATGGATCCATTAGAGTTCATTGCATCCGTGTTTGTTTCATAAACCACATGGATCCAACAGTGTCATTGGATGTGTGTTCTTGTCATAAACCACGTGGATCCACCAGTGTCATTGCATGTGTGTTCTTTCCATAAACTACCACTAGTGTGATTGCACGTGCGTTCTTTTCAGAAACCACATGGATCCACTAGTGTCGTTGCATGTGTGCTCTTTTCATAAACCACATGGATCCACTAGAGTTTGTTGAATGTGTGTTCTGTTCACAAACCATAACTAGAGTCATTGCATGTGTGTTCTTTTCATAAACCACATATGGATCCACTAGAGTCATTGCAAGTGTGTTCTTTTCATAAACCAAATCTAGAGTCATCGCATGTGTGTTCTTTTCATAAACCACATGGATTCACTAGAGTCATTGCATGTGTGTTCTTTTGTAAAGCACATATGGATGCACTAGAGTGATTGCATGTGTGTTCTTCTCCCAAGCCACCACTAGAATCATTGCATGTGTGTTATTTTCATAAACCACATGGATCCACTAGAGTTCAATGCATTTGTGTTATTTTCTTAAACCACAACTAGATTCATTGCATTTGTGTTCTCTTCAAAAACCACATGGATCCGCTAGTGTCATTGCATTTGTGTTCTTTTCATAAACCACACCTAGAGTGATTGCATGTGTGTTGTTTTCACAAAGCACATGGATACACTAGTGTCATTGAATGTGTGTTCTTTTTCGAAACCACATATGCATCCACTAGAGTCATTACATATGTGTTCTTTTCCTAAACCACCACTAGAGTCATGGCATGCGTGTTATTTTTGTAAACCACATGGATCCACCAGTCTCATTGGATGTGTGTTCTTTTCATAAACCACATGGACCACCAGTGCCATTGCATGTGTGTTCTTTTCATAAACCACATGGATCCACCAGTGTCATTGCACGTGTGTTCTTTCCATAAACCACCACTAGAGTCACTACATGTGTGTTCTTTTCATAAACCACACGGATCCACCAGTGTCATTGCCTGTGTGTTCTTTTCATAAACCACCACTAGAGTCATTGAATGTGTGTTATTTTCATAAACCACATGGATCCACCAGTGTCATTGCATGTGTGTTCTTTTCATAAACCACCACTAGAGTCATTGCATGTGAGTCCTTTTCATAAACAACCACTATAGTGGTTGCATGTGTGTTCTTTTCGTAGACGACATATTGATCCAGTTGAGTCATTACATGTGTGTTCTTTCGTAAACCACCACTAGAGTTAATTCCATGTGTGTTCTTTTCATAAACCAAAATGGATCCACTAGAGTTCATTGAATGTGTGTTCTTTTCATAAACCACATGGATCCACCATTGTCACTGAATGTGTGTTCTTTTCATAAACCACATGGATCCACCAGTGTCATTCCATGTGTGTTCTTTTCATAAACCACATCTAGAGTCATTGCATGTGTGTTCTTTTCAGAAACCACATGGATCCACCAATGTCATTGGATGTCTGTTCTTTTCATAAACCACCACTAGAGTCATTGCATGTGTGTTCTTTTCATAAACAACATCTAGAGTCATTACATCTGTGTTCTTTTCATAAACCACATGGATCCACTAGAGTTCATTGCATGTGTGTTCTTTTCATAAACCACATGGATCCATTAGAGTTCATTGCATCCGTGTTTGTTTCATAAACCACATGGATCCAACAGTGTCATTGGATGTGTGTTCTTGTCATAAACCACGTGGATCCACCAGTGTCATTGCATGTGTGTTCTTTCCATAAACTACCACTAGTGTGATTGCACGTGCGTTCTTTTCAGAAACCACATGGATCCACTAGTGTCGTTGCATGTGTGCTCTTTTCATAAACCACATGGATCCACTAGAGTTCGTTGAATGTGTGTTCTGTTCACAAACCATAACTAGAGTCATTGCATGTGTGTTCTTTTCATAAACCACATATGGATCCACTAGAGTCATTGCAAGTGTGTTCTTTTCATAAACCAAATCTAGAGTCATCGCATGTGTGTTCTTTTCATAAACCACATGGATTCACTAGAGTCATTGCATGTGTGTTCTTTTGTAAAGCACATATGGATGCACTAGAGTGATTGCATGTGTGTTCTTCTCCCAAGCCACCACTAGAATCATTGCATGTGTGTTATTTTCATAAACCACATGGATCCACTAGAGTTCAATGCATTTGTGTTATTTTCTTAAACCACAACTAGATTCATTGCATTTGTGTTCTCTTCAAAAACCACATGGATCCGCTAGTGTCATTGCATTTGTGTTCTTTTCATAAACCACACCTAGAGTGATTGCATGTGTGTTGTTTTCACAAAGCACATGGATACACTAGTGTCATTGAATGTGTGTTCTTTTTCGAAACCACATATGCATCCACTAGAGTCATTACATATGTGTTCTTTTCCTAAACCACCACTAGAGTCATGGCATGCGTGTTATTTTTGTAAACCACATGGATCCACCAGTCTCATTGGATGTGTGTTCTTTTCATAAACCACATGGACCACCAAAGGCCATTGCATGTGTGTTCTTTTCATAAACCACATGGATCCACCAATGTCATTGCGTGTGTTCTTTCCATAAACCACCACTAGAGTCACTACATGTGTGTTCTTTTCATAAACCACACGGATCCACCAGTGTCATTGCCTGTGTGTTCTTTTCATAAACCACCACTAGAGTCATTGAATGTGTGTTATTTTCATAAACCACATGGATCCACCAGTGTCATTGCATGTGTGTTCTTTTCATAAACCACCACTAGAGTCATTGCATGTGAGTCCTTTTCATAAACAACCACTATAGTGGTTGCATGTGTGTTCTTTTCGTAGACGACATATTGATCCAGTTGAGTCATTACATGTGTGTTCTTTCGTAAACCACCACTAGAGTTAATTCCATGTGTGTTCTTTTCATAAACCAAAATGGATCCACTAGAGTTCATTGAATGTGTTCTTTTCATAAACCACATGGATCCACCATTGTCACTGAATGTGTGTTCTTTTCATAAACCACATGGATCCACCAGTGTCATTCCATGTGTGTTCTTTTCATAAACCACATCTAGAGTCATTGCATGTGTGTTCTTTTCAGAAACCACATGGATCCACCAATGTCATTGGATGTCTGTTCTTTTCATAAACCACCACTAGAGTCATTGCATGTGTGTTCTTTTCATAAACAACATCTAGAGTCATTACATCTGTGTTCTTTTCATAAACCACATGGATCCACTAGAGTTCATTGCATGTGTGTTCTTTTCATAAACCACATGGATCCATTAGAGTTCATTGCATCCGTGTTTGTTTCATAAACCACATGGATCCAACAGTGTCATTGGATGTGTGTTCTTGTCATAAACCACGTGGATCCACCAGTGTCATTGCATGTGTGTTCTTTCCATAAACTACCACTAGTGTGATTGCACGTGCGTTCTTTTCAGAAACCACATGGATCCACTAGTGTCGTTGCATGGGTGCTCTTTTCATAAACCACATGGATCCACTAGAGTTCGTTGAATGTGTGTTCTGTTCACAAACCATAACTAGAGTCATTGCATGTGTGTTCTTTTCATAAACCACATATGGATCCACTAGAGTCATTGCAAGTGTGTTCTTTTCATAAACCAAATCTAGAGTCATCGCATGTGTGTTCTTTTCATAAACCACATGGATTCACTAGAGTCATTGCATGTGTGTTCTTTTGTAAAGCACATATGGATGCACTAGAGTGATTGCATGTGTGTTCTTCTCCCAAGCCACCACTAGAATCATTGCATGTGTGTTATTTTCATAAACCACATGGATCCACTAGAGTTCAATGCATTTGTGTTATTTTCTTAAACCACAACTAGATTCATTGCATTTGTGTTCTCTTCAAAAACCACATGGATCCGCTAGTGTCATTGCATTTGTGTTCTTTTCATAAACCACACCTAGAGTGATTGCATGTGTGTTGTTTTCACAAAGCACATGGATACACTAGTGTCATTGAATGTGTGTTCTTTTTCGAAACCACATATGCATCCACTAGAGTCATTACATATGTGTTCTTTTCCTAAACCACCACTAGAGTCATGGCATGCGTGTTATTTTTGTAAACCACATGGATCCACCAGTCTCATTGGATGTGTGTTCTTTTCATAAACCACATGGACCACCAGTGCCATTGCATGTGTGTTCTTTTCATAAACCACATGGATCCACCAGTGTCATTGCACGTGTGTTCTTTTCATAAACCACCACTAGAGTCACTACATGTGTGTTCTTTTCATAAACCGCACGGATCCACCAGTGTCATTGCCTGTGTGTTCTTTTCATAAACCACCACTAGAGTCATTGAATGTGTGTTATTTTCATAAACCACATGGATCCACCAGTGTCATTGCATGTGTGTTCTTTTCATAAACCACCACTAGAGTCATTGCATGTGAGTCCTTTTCATAAACAACCACTATAGTGGTTGCATGTGTGTTCTTTTCGTAGACGACATATTGATCCACTTGAGTCATTACATGTGTGTTCTTTCGTAAACCACCACTAGAGTTAATTCCATATGTGTTCTTTTCATAAACCAAAATGGATCCACTCGAGTTCATTGAATGTGTGTTCTTTTCATAAACCACATGGATCCACCATTGTCACTGAATGTGTGTTCTTTTCATAAACCACATGGATCCACCAGTGTCATTCCATGTGTGTTCTTTTCATAAACCACATCTAGAGTCATTGCATGTGTGTTCTTTTCAGAAACCACATGGATCCACCAATGTCATTGGATGTCTGTTCTTTTCATAAACCACCACTAGAGTCATTGCATGTGTGTTCTTTTCATAAACAACATCTAGAGTCATTACATCTGTGTTCTTTTCATAAACCACATGGATCCACTAGAGTTCATTGCATGTGTGTTCTTTTCATAAACCACATGGATCCATTAGAGTTCATTGCATCCGTGTTTGTTTCATAAACCACATGGATCCAACAGTGTCATTGGATGTGTGTTCTTGTCATAAACCACGTGGATCCACCAGTGTCATTGCATGTGTGTTCTTTCCATAAACTACCACTAGAGTGATTGCACGTGCGTTCTTTTCAGAAACCACATGGATCCACTAGTGTCGTTGCATGTGTGCTCTTTTCATAAACCACATGGATCCACTAGAGTTCGTTGAATGTGTGTTCTTTTCACAAACCATAACTAGAGTCATTGCATTTGTGTTCTTTTCATAAACCACATCTAGAGTCATTGCATGTGTGTTCTTTTCATAAACCACAACTAGAGTCATTGGATGTGTGTTCTTTTCACAAACCACATGGATCCACTAGTCTCATTGAATGTATCTTCTTTTTCTAAACCACATATGCATCCACTAGAGTCATTGCATGTGTGTTCTTCTCCTAAACCACCACTAGAGTCATTGCTTCCTTGTTATTTTCATAAACCACATGGATCCACCAGTGTCATTGGATGTGTGTTCTTTTCATAAACCACATGGACCACTAGTGTCATTGCATGTGTGTTCTTTTCATAAACCACATGGATCCACCAGTGTCATTGTATGTGTGTTCTTTTCATAAACCACCACTAGAGTCATTGCATGTGTGTTCCTTTCATAAACCACACGGATCCACCAATGTCATTGCAGGTGTGTTCTTTTCATAAACCACCACTAGATTCATTGAATGTGTGTTGTTTTCATAAACCACATGGATCCACCAGTGTCATTGCATGTGTGTTCTTTTCAAAAACCACCACTAGAGTCATTGCATGTGAGTTCTTTTCATAAACCACCACTAGTGTCGTTGCATGTGTGTTCTTTTCATAAACCACATATGGATCCACTAGAGTCATTACATGTGTGTTCTTCTCCTAAACCACCAATAGAGTTCATTGCATGTGTGTTCTTTTCATTAACCAAAATGGATCCACTAGAGTTCATTGAATGTGTGTTCTTTTCATAAACCACATGGATCCACCATTGTCATTGAATGTGTGTTCTTTTCATAAACCACATGGATCCACCAGTGTCATTGCATGTGTGTTCTTTTCAAAAACCACATCTAGAGTCATTGCATGTATGTTTTTTTCATAAACCACATGAATCCACCAGTGTCATTGGATGTGTGTTCTTTTCATAAACCACCACTAGAGTCATTGCATGTGTGTTCTTTTCATAAACCACATCTAGAGTCATTACATCTATGTTCTTTTCATAAACCACATGGATCCATTAGAGTTCATTGCATGTGTGTTCTTTTCATAAACCACATGGATCCAACAGTGTCATTGGATGTGTGTTCTTGTCATAAACCACGTGGATCCACCAGTGTCATTGCATGTGAGTTCTTTCCATAAACTACCACTAAAGTGATTGCACGTGCGTTCTTTTCAGAAACCACATGGATCCACCAGTGTCGTTGCATGTGTGCTCTTTTCATAAACCACATGGATCCACTAGAGTTCGTTGAATGTGTGTTATTTTCATAAACCACATGGATCCGCCAGTGTCATTACATGTGTGTTCTTTTCATAAACCACCACTAGAGTCATTGGATGTGTGTTATTTTCATAAACCACATGGATCCACCAGTGTCATTGCATGTGTGTTATTTTCATAAACTACATTGATCCACTAGTGGCATTGCATGTGTGTTCCTTTTCATAAACCACATCTAGACTCATTGCATGTGTGTTCTTTTTTAAACCACCACTAGAGTCTTTGCATGTGTATTCTTTTCATACACCACATGGATCCACTAGAGTCATTGCATGTGTGTTGTTTTAATAAACCACATGGATCCACAAGAGTTCATTGCATTTGTGTTCTTTTCACAAACCATAACTAGAGTCATTGCATTTGTGTTCTTTTCATAAACCACAGCTAGGGTTATTTGCATGTCTGTTCTTCTCACACAACACACATGGATCCACCAGTGTCATTGCATGTGTATTCTTTTCATAAACCACATCTAGAGTCATTGGATGTGTGTTCTTTTCATAAACCACATGGACCACTAGAGTCATTGCATGTGTGTTCTTTTCATAAACCACACGGATCCACCAATGTCATTGCAGTTGTGTTCTTTTCATAAACCACCACTAGATTCATTGAATGTGTGTTGTTTTCATAAACCACATGGATCCACCAGTTTCATTGCATGTGTGTTCTTTTCAAAAACCACCACTAGAGTCATTGCATGTGAGTTCTTTTCATAAACCACCACTAGTGTCATTGCATGTGTGTTCTTTTCATAAACCACATATGGATCCTCTAGAGTCATTACATGTGTGTTCTTCTCCTAAACCACCAATAGAGTTCATTGCATGTGTGTTCTTTTCATTAACCAAAATGGATCCACTAGAGTTCATTGAATGTGTGTTCTTTTCATAAACCAGATGGATCCACCATTGTCATTGAATGTGTGTTCTTTTCATAAACCATATGGATCCACCAGTGTCATTGCATGTGTCTTCTTTTCAAAAACCACATCTAGAGTCATTACATGTATGTTTTTTTCATAAACCACATGAATCCACCAGTGTCATTGGATGTGTGTTCTTTTCATAAACCACCACTAGAGTCATTGCATGTGTGTTCTTTTCATAAACCACATCTAGAGCCATTGCATGTGTGTTATTTTCATAAACCACATGGATCCACTAGAGTTCATTGCATGTGTGTTCTTTTCATGAACCACATGGATCCATTAGAGTTCATTGCATGTGTGTTCTTTTCATAAACCACATGGATCCACGAGGGTCATTGGATTTTTTTTCATAAACCATGTGTATCCACCAGTGTCATTGCATGTGTGTTCTTTCCACAAACTACCACTATAGTGATTGTATGTGCGTTCTTTTTAGAACCCACATGGATCCACCAGTGTCATTGCATGTGTGCTATTTTCATAAACCACATGGCTCCACTAGAGTTCATTGCATGTTGGTTCTTTTAATAAACCACATGGATCCACAGTGTCATTACATGTGTGTTCTTTTCATAAACGACCACTATAGTCATTGGATGTGTGTTCTTTTCATAAAACACATGGATCCACCGGTGTTATTGCATCTGTGTTCTTTTCATAAGCCACCACTAGAGTCATTTCATGTGCGTTCTTTTCATAAACCACCACTAGATCGAGTCATTGCATGTATGTTCTTTTCATAAACCACATATGGATCCACTAGAATCATTGCATGTGTGTTCTTCTCCTAAACCACCACTAGAGTTCATTGCATGTGTGTTCTTTGAATAAACCACATGGATCCACTAGAGTTAACTAAATGTGTGTTCTTTTCATAAACCACATGGATCCACCAGTGTCATTGGATGTGTGTTCTTTTCATAAACCACATGGATCCACTAGTGTCATTGCATGTGTGTTCTTTTCATAAACCACATCTAGAGTCATTGCATGTGTGTTCTTTTCATAAACCACATGGATCCACTAGTGTCATTGCATTTGTGTTCTTTTCAAAAACCACATGGATCCACCAGTGTCATTGCATGTGTGTTCTTTTCATTAACCACATCAGTCATTGCATGTGTGTTCTTTTCATAAACAACATGGATCCACTAGAGTTCATTACATGTGTGTTCTTTTCACTACTACATGGATCCACTATAGTCATTGGATGTGTGTTCTTTTCATAAACCACATGGATCCACCAGTGTCATTGCATCTGTGTTCTTTTCATTAACCACATCAGTCATTGCATGTGTGTTCTTTTCATAAACCACATGGATACACTAGAGTTCATTACATGTGTGTTCTTTTCATAAACTACATTGATCCACTAGTGTCATTGGATGTGTGTTCTTTTCATAAACCACATGGATCCACCAGTGTCATTGCATGTGTGTTCTTTGCATAAACCTCCACTAGAGTTATTGCATGTGTGTTCTTTTCATAAAACACATCTTGAGTCATTGCATGTGTGTTCTTTTCATAAAACACATGGATCCAATAGAGTTCATTGCATGTGTGTTCTTTTCACAAACCACATGGATCCACTAGTGTCATTGGATGTGTGTTCTTTTCATAAACCACATGGATCCACCAGTGTCATTGCATGTGTGTTCTTTTCATAAACCACCAATAGAGTCGTTGCATGTGTGTTCTTTTCATAAACCACATGGATCCACTAGTGTCATTGCATGTGTGTTCTTTTCATAAACCACATGGATCCACTAGAGTTCATTACATGTGTGTCCTTTTCGTAAACCACATGGATCCACTAGAGTTCACTACATGTGTGTTCTATTCATAAACCACATGGATCCACTAGAGTTCATTGCATTTGTGTTCTTTTCATAAACCATAACTAGAGTCATTGCATTTGTGTTCTTTTCATAAACCACCAGGATCCACCAGTATCATTGCACGTGTGTTGTTTTCATAAACCAGACCTAGAGTCATTGCATGTGTGTTCTTTTCATATACCACATGGATCCACCAGTCTTATTGAATGTGTGTTGTTTTTTCTAAACCACATATGGATCCACTAGAGTCATTGCATGTCTGTTCTTCTCCTAAACCACCACTAGAGTTATTGCATGTGTGTTCTTTTCATAAACCACATGGATCCACCATTGTCATTGTATGTGTGTTCTTTTGATAAACCACATGGATCCACCAGTGTCATTGCATGCGTGTTCTTTTTGTAAACCACCACTAGAGTCATTGCATGTGTGTTCTTTTCATAAAGCACCACTAGAGTCATTGCATGTGTGTTCTTCTCATAAACCACCACTAGAGTCATTGCATGTGAGTTCTTTTCGTAAACCACATATGGATCCTCTAGAGTCATTGCAAGTGTGTTCTTTTCATAAACCACCACTTTGCATGTGTGTTCTTTTCATAAACCACATGGATCCACTAGAGTTCAATGCATTTGTGTTATTTTCATAAACCACATGGATCCACTAGAGTCATTTGCATGTGTGTTCTTTTCATTAACCAGATGGATCCACTAGAGTTCAATGCATTTGTGTTCTTTTCATAACCACATGGATCCACTAGAGTCATTTGGATGTGTGTTCTTTTCATAAACCACATGGATCCACTAGAGTCATTGCAGGTGTGTTGTTTTCATAAACCACATGGATCCACTAGAGTTCATTGCATTTGTGTTCTTTTCACAAACCATAACTAGAGTCATTGCATTTGTGTTCTTTTCAAAAACCACATGGGTCCACCAATGTCATTGCATGTGTGTTCTTTTCATAAACCACAGCTAGTGTCATTGCATGCATGTTCTTTTCCTAAACACATGGATCCATTGGTGTCATTGCATGTGTGTTCTTTTCATAAACCACATGGATCCACTAGAGTTCATTGCATTTGTGTTATTTTCATAAACCACAACTAGAGTCATTGAATTTGTGTTCTCTTCAAAAACCACATGGATCCACTAGTGTCATTGCATTTGTTGGGTCCACAGCATAGAAAACAAAAATTTTCGTACAATGAGAACTACACGCCAAGACCTATCTACTAGGTACAGAGCAACCAGGTGGACATACATCCATAGAGAACTTACCCTCGAAGACAACGAGCTTTGTTAACGAGTAGGAACTCGTGGTTGATGTAGTCGTACACTTACAAATCTCAAGATCGTGAGGAAGTCGAGTGTCAAGTCGCATAACTCAGCACACACTTTGCGTTCAAGCCACCAGACAACCTCCACCTCCTCGCTCCAGCGATCCAGCGGAAGCAGCAACTCCTTCTAGAAGAAATGCCACCGGGAACATATATCTCGCTAATCCGAGACCATGGGGGAATGATTCTAGAGGGGGAGAGAGAACCTTCACAAGGAGGTGTGAGGATGAAGGAGGGAATGGGTGGCCTTTTATAGGAGGAGGGGGTGGTGCCCCCTCTCTCCATGGCCGGCGCATGGGGGGGTGACCCCTCACCTCCCCCATTCATGTGGTGGTAACTCCTCCACATTAAAATGCCTCTTCACATTCCCTTTTAAAGTCTCCACTTTAAATGCATTAAGTTCTCCAAATTTAATGCTCTCTCATTTAATAAAAGTATTTTATTAAATTTATTCAGAATTTTGTTAATTACTTTAATTAGAAAACATTCACATATAGCCCCTTGCAATATTTCAATATCACATGTAGAACCACCTTCTGCAATTTCACCCGAAACAATTTCCGGTTTCTATTGAAACAATTCCTGCGCTTTGCAATTCTTTCGTCTGAAACATATGTGCTCCAAAATGGTGTCCGGTAACTCTTAAGTGTGCCACCCTACGGTTCGTGAATAATGCAGACATGATCGAGACCCTTCTCCGATCAATAATCAGCCGCGAGACCTGGAGATCCGTACTGACTCCTACACATTCAACGATGACTCCTGTGATCGTGAGAACCTTTAACGCTTGTAACTAAATCCCTTTGTCTCTCGATATATTACATGTCCGAGATTCGATCATCGGTATCTCCATACCTAGTTTGATCTCGTTACCGACATGCACTCTTTTCTCGTTCCCGTGATATAACATTCTAGTGATCACATCACTTGCTTGCAAGCTATCCTAATGTGATATCACCGAGAGGGCCCAGAGTATATCTATCCGTCATCTGGATTGACAAATTCCACTCTTGATCCATGAGCCTCAACATAACACCTTCGTAGCACTGAACCCATCTTTATAGTCACCCTGTTACGGTGTGACATTTGATGTTATCAAGATACTCTTCTGGTGTTAGCAATTAACATGATCTCATGGTCTCAGGATAAAGATTAATTCGTATGATGTTATAGCAATATAAACACAATGACTTGATCGTAATTATATACTTCGGATGAATGTTCATCACATCGTTCCACCAATGGTGTGACCTTGTTATTAACAACATCCAATGTCCATGATCAGGAAACCTTGATCATCCTGTTAATCAACAAGCTAGTCTATAAGAGAGGCATGACTAGGAACCCTTTTTGTTTATTAAACACACATGTATTGATGTTTCCTATCAATACAATTATAGCATGTAAAATAAACATCTATCATATACAAGGAATACATAATAACAACTTTTTTATTGCCTCTCAGGGCATATTTCCTTCAGCATTTGTGTTCTTTTCATAAACCACAGCTAGATTCATTGCATGTGTGTTCTTTTCACAAACCACATGGATCCACTAGTGTCATTGAATGTGTCTTCTTTTTCTAAACCACATATGCATCCACTAGAGTCATTGCATGTGTGTTCTTGTCCTAAACCACCACTAGAGTCATTGCATCCGTGTTATTTTCATAAACCACATGGATCCACTAGTGTCATTGGATGTGTGTTCTTTTCATAAACCACATGGACCACTAGTGTCATTGCATGTGTGTTCTTTTCATAAACCACATGGATCCACCATTGTCATTGCATGTGTGTTATTTTCATAAACCACCACTAGAGTCACTGCATGTGTGTTCTTTTCATAAACCACACGGATCCACCAGTGTCATTGCATGTGTGTTCTTTTCATAAACCAACACTAGAGTCATTGAATGTGTGTTCTTTTCATAAACCAGATGGATCCACCTGTGTCATTGCATGTGTGTTCTTTTCATAAACCACCACTAGAGTCATTACATGTGAGCTCTTTTCATAAACCACCACTAGAGTCATTGCATGTGTGTTCTTTTCATAAACCACATATGGATCCACTAGAGTTATTACATGTGTGTTCTTCTCCTAGACCACCAATAGAGTTCATTTCATGTGTGTTCTTTTCATAAACAAAAATGGATCCACTAGAGTTCATTGAATGTGTGTTCTTTTCATAAACCACATGGATCCACCATTGTCATTGAATGTGTTTTCTTTTCAGAAACCACATGGATCCACCAGTGTTGTTGCATGTGTGTTCTTTTCATAAACCACATATAGAGTCATTGCATGTGTGTTCTTTTCATAAACCACATGAATCCACCAGTGTCATTGGATGTGTGTTCTTTTCATAAACCACCACTAGAGTCATTGCATGTGTGTTCTTTTCATAAACCTCATATAGAGTCATTTCATGTGTGTTATTTTCATAAACTCCATGGATCCACTAGAGTTCTGTAACATCCCAAAACTTCAATCCAAGGTTATTAAGTTCCAAATCATCAAAATTAGGGTTAACAAAAACTTTTCCAATTTAAAATTATTAAGGCATTCATATGTGTGTGCATCTAAATAGTAGTTGTTTTGAATTGCCATGATTAAGTGATCCATTGCTTGTAAAATGATTCTTAGGTGAAATAAACATGATCTAGATCATTCCCAAACAAACCCAAAGAAAAACAAATCAAAATGAATAAAAGAAGTGAATGGTCATTTGTGACATTTTAATCAACATGCCTACTTTGGCTATTCGTAGTACTCAATTCTTAACAGAAATAAATGTGGATCTTTGCACCCCTTGCTAGTACATGTAACGATGTAACAAGGCCCAATTTGTGACCTGCCAAAAACTTTCAAACACTAAATTTAAATGGCATTTGAAAAATAAATCTAGTTCATATGGGAAGATCCCACTAGTTCAAAAACCACTCAAATGAGCTTTATTTTCAAAACCCAAGCAACCACATATGATCAAGCTTATGACTAACACACCCACCAAAAATCTTTTCAAAATTCAAAAGTAAATCTCTTGCGGCCATTTCCACAAACACTTGGCAGGCAGAGATTACACCTAGTATTTAGCTCTTTGTTTCTCTGTGGTTTGCCCCCATTTGACCTCAAATCACTCCATCTGTCTCCACTTGATCCAACCAGGCCATTACCACCCCATCCCCTACCCCCTAGCAGCAATGCCACGCCACCCCGAGCACCAAGTCGCCGGCCTAACTTGCCATCGCCGCAGTAGACCGTCGCTCTCTCTCGCCATGTCTATGAGCTAGCCCAGACCTCACCGCCACTCTCTGTCCCCTCCCAGAGCACAGCCGAGCCGTGGACCACCCGCAACGCGTCGCGCCTAGAGTGTTTGCGCCATCTTACCGCCAGCCTTGGCGCCGCTGATGCACATGCCGCCCCTCGACCGCAGCCCATGCTCACCGCTTCAACCCAACCCAGGGAGCCCCCAGACATGCCCGTTCGCCGCCCTTTGCACCACAACCACCGCACGCCATGAAGACCTTCGCCTCTGCCGCTCAGAGCGCGAGCACCGCCCGACCAAACGCCACCGTCCCTAAGCCCACATTTAAGACCTAGAGCACTGCCAGGAGACCGCGCATCGATCGCCGCTCGTAGCCATGCCGCTAGCAGCCCGTAGCCATGTGGCCACTGACGCCTGGCCACGCCGTGCTGTCCCGTCGTCGAGCCTATAAAAGGAGACCACCCCCAGCCTCATTCTGCACACCACTCACCTCCCCTCTTGCCACTGATCAGTCCCCACTTCTCCCCGGAGCCGCTCGAGCTCGTAGTCGCCAGAATTTCACCGTAGCTGGCCGCCTCTAGAGGAGAAGGGCCCCGCTGATTGCGACCACCCCCGGAGCTGTCTCGACCACCCCTGAGCTCGCCGTCGTCCACCAGTTTGTTTGCCCGCTTCGCCGTTGTTGCTAGAGCTCTGGTACGCCCCCTGAGCACCCAAACCGAGCCACTAGGGTTAGACCTCGCCGGCAACCTGTCCGTCGTCGACGACGAGCCCCAGTCGTCGATCCTAGTTCTAATCTAACGGCCTACATCGCCCTATACCGCTTCGCGTGTAATGAACCACTGATCGGTGGACCCTCACATCACTGTGCCCGTGTCAGCGTGGTATCCTTTGAGCCGGGCAGCTTTCCCGTGCGACCCATTTAATTAAAATTAGGATTTTTCTATTTAGTTTGAACCTAGTTCTGTCCTTTAGTTTGAAAATCAATTCAGAGAGATTTACAAATCCAAATGGAGTGATTGCATATTTGTTAGAAAGATACTGAAAAGATCTATCCAAGCCCGTTCGATTTAATTCAATTAGAGTTAGAGATCTCTCCTAGTAGAAATAACAAGGCAGAAGCTTTTGCACATTCAAACATTTTTATATAATCAACCATGATAGCTTTTGAGTTTATTCCAACTCTCAAAAAGCACATTTAACCATACCTATCTGAATATGTAATAATACTAGGGTTTACATGCAGTGACTTTGGACTAGTACCAAAATAATGCTATATAGGCATTTCTAGTCACTTTAAATCATTAAATAATGAACTTAAACCAAAGTAATTATGAACCAACCCTTAAATTACATTCCCACATGTTAGGATATGTGGTGATGACATGTGTTACATGATCCCTTATTTTAAGTGGAGAATATTAAATCTTAGTTAATTTTTCAATGAGTAGAAATTACTTTTCTAAAATAAAAAGAATGAAGCTATTAATAAAACTTGTGATGACTTGTGATGATAATAGATCATCAAATGTGTGCCTTAGAGTGCTAATTAGACTAGTTAAGTATTGTTTGGTGATTGTGTACTCCGTATATATTTATAGATGATAGTACCGACCAATATTTCGAGGAGGAGGAGTTCTATCAAGAGGAGGAATAAAACTTTAACCACTGCACCAACCAAGGCAAGCTAACACTTGCAGGTATAATGCTTAGCAAGCTAGATGATTGAGAATAGATGCTTTAGGCATGCTTTGGTCATAACCCTTTGACTATTACTTACCCCAAGTATTATTTTCAAGCTTTACTTCCTTTACTTTACCCATAGTCTTTTACTTGTTCTGAAGGTAGCATAAAGAGTATAAAACTTGACCTATTTAGATAACTTTAGATGTCATTCTATGGCATGAGATTGATCCCATCTTTCCACCTTAGTGAACACTCTTAACTTAGTAGTCTAGAGTTAGATAAAAACTTGAGTCACTTTAGATGGGAACACTTGGTGAAAATGAATTGAGAAAACCTTGGAATGCTGAGTCATTCTATTGAAATGTTTTGACATGTGTTGTGAAACACAAATGGTTTATGATGATGAAAATGTTGAGGCATGAGCCTTAGCCCTTTTATAAAACTGATGCCTAGATTCGGATGCGATACCATTCCAAATTTACAGTACAACCACAATACCTGAATTTGGTAAGGCTTAGCCGGAAGTTTATATGCATTAGTATTAGTTCCCTCGTGGGAGAGGTTTGAGCTGAGGCTACCTCTCAATGTTGTCCACCTATGCAGTGCCCAAGATGACAGATGGTCATGGTTTGGAGGCCATGCTAATAGGAGAGGTGCTTATACTAGGGTGTGTAAAGGAAAGGTTATGTTTGATTATCTGCATACTAAGTATGATGATTCAGGGTTATCCCTGACAGATGTATCGAATCTTGTGGTGAAAGTGTACCACCTCTGCAGAGTGTCAAACTATTCGAATAGCCGTGGTCGCGGTTATGGACAGTTGGAATGGCCATACTGTTTCGTTGTCAGATGTTTTCAAAATAACTTATGAAATGAATGATGAATCTTGACTTGACCACAACAGGGTCGTGTTGATGACACTAGCTTCCCAACTTAAGTGATTCTAGAACTTTATTTTATCTTTCTCTGCTTCAGAACTCAGCTTAGGTTTCAAACTTAACTTTATAGTTAAACTTAGAGTTAGCACTTTAACTTAGAACTATACTACTTGTTAGTGGTAGTTTATGAGTACTTAAAGAGTACTCATGGCTTTTGTCCCTGGCTATTCTCATGGCCAGACTATGAAGGAGACTACCAAGATCATGGCCAGCAGGACGACTATGATAACTAGGACTATCTTCCTTCATCAGCATTGCCTGTGCCCCTGAAGATGGACCCCACAGCTACGCTTACCTTTTATTCTGCTGCTTGTTGTATTAAGACTGGATCATGAGATCATTATTTGTGTAAGACCTTATGTATGGTTTGTAATGGAGGATGTACTGTGATATCCAATCTGTTATGTCTTGCAAAAATGGTAATCCTGGGATTGCGATGAATGACATAATAGGCATCTGGGATTAAAAATCCGGGTGTTGAAAAGTTGGTATTAGAGCCATCCTGACCATAGGAGACCCTAGTTAGAATGGACGTCCGAACAAAAACTTAGTTTCAAAACCAAAGTCAATATTTATGAAAAACTATTTCCTCTCTTATCCTTGGGAATTCACTCTTTCTCTAAAATTCATGTCCTCAAATTCTTACATTACTACTTAAAAATTGACACACTTGATCACTTCACTAATTTCCTCATCCTTAATTCTTGTAAATGGAGACTCAGTTCAGCAAGTTCTACCAGTTAGGAAACGGAGGCCAGCTGATCTTCGAGAGGGATCTGGATTCACTGTCGGAGTTATTGGGACGCTCGCATCCGGAGTTTCTTGGAGCTCAACTTCCAGGACCCCTAGGAGGAGATTTGCAGTGGCTGGTCACCGTTAATCTTAGAGGAAGCATCGAAACACCAACGTCCGGGAGAATCCAGTTCTCCGTGAGAGAGAACAACTGGCTAGATGGATTAGCCAAGGCAATGCATGAAGCTCTCGCACGTCTATGTGCCCTTAGCGTCAACCAAATCCAAGGAACCCGGTTTGCTCACTATGCAAGACGTGACTTCATGGGAATGCAAATGGAGATGCCAACTCACCCAGAGCTGAAGCGTCAAGTGGAGAACCTTGACTTCCTGTTGTACGATCGTCAGGAGGAATTGGACAAAACTAGGGAGTTCACCAACCACAACCGTCCCATTTCTGACCAGAAGGCCCAGACTTTCTCACTGCTAGTCAAGGACCGTCAGTCTCTTCGCCTCCAACGCGAGAAGAAGGATCACACCATCGCCCGTCTTTGCAAGAAGGTGGCCGACCTCGAGAAGACTGTCAAGGAGCAGGAAGCTCAGCTTGCAGCCAAGGAGGAAGAAGAGGAGGGTGAAGACATCCAGGGAGACATGGATTCTTACCTCAGCAATGGTGATGACTTCCTGGAGGAGGATGTTGTGGACTTCTACACTGATGATGAGGACTCCGACTTCATCGACGATGAGTAGATGCACTAGAGCACTGTTGTAGCATGAGATATATCGGTCCCACTGTATCGTAGCTTGCAGAATGGTTCTTCAAACCATCTGTTTTCCTTTGTTGTTGTGGTGTGTGTTTGTATCGTGTGCTTGTTTGCATGAATGAAATGGAGTTAGTTGCAAAACCTGAGTCAAACTCAAAGTTTTAGCTTGAAACCAAAACCATGAACCTTAGAACTTTCCCTCTTACCCCTTTATCTACCTCAATCTTCAAATGACTCGTGGAAATCAAGGAGGGAGCAGCTCGTCGCAAAACCCAATGCTGCAAATCTTCAGAATCTCATCACAGATAGAGAAGCGAGCAGGGCAGAACACCAAGCAAATCTAGCAACATTGCAGCAGATCGCCTAGATGGCTCTCAACAACCAAGGGCATGGAAATCAGGATCACCATGGATCCAAACTCAAAAACTTTCAGAATACCAATCCCCCAATCTTCAACCAAGCTGAAAACCCACTAGATACTGATGACTGGCTGCAGACAATGGAAAATAACTTAGAAGTTGCAGGAGTTGATGACAACGAGAAAGTTCTCTTCGCCACCCACTACCTGGCGGGACATGCAAGAGCTTGGTGGACGAGTATCCGCAACATGAACCATGGTCAAGTGATGACATGGGAAGCCTTCAAAATCAAGTTCAGCCGCACCCACGTGCCGCAAGGTCTAGTCACCATAATGAAAGATGAATTCGGGGAATTGAAGAAAGGCAGAATGACTGTGGTAGAGTACTGTGACAGATTCTTGTCGCTTGCCAGATATGCACCTGATGAGATCAACACAGAGGCTAAGAAGAAGGATATATTCTTGAACGGACTGCATGATGAGATGCAGACTGTCCTTGTCAACATCCGCTTCCAAGATCTCAAAGAGCTAGTCGACTCTGCCATTCAGATGGAAGGGAAGATTAACCAGGCAAACGACAACCGCAAATGTCATATGATGCAGCAATCTAGATCCAGCAGTCACCAGAAGTACCGCCCCAACCCCTGATCATGATATGAACCAAGGAACAATCGACCCCCAATGTCTCGCACAAGCTACCCCAACCGTAGCGGAGGCAATGTGAAGTCCAGAGGAAACAATCACAACTCCGGCAACACCAACAATTTCAACCGTCTCCCAAGAACAACAACAACAACACTACACCCAGAACTGGTAGCAATGATGTGCCCGTCGCAGCAAAAGACAAGTCGCAGATCACATATTTCGAGTGTGGAGTGAAGGGTCACTATTCCAATGAGTGTCCCAAGAAGACTGCCGCCACTGCCAATGTGAATGCCCCAGCTCAGCAGCAGCGTCATGTTCAACCAGGGAGAAGGTTTTCCCCAGGGAACCCTCACAACCGCAATGGTCATCTCTTCCACATGAACGCAGAGGAATCCCAAGAAGCGCCAGATGTAGTGTTGGGTATGTTTTCTGTCAACTCAGTTTTAGCAAGAGTGTTGTTTGATTCGGGAGCATCGCATTCATTTGTCACAGAAGAATTTGCATGCACTAGTAATATTCACCCAACCAACTTGAAGCATGTCATGATAGTTCAAATCCCCGGATCAACTACAAAAGCTAGAAAAATTTGCAAAGTTGTACCTATCCGGATACTTGGGATAGATTTTTATGCCAACCTAATTATACTTGGAACCAAAGGATTAGAAGTAGTACTAGGTATGGACTGGATGTCAAGGCATAAAGGAATGATAGACTGTGCTAAGAAAGCCATCACCATGACCAGTACCTCTGGAGTAACAGTAGAGCATATATCTGAAACCTTACCCTGTTAATTCAAGTGCAACAAGAGTATAGCCCTACCCACCGTAGACCAAGTCAGAGTAGTCTTTGAATAGCCCGACATATTCCCAGATGAATTGCCAGGTATGCCCCTGGATAGGATATTGAATTCATTATTGAATTAATCCCCAGAACTGGACCCATAGCCCAGAGACCCTATAGCATGAACCCCTCAGAGTTAGTAGAGTTGAAGAAGCAGTTGGATGCTATGTTGGCAACGGGCTTGATTCAACCAAGCGCTTCGCCATGGAGATCACTAGTGTTATTTGTTGACAAGAAAGATGGAGGCAACCGTCTGTGCACAGATTACAGGAAACTAAATGACATCACCATCAAAAACAAGTACCCCTTGCCAAAGATAGAGGATCTATTTGATCAGTTGACTAGAGCTCAAGTATTCTCAAAGATTGATCTTAGGACCGGTTATCACCAACTTAAGATTCGTGCAACGGATATTCCGAAGACCGCCTTCACTACTCGCTATGGTTTATACGAGTATACGGTTATGTCTTTTGGATTAACCAATGCCCGTGCTTATTTCATGAATCTCATGAATAAGATCTTTATGAATTTCCTAGATAAGTTTGTAGTTGTGTTCATTGACGACATCCTTATCTACTCCAAGTCAGAAGAAGAGCATGAGCAACATTTGAGAATCATCCTAGAAACCCTGAGAGAGCATCGGCTATATGCCAAGTTCAGCAAGTGTGAGTTTTGGCTGAAAGAAGTAGGATTCTTAGGACATATTGTGTCTGCCAGAGGAGTCTCTGTTGATCCCGCCAAGATCAAAGATGTCGAGGAATGGGAAGCCCCAACCACTCAAACCCAAGTCCGTGCATTTCTTGGATTAGCAGCATACTACCGCAAGTTTGTAGAAGGATTCTCGAGCATCGCCTGACCCATGACCCAATTGTTGAAGAAGGACAAGAAGTTTGAATGGACAGACAAGTGTGAATCCAGTTTCCAAGAACTGAAGAAGAGATTGATATTAGCCCCAATCTTGATCATGCCAGACATCAAGAAGCCGTTTGATGTGTATTGTGATGCATCCAAGATTGGTCTCAGATGTGTGTTGATGCAAGAAGGCAAAGTCATCGCGTATCTATCCCGACAACTAAAGCAGCATGAGTAGAACTATCCGACCCATGACCTTGAATTAGCAGCCGTAGTGTTGGCATTGAAGACATGGCGTCATTATCTGATGGGTAATCGCTGTGAGATTTACTCAGATCACAAAAGCTTGAAGTATATTTTCACTCAGAAGGAGCTGAATATGAGGAAAAGGAGATGGATAGAGCTAATCAAGGATTATGACCTTGACATTCACTACCACCCCGGCAAAGCCAATGTGGTTGCGGATGTTCTTAGCAGATTATCGTGTAGGCTAAACACCATGATCAAGGAGAAGCAACCAAGTTTGTATGAAGAGTTGGAGCAGTTCAGAACTGAATTAGTTAGCAAGAGATTCTTAGCTAGCATTAAACTTCAAACCACTTTGATTAGCCAAATCAAGGAAGCCCGAAAGGGAAATGAAAGTATCGACGGAATCAAACGTCGTCTTGGTATAGGAAAGGTACCTGGATTCACTGAAGACGAAGGAGTGCTGTGGTACAAAGGACGTATCTGTGTGCCAGCAGATTCAGAGCTGAAGCAAGTTATCATGAAGGAAGCTCATGATACTCTTTATTCTATCCACCCCGGAGGAACAAACATGTATCAGGATTTGAAAGAGCAATTTTGGTGGCACAAGATGAAGAGAGAATTCGGAAGCTACATCGCCAAGTGTGACATCTGTCAAAGAGTCAAAGTAGAGCATCCGAGACCTGCAGGACTGTTGCAACCATTGTAGATTCTGGAATGGAAATGGGATTCCGTCGGAATGGACTTTATCACCGGTTTGCCTACTTCCAGTAGGGAAATGACTCAATCTGGTTGATAGACCGTCCAAGGTAGCTCACTTTATCCCTGTCAAGACTACCTACCAGAGTTCGAAGCTAGTAGAACTGTATATTGCTAGAATTGTTAGTCTACATGGAACCCCCAAGACCATAGTATCAGATCGAGGAACCCAATTTACCTCGAGATTTTGGCAGAAAGTTCAGGAAGGATTAGGAACCAAGTTGAATTTTAGCACCGCGTATCACCCGCAAACGGATGGACAGCCTGAGAGAGTCAACCAGATCCTAGAGGATATGTTCAGATCTTGTGTGTTGGAATACGGATCAAAATGGGAAGACTGCCTGCCTTTCGCAGAATTCTCATATAACAATAGTTATCAAGCTAGTTTGGAGATGGCACCATTTGAGTTCCTATATGGAAGAAAGTGCCGTACCCCTTTGAATTGGTCGCAAGTAGGAGAGAGTCAGATCTTTGGTCCCGACATTCTCCAAGAAGCCGAAGAGAAGGTTCACAAAGTCCATGAGCACCTCAAGACCGCCCAATCCAGACAGAAGAGTTATGCTGACAAGAGAAGGGGAGACCTGACTTTCAATGTCGGAGATTTTGTATATCTCAAGGTTTCACCATTGAAGGGAACCCAATGCTTTAGTCTAAAAGGAAAGTTAGCCCCCAGATATATTGGACCCTTCAAGGTTCTAAATCATCGAGGAGAAGTATCATATCAACTGGAACTACCTGAAGAGATGTCAGCCATCCACAATGTGTTCCATATCTTGTTACTTCGCAAATGCCTGGAAGTGCCGGAGAAGACTGAAGTTTTCAAGAACATCGATCATCGAGCTATTGAAATCAACAATGACCTGACATATCATGAAGTGCCCATCTGTTTCCTAGAAGAAGCTTACAGAACCACCAGGACCAGGAGTATCAACTTTCTCAATATTCAATGGAGCAACCATACCGAAGAAGAAGCAACTTGGGAGCGAGAAGATTACATTAGGACAGAGTTCCCAGATCTCTTTAGTTCCTAGTTTTCTTTTGTAAATCTCGGGACGAGATTTTGTTTAAGGGGGAAGGTTTGTAACATCCCAAAACTTCAATCCAAGGTTATTAAGATCCAAATCATCAAAATTAGGGTTAACAAAAACTTTTCCAATTTAAAATTATTAAAGCATTCATATGTGTGTGCATCTAAATAGGAGTTGTTTTGAATTGCCATGATTAAGTGATCCATTACTTGTAAAATGATTCTTAGGTGAAATAAACATCATCTGGATCATTTCCAAACAAATTCCAAAGAAAAACAAATCAAAATGAATAAAAGAAGAGAATGGTCATTTGTGCCATTTTAATCAACATGCCTATTTTGGCTATTCCTAGTACTCAATTCTTAACGGAAATAAATGTCGATATTTCACCCCTTGCTAGTACATGTAATGATGTACCAAGGCCCCCTTTGTGATTTGCCAAAAACTTTCAAACACTAAATTTAAATGGCATTTGCAAAATGAATCTAGTACATATGGGAAGATCCCACTAGTTCAAAAACCACTCAAATGAGCTTTATTTTCAAAACCCAAGCAACCACAGATGATCAAGCTTATGACTAACACACCCACCAAAAATATTTTCAAAATTCAAAAGTAAATCTCTTGCGGCCATTTCCACAAACACTTGGCAGGCAGAGATTACACCTAGTATTTAGCTTGCTGTTTTCTACAGGGTTTTGCCCCCATTTGACCTCAAATCACTCCCTCTGTCTCCACTTGATCCAACCAGGCCATTACCACCCCATCCCTACCCCCTAGCAGCAATGCCATGCCACCCCGAGCACAAAGTCGCCGGCCTAACTTGCCATCGCCGCAGCAGACCACCCCTCTCTCTCTCGCCATGTCCATGAGCTAGCCCAGACCTCACCGCCACCCTTTGTCCCCTCCCAGAGCACAACCGAGCCGTGGACCACCCGCAGCGCGCCGTGCCCAGAGTGTCTGCACCATGCTGAGCATGCGCCAGAGTGCCGCGCCTGACACACATGCACACGCCGCCCCTCGGCCGTAGCCCGTGCTCACCGCTTCACCACGACCCATGGAGCCCCCTAGGCATGCCCGTTCGCCGCCCTTTGCACCACAGCCACCGCACGCCATGAAGACCGCCGCCTCTGCTGCTTAGAGCGTGAGAACCACCCGACCAAACGCCACTGTTGCTAAGCCCGCATTTAAGCCCTAGAGCACTGCCAGGAGACCGCGCATCGATCACCGCTCGCAGCCATGCCGCTAGTAGCCCGTAGCCATGTCGCCACCATCTCCTGGCCATGCTGCGTTGTCCTGTCGTCGAGCCTATAAAAGGAGGCCACCCCCAGCCTCATTCTGCACACCACTCACCTCCCCTCTTGCCACTGATCAGTCCCCACTTCTCCTCGGAGGCACTCGAGCTCGTAGTCTCCAGACTTTCACCGAAGCTGGCCGCCTCTAGAGGAGAAGGGCCCCGCTGATTGTGACCACCCCCGGAGCTGTCTCGACCACCCCTGAGCTCGCCGTCATCCACCAGTTTGTTTGCCCGCTTCGCCGTCATCGCTGGAGCCCTGGTACGCCCCCTGAGCACCCCCACCGATCCGCTAGGGTTAGACCTTGCCGGCGACATGTCCGTCGTTGACGACGAGCCCCAGCCGTCGATCCTAGTTCTAATCTAATGGCCCACATCACCCCATACCGCTTCGAGTGTAATGAGCCGCTGACCGGTGGACCCCCTGTCAGCTATGCCCCGAGCCACGAGGTCACCGGCCGCCTGCTAGCTTCCCACACCCATTTAATTCAAATTAGGATTTTTCTATTTAGTTTGAACCTAGCTCTGTCCTTTAGTTTGGAAATCAATTCAGAGAGATTTACAAATCCAAATGGAGTGATTCCAATTTTGTTAGAAAGATACTGAAAAGATCTATTCAAGCCTATTGGATATAATTCAATTAGAGTTAGATATCTCTCCTAGTAAAAATAACAAGACATAAGATTTTGCACATTCAAACATTTTTATAAAATCAACCATGATAGATTTTGAGTTGATTCCAACTCTCAAAAATCACATTTAATCATACCGATTTGAATATGTAATAATATTAGGGTTTACATGTAGTGACTTTGGACTAGTACCAAAATAATGCTATATAGGCATTTCTAGTCACTTTAAATCATTATGTAATGAACTTAAACCAAAGTAATTATGAACCAACCCTTAAATTACATTCCCACATGTTAGGATACGTGGTGATGACATGTGTCCACATGATCCCATATTTTAAGTGGAGAATATTAAATCTTAGTTAATTTTTCAATGAGTAGAAATTACTTTTCTAAAATAAAAATAATGAAGCTATTAATAAAACTTGTGATGACTTGTGATGATAATAGATCATCAAATGTGTGCCTTAGAGTGCTAATTAGACTAGTTATGTATTGTTTGGTGATTGTGTACTCCATATGTATTTATAGACGATAGTACCGACCAAGCTTTCGAGGAGGAGGAGTTCTATCAAGAGGAGGAAGAAAACTTCAACCACTGCACCAACCAAGGCAAGCTAACACTTGCAAGTATAATGCTTAGCAAGCTAGAATGAAGCTAGATGATTGAGAAAAGATGCTTTAGGCATGCTTTGGTCATAACCCTTTGACTATTACTTACCCTAAGTATTATTTTCAAGCTTTACTTCCTTTACTTTACCCAAAGTCTTCTAATTGTTTTGAAGGTAGCATAAAGAGTATAAAACTTGACCTATTTAGATAACTTTAGATGTCATTCTATGGCATGAGATTGATCCCATCTTTCCACCTTAGTGAACACTCTTAACTTAGTAGTCTAGAGTTAGATAAAAACTTGAGTCACTTTAGATGGGAACACTTGGTGAAAATGAATTGAGAAAACCTTGGAATGCTGAGTCATTCTATTGAAATGTTTTGACATGTGTTGAGAAACACAAATGGTTTATGATGATGAAAATGTTGAGGCATGAGCCTTAGCCCTTTTATAAAACTGATGGTTGGATTCGGATGCGATAGCATTCCAAATTTACCGTACAACCACAATACCTGAATTTGGTAAGTCTTAGCCGGAAGTTTATATGCATTAGTATTAGTTCCCTCGCGGGAGATGTTTGATCTGAGGCTACCTCTCAATGTTGTCCACCTATGCAGTGCCCAAGATGATAGATGGTCATGGTTGGGAGGCCATGCTCATAGGAGAGGTGCTTATACTAGGGTGTGTAAAGGAAAGATTATGTTTGATTATCTGCATACTAAGTATGATGATTCAGGGTTATCCCTGACAGATGTATCGAATCTTTTGGTGAAAGTGTACCACCTCTGCAGAGTGTCAAACTATTCGAATAGCCGCATCCGTGGTTATGGATAGTTGGAATGGCCATACTGTTTCGTTGTCAGATGTTTTCAAAATAACTTATGAAATGAATGATGAATCTTGACTTGACCACAACATGGTTGTGTTGATGACACTAGCTTCCCAACTTAAGTAATTCTAGAACTTTATTTTATCTTTATTTGCTTTAGAACTCAGCTTAGGTTTCAAATTTACTTTATAGTTAAACTTAGAGTTAGCACTTTAACTTAGAACTATACTACTTGTTAGTGGTAGTTTGCGAGTACTTAAATAGTACTCATGGCTTTTGTCCCTGGCTATTCTCATGGCCAGACTATGAAGGAGACTACCAGGATGATGGCCAGCAGGACGGCTATGATAACTAGGACTATCCTCCTTCGTCAGCATTGCCTGTGCCCCTGAAGATGGACCCCACCGCTACGCTTACCTTTTATTCCGCTGCTCGTTGTATTAAGACTGGATCATGAGATACTTATTTGTGTAAGACCTTATGTATGGTTTGTAATGGATTATGTACTGTGATATCCAATCTGTTATGTCTCGCAAAAATGGTAATCCTGGGATTGCGATGAATGACATAACAGGCATCTGGGATTAAAAATCTGGGTGTTGACAAGTTCATTGCATGTGTGTTCGTTTCATGAACCACATGGATCCATTAGAGTTCATTGCATGTGTGTTCTTTTCATAAACCACATGGATCCACCAGTGTCATTGGATGTGTTTTTTTTCATAAACCACGTGGATCCACCAGTGTCATTGCATGTGTGTTCTTTCCATAAACTACAACTAGAGTGATTGCATGTGCGTTCTTTTCAGAAACCACATGGATCCACCAGTGTCATTGCGTGTGTGATATTTTCATAAACCACATGGATCCACTAGAGTTCATTGCATGTGTGTTCTTTTAATAAAGCACATGGATCCACCAGTGTCATTACATGTGTGTTCTTTTCATAAACCACCACTAGACTCATTGGATGTGTGTTCTTTTCATAAACCAGATGGATCCACCAGTGTCATTGCATCTATGTTCTTTTCATAAGCCACCACTAGAGTCATTTCATGTGTGTTCTTTTCATAAACCACCACTAGATCGAGTCATTGCATGTTTGTTCGTTTCATAAACCACTATGGATCCACTAGAGTCATTGCATGTGTGTTCTTCTCCTAAACCACCACTACAATTCATTGCATGTGTGTTCTTTCAATAAACCACATGGATCCACTAGAGTTCACTAAATGTGTGTTCTTTTCATAAACCACATGGATCCACCAGGGTCATTGGATGTGTGTTCTTTTCATAAACCACATCCAGAGTCATTACATGTGTGTTCTTTTCATAAACCACATGGATCCACTAGTGTCATTGCATTTGTGTTCTTTTCAAAAACCACATGTATCCACTAGTGTCATTGCATGTGTGTTCTTTTCATTAACCACATCAGTCATTGCATGTGTGTTCTTTTCATAAACCACATGGATCCACTAGAGTTCATTACATGTGTGTTCTTTTCATAAACCACATGGATCCACTAGTTTCATTGGATGTGTGTTCTTTTCATAAACCACATGGATCCACCAGTGTCATTGCATGTGTGTTCTTTGCATAAACCTCCACTAGAATTATTGCATGTGTGTTCTTTTCATAAACCACATCTAGAGTCATTGCATGTGTGTTCTTTTCATAAACCACATGGATCCACCAGTGCCATATGAATTCACGGAACTCCGGAGCATGAATTCTTACGCCGGTGCTTTTTTCATCACAGACAGATACGGGTATGTCCTCTCGACTATGTGTGGTGCTGCTCATGGAGATGTCCAGCTGCAGCACTCCGCACGGACCCTAGAGATGCATCCCACCGTTATAGGCCCTATTCTGGGTTGCGAGTTCCCAGAGAATCATTTTTACCTCGTTGAGTCCGATGGAGAGCTGTTGTTTGTTGTGAGTGGACAGGTCTATGGCGGCAGGCCGGTTGTTTACCGGGTTGATACCCAGAACTGTGTCCTTCAGTCGGTCAGAGTCATCAGAAGTTGTGCTTTCTTCGTTGCTGACAGTTAGTGCGTCTACTTTAACAGCGTCAGTGTATCCACGGTGCAGGCATGTAGCATATACTATGCATACCTATCCGATATTAGACCTTACAACTTTGAGGCTCTTGAGTGGGAAGAGGAGACAATGGTTGTATATGGAAGTGGTCGCCAAATTTGGTAAAATGCATGGTTGGATCTGGGATGATCCCACGCCTGCGCGTACTCTAGTTCGGTGTGCCTATGGGGGAACAAGTGACATACCTAGGTCCATTGTCATCAGGGAACCTCAAAGGTATGGGGGCACGGTGGTTTCCTGGAGTGTGCCACTTTATATTATTACAAGTGATCCTACTGATATTCTGCCTGGGGATGAGTCACCTGAACCTGCTAATGGGAACCCACATCCTCAGTTCATGGTTGGTCGTATCCCACCCCCTGACAACTTGGTCCCCCTGCTGATAACTGGGGTCCACCTGCTGATCATGGGAACTAGGATGCTTGGCACAATGAAGAGGCTGCTGACAATGTGGTTCGTGATGCGGCTCCTGGCTAGGGTGCCCCACTACTACAGAATTTACCTGCTCATCCTCAGCAACCTCAGTTCACTGTCTCCTTTCAGTTCTCTGCCAGTTCTTCTTCCTTTGTTCAGGTGATTCCTGGAGCTGGCCATGTGCAGGAGATGCTTGTCCAACAGAATGCTGGAAGTGTTGAGCTGATTCTCATTGAAGATATCACTGATGACCCTGAGGAGGTGGAGATGGCTCCTGTCTCTTTTGGCAATCCTGGGCCTGCTTCTGCTGAAGACCAATCTCTTGCAATTGTCCATTACTCCTATCCCACTTTTCCTTTCTCTCTGATCAAGGCTGCCAATGTTTGTAAGGTTTAGTTGGCTCTCCAAGGGTCTGGCTCTTCTCTGTTGGAAAATGTTGGTTCACAGTCTGAATCTGCAGCTATGCTACTTGATTCCTCTGTTGGTCAGAGCCCACAGTGCAATAAAAGGAAAGGCAGAGCCAATAAAGTGGGACCTTCTTCCGAAGCAGAAGTTAGGAGGAGCACTAGGCAGGCTGTTCTCAGAGATGGACACAGGTTGGAGCCAATGAGGGACATGCCTACTCCAAAGAAGAAGCCTAGGTCCAAGGATCAAGTCACTCCCTTTACTCCAATCAAAACACTATAGAAGGTTGGTATTGAGCTGGAGATGCCTGAGGAAGACCTCACTGTGGAGAAGCTTATGGCTAATCTAGATGCTGCAAAACCCTCCAAGGCTTAATGATTATTTTCCTTTATATGTCCTCCTGGTCACTTGTTGGGACCTACACTATATTTTATCTGTCACTGTTCTGAACCATGTCCTATTACTGGTGTGTTTGCTTGTCATGAGACTCTGTAATATGTGGGATCTATGTCTTCTACCTTGCCATATGTTTTGGTTTCTTTTGGGATTTGATTTGCTCTTCCCATCATACTATGCTTTCATATTTCCCAATGGATAGTTCACCCCAAAGGCTTTTTGACTGGCTTGTGCTGGACGAGAATGTTAGAGGGTTGAATGACAAACACAAAAGGCTGGCAGTTTATAATAAAATTGATGAAAGTAATTGTGTTATAGTTTGCCTACAAGAAACTAAGTGTGAAAGCTTTGATCACTCTTTTATCAGAAGTTTTTGCCCCAAAAGATTTGACAGATTTGTCTATTATCCTTTGGTGGGTGCCTCTGGGGGATTGATTGTCTTGTGGAATAGTGCTATTTTGGAGGGACAACTCCTAGAAATTCATAGATCTGCTATTAGAGTCTGCTTTACCTCCAGACACTCTAATCAATACTGGACTCTGGTTAATGTTTATGGTCCTTGTCAGGGGTTGGATAGGGATAATTTTGTTCAATGGTTACAAAATCTAGACATCCCTCATCATGAGAATTGGCTTATTTTGGGAGATTTTAACTTCATGAGGTCTGTGGAAAACAGAAACAAGGAAGGGGCTGATATGAATGATATCTTTGTCTTTAATGAGATTATTAGTTATCTGGGGCTCATTGAACTTCCTCTCAAAGGAAGGGCTTTCACCTGGTCCAATATGCAATCTCAGCCACTTCTGGAACAATTAGAGTGGTTTTTCACTAGTTGTCAATGGTCCCCTAGTTACCCCAACACCATGGTTCACCCCCTTGGTAAATCTACTTCTGATCATGTGCCTTGTGTTGAGTCAATTGCTACAAAGATCCCAAAGGCTAAAGTCTTTAGGTTTGAGAATCATTGGATACAGCAGCCTGGTTTCCTTGATCTGGTAGAAGAGGTTTGGAAAGGGCCTATTAAAGCTAGCTCTTCTGCTGCAATAATTACTGTTAAACTTAAAAGTCTGGGATTTGAATTGAAAAGATGGGGGAAGAACATCTCACATACAAAGACCGTCATTGATAAATGCAACCATGTGATCCTACTCCTGGACCAACTTGAAGAGGAAAGGGACTTGAGTCCTCCAGAATTCAATTTCCGAAACTTGGTCAAATTACACTTGAAAAAACTCCTTCTCATTCAGTCTAATTATTGGAAATCTAGGTGTACCATTAGATGGTTCAAGCTTGGGGGAGAAAATACCAAATTCTTTCACTCTAAGGCTACTGAAAGGTGTAGGAACAATGCCATTTCCTCAATCAAGGATGAGAATGGTAATCCACTTGTGCATCACCATGATAAGGCTAATGCTTTTTGGTTAAGCTTCAAGATAAGAATGGGAATGTGTATACCTACTGCATCCCCTTTTGATCTCAACTCTCTTCTTCACCCTGTGGACGATTTTGATTTAATGGACCCTCTGGTTGCTCCTTTTTCTATTGAGGAAATTGAGAATATTGTGAAATTTTTGAAGATTAACAGAGCCCCGGGCCCGGATGGTTTTAATGGGCTCTTCCTCAAAAAATGTTGGCACATTGTGAAGGATGATTTCATTAATCTTTGTCACGATTTTTATTCGAGGAAGGCTTCTCTTTACAGTATTAATGGCTCCTTCATCACCTTGGTTCCCAAAGGACAGAACCCTGAAACCACCAGTGACTTCAGGCCCATCTCTCTAACCAACACCTGTCTTAAATTCCTTACCAAGTTGGCTGCTAATAGATTGTAGGGGGTCATTAAAAAGACTATTCATGCTAATCAGTTCATTAAAGACAGAACCATCCAAGATTGCCTTGCCTGGTCTTTCGAATTTATTCATCAATGCCAGCAATCCAAGAGGAAAATTGTGATTCTCAAAATTGACTTTGAAAAGGCTTTTGATACTTTGGATCATGATGCTATTATTCAAATTATGAGAGCTAAGGGGTATCCTGAACTTTTTCTCTCCTGGGTTAGAGAAGTTTTATCCTCTGGTTCCTCTTCTGTTCTTTTAAATGGGGTACCATGGAGAGTTTTCCATAGTAAGAGGAGGGTCAGACAAGGTGATCCTTTATCCCCTCTCCTTTTTGTTCAAGGTGCTGATCTGCTGCAAGTTTTGGTCAATTTTGCCTATCAAAGAGGCATACGTCAGAGGTGTAGTGACCTCGGATCGGTAAGGATCCTAAGTCCCTGTGATTAACATGCTAGTCCCTGGATCAATAGCTAGCACTCACAGTCGATGAAATATCATGTAAAACCCAAGTCTTTATTACATGAATCGAATAATCCAGAGTTTACATTATTACAACAGAAGCGATATAAATACAACTCGGAGTCCCATCAATGCCACAGGTAGGTTGAGTGAAGACCCGCGATCCTAGCGCACCTTTCAACGATCTCTGAAATTCTGCACATGAAATGTCCAGCCAACAAGTTGGGTCAATACTTTGAATATATTGGCAAATTACACCAAGGAAGGAAAGACTAACTCTACATGCAAGGCTAGTTTAGGCTTTGGAGTTCATTTGCATAAAGCTTGTTTTCTTAAGTAGGGAGAAAAGAAGATTGTCCTACTTTGTAAACATTTGCTTAGATAAAATAAGGTCGAGTGGCACACGAGGATATTACGCACCAAGTGTCCAAACAACCAAACACTTGGATATTACGCACCAAGCGTCACTTGGATATTACACACCAAGTTCCCAAATTCCCACCCATTAGCGATATTACGCACGCCATGGGGTTTCAAAACTTTTTTTTAGAAAAGAGAGAGGAAGATCCTTCAGAGGCTCCATCCTTCAGACGCTCATTGTTGTTCTGTTACCGTGAACACGGCTGATCGATCAGATTGCAATACTCTCGAGAGTTTGTGCACTTTACCCACAATCCACGATCAAGTCCTTTTACAGACAAGACCATGGCGAGGCTTTCCCTTAGTAGCCCCTCTACCTTCCGGATCCAACCGTGCCCAGAATCCTCCAAATGTTGGTACCCAGGTGAGGTTTCCCACTAAGTACTAGGCCAAGACAGAGACCATAATGTATTGTGGTTGCACTGGAAGCTTCTGAATTTTGAAACATGGCAGACTTCTTTGATTCCTGGGCGGCCGTCCTCCACCAAAATCACACTCGTTGACCCGACAACCATTCCGCCCAGAAGAAAACTTAGTTTTATTTTGAAGTGGATTTGAGAAGAAAAGTTTGCTCTAGAGAGCCTTTATACTTAGAAAATTTCTTTGTCTTTCGAACCCCCCAACGGTACTTTGTATATATAGCATAGCAAGCAATACTTAGCAAAAACAGGGGTAACCTATTGGGATGGGAAAACCTAAGTATAGAGCTACTCATGGCATACTACAAAATCATCGCACTTGCAAAATAATACTGAGGAAAAATTCTACTAGATCATCCTACACATGCACACTACAGAATTTTTGAAGATCACATGCATAGAATCAAAACTGGGACAAAATTATGAACAAGTGGTGTAACTTGCCTTATGTTGATAATATGGGTGTTGATTGTATTTCTCCGCAGCAATCGCACTCTCCGAACAATCTAATACGAGGACAAAGTAGTTCCAATCAAAACAATTGCAAACGTAGCAAACACAACAGGGATGATCGAAAACATGCATGACGATTTAACATGACACAATGGTTATAATTAGTTTTATGAACATTAATAATTCATATGATGCATCTATGAGTTCATTTAATGCAATAGGGTACTTGTTATTAATAATTACTTGCCATTATAAGGGTTTTAATAGTTCTGTTGAAACTTCTGTATTAATTTCCGTATTAAATTTGTATCTAAAGTGTATTAGATAGAGGGCATTAGTACTAACCAGCAGCAATTGGATTCAACTTTATCGGAGTTATAAATCTTTTCTTATGATTTAAGTAGTGTTTAATGGAGTTTAAATCATTTAAACAATTTCTGTTTTCTAAAATTCAAACTAAATACATATCTATAATCTACATGAAAATGTGATTCCAGAGACATATTATTCATATTTTTCTGAGTTATAAATTATTTACTATGAATTTAATACTCTAAAAGTCCATTAAAACTATTTAAATCACTACAGCAATTTTACACTACAAAATTTGGATCTAACAGCATATTAATGTTTTATATGAAATTATGAATCCATAGACACTTTATTTGTATTTTTAGGATCTACAGATAATTTACTATGATTTATTATGTCTAAAAAGCTCATTAAACCATTTAATTTATTACAGTAAATATGTTCTGTAAAAGTTATATCTAATCTTGTCTTATTATTCTACACAATTTGATGAATCCAACCATATATTATTTATAATTTTTGGACATGTATTCAATTTTATATGAATTTTACAAGATTGGACATAATTCTGGCTATTTTAAATATTAAAATTATATAACTTCATGGCCGGCTCTCGACTGTGACCGACTGCAGATGACGAGCACGCTGACTGGCGGACACGCATAAAGCGAAACTGTTGGACGATACCTACCCTTCGTGGATTCGTTTTCTCGACCGCCGATGGAAATCCGTCCGATGGAAGCTTCCTGGTTAGGGTCGACAGCGGCGGGGGTGGTCAACGACGACGATGAACGGCTCGGACGGTGGCAGTTGACGGCGTTCCGGCGAGCTCCCAGGACGTTGGAGTGGACGACAGGGTGCATCGTGTTACCACGGTCTCGCGGGTACCCTCAGTGACCTCCCTTGCTTCCTTGAGCGATAGAGACGGTTGGATGGAGCTCCGCGGCGCATGTGGTACTCCGGCGACGAATTCTGCGGCCTACGGGGTTCCTGCGAGAAGGAAAACGGAACAGGGTGAAGCGGTTCTCCAAGGAGAAGGGATCTAGGGAGAGGAGAGGGCACGGGGTGGACCAGACCGTGCTCTACCTCGAGCTCCCGTGGGCAACAATGGCGCGGCGTCGGCGAGATCCGAACAGGCTAAGGGCTAGGGTTTTCGAGGTGTTTCGAAAGGGGTAAAAGGACGCGGGGGGGTTAGATGATTTATATGGGGCGGATTCATGCAGAAGGGGCAAGGATTTCAACCGGAATCGATCGGGTTTGAAAAAGGGGCGGCATCGTGCTCATCGCAGTCTCCTGTCGAGAGGTGGAAGAAGATGGGGTGGGCCATACCTGTCGGTGACAGAGAAGGAGGGAGGGCCGGTGGCTGCTGCTGTTGTGATGGGCCGGCCTTGGGCCGCCGCGGTTGGTTGCTTGCTACTGCTGCGCGGTAGGGAAGCGGAGATGCCTTGTGGCGGAGCTGGTGGGCTGGGTTAGGTTAGTTTTTTTTTTTCTGTAGTCTTTTACTTTTATTCTTTTCTGTTTTTCCTTTATAACTTTTGTTTTATAGCAGCAAAATGACTCAAATAAATTTCTGTTGTTTTCTAAAATTGATATCTGTAGGTATACATCACTTATGAATTCTATTTCTTAATTGTTACTATGGACAAATCCATAGCTCAAGGGTTGTACTTAGAATGGGAAAATCCCATTTAGGGTTTTGATTTTTCTTTTAGGCAATACTAAATTTTTCTTAGGGTTTATATGCAATGATGGTCATGCATGCTTAATGATTCTGAATTTTTGAAATCTTGCACTCCAATTCTACAATCCATAAACAATCCATGCCCTTTTTCCTATATGGCTACTTAGGTCTTAACAAAAGAATATAAGATTTTGAAATCATGGTTGAGAGGATTTTCTATTCAAAAAGTTTCTTCTCTTTGAGAATTTTCAACAAAGTCAAACCATCAATCAAACTTATTTATTTATTTCACATTCCAAAAATTAGGAGAATTTTGGGATGTGACAAGAGGCCTATCCCTATTGAGGGTGACTACCCTATAATACAATATGCTAATGACACTATCATTGTCTTGCCTGCTGACTCTGGACAGATCTATGCTTTCAAGGAAATTCTACAACAGTATTCTGTCTTCACTGGATTAAAGGTCAACTTTCATAAATCCTCCATGATACCCATTACTCTATCTAAGGAGGAGGTAATCCAGTATGCCACTGAATTTGAATGCAATCTGAGTAAAATGCCTTTCACTTATTTGGGTTTACCTATGGGTATCACTAGACCCATAATCAAAGATCTAACTCCCTTAATTGATAGACTTGAGAGAAGATTGAATGCTACCTCCTCTTTCCTCTCTTATGGAGACAGATTAGTCCTGGTTAATTCTGTTCTTTCCTCTTTACCCACCTACTTCATGCTCACCCTTCAGCTACCTATTGGAGTAATTAATGTGGTGGATAGAGGAAGAAGGCACTATTTATGGATAAAGAAAGACAAAGATAAGATTCACCCTTTGGCAGCTTGGGACATAATTTGCAAACCAAAGTGTAAAGGTGGACTCGGAATTATTGATCTGAAGGTTCAAAATACAGCCCTTCTCATGAAGCATCTCCATAAGTTTTATAATAATGATGATACACCTTGGGTGTAGCTAGTTAGAAACTCTTACTATTACAATAGTGTGCCTCGTGCTACAAGACTAGTGGGTTCCTTTTGGTGGAAAGATGTCTCTAAATTGACTGATAACTATAGGGCCATCACTAGGTGTGAGGTGGGTTCTGGCTCTTCAATCCTTCTATGGTCTGACCTTTGGCACAACCAACATTTGTCTCTGAGATTCCCGAGACTTTTCACCTTTGCTAAGGACAAATTCCAATCGATCATGGAATATAAACAATTAGGCAATATTTTGGATGGCTTTCATCTCTCTCTTTCCATTCAGGCCCACCAGGAATTATTAGAAATGCAGAAGATGGTCCAGTCCATTAATGTGGATGAACACTTGAGTGACAAGTGGATTTGTACTCTTGGCAAAGGCAATTTTAAACCAAGTATTATTTACAAACAACAGTTTGAGCATATTGATAACCATCCTCCTTCTATTTGGATCTGGAAAAGCAAATGCACTTCGAAGCTTAAGTTTTTTGCCTGGCTCATTTTACACGAAAGAATCAATACAAAGGATATGCTAATCAGAAGGAATTGGCAGGTGACAAATGATCACAGCTATATCCTCTGCAATGATCTTGTGTTAGAGGACTGGAGGCACCTGTTCTTTAACTGTGTTTATAGTACCCATATTTGGAATTATCTACAGATTCCATGGTACCCTGGGGACCTTGAGGAAACCATCTGTTGGGCCAAGAAAATCTTCAAAGGACCTTGTTTCTTTTAGGTGGTTATCATCACTTGCTGGTGTATTTGGAAACAAAGGAATGGTTGGATCTTCAATGTAATTAGGCCCACCTTCCGGGGATGGAAGGCCATTTTCTTCCAGGAAGTCACCTTGCTTAAGCATAGAGTGAAAACCTCAGATATTCCGATTTTATCTAGATGGATTGACAATCTCTTGTAATGCATTGTATTTTCCTTTGTAAAAAGGTTTCTCTCCTCTGTAAATATTTCGCTTTTTTAATAAAATGTGGCTATGGGGGATCCCTCACAGTAATTTCTTAAAAAAAATGGTTGTATATGGGTATGGAGTAGGAGGATTATGGATCAATTACCGTCCTTTGGAACACGTAATATTGCTGGTGGAGTATTGCAGAATTTACGAGCATTCTGAGCTAGAGATTTTGCCGCCTTATGACGAGGATGGTAACAACCACTACGATTACTACGACGGCTATCCGTCAGATTGATGGATCGTGTGGGTCTGCTCCTGATGTATTCTCTTCAGGTCAGCTCTTTGTGTGTTCAGTTTTTTTGTAGTGGACGTCTATGAATTATGCAAGTTCTATGCGGTGCCTGTGTAATACAATGGATGTTCTCCCTATTTCCAGAATATCGTGTGTTGTACCTCTTACAATTTAACTGTTTTTTCATGTTCGTGTAGTAATTCCGATACATGCTGGGTTTGTAAAAATCCTGAAACAACTTACAACTATGAATTACAGCAGATTATTACAATCCTCAGTAAACTTGACAGTAATAAAATGAGGCATAAAATTTGCACTCGCACTAAACACAACCGAAATTGCAACCAGCCTAAACAATATCTAAACCTAGATCACACATACTGTAAACAGCGGTAACTCACTCGCAATTAGCCAGAACTACGTCTTCCTCAATAGTAGGATCTTCCATCCTCCGTGTTGCTCAGCTCGTCATCAGTGGAGGCGGGCTAGAGCCTCACAACGGCGGCGGAGGCATGCGGCATTGGAGGCGCAGCAACTTGGCGCTAGAAGTAAAATGTCCGAAGAGATCGTTCATCTTGGAGGGTGGATTTCGACGCCGCTGGTGCTAGGGAAAGAGGTTGCAGCATTGGCGCTCGCATCACAGACATATTACTGACATGTAATGTCATTGCATGTGTGTTCTTTTCATAAACCACAGCTAGTGTCATTGCATGTGTGTTCTTCTTGTAAACACATGGATCCACTAGTGTCATTGCATGGGTGTTCTTTTCATAAACCACATGGATCCACTAGAGTTCATTGCATTTGTGTTATTTTCATAAACCACAACTAGAGTCATTGCATTTGTGTTCTCTTCAAAAACCACATGGATCCACTAGTATCATTGCATTTGTGTTCTTTTCATAAACCACAGCTAGAGTCGTTGCATGTGTGTTCTTTTCACAAACCACATGGATCCAATAGTGTCGTTGAATGTGTGCTCTTTTTCTAAACCACATATGCATCCACTAGAGTCATTGCATGTGTGTTCTTCTCCTAAACCACCACTAGAGTCATTGCATGCGTGTTATTTTCATAAACCACATGGATCCACCAGTGTCATTGGATGTGTGTTCTTTTCATAAACCACATGGACCACCAGTGTCATTGCATGTGTGTTCTTTTCATAACCACATGGATCCACCAGTGTCATTGCATATGTGTTCTTTTTATAAACCACCACTAGAGTCATTGCATGTGTGTTCTTTTCACAAACCACATGGATCCACTAGTGTCATTTCTTGTGTGTTGTTTTCATAAACCACCACTAGAGTCATTGAATGTTTGTTCTTTTCATAAACCACATGGATGCACCGGTGTCATTACATGTGTGTTCTTTTCATAAACCACCACTAGAGTCATTGCATGTGTGTTCTTTTCACAAACAACCACTAGAGTCGTTGCATGTGTGTTCTTTTCACAAACCACATGGATCCACTAGTGTCATTGAATGTGTGCTCTTTTTCTAAACCACATATGCATCCACTAGAGTCATTGCATGTGTGTTCTTCTCCTAAACCACCACTAGAGTCATTGCATGCATGTTATTTTCATAAACCACATGGATCCACCAGTGTCATTGGATGTGTGTTCTTTTCATAAACCACATGGACCACCAATGTCATTGCATGTGTGTTCTTTTCATAAACCACATGGATCCACCAGTGTCATTGCATGTGTGTTCTTTTTATAAACCACCACTAGACGCATTGCATGTGTGTTCTTTTCATAAACCACATGGATCCACTAGTGTCATTTCCCGTGTGTTGTTTTCATAAACCACCACTAGAGTCATTGAATGTGTGTTCTTTTCATAAACCACATGGATCCACCAGTGTCATTCCATGTGTGTTCTTTTCAGAAACCACCACTAGAGTCATTGCATGTGTGTTCTTTTAATAAACCACCACTGGAGTCGTTAAATGTGTGTTGTTTTCATAAACCACATATGGATCCACTAGAGTCATTACATATGTGTTCTTCTCCTAAACCACTACTAGATTTCATTGCATGTGTGTTCTTTTCATAAACCAAAATTGATCCACTAGAGTTCATTGAATGTGTGTTATTTTCATAAACCACATGGATCCACCATTGTCATTGAATGTGTGTTCTTTTCATAAACCACATGGATCCACCAGTGTCATTGCATGTGTGTTCTTTTAATAAACCACATCTAGAGTTATTGCATGTGTGTTCTTTTCATAAACCACATTGATCCACCAGTGTCATTGGATGTGTGTTCTTTTCATAAACCACCACTAGAGTCATTGCATGTGTGTTCTTTTCATAAACCAGATGGATCCACCAGTGTCATTGGCTGTGTGTTCTTTTCATAAACCACCACTAGAGTCATAGAATGTGTGTTCTTTTCATAAACTACATGGATCCACCAGTGTCATTGCATGTGTGTTCTTTTCATAAACCACCACTAGAGTCATTGCATGTGTGTTCTTTTCATAAACCACCAGTAGAGTCGTTGCATGTGTGTTCTTTTCACAAACCACATGGATCCACTAGTGTCATTGAATGTGTGCTCTTTTTCTAAACCACATATGCATCCACTAGAGTCATTGCATGTGTGTTCTTCTCCTAAACCACCACTAGAGTCATTGCATGTGTGTTATTTTCATAAACCACATGGATCCACCAGTGTCATTGGATGTGTGTTCTTTTCATAAACCAAATGGACCACCAATCTCATGGCATGTGTGTTCTTTTCATAAACCACATGGATCCACCAGTGTCATTGCATGTGTGTTCTTTTTATAAACCACCACTAGAGTCATTGCATGTGTGTTCTTTTCATAAACCACATGGATCCACTAGTGTCATTTCCTGTGTGTTGTTTTCATAAACCACCACTAGAGTCATTGAATGTGTGTTCTTTTCATAAACAACATGGATCCACCAGTGTCATTCCATGTGTGTTCTTTTCATAAACCATCACTAGAGTCATTGCATGTGTCTTCTTTTCATAAACCACCACTAGAGTCGTTGCATGTGTGTTATTTTCATAAACCACATATGGATCCACTAGAGTCATTACATATGTGTTCTTCTCCAAAACCACTACTAGAGTTCATTGCATGTGTGTTCTTTTCATAAACCAAAATTGATCCACTAGAGTTCATTGAATGTGTGTTATTTTCATAAACCACATGGATCCACCATTGTCATTGAATGTGTGTCTTTTCATAAACCACATGGATCCACCAGTGTCATTGCATGTGTGTTCTTTTCATAAACCACATCTGGAGTCATTGCATGTGTGGTGTTTTCATAAACCAGATGGATCCACCAGTGTTATTGGATGTGTGTTCTTTTCATAAACCACCACTAGAGTCATTGCATGTGTGTTCTTTTCATAAACCAGATGGATCCACCAGTGTCATTGCATGTGTGTTCTTTTCATAAACCACCGCTAGAGTCATTGAATGTGTGTTCTTTTAATTAACCACATGGATCCACCAGTGTCATTGCATGTGTGTTCTTTTCATAAACCACCACTAGAGTCATTACATGTGTGTTCTTTTCATAAACCACCACTAGAGTCGTTGCATGTGTGTTCTTTTCACAAACCACATGGATCCACTAGTGTCATTGAATATGTGCTCTTTTTCTAAACCACATATACATCCACTAGAGTCATTGCATGTGTGTTCTTCTCCTAAACCACCACTAGAGTCATTGCATGCGTGTTATTTTCATAAACCCATGGATCCACCAGTGTCATTGGATGTGTGTTCTTTTTATAAACCACATGGATCACCAGTGTCATTGCATGTGTGTTCTTTTCATAAACCACATGGATCCACCAGTGTCATTGCATGTGTGTTCTTTTTATAAACCACCACTAGAGGCATTGCATGTGTGTTCTTTTCATAAACCACATGGATCCACTAGTGTCATTTCCTGTGTGTTGTTTTCATCAACCACCACTAGAGTCATTGAATGTGTGTTCTTTTCATAAACCACATGGATCCACCAGTGTCATTCCATGTGTGTTCTTTTCATAAACCACCACTAGAGTCATTGCATGTGTGTTCTTTTCATAAACCACCACTAGAGTCGTTGCATGTGTGCTATTTTCATAAACCACATATGGATCCACTAGAGTCATTACATATGTGTTCTTCTCCTAAACCACTACTAGAGTTCATTGCATGTATGTTCTTTTCATAAACCAAAATTGATCCACTAGAGTTCATTGAATGTGTGTTATTTTCATAAACCACATGGATCCACCATTGTCATTGAATGTGTTTTCTTTTCATAAACCACATGGATCCACCAGTGTCATTGCATGTGTGTTCTTTTCATAAACCACATCTGGAGTCATTGCATGTGTGTTCTTTTCATAAACCACATGGATCCACCAGTGTCATTGGATGTGTGTTCTTTTCATAAACCATCACTAGAGTCATTGCATGTGTGTTCTTTCCATAAACCACCACTAGAGTCATTGAATGTGTGTTCTTTTCATAAACCACATGGATCCACCAGTGTCATTGTATGTGTGTTCTTTTCATAAACCACCACTAGAGTCATTGCATGTGTCTTATTTTCATAAACCACCACTAGAGTCGTTGCATGTGTGTTCTTTTCATAAACCACATATGGATCCACTAGAGTCAGTACATGTGTGTTCTTCTCCTAAACCACCACTAGAGTTCATTGCATGTGTGTTCTTTTCATAAAACAAAATGGTTCCACCAAAGTTCATTGAATAAGTGTTGTTTTCATAAACCACATGGATCCACCATTGTCATTGAATGTGTGGTCTTTTCATAAACCACATGGATTCACTAGTGTCATTGCAGGTGTGTTCTTTTCATAAACCACATTTAGAGTCATTGCATGTGTGTTCTTTTCATAAACCACATGGATCCACCAATTTCATTAGATGTGTGTTCTTTTCATAAACCACCACTAGAGTCATTGCATGTGTGTTGTTTTCATTAACCACATCTATAGTCATTGCATGTGTGTTATTTTCATAAACCACATGGATCCACTAGAGTTCATTGCATGTGTGTTCTTTTCATAAACCACATGGATCCACTAGAGTTCATTGCATATGTGTTCTTTTCACAAACCATGGATACACCAGTGTCATTGGATGTGTGTTCTTTCCATAAACTACTGATACATTGCAAACGTATCTATAATTTATGATGTTCCATGCTTGTTTTATATCTATTTTTTCTTATGTTTTGTCCACACTTTGGAGTATTTTACATATTTTCTGGAACTAAGCTATTAACAAGATGCCACAGTGCCAGTTGCCTGTTTTCTTCTATTTTTGGTTCTAGAAAAGCCAGAAAATGAATATTCTCGGAATTAGGCCGGACAAAAGCCAAAGTCGATATTTTACCGGAAGACTCACGGAGCCAGAAGACGAGACGGAGAGGGGCCAGGGGCTGGCCACACCATGTGGTCGCGCGAGTCCCCCTGGCCGCGCCACCAGGTGGTGTCGTCCCCTGGTCCACCCTCTGACATCACCCCTTCGCCTATAAGAAGCCTCCCGATGAGAAAACCCTAGTGAATCCAACCTCCAGCCACGAAAAGTTCCACCGCACCGCCGCCACCAAAGGGGAGATTCAGGGGATAGAAAATCTCTGTTCCGGCACCCTGCCGGGACGGGGAAGTGCCCGCGGAGCCATCTCCATCGATCTCCACCGTCATATCTATCACCATTGCTGATTTCCATGATGAGGAGGGAGTAGTTCTCTCTCAAGGCTAAGGGTTCTACCGGTAGCTATGTGTTCATCTCTCTCTCTATGCATGACCATATTGTGATCATGAGCTTTGTAAATAAGTAGATCTACCTTGCTACTTAAGTGGTTTAATAGATATCTAGCTCTCCCCACGTGTGTGAAAGTGATAGCATGCACACCATGGTGGCACTTAGGCTAGAGATTACAAAAACTTGTTATGAGTTATATTTAGAGTTGGATGTCTCTATGAAATTGTGGTGTTTGTTGGAACCATCTAGCGCTCAAGATGACAGTGTGGGGGTATCTAGATGGGGAAAGCGAACTTTGAGGAGTGTTGTTATAGCCCTACCATGGATTAGAGTGTCCAACCGGAGAGTAGTTCGGAGTAGTATCATAAAGAGAAGATATTTATATGAGAGTGTTCACTAGAGAAAGTATGATCCCTAGGCCTTGTTTCTTAGCATTGAAACACCGTTTGCAACTATATATGTTACATGTTTGCTTGCTTCCATCTTTATTTGAGTTTGCCTTTAGTCTCTTCCATGCCATTAAGCTATTTTCTGGCACCGTTGTCTTATATCCATATCACTTGTATTTCACTATCTCTTCGCTGAACTAGTGTACCTATACACGTGACAAGTGTATTGGGTGTGTTGGGGACACAAGAGACTTCTTGTATCTTGAATGCAGGATTGCTTGGGAGGGATACCTTTGAATACATCCTCCCTGAGTTTGATAAACCTTGGGTAATCCACTTAAGGGAAACTTGCTGCTGTTCTACAAACATCTTCACTTGGAGGCCCAACAACTGTCTACCAGAATAGAAGTGCGTAGACATCAAGCTATTTTCTAGTGCTATTGACGGGGAGGTAAGGTAAAAGGTACTCACATCCTCCGGTGTGAGTGCTTGAAGTTATTTCCTTTATATTATGCAATTATATCTTTTTGTTTCTTGTTTTTATTTTCACTATTTAGGATTAATGGAAAACAACAACAAAATTAGAGAGCTTTATAGTATTTATCTTGAGTTAGAACATGAAGTGTTTGAAGAGAAAATTAAAAAACCTATGGAACTTTATTTGCATGTTAATAGCAATGTTATTAGTATGAATTATTTGAACACCATTATTGCTAATGCTATGGAAAAGTCTAAGCTTGGGGAAGCTAGTTTTTATGAAAATGATCTCTTTTCTCCCCCAAGCACGCAGGAGAAAATTTACTTTGATGATATTGTGCGTCCAATATATGATGATTACAATCATGAATATGATATTTTCAGTCCACCTACTATTGAGGACAAAATTAATTATGATTACAATATACCTCCTATATTTGATGATTATGGTGATCATAATTATAATGATAGCTATTTTGTTGATTTTGCTCCCACTACAATTAATAAGAATGACTATGTTTATGTGGAGAGTTTTAATTCTTTTATGCATGTGGCTCATGATAAGGATGTTTTATGTGATATTTATATTGTTAATTTTATTCATGATGCTACTAAAAGTTATTATGAGAGAGGGAAACATGGTTTTATGTATCTCAACAATATTAAGTTTCCCCTCTTTATGTTGAAATTTTTGAAGTTGCACTTGTTTTGCTTTCCTATTCTTGTTGCTTTGTGCTTTCATGACTTGTTTCTTTACAAGATTATTTTTCGTAGGAAGTGGGTTAGACTTAAAATTGTTCCATATTTGCTTCTTGATGATCTCTTTTACTTCAATTCATATTTCTTATGTGAGCATCATCGAAATTCGTATGCCTAACTTAAAGGCGTTAATAAAAAGTACTTATTGGGAGATAACCCAAAAGTTTTAGTTGAGTCTTGGAAGTTATTGCTTCAGTAATAACCTCTCCTTATCCTTTTTATTTGCTTTTTGTGCCAAGAGTAACCTCTAATGAGAGAGAAGTAATGCTTGGGAAAGTTGTTGTCCCGAAATAGATTTTTGTGCTTTGCTGTAAAAATTCGTGCAAAATCTCTGTAAGTCGGTTTAAGCTGTAATTGTTTGTGCTTCTGACCCAGGTTGTTATACAACTTTAGTTAGTTCAACACTTTTAGATTTGAGCAACAGAAGGTCTTCGAAAAAATTGGTTTTTACCTGCTGGTCTGTTTTGACAGATTTCTGCCATTATTTGCATTTGCTTCTTGTTGATTTATTTTTGGGTTCTTTTTGGTGAAATGTGCTTTTTGAGGGAATTGCTACAGTATCTTGTGTTTTTAATGAATGTTTTTCTGATTTAAAACTAAACCCCAAAGGTTTATTATCTTTTGAATGCACTAATGTTGCTAATGAAGATTGTGGGAAGTTTTGTATGAACGAAATTTTCAGGTGTAGGGAAAGAATGATGTAATGAGATGAAGAATGGAAAAAAGCTCAAGATTGGCGATGCCATCCCATGTCACCCCAATAAATTTTCAAGAGGTACAAGCGTCAAAGCTAGGGGATGCCCAAGGCATCCCCTTAATCATCAATACAAATCTCAAGTCTTTCCAAGCACTTCATTTTTATTGTTTCATGCACAATCGTGTTGTTCTTGGAGCGTCTTCATTTTTCTTTAGTTTTGGTTTTCTTAGTTTTCTTGAATAAATTGGTTGGACCCCCTCATTCATACATTAGTTTTCAAATAAGTTTGGTTTGGATTGGAAAAGAGTAGGAAAAGTTCATGCTTAAGTGGTAAAAGGAGCTTGTTTTTGACTGTGACTTAGACTTTGTCAAGTCACGCTTGATATTGTTTTGGCTTTATGCTTAGTGATTTTTGCTGTAGCATGACATGTTATAAACAATTGAGATTGCTTAATGTGCCTTGAAAGAATCATGCGTTGTTTTAGCATATTAAAGCATAGTATTATGGTATTCTCCTTTGATGCTTTATTTGGGTTGACTTGGAACATGCTCACACCATGTTATGACTATCCCAAGTCACCATAGCCTCGATGATCATTTAGTTTTCGACTTGTAATATCACTTTATGCTGTAATTAATGATGTTTTGTCACTTTGCATGATTATGGCCATTATTTCTCTCTTAGTTGGTCGCTCCCAGTCTTCTGCTAGCCTCCATACCATGTATGAGTTCCACTCATGCACCCAACTCCAAATAAAACCAAGTTATTCCAAAGAGTCCACCATACCCAGCTATTAGCATTTGCTATTCCAAGTATATTAAGGTTTTAATCTACCTTACGAATTAAACTTGTTATGTGAAAATTAGTGATTAAAGCTCTCACGAACTTGATGGCACACTTTACTTTTCTTGCCCCTAATAAACTTGAACCATTGTGTCATCTATGTTGTACATGCTTGCAATTATACGTTGGGGATTAGCAGAACCATGTTGTCATGGGGAACTCTTTCAACATTGCACTTGTACATTGTACCCTGTTGATATCATGCTCTTTGGTTTATGGATGTTGTTGGTGTGAAATGAAAGGGGAGCTTGTAAGTCCATGGAGTTATGTATGTGTGTAGAGAAACGCCTGGGCGGCTGGTATAATCCATGCCTAATCATGGTGGAAACCTACAACGTAACCATAATGAGCAATCTATGAAGTATTCTTCTCATAAAAAAAGAGATAGAGATTGAAAAAAAGAAAAATAAAAAAAGAGATGAGAAAAGAGGAAAGAGAGAAAAAAGCACCATTTTCCAATGCTAAATAAGAAGATTGCTGAGATGCTTATTGTCTGCTTCGCTTGTCATTTTGATATGGGGATTCTTCCGTATCATCGGGTAAGGGGTACCCTATTGGCGGTTCTCTATGATACACATGTACTTACTATGACAAGAACTTACCGGTAACTAAACTTGAGTAGCATGAGGAGCGGCCCTCGTATTCAAGGGACATGAGATTTCCAACTTATATTCTGTCAAGCATATACTCCATAGTTTTTTCAATTTAACCTTAATCACTTCAAGATGCTTATGATAGGGGCAATGAGATATGAAAGCTAATAAGTACCATAATTTTTGGAAGCTCTTTATGAAACTTGAATCCCTGCTTCCTTCTATGAAGGCCTTTCTTTTACTTTTATGTTGAGTCTCCATCTTCTATCTTTATGCACCTATTAAGAGAGCATAGTGGCCATTCTTAGTTTAATGTGCATTGTCCCAAGACTTGTTTATTGATGCATAACTTTGATATTGCTTGTTCTTAAACTACTTGTATCTAGTCACCCTTATGAACTTTGAAGGTGTCCTATGCATTTATGTTTTGCTACACTCTGAGGGACAAGCTGAACCATTCTTATTATGATTTCTTTATGTGAAAGAAACAAACGTCTTTCAAAGAATTGTTCTTCATGAATCTTTTGTTACAATCCTCTGTAAACTTGACAGTAATAAAATGAGGCATAAAATTTGCACTCGCACTAAACACAACCGAAATTGCAACCAGCCTAAACAATATCTAAACCCAGATCATACCTACTGTAAACAGCGGTAACTCACCCGCAATTAGCCAGAACTATGTCTTCCTCGGTAGTAGGATCTTCCATCCTCCGTGCTACTCAACTCGTCAGCAGCGGAGGCGGGCTAGAGCCTCACAACGGCGACGGAGGCATGCGGCATTGGATCTAGGGAACAGCGAATGAGCACAGCAACTTGGCACCAGAAGTAAAATGTCTGAAGGGATCGTTCTTCTTGGAGGGTGGATTTTGACACCGCCGGTGCTAGGGGAAAGGAGGTAGAGGATTTGTGAAATTGGTCAACGCACCAAGCCACTTAGTTCCTCGATTTGAGTAAGAGGTTGCCGCGTTGGCGCTCGCATCACGGACAGATTACTGACATGTGGGTCCCGACCGTCTATTTCATGGTGCAGTTTAACGAAATGTTTGAATTTGGTAGGAGTGAGATGAGTTTTCCTCGAAATGGCTCCAACTTTGCGAAATGCGGTAATTTCAGGCAACTTAGGTACCGCGATGCACTCGCCCGGGAACTTTCGAGCCGCAAACCAACAAGCCCCTCAAAGAGGGTCAGTACTCCCAGCGCATAGGCTTCAGGGCTCCCATCTACATCGTGGTTGTTTTCGAGTACCTTACTGCGGAGGTGCTAGAGCTCGCCAGGAAGCCGCGAAGGACAGCAAGAAGATCCACATCATCCCGCATCCAAGTTACCCATGGAGGATGCTGCCAAGTCGCCTGAGAAGACCGTGGAGTCCCCCTAGAAGTCGGTAAGTTGTACTACTCCATATGAGTGCGGGTTTGCTCTATTTGCAATTTGGTTAATCATCAGTGTCAGTGTAATATTTAGATCTATGATGCTAAGAAAAATCTTGTGAGGGTTCTAAAAAAATGTTGTTTTCCTAATCTTATCCTATACTCCCTTTGTTTAATATTACTTTGCATAAAAGGTTTAGTCAAAGTAAAACGTTACAAAGATTGAGCAACAATATACAGTACGAAAAAGTATACTCATTGAAAAAATAAATATTGTTGAAACACAATGAAACATACTTTAATATATCATATAGTGTTCGTCTAATATTGTAGATATTAATATTTTGTATGTTATGTTTGCTTAAACATTACAAAAATTGACTTTGCCTTGGTCAAACGTGTGAGAAATATGAAACAAAGAGAGTACCACTATATAGTGTATGAATAACTTTGAATATTGACCATTGGATCAAGACTAGCAAATCCCAACATTGCCAACAGTTGGATGTTTTCCATTCTAGCATCTAGATGATTCTATTGATAGTCTTTACTCTTTAGCACAATGAACGCTGGTATGCGCAAACCTCAAAACACACTCCATTGCTTAATTTCAAGGTCTTTATGCTAAATGCATGCACTTGCATGTAATGTTCATTTTTTGAGGTCCTTGATGTAACTTGTACTTCCACTAACCGTGTTAACTAAAGCACCCCGCTCCTACGTGACCTTCCACAGTTAGAGAAAATGCCAACGCCCCAACTATCAGACAAAGTGGATCATGGTTTCTTATAATTCCAAGTTTTTAGTACTAGGATTTTTCAATCTTCCTTGCTAACTTCGCTCACTTAACTTACTTTTTGCACATTCAATGAAATTAGGTTAAACTTTAGATACAAGTAAGCACGATAGATTGTTGTTGAATTAAATGTCTCTTTGGAGTTAGATGGGTACATCTCCTTATACTAAACAATGTTGTTGTTGTGAGTTTCCAACTATGAGGAAAGAACATTCTCAATTTTTTAGAGTAATGACAATATTGTTTTCTTCCGTAAAGGAAGTCCGAAGTCCGGAGTTAGATTCCCATGTTTTATGAGTTTTCAAGCTCCCTAGCTAACTCCACACACTTGAATAACTTCAAGCCTATTTATCGAATTTTTCATGTTTTATGAGTTCTCAAATTTCCTAGCTAACTTCACCCACTTGAATTATTTTATGTCGATTTATTGAAATTAGGTAAAATTTGGACTACTACAAATAAATTGTAGGTTGCTTTGAAAGTTTTACGAAAAAGCTCTTGCAGGTACCCATGGGGGCGTCAATTAATATATAACAAAAACTACCAAGATTTTTGACGACATGTTGATCTTCTTGCTAAGATTTTGCATCCTAAGCATTTAATGAAATTAGGTAAAACTTAATCTACAAGTAAGCGTGATAGATGGCCCATGAATTAAATGTCATTTCAGAGGTATATGGGTGCATCTTCTTCTACTCTAGTAAGAAGTGTCGTCGGTGTGAGTGTCCAACTACTAGGAAAGAACATTCTCAATTTTCCGAGTGTGATGACGAGATCGTTTTCTCCCGTAAATAAAGTGCAACAAATATTGGATCTAAATGCCACAAGCCAAGTTTTCACACATATATAGTGGACCAACAACATGTTGTACTTACAATTTCTCGTGTTCTATGAGTTCTCAAACTCCCTAGCTAACTCCACCCACTTGAATGTCTCTATGTCGATTTATCAAAATTTGGTCAAATTTGAACTACTACAAGTAAATTGTAGGTTGCTATGAAATTGTAGGCCACATAGTAGGCCTTATTAAGGTGTACTTTTCTCTACTGCTATAATGGAGCAGTTTTGAATTGGATCCATAGCACAAATCCTGACCGTTGGGCTATTAGAACCAATGGTTCAGAGTAGCTGGATTCATGTTGAATAGTACCTAGAGCAAAGTCCACCATTCATGTTCTAGAACCATCATGTCACCAACCCCAAAATTTCATAGCACAATAGGTTGTCTTCTCTCTACTACTATAATGGAGTAGTTTTGAATTAGATCCATAACACCAATCCTGACCGTTGGGCTGTTAGATCCAATGGTTCACAACAGCTAGATTCGTGTTGAATAGTACCTAGAGCAAACTCCACCATGTTCTAGAACCATCATGTCACCACCCCCATAATTTCATAGCACAGTAGGTTGTATTCTCAATATGTGTAGATAGTTATTATTAATAGACTTAATGAATGCATTTTTCTCTAACAAGACTATTGGTTAATAACAACTTAATGTTTGTTAAATCACATTTCATACAATACTAGTTTACATAATGCGGGAGTAGTATATTTCTTTGCTTAGACATATGCTCACCTCTGTCCATGCGTTGTACATGCTGAGAGAATAAAATGTTGGCAGGGGATGAGGGCAGCAACGAAGAGGAGTTGAATGCGGTTCCATGTTAGAGAAAAGTTATGATGGGTTTCTGACATGAGGTACTCTTGCAGCCTTACAGTGTACACTCTACTAGTAGTAAATTTCAAGACCTATGTATGCGAAACATTGCTAACCAAATTTCAGGACCTATAGTGTACAGATTAACTTTGAACATTAACAGTTGGATCAAGATTGGCAAATCCAAACATTGCTAACCGTTGGATCTTAGTTTCCATTCTTAGCACCTACAAAGATTCTACTGATAGTCTTGACCATGATGAACACTAGTATGCGCAAACCTCAAAACAAACACTTAATTCATTTCTCAGTTTCAGGGTCCTTGTTCTAAATGCATGGACTTGGATGCAATTTTCATTTTTTTGAGGTGCTTGATGTAACTTGTACTTCCACCGACCCTGTTAACTCTCAAGCACCTCGCTCCTGCGAGACCTACCAATAGATCGGCCATTTGCAGTACTTCTTATCTTATCTTTATCTTGTGTCTTATCTCCTACAATACCATACCACTACTTAGTGTAGGGATTAACTTTGAACATTGACCATTGGATCAAGACTGGCAAATCCAAACATTCCTAACCATTGGATCTTCTTTTCCATTCTTAGCATCTAGAAATATTTTACTGATAGTCTTTAGCATGATGAATGCTAGTATGCACAAACCTCAAAACACACAATACTTCATTGCTTAGTTTCAGGGTCCTTGTGCTAAATGCATGGACATGCATGCAATTTACAATTTTTATGAGGTCCTTGATGTAACTTGTACTTCCACTGACTGTGTTAACTATCAAGCACCTCGCTCCTACAAGACCTACCATTAGATAGGCCATTCAGAGTACTTCTTATCTTGTCTTATCTCTTAGAATACCATGCCACTGTATATAGTGTATGAATTAACTTTGAACATTGAATGTTGGATCAAGACTGGCAAATCCAAGCATTGCTAACCGTTGGATCTTCTTTTCCATTCTTAGCATCTAGAAAGATTCTACTAGTAGTGTTTAGCATGATGAATGCTAGTATGCACAAACCTCAAAACACAGACTTCATTGCTCAATTTCAGGGTCCTTGTTGTAACATCCCAATTTCAGCAACCCTGATTAGCTGTGCAGAATGCAAAAACCAGGGGGAACAAAACCTTTTTCTTGTTTAGTGATGCAGTGTTTGCTTGCTTGTTGGCATTTATGCATATGATTGTGCATTAGATGATATACTTCTTACCTCACTATTTTACAAAACTGTCTTGTCTTACTTTACATATTCTCAAATGTTCTAACATTTCTAAAACCTGAGGCAAGATGCATTTGCAAACCAAACTATTTTGTTTGGGGGATACCCCCAGGTAAGGTCACACCGGGGTATAAAGGCCGAGTTAGCCGAGGTACGGCACAGTCAAAGCGGATGCTGACCGGGTCACCTCAAGGCAAGCCGACTTACGGAGTGGCCCGACCCGGTGGATGTTCACCTAACGTTAACCCGGCCGACATAAAACATATGATGGCTATGTTTGATTTACCATGTTTGCAGGTACCCGCGTAGCTGGGTTAGCCAAGCGCTAGCCGGGTTACATTTGGCTTCCAAGGGAAGGAAGGAATCTCTCGCTAGACAAAAGCTAGCCTCTATCCACTTTAGCGTGAGCGAAGCAGGTAGAGGGAAGGACCAGCGAGGCATGGCCAACATATGTGATGTAGCTAGTGTCGGTTGATGTTATCAGTGTCTGGTGATGCAACGCCATAGAGGGGCTCAGGGAGGCTTATGCCCTGAGTCCGTACTAGCCGTTAAAAGTGTAAAAGAGGCATCTTGCTTTAACCAAAGGGCATATTCAGGGAATATGCTTCCACATGTGCCCTAGATTTGTAACCTGGGCTCCCCTATATAAGGAGGACCAGGGCCTCCATACCAAAGGATCGATCATTCGGTTAAGGAAGAACCCTAGAGCTTTGAAGTGGGCAGTAAGAGAACGAGTCGTGCGTACATCCACAGCATGTCATCGAGGTAGGCGATCCACCTCTCAGCGCGGCTCGTGGCACGCGTGTCACTCACCCCGCAAGCTGTGTTGAGGTCATGATGACAGCGCCAGATGCAGGAGCAAGCAAAGACCCAGCACCAGATCCGGACGCCATGCTGATGCAGGCAAGGTCTAGATTTCCTCCCCTAGAGAGGCCAGAGAATGTACTGCAGCAAGAAATAGATAGCTTAGCAACACCCATAGTTCCAGTAGTAGATTTGTCTTAGGCGGAGGCAGAGCTAGAGGAAACTAGGCAGAAAATGCTAGCTGGTGCGAAAAAAGTAGCTGAGTTGCAGCAGTCGCTGAACATCACTTTGCGGGAGTATGCAAAGGCAAACCGCATAGATGGGGTAAAAACCCGAGGTAGGAACCTGATACCTTCGATCCGGATTACGAATGTAGTGTAGCTTCTTTTTCCCTAGTAGACCTAGGTTATCGAATCCTCGGGAAGCGAATGCGTAGTGAAGTTACTTTAATGGACCTTCGGGAGTTTTAGAATTCCTTTTGTGTTTTTACTGGACCAATAGATTGCGTCTTTTTATTGTTGTTGATGAGGGAGAGAGAGGGCCTAGGGATTTTGGTTTCACCTATAGCTGTGCAAAATATCTGATGGGAATAAAAGATAGAAATAAAGTATGCATGTACTTGTTAGAGAAAGATAAATTATATGTGGGCAGTGTATCCATAATTGCTATTGCCTCTGCAACCGCATATAGCAATAACCTACTAGTCTCATCCATAGAAGAAAGAGAACTAATGATATGCATAGTGATGTCACCGTTAATGCCAAGTAAATCCCTCACATACAACCGTACTACCCCTTCTGTCACTGGGGTTCCTAACCTACAGATTACTCATTACTCATACTCCCTATACTTGGATCAACCCTCGGGTTATTGGGTACCTAACAAGTCCTTGGATTGATACAAGAGAAGATACAATAATCATCATGCCAACAAACTAATACATGATCCCATCTATGATAAATAACATGCACAATTGCTACATGGCTAGGCGAAAGCACTTAGCCAAGTAGAATTACTCACACATAGAGATGGGATCAACAATCACAAACATTGTAATGAAAAACATAAGATTGATAGAAATAGTCTTACAATGTCGCCAATCGAAGAAGAGATCTACTATTACAAGTGGTGGAATATGGCTATGGAGATGGAGAAGGGTTTTGAGATCTGGAGGCGGCTAGTGATGTGCGGCAGAGACTTTTGGCGAGGTCTGGCTTGTTTTCTCTTTGCCCGAGGCTTCTTTATATAGGGGTCCCTTCACGGAAGTTGTTCTGTTTGACCTAATGGTGGCGGCGCCAACTATACGACTAGAGCTATACGGCTGAAATTTTTTCTCCGGTCGTATAGTTGGTCGTTAAAGCTCCTGGTTTCTTCTGGTTGTTGGAAATCTCGTGTCTTTTACTTTAATGTAGTGATTCCCATCTTCTAATGACATTATCAACATAAGAAAAAAATAAAAGAAAGGATTGCATACCCCTATGAATATTAAGCATTAGTGGCAGGGTTTAGAGAGATATTTCATCAAAATTATGAATAATATCTAGTTTAAATTTAGGCGTAGATGGCTATATTTCAGAGCAATCAACCTCCCCAAGCTTAAACTTTATTGTCCCCGAGCAAGAAAACCAAAATCAAAAAGGAACTCAACATTTAAACTAAAGTAACGAGATGGTGATTGTCGTCGGATTGATGACAAGTACGCCATGAGGTCCTCAAGCGTCACGGAAGAGAGAGAGGTGTGACGGCAACGGTGTTAGTGTGGATGGTGAGCACATAAGTTTACCTAGGTTGAATCCGGCTTTGGACAGATCCTACTCTGCTAGCAATCGATGTCTGGCGAGCCAAAATATGGGTTACAAGGGTTCGCCTGTGCGAGTTGAGATTGTAGACTATTGAGGGTGCCCTAAAGGCTCTCCCTAGGACGGCTTATATAGATATCCGGCCTAGAGTTTACAGGAGAGATCTATCCGGCTACGACTAAAAGTCGGTTACAGAGTACATCTTGAACTACAAGCAACACTATGGGCCTATGTCGGTAAGTCTTCTGGGCCTTCCCATAGCCGGATTGGACTCCGTCTCTTCTCCCTGACTGGGCCGCCCGTGAAGGAAAGCTCTAACCTGAAGTGGGCCACCCTGTTCAATGAGGAATTGTGAGGATACCCGGAAAGTATATCCCCAACAGCAGCCCCTGGAAGTCTCCAAGATCCAAAGTCAGATTCATCATCATCTAGGTTGATATTCGGCTTGCAGAATCTTGAAGGGTTCCTAAAACTTCAAAATAAAAGATACGATCCGGGTCTTGAAAATAAGTCGGACATATTAGCACGTTACTCGGATTTTCCAGCTAAATATTCAAACTAAGCCGGAACTTGGTCTCTGACGTCATCTGACACTGGTCATGGTCAAGTCACGTCATCTAACAAACATCCTGTCATCACGACCATTGGTGGGTCCGCTGTTCGTGGAACCGAGGCGCCGTTTCAATGCGTACGCGGAGATAGAGGCGACGTAATCATCACGTGGGACCTTCCCAGTTCCTTCCATGACGCGTGGCGTTTACATAGTGCCGTTTGCACGAATCTTGGCGCGATTAGGTGGTTATAAGGGGTGAGGATTTCCCTTTCCACATCTTCACCTATTCCCTTGCCGTTCCTTCTCCTCCACTTCTCCCTCGCGCACAGAGCTCTTCTGCCTCCCAGATTCCCAGCACTGCCCATCCAAGGTCACCGGCGCACCAGAGAAATGGCTTCCTCTTCATCATCCGGTTTAGCTGGCTTTGCAGCGGCGGCAACGGCAACGGCGGTGGTGGAGAAAGAAAGCAACCGTGGGGTTTCGATATCATGTCTCCTTGACGACGAGAAGCTCCACGGCGTGGAGAATGAAGGGCTCCTCCGCACCGGCGACTGGCGGAGTGGTTTTGGCGAAACCATCCCCAACCCGCACGCCGACGAGCGGGTACACTTCGGCACCCACCTCGACAGAGGTTTGTCTTTCCCTCCCTCGGAATTATTTTCCGAGGTGATTGATCACTATGGCATTTAGCTTCACCATCTTCCTCCCAACTCCATCTTAGAGATGAGGTCTTATGAAACGTTGTGTGAGGGATACCTCGGCATTAGACCGAGTCTTACTTTGTTCCGGTTTTACTTTCATGTCTGGAGAAACTCTATCACTGCCGGTAATCCTTATATTACCGACACTATTAGCCTTTCAGTTAGACGCGAGCGTACTTATCCTCGCATTTCAACTAGTGAGTCGGTCAAACAATGGCTGTCCACCTTCTTTTACCATAAGGATATTCCTGCTCCCGGCAAAGCTACTGCTTTGCCAGCTTTCATCGACGGAGCTGCCACGGCCTTAGCATCTTGGGACGAGGCTCCTCCGGCTCTCAGTGATGATCTGATCCTCGCTAAGAGGCGGATCGAACACCTGATAAAACACAAGGGCCTGCAAGGGTCCAACTTAGTCCAGTCTTGGGTCACACGCCGGATCCAGCCTCTCCAGCACCATGGCGACCGTCCGATGCATTCCATCACGGTGTCGAAGAATGACTCCCTCTGCACCAGTCCTAAGGCTTTAAAGCCACTGGATTACATAAGCCAGATCAAATGGCTGATCAAGGAGCGGATTGAGAGAAAGATTCCAGACTTGTCTCTAGAGATGCACACAGCTGAAGACCCTGTAGTGTTGGTAAGCTTATAACAATAAACCATTTTTTATGTGTCTCATCTTTAAGTTATTTCACAATACTGAAATATTATCTTCTTTTCAGCTTGCCGACCTCCTCGAGTCGAAACTGGCTCCTATCGAGGGATATCCTCCGGAGTTTTCTCAGGAGGAGGAATTGGTTCCACTGCCGGACGTTGTGCCCAGGAAGCGCAAAGCTTCGACAGTGGCTGTTGGCACAAAGGAGGTGCCAGTTGTGATAAGGTAACTTTCCACACAACTTCCGCCTTTGTACTTTACTCGTAATTTCTTCCGAGATGTAATGTTTTCTATTCTATCACATTCTTAGAGCTAAACAGCTCATCAAGGGCAAGGGGAAGGGAACTTCTTCGAAGCCCCTGCGTCAGACGAAGCTGAGTATGGCTTCTCCTGCCACGGCTCCTCCGACTCCTGCCCCTCAACCTTCTGCAACACCGGTGATTACTCCATCACCAGTTGTCGTAGAAGATCCGTCTCCCTCAACAGGGCCAGCGACCCTTCAGTCGCAGACTAACGCCACCATGGGCGGCTCAGGTTTTGATAAGGGTGAACCCTCTTTGGGTAATGATCCCTCGGCAGAGATGTTCGCCGAAAACCTCCTGAACAATCCGTGAAGGAAATATGCCCTGAGAGGCAATAATAAAGTTGTTATTATGTATTCCTTGTATATGATAGATGTTTATTTTGCATGCTATAATTGTATTGATAGGAAACATCAATACATGTGTGTTTAATAAACAAAAAGGGTTCCTAGTTATGCCTCTCTTATAGACTAGCTTGTTGATTAACAAGATGATCAAGGTTTCCTGATCATGGACATTGGATGTTGTTAATAACAAGGTCACACCATTTGTGAAATGATGTGATGAACATTCATCTGAAGTATAGCATTACGATCAAGTCATTATGTTTATATTGCTATAACATCATACGAAGTAATCTTTATCCTTAGACCATGAGATCATGTTAATTGCTAACACCGGAAGAATATCTTGATAACATCAAACGTCACACCGTAACAGGGTGACTATAAATATGGGTTCAGTACTACGAAGGTGTTATGTTGAGGCTCATGGATCAAGAGTGGAATTTGTCAATCCACATGACGGATAGATATACTCTGGGCCCTCTCGGTGATATCACATTAGGATAGCTTGCAAGCAAGTGATGTGATCACTAGAATGTTATATCACAGGAACCAGAAAAGAGTGCATGTCGGTAACGAGATCAAACTAGGTATGGAGATACCGATGATCGAATCTCGGACATGTAATATATCGAGAGACAAAAGGATTTAGTTACAAGCGTTAAAGGTTCTCACGATCATAGGAGTCATCGTTGAATGTGTAGGAGTCAGTACGGATCTCCAGGTCCCGCTGCTGATTATTGATCGGAGAAGGGTCTCGATCATGTATGCATTATTCGCGAACCATAGGTTGGCACAATTAAGAGTTACCGGACACCATTTTGGAGCACATATGTTGCAGACGAAAGAATTGCAAAGCGCAGGAATTGTTTCAATAGAAACCGGAAATTGTTTCGGGTGAAATTGCAGAAGGTGGTTCTGCATGTGATATTGAAATATTGCAAGGGGATATATGTGAATGTTTATTAATTAAAGTAATTAACAAAATTCTGAATAAATTTAATAAAAGAGTTTTATTAAATGAGAGAGCATTAAATTTGGAGAAATTTAATGCATTTAAAGTGGAGACTTTAAAAGGGAATGTGAAGAGGCATTTTAATGTGGAGGGGTTACCACCACATGAATGGGGGAGGTGAGGGGTCACCCCCCCATGCACCGTCCATGGAGAGAGGGGGCACCCCCCTCCTCCTTGTGAAGGATCTCTCTCCCCCTCTAGAATTATTCCCTCATGGTCTCGGATTAGCGAGATACATGTTCCCGGTGGCATTTCGTCTGGAAGGAGTTGCTGCTTCCACTGGATCGCTGGAGCGAGGAGGTGGAGGTTGTTCGGTGGCTTGAACGTGTGTGCAAGGACGGATGCGCTGCTGATTTGCGGCGCTCAGACTTCCACACGATCTTGAGATCGGCAAGCGTACGACTACATCAACCACGAGTTCCTACTCGTTAACAAAACTAGTTGTCTTCGAGGGTAAGTTCTCCATGGATGTATGTCCACCCGTTGCTCCATATCTAGTAGATAGATCTTGGCGTATAGTTCTCATCGTAGGAATTTTTTTGTTTTCTATGCTGCAGACCCAACAGTGGTATCAGAGCCTGATCCATGCGTAGGTGCTTTGCACGGGTAGTACACATATGTTTATATGTGGGCGATGATGATCATGTTATTGCATCTTCTATGTACTTTGGATATTGGTGGCATAGTGGGATGAAGCGGCCCGGACCAACCTTACATGTCATCGTACATGAGACCGGTTCCACGACTGACATGCAACTAGTTTTGCATAAGTAGCTAGCGGGTGTCTCTCTCTCCTACTATAGTCAATATCTGATATACAACGAGTTGCTAATAACTTGGTTATCCTCGTTGTGGTTCATATTCGTAGGTAAGACCGGTTCTATCTCCGAAAGCCCTAAGCCACGTAAAACTTGCAATTGATAAATTAGAGGCATCTAGTTTAGATCGTTGTTGGGCTAGTGTCTTAATATGGTATTGTTGTAAGTAGATGTATGATAGATACTCTTACAACTCACTTAACGTGTAAGTTCCATAGACCTTGTCCTTACACACAAAGGAATGATAGAGATCATACCACGATGCAAATGATAGAGATCAAATGCATGGACCATATCACCTCACTTCACACATTAGCATCTTATATTGCTAGTTTGGCGCTTTTGGTAGCATTATAAGATGATCCCTCATTTAGATATCAAGATAAAATGTGTTCTTCCTTAAGTATGCACCGCTTTGTGGATCGTGTTTTGAGGCATCACGTGATGATCGGGTGTTCTCGACTCTACGCTTTCATACAACGGGTGTAAGATAGTTTTACACACGCAAATACTAAGGTTCTTACTTGACGAGCCTAGCATGTACAGACATGGCCTCGGAACACGGACCGAAAGGTTAAGCATGAGTCATATAGTTGATATGATGCCCATATATATGCTCGCCTTTGAAGCTACACCGACTCACGTGATGATCGGACTTGCTGTAGTGGATTTGGTTCATGTAATCACCAAAAGGACACGAGGGATGTCGTTTTTGAGTGGGAGTTCATTAGTAATTTGGATTAGTTGAACTCAATCTATCATAAACTTAGTCTATATATATTTTACAAATTCTATTGTAGATGGCACCACCTGCTTTTAATTTCAATGTGTTCATGGAGAAAGAGAAGCTTGCTGCGAATGGTAGAAACTTCACCAACTGGGCTATGAATTTGAGGATTCTCCTCACTGCTGCACAAAAGCAATATGTGCTAGAGGCGCCGCTAGGCCCCCCACCAGCTCCTGATGCCCCTGACGAGGAAAAGAACGTCTATATAACTCGTCAGGAGGACCACAACTTAGTTCATTGCGGCATACTGTGTGGGCTAGAGCCAGAACTTCGAAAACATTTCGAAAATGGCAATGCCTTTGATACCATGGGAGAATTGAAAATGATTTTCGATACCCATGCTGCCATAGAGAGTTATAATGCTTCTGAAAAGTTCTTTAGCTGCATGATGGAAGAAAACAGCTCCTTTAGTGAGCACGTACTCAAAATGTTTGGGTACGCCGATAAGCTTGTGTCCTTGGGAATAACGATTCCCATTGACTTAGGCATACATCGTGTTCTCCAATCTCTGCCACCTAGCTACAAGAGCTTCGTGATGAACTATAATATGCAGGGCATGAAGAAGTCTCTTCCCGAGCTTCTGTCAATGCTTAAGACTGCAGAAGTGGAGATTAGGAAAGAACATCAAGTGTTGATGATCAATAAGACCACCGGTTTCAAGAAGGACAAGAAAGGCAAGCAGAAGGGAAAGAAGGGTGGCAAATCTGTTGCCGTGCCTGAAAAGAAACCTCGAGCTAGCCCTAAGTCTAACACCGAGTGCTACTATTGCAAGGGGACTGGCCATTGGAAGCGCAACTGCCCCAAGTATTTGGCGGACAAGAAGGCCGGCAAGGCAAACAAAGGTATATGTGATATACATGTTATTGATGTGTACTTGACTAGTACTCGCGAGCACACAGGTATTTGATACGGGATCGGTTGCTAATATATGTAACTCGGTTCAGGGGGCTGTGGAACAAGCGACAACTAGCAAGGGATGAGGTCACGATGCGGGTCAGCAATGGATCAAGAGTTGATGTGATCGCCGTCGGAACGCTGCCTCTCCATATGCCGTCGGGATTAGTTATAAACCTGAATAATTGTTATTTGGTGCCTGCACTAAGCATGAACATTGTATCCGGATCGTGTTGGATGCAAAGTGGATATTCGTTTAAGTCTAAAAACAATGGTTGTTCGACTTATATGAATAATATCTTTTATGGTCATGCACCTGTGTTGAATGGTTTATTTCTGTTGGATCTCGATAGTAGTATTACGCATATTCATAATGTTGATGCTAAAAGGATTAAACTTGATAATGATATATCTACATATATCTGGCACTGCCGTCTAGGTCATATTGGCGTTAAACGCATGAAGAAACTCCATTCTGATGGACTTTTGGAATCACTTGATTTTGAATCATTTGATACATGTGAGCCATGCCTTATGGGCAAGATGACTAGAACGCCGTTTTCCGGTTCAATGGAACGGGCGACAGATTTATTGGAAATCATACATACTGATGTGTGTGGACCAATGAGTGTGTCGGCGCGAGGTGGATATCGTTATTTTGTTACTTTCACGGATGATTTGAGTAGATACGGGTATATCTATTTGATGAAACATAAGTCTGAAACCTTTGAAAGGTTCAAAGAATTTCGGAATGAAGTTGAAAATCATCGTAACAGAAAGATCAAATTTCTACGGTCCGACCATGGAGGAGAGTATCTTAGTTACGAGTTTAGCACACATATGAAAGACTGTGGAATAGTTTCACAACTCACGCCTGCCGGAACACCACAACGTAATGGTGTGTCAGAACATCGTAATCGTACTTTATTGGATATGGTTCGATCTATGATGTCTCTGACTGGCTTACCTCTGTCATTTTGGGGTTATGCACTGGAAACCGATGCATTCAGTTTAAATAGGGCACCATCTAAATCCGTTGAAAAGACACCGTATGAATTATGGTTTGGAAACAAACCTAAGCTGTCATTTCTTAAAGTTTGGGGATGCGATGTTTATGTGAAGAAACTTCAACCGGATAAACTCGAATCCAAAGCGGAAAAATGCATCTTCATAGGATACCCTAAGGAAACGATTGGGTATACCTTCTATCACAGATCCGAGGGCAAGGTCTTTGTTGCCAAGAATGGATCCTTTCTTGAGAAGGAGTTTCTCGCGAAAGGTGTGAGTAGTCGGAAGGTAGAACTCGAAGAGGTTATTGAACCTTCTCTTCATGAAATGGCGAGTAGCGCAGCTCCAGAAGTTGTTTCGGAGTTGACTTCACCTAATGAAGAGAGAGCTAATGATAATGATCATGAAACTCCGAAAGAGGACACTACCAAACCTCGCAGGTCTAGCAGGGCACGTGCAGCTCCTGAACTATACGGCAATCCTGTTATGAATTTCATGATTGATGAAATAGATGACCCTACGACGTATGAAGAAGTGATGATGATCCCTGATTCCAACAAATGGCTAGAAGCCATGAAATCCGAGATGGAATCCATGTACAAAAACCAGGTTTGGACCTTGGTGGACTTACCTCACGATCGAAAGGCCGTCGAGAATAAACAGATTTTCAAAAGAAAAACTGATGCTGATGGTAATGTAACCATCTATAAGGCTCGACTTGTCGCAAAGGGGTTTCGACAAATTCAAGGAGTTGACTATGATGAGACATTCTCTCCTGTAGCGATGCTTAAGTCGGTTAGGATTATATTAGCAATTTCTGCATATTTAGATTGTGAAATATGGCAGATGGATGTCAAAACTGCGTTCCTCAATGGTAATATTGAAGAAGAGTTGTATATGATACAACCTAAGGGTTTTGTCAATCCTAAGGATGCTGATAAGGTGTGCAAACTTCAGCGATCCATCTATGGACTGAAGCAAGCATCCCGGAGTTGGAATCTCCGCTTTGATGAGGTGATCAAAGAGTTTGAATTTGTCCAAACTTATGGAGAGGCTTGTATTTACAAGAAAGTGAGTGGGAGCAATGTGGGATTTCTGATATTATATGTAGATGACATATTATTGATTGGAAATGATATAGATCTTTTAAACAGTGTTAAAAGTTATCTAAACAACAAATTTTCGATGAAGGACCTTGGTGAAGCTTCATATATATTAGGCATTAAAATCTATAGAGATAGATCAAGGCGCCTAATTGGGTTATCGCAGAGTACATACCTTGATAAGATATTAAAGAAGTTTAATATGGATGAAAGTAAGAAGGGGTTCTTACCTATGTTGCAAGGCAAGACATTGAGTAAGACTCAAAGTCCGGCTACGGCGGAAGAAAAAGAGATGATGGATAAGATCCCCTATGCCTCGGCCATAGGCTCTATTATGTATGCCATGCTATGTACAAGACCGCATGTGGCACATGCTATCAGTTTGACTAGTAGGTACCAATCTGATCTAGGTTCAGAACACTGGATAGCGGTAAAGAACATCCTCAAGTACTTGAGAAGAACTAATGATATGTTTCTTGTATACGGAGGTGAAGAAGAGCTAGTCGCTAAGTGTTATGTTGATGCTAGCTTTGACACTGATCCGGATGACTCTAAGTCTCAATCCGGATACGTATTTCTCTTGAACGGAGCAGCAGTTAGTTGGAGGAGCTCCAAACAACCTGTGGTGGCTAGATCAACGATGGAGGCGGAATATGTTCTTTGCTTGAGCCGAGGAAGCGGTTTGGATGAAGGAGTTCATAACGGAACTAGGTGTGGTTCCTAGTGCGTTGGACCCAATGGTGATCTATTGTGACAATAATGGAGACTTAGCCAACGCCAAGGAACCAAGGTCTCACAAGAATTCCAAGCATATTAAGTGCCGGTTTCACTCCATCTGCGAGCATGTCAAGGATGGAGATATAAAGATTTGTAAAGTGCACACGGACTTGAATGTAGCAGATCCGTTGACTAAAGTACTCCCTAGGGCAAAACATGATCAACACCAGAACTCCATGGGTGTTAGATTTATCACTATATAAACTAGATTATTGTCTCTAGTGCAAGTGGGAGACTGAAGGAAATATGCCCTGAGAGGCAATAATAAAGTCGTTATTATGTATTCCTTGTATATGATAGATTTTTATTTTGCATGCTATAATTGTATTGATAGGAAACATCAATACATGTGTGTTTAATAAACAAAAAGGGTTCCTAGTTATGCCTCTCTTATAGACTAGCTTGTTGATTAACAAGATGATCAAGGTTTCCTGATCATGGACATTGGATGTTGTTAATAACAAGGTCACAACATTTGTGAAATGATGTGATGAACATTTATCCCAAGTATAGCATTACGATCAAGTCATTATGTTTATATTTCTATAACCTCATACGAAGTATGCTAACACCGGAAGAGTATCTTGATAACATCAAACATCACACCGTAACAGGGTGACTATAAAGATGGGTTCAGTACTACGAAGGTGTTATGTTGAGGCTCATGGATCAAGAGTGGAATTTGTTAATCCAGATGACAGATAGATATACTCTGGGCCCTCTCGGTGATATCACATTAGGATAGCTTGCAAGCAAGTGATGTGATCACTAGAATGTTATATCACGGGAACGAGAAAAGAGTGCATGTCGGTAACGAGATCAAACTAGGTATGGAGATACCGATGATCGAATATCGGACATGTAATATATCGAGAGACAAAGGGATTTAGTTACAAGCGTTAAAGGTTCTCACGATCATAGGAGTCATCGTTGAATGTGTAGGAGTCAGTACGGATCTCCAGGTCCCGCTGCTGATTATTGATCGCAGAAGGGTCTCGATCATGTCTGCATTATTCGCGAACCGTAGGGTGGCACACTTAAGAGTTACCGAACACCATTTTGGAGCACATATGTTTCAGACGAAAGAATTGCAAAGCGCAGGAATTGTTTCAATAGAAACCGGAAATTGTTTCGGGTGAAATTGCAGAAGGTGGTTCTACATGTGATATTGAAATATTGCAAGGGGCTATATGTGAATGTTTGTAAATTAAAGTAATTAACAAAATTCTGAATAAGTTTAATAAAAAGAGTTTTATTAAATGAGAGATCATTAAATTTGGAGAAATTTAATGCATTTAAAGTGGAGACTTTAAAAGGGAATGTGAAGAGGCATTTTAATGTGGAGGGGTTACCACCACATGAATGGGGGAGGTGAGGGGTCACGCCCCCATGCGCCGGCCATGGAGAGAGGGGCACCCCCCTACTCCTATAAAAGGCCACCCATTCCCTCCTTCAGCCTCACACCTCCTTGTGAAGGATCTCTCTCCCCCTCTAGAATTATTCCCCTATGGTCTCGGATTAGCGAGATACATGTTCCCAGTGGCATTTCATCTGGAAGGAGTTGCTGCTTCCGCTGGATCGCTGGAGCAAGGAGGTGGAGGTTGTCCGGTGGCTTGAACGTGTGTGCGAGGACGAATGCGCTGCTGATTTGCGGCGCTCGGACTTCCACACGATCTTGAGATTGGCAAGCGTATGACTACATCAACCACGAGTTCCTACTCGTTAACAAAACTCGTTGTCTTCGAGGGTAAGTTCTCCATGGATGTATGTCCACCCGTTGCTCTGTATCTAGTAGATAGATCTTGGCATATAGTTCTCATCGTAGGAAAAGTTTTGGTTTCTATGCTGCGGACCCAACAATCCGGGACTTGCCAAATTTGGCTTGTCTCGAAAATCTGCGGAAGAAATCCAGCTTCTGGCCCAACAATGCCTGGAGAGCCAAAATCTCTCTGCCGAAGAAGAAGCACAAGAAGCGGATGACATCAAGTACTCCGACCTTCTTGAACAAGTCTGCCTTCGCGACGAGGGACTAAGAGCTAGTGTGCTTCCACCACCTCCGATTATTCCACTCACCCTCGCCGAGAAGGTTACCACCGAGGTGAACATGTGCCTGAGCAAGCTCACACATGAACATCATGTAAGTCCGAATTCCAACTCACGTTTTTCTTTATTGTGCTTTATATCTTATCCTCTACCCTCCAAGCATAAAGTTGGATATACAATCCGGGTTTATGTTTCCTTAGGATGCCAAAGAATGAACTAGTTTATCCCCCAAGGCCCATGCTGATATTAGTTACAATATTAGCCCGAGTCTTTAGTAGACTTCTGACTCTGGGTGTTCTGAATTACAGAAAGTTAATTCATATAACTAGGATTTGTTGAAGAATGTCTGCAATAAGCAGAGAGAGATCAGAGCTCTTCGACTTAAGAATGCTGAGCTGAAGGTTTCCAAGGATGAGGCCGAAGGTAAACATTCCGAGACTCAAACCTTGTTTTGTGTTTTCATAGTCGAATATTTTTTGTTGAACTGTTGTTCTTCTTTGACTTACAGCACTGGTAAAACAGTCATGTGCTATGATCAAAGAGGCCGAGAACCTCAAAACCCTGGTGGTGCAGAATAAACAACTTCGCCAAGAGCTGGATAAGCTCAAGGCAGATCATCAGAAGAGCATCGCTCAAATTCTCGAATCCTCCTCCATGGCTACTGATGAACGTGATCATAAGATTGCGGTCCAATATCAGAGAATCTCGGATCTCAACAATGAGCTTTGCAGAGAGAAGGATCATTCCGATGTGCTCCGAGCTGAACTCCGGAGTCTTCGAGAAGAGAAGACCAAAGTTGATGACGTCATCTTCGGTACGCTTCCATCTTTATGACTTGTCTACATTCTTCGACTCTTTCGATGTCGGATTTACTTAACCATTTCGTGTTATGTGTATAGGTCCTCAGAACTTGACGGACTCCACCTCTGCCGAGCCTCACACCCACCAGCTTACCTAAGTCGGTGATCTGCTTCATGACTTCCACCAATCCATTGAGGATATTGGCGAAGCTCTCAAGGTTCCGGACATGCATAGCATGTCCGACTTTCAGGTGCAAGACAAAGCAAAGGAGATGCCGCAACTTGTCCAGGACTGGAACATGTCCTACGCGTGATCCGTGGCACAGAACGCTCTCACCATGGAAGCATGGAGATATGGCAAGTGACCAGAGGGTATTCTACTATGGATGAAGACAAACATGAGCAAGACATCAAGGCCATCATGGACTCCTACGCCGGATATGGGTGCCGCGTAGCTGACTTAACCAGCTACGACACTATGTTCTTCACCCGCGTGGACACGCCGCCTCCGCCTCCCGAAGAAGCAGCCGAAGTTTCCGACGATGGCGAAACCATATCGGATTTGGACATCTCAGATCGTTATCAGGGCGAGGCTAATGTGTCCAGCGAGCTGGCAGCTCCTACCTCCTCTCGTGCATCATATATTATCAGAAACAAATGTATTATTCTGAAAACATTATAGGTCTATAAATATGCAGTATGATACTTTTGCTAGTGCCAAGTTTTTAATCTATTTAGCACGTTTGGCTTAAATTTTTCCGTGCCTAAAATGTTTGCATAAGCACTTATACTTTTTTGTCTATACTTATCGTTTGTCTGGCTTTCCGCCTCGTCCCTTTCGTGAGCCGGCTAAACTTTCTGCACGGAAACTTTGCCGAGCATGGAGCTCAATTGCTAAACCAGTTTAAACTCGGAAACAAAGCCGGCTTCCAGTACCAACAATTCACTACTCGGAATATGCCCGCATCCGGCAATTAGACAAATAACCAAAGTATAGACTAGAAACTTTAGAGTTATACCCGAAGGTAGCATTTTTAGAATCGGAAATCTAAACCAGAACAAACATGAGCATAAAGTACTTTCAAATATTCTGGGATTTCCAACTTTGTGACATGATCATTCGGAAATAAGATGGTAAAAACTTCTCAGAAAAAACTTGAGGCAACCAAAACTTTTATTTCTCACAGAACATGTACACATATATGATTACAAAGAAGGATAAACTAAGAATAAAAGGGACGTAGCTGAGCAATATTCCACGGTCTGTCTAACTCATCCGGATTTGTACTGCCTCCAGCTCTCTTTCTCTTCTTAGTAGCAGGTCTTTCTTTGACTGGCCTCATATCAGTTAAGTAGTACGAACCATTGTGCAATACTCGACTAACTAAAAAGGGCCCTTCCCATACTAGGGAAAGTTTGTGCTTTCTTTGTTGCACAAGCCGGAGAACCAAATCGCCTTTATTGAAAGATCTGTTTCTGATTCTCTAGCTATGATACTTGTGTAACTTCTGCTGATAGGCTGTTGATCTCATTTTAGCAACGACGCGAACTTCTTTGACTAAGTCGAGATCATTTTGTCGAGAAATCTCGGCATCCTCTTTAATATACGTGGCCACTCTAGGATAAGTATGAATCAAATCACTAGGAAGAACTGCTTCTGCACCATAGACCAAGAAGAAAGGTGTGTATCCTGTTGACCTGTTCGGAGTTGTTCGTAAACTCCATATTATAGAGGGTAATTCCTCTGACCAAGCCCCTGCAGCACGTCGTAGTGGTGCTTCGAGTCTCGGTTTTAGGCCTTGTAGGATTAAACCATTTGCCCTTTCGACTTGTCCATTAGCCTGTGGATGTGCGACTGACGCAATGTCAAGCCGGATATTTTGTTCGCTAAGATTCGGCCAATTCTCCCATAGAGAAATTACTCCCATTGTCCGTGATAATACTATGCGGATAACCATACCGGATTATAACATCCTCGACAAATCTTTTGGCTATTGCTCCATCACAACTAGTGACGGGTTCAACCTCAATCCATTTGGTGAATTTATCCACCATCACTAAGAGGTGAGTAAATCCACTTGGAGCCCGTCTAAACGGTCCTACCATATCAAGCCCCCAGACCGCAAAAGGCCATTTTATAGGTATTGTTCGCAGCTGATCAGCCGTAACATGAGCTTGTTTGGCATACTTTTGGCAGCCCTTGCACATCTTGACCAGCCGTTCGGCATCTGCCTTGGCTGTAAGCCAGAAAAAACCGTGTCTGAAAGCTTTTGCCACTAAAGATTTTGCAGTAGCGTGGTGACCACACTCGCCTTCGTGGATTTCTCTTAATATTTGCACTCCTTCTTCCGGAGATACGCAGCACTGGAAAACCCCAGACACACTCCGCTTATAGAGCTGACCACTAACCACAGTGTAGGTTTTTGCTCGTCAGATGATCTGCCGGCTCAAAACTTCGTCTCTAGGTAATTTGTCGTCTACCAAATAATCAAGGTAGGGTTGAGTCCAGTTGGGAATTATAGCCAGAACTGCTACCAAAAGTGAGTCGGATTTGGTCGGATATTCCTCATCTACTCCCTTTATTGAGGGAACATTAAGGTGCTCTAAAAAAGCGCCATCCGGGACCTCTTTCCGTGCAGAGCCTATTCGAGATAGTGCATCTGCTTCCTCATTTTCTGCTCGAGGGATGTGTTGAACCTCAAAACCCTTCGAACGATTTAGATAAATCATCCACGACAACTTTATATGTTGCCATGTGCTTATTTGCATTACAAATATCCGACACTTGCTGAGCAACAAGATCTGAATCTCCGTAACACATCAAACGTCGGATGCCGATATCCTTAGCAATCCGGATTCCATGTAGCAGTGCTTCATACTCGGCCATATTTATTTCGCTGTAAAGTGGATCTGCAACACGTATAGAAGTTTATCTCCTTGGGGTGATTTGAGCACCACGCCAGCCCCCGAGTCCCCGTGGGCCTTAGATCCATCAAAATATAGGGTCCAATATTCTGAATCAGGGAGGGTCATATTCTCCTCCGTCTCTATCCAATCAGCAACAAAGTCGGCAAGGATTTGGGATTTAATTGTTGTCCGAGGTTTGTACTCAATATCGAAAGCTAAGAGCTCTATGCCCCTGTGGCGTCACTGTTGTTGATTATATCTCTCATGGGAGCTATGCTCACCATGGTAATTCGATGCTCCTAGAAATAGTGTCGTAGCTTACGAGATGCTAGGAAAACATCGTAAGCCAGCTTTTGATAGTATGGATACTGCTGTTTTGATTCTGTTAGGACCTCGCTAACAAAATAAGTCGGACGCTGCACCAAGTGTTCCTGATTTTCCTCCGGTCTCTCCACTACCATGACGATACTGACGACTTTGTTTGTCGCAGCAAGATAAAGCAACATCGGTTCCTGTGGTTCCGGTGCAGCAAGGATAGGAGTAGACGAGAGTACTTTCTTTAGGTCTTGTAGTGCGGCTTCAGCTTCGTCGATCCACACAAAATCCTTGGTCTTTTTCAGGAGTTTGTATAATGGTGCGGCTCTTTCACCGAGCCGGCTTACGAACCGACTAACTGCAGCGATGCAACCAGTTAGTCTTTGTACGTCCTTCAGGCGAGTTGGGCTGGAAATATTGAGCATAGCCTTGATTTTGTCTCATTTCACCTCTATGCCTCTTTGGGATACGATGAAACCTAACAATTTTCCGGCTGGAATTCCAAAGAAGCATTTCTTCAGATTAAGCATGATATTGTATTTTCGTAGATTGGCAAATGTTTCCTCCAAGTCGGAAATCAGTGTTTCCTTATTTTTGGAGATCACTGCAATATCATCCACATATGCATGTACATTGCGTCTTGTGTGTTGGTACATAGCTCCTGCGTTCTTCAGCCCAAAAGGCATCATAACAAAACAGAAGGTTCTGAAGGGGGTTATGAATGAAGATTTGACTTTGTCAGATTCATTCATCTGGATTTGGTGATAACCGGAATATGCATCGAGAAAACAGAGGAGTTTCGAGCCTGCCGTAGAATCGATAACTTGATCAATCCTAGGCAGAGGAAACAGATCTTTTGGACAAGCCTTGTTCAAGGCAGTATAATCAACACACATCCTTAAATCAGTGGTGTCCTTTTTAGGGACCATTACAGGATTGGTCGACCACTCAGTGTGGATGACCTCTTCTATGAATCCGGCTAACTTGAGCCGTGCTAGTTCCTTAGCTATTGCCTTACGCTTTTCATCGCTGAAACATCATAAGGACTATTTGACGGGTTTAGCATTCGGGTTTACATTTAAAGAGTGCTCGGCAAGTTCCCTAGGTACTCCGATGATGTCACATGGTTGCCATGCGAAGATATCTTGATTTGCTTTGAGGAACTTGACGAGCGCACTTTCCTATGCGCTATCTAGGCCTACGCCTATCTAGGTCACCTTGGAGGGGTCATCATCCTCCGGATTCGGCTTTGTCACCTCCTTCTTCGTTGCGGGCATCTCGGACGGATCTATGCTCTTCTTAATCTCCTGGTACTCCTGGGCATGCAGCACGGCTTCAGCAAATGCGGCATTTCCATCCTCGCACTCTCGCGCTTTCTTTGGGTCTCCCCTGATAGTGATCACGCTATTGGGAACTAGAATTTTCATCATATTGTAAATGTAACACGGACGAGCCAAAAAAGCCCAGTAAGCGGGACGTTTGAATATAGCGTGATACGCACTCTTGAACGGGACCACTTCAAAGGAAAGTGCCTCCGTCCGGTAGTTTTTTGGAGTTCCAAAGGTAACATCCAAAGTGATTTCTCCTAGGAAATTTGCTTGTCTTCCTGGGACAACCCCGTGAAAGATCACAGAGCTGTGGTTCAGCTGGGTCTCCGAGATCTTCATCCGGCGTAGCGTTTCGACATACATAATATTAATACTGCTGCCACCGACCATGAGAGTCTTGGAGAAACCATAACCATCAATAAGTGGATTGACGATTAAGGCGTATTTTCCTCGCCTGTGCAACTTAGGCGGATGATCAGCATGGTCAAATGTGATTGCCACTTCCAACCAGTCCAAGAATTGGGGGACAGCCGGAACTATTGCATTGAGCTCATGTAGCACTGCCTTTTTGACTTTTGCTGGTTGAGATCCGAGGAAGGTGACATAAGTGTCTTTCTTGGTCGGAAAATTTTTCTTGCCTTCCGGCTTGGGATTTGAAGCATCAGCTTCCTCCATGTCGGAATATTCCTTGGTCACTTTATCTTTTATGGGATTCTTCTTTCCCTTCTTCTGCTTAGCTTTGTAGCCAGCGGTGTCATCTCTTTTAATGTTGTCATTGAAACGACACTCGGCATTGGTGTGGGACGAGCCCCCATTGGCTTCTAAGTGATGCACACACGGGTTATTGGCAATGTCGGCCCAAGAGTTGGTTTTTCCGGGGTGCTGGTCTCCTCTACCTTGAACTCTTGAAGTCCCACAACCGCGTCCACGGCCTCCGCCACGTCCTCCTCGTCCTCCAGCCCCAAAAGTAGCAGTGACCACTACCGTTTCCATGTTGGGTTTTTCTTCCGAGGTATTCTTGCGCTTTTGAGCTTGTTGCTTTGGTTGTTTTGCCGACTGTGGCACAGCCAGGGCATTGAGTAACCTCTCTGCATCATCGTTAGTGTCTGCATATTTGCTCGCTGTTTCTATCATTTCTGCCAAATCAGTGACCTTGTCACATTTCAAACGATGACGTAGTAAACCAATTGGGAGACCTGTAATGAAAGCTTCAATCGCAGTTTGGTCATTTACTCCTTCACAGGAGTTCTTGGTGTCGATCCATCGTCCGAGGTAATCCCAGCAAGTTTCTTCGGCTTTCTGGGTGCAACGGTGTAGGTCTCCGACCGTACAGGGCCTTCGGTATGTGCCTTCGAAATTTCGAAAGAACGCACTTTGCATATCATACCAGTTGTGGATGGTGTTCTCCGGAAGTTCATTAAGCCATGATCGTGCCGTCTTCCGCAACATAAGTGGGAGATATCGGGTTGCGACCAGGCTGTTCCCGCCTTTGGCGATGCAGCAAGCTTGGAAGAAATCCTGTAGCCAAGTATCTGGCCGAGCTATGCCGTCGTAGGCTTGAATAAGTCTTGAGATAACAAATCCTTCCGGGAATCTTGTAGCTCTTATGCGTGGTCCAAAGCACTTTGGGCCCACGTATATATCATCATTTTCATAGCGCCGCGCCTCTATATTGGAGTTGATCCTATGCCTTGCATCGTTCTGAGTGTCAGCGGTGGCTGCGGTGCCTTGGAGACGGACTTCGGCTTCTGCCACCACCTCCTCCACCACGACGCCCTCCTTGGCCTCCTTGGGAGCCGTTGTGATGGCTACTTGGCGGAGAGGGTGGAGCAGGTGGGTTATTTCCGGCTGATCGCCGGCCTCCATCTGGAGCGTCATTATTCCGGTTCCGGGGAGGGTCTTCATTGTGACGAGCCCCCTGCCGGCTTGTCTCGGCAGGGTGTCCGTCGTTCCTTCGTCCATCGTCCGGACGGCTTGCATGTCTAGGCGGTGGCATTCTTTGTCGGTCCTCCTACCGACGTTTGTCTTTATCTTCTTCACTGCAGTCCTTCGACTCTCGCCGGGGAGGGTTCCTCCGATTTAGTGCAGCAATTGCCTCTTGCTCTGCAACTGGGTTAACATTACGCCAGTCACGGGCAACTTTGTGGTGCTGTCCTGAAGATTCGGTTCTTGAGTGGTTATCTTCCTGACGGTCGGAACGATGTTGCTGTTCCGGCAGACGTTGGGGTCTTACGTCAGCCCATGCCGGATCTGTGCGACATTGGTCGGAATTTGAGACCAGCTTTTGTCTTCCAGACAGGGCGACCTTTTGCTACTCCAGTCCTTTGTTGAGTAGTTTGATTCCCAACCGGATCTGCTCCGGGCCTGGATTAGCCGATAGGGTTTCCCGAGCCGCAACGGTATTCCATACTGGCGTTGGATATACCCAATCCCCATTGCTGTTGCGTTGAGGCATCCCAAGTTCTCCTCTGAAAATGACTTTGTGAATCTACGGGAATTGGTTGTCATCAGTATGACGTTTCCTGGTCTTCTGGTGTTGCCTAGAGTTATACTTCTCCGCAGATGCCATGCGTTTCCTTTCCTCCTCAATGTTTTGGGGTTCATCGAAGAGTACTTGACGAAGCGCTTATAGGGCCTGTGCCCTCTTGTCCAGCTATTTAGCAGTAAGTTCTGCAGTTGTAGGAATAGGTGTGATTAATGCAGCATCGATGAGTTTACGCGCACCTTCGGTGATCACGTGTCCATCCAGCGACTCTTCTTTTTTGGGCTCGTCTAGGATAAGTGCTCGATCCGAGTCTTCATCGGGGTCGTGTTTTTCTTGTTCTTCTTCTTTGCCTTCTTGGAAGCGCCGGTAGCTAAGACGACTTTGGGTCCGTTTCCCAGAGTCAAGCTCTGATCGGTACTTCTAGACATATGGACCTCGGGATTATCTCCGATTTCCATGTCATCCTGCGCTTTGGGAGAGTGTTCCCCGGATCCTTCATCCATGGCTTCTCCTTCCTCTACAGCTTTGGAGTTATACTCCTCTTCATATTCCGCGGAGAACTTTCGGAAATCTGCTGACGTCATCGATTCATCCGAAGATGCGGGTACATCGGCGTTTGTTCCAATCGCCTCTAGCACAGAATCAGTGTTGTCTCCAGCATCGGCAGAGCCAGAAGTGCGACGCGTGTCTCCTGAGATACTTGCGGCTCTCGCGATCGGCCTCGTCGAAACGTTTGATGGTCTTGAGGATTTCATCTATGCTAGAGTTTTGCATCATCATGCGTCTTAGCGTGTATCTCAGGAAAGGCCTGTTTGTCCTGGCATCATCAGAGCCGGAACCAGTGTTGTTGCTATGCTCCTCCTAGATTTCGACTTCAGTGGGTGGGTCGATCTAGGATTCGGCCTCTCTAGGGAGATCCACTCCAGATTCAACTTGGACCGCCAGGTCTGCTTCAGGTTCGGATTTCTCCACTATCTCCACAACTGGTGCGGGTTGGGTGGGATTAGGGTTTTCTGGGATCTGGAACTCTGCCGCCTCCACGGACAAAGGGGATCCAGAGATTTCTTCTGCCTCTATCATCACCGCTGGGGTGGATGGGATGGGTTCAGCAAAGCCGATGTAAACATCAATTTTGCCAAAAGACATGATGGTATAAGCAGTCACAGCCTCCTTAGCCGGAATCCAGGTCTCGTCGAGAACGATGAGGGGGACGTCGCTGGCGTAGAGGATGCGACCGACGACGATAGTCTTGCCGATTCCGATTCTTGCAGATTCCTCTTGGAACGCAGATCCGAAGCTCACCTGCCCCACGGTGGGCGCCAACTGTCGTCGGATTGATGACAAGTACGCCATGAGGGGGTCCTCAAGGCGTGCGGAAGAGAGGGGTGTGAGACGTACGGTGTTCCTTGACGGTGAGCACACAAGTTTACCCAGGTTCAAATCCGCCGGCTTTGGACGGATCGTACTCCTGTTAGTAATCCAATAATACGGCAGAGCCGGAATATGGGTTACAAGGGTTCGCCTGTGCGAGTTGAGATTGTAGACTATTGAGGGTGCCCTAAAGGCTCTCCCTAGGATGGCTTATATAGATATCCGGCCTAGGGTTTACAGGAGAGATCTATCCAGCTACGACTAAAAGTCAGTTACAGAGTACATCTTGAACTACAAGTAAGACTATTAGCCTATGTCGGTAAGTCTTCTGGGCCTTCCCGTAGCCAGATTGGACTCCGTCTCTTCTCCCTGACTGGGCTGCCCGTGAAGCAAAGCTCTAACCCGAAGTGGGCCACCCTGGTCAGTGAGGAACTGTGAGGATACCCGGAAAGCATATCCCCAACAGTGGTCTTACTCATGATTGGTAGACTCATGTTTCCTCCACTTCATAAATCAAAAAAACTCCATCATAGATGGAGTAATGGCAAGCATATCATACAGGTTTTATGCATCCTTATAGTCCAACAAAATTATTGTTAGCATGGATGATTCAAATGAGTAAACTTTATTCCATGTCATGTTATCAACTCATAGGCTTGCCTTTGAATAATAAATTATAATCATGTAAATTAAGAGTGTGAGAGTTGTCATGAAAGCATATACACTAGAGTATGTCAATTCTCCCACATCAATAAATCAAGACTTTTCAAGCACTACTTTTCTATTCATTGTCCTTCAAGAATTTCAGTTTCTAAGTAATTGAGAGCATGCCTAAGATTTTTATTAGTTTATCAGGCTGTGATGGACACTTGTGGCATCACTAAGGTTTTAATTCCTTTTGCATAATGATTAGTCATAATAGCCAGAGGAGTGATTCCATCATGATTACAGCTACCAGAGAATGCCAAGAATCTAACCCACTATAGCATTGCTACTACAAGTGTTTAATCAAATCATAGCTAAAGTCTAGGAGTTTCCTCAATGAAGATCGTTCATAGGCTAGCGGAGTTTGACACGCATAAATCTATATCATTCTTATGATTAACAAGTCAAACTTTGGCATGCTCACAAAAACCGCTAAACATTAATTCGATCAAACAAATCCTTTCAAAGAGAGCTATCAAGTCAATCAACATTTTCAGTGGTGTTGAGTGTCTCTAGAAATAAACCTTAAAGACTAAGCACTACAACACCTAAGCCTTCAATTGTGAGACTTTTTCTTATTACAATTGCTTAGCAATTTTTAGGCAAGACTTGGTTAATTACGAATACTGGATCAAAATGAACCCAATTAAATACCCATGCAAATGGAAAATCTTACTACGATACAAAAAATCACTCCACCAATATAATATCTTAACATTTACTACTAACTAGCATGGGTCTCTCAAACTTCAAAAGTGGGGAGTCATAAGGCGTACCTCTCATGTTTGATTCCACTTCTCTCTTCCTTTTTTTATTTGCTTCTTGGAAACTCGAAGTCGATCAATCTCCTGCAAACATATGAAGACCTCGAGGCGGAAAGAAAAGAAAGAAGGAAAATAAGGAAAAGGGAGAAATCTTTTTGTGATTTTTAAGAGAGGGAATTTAAAGAATAGAAAATTGGCGGCAAAGCTCGGCTAGAAAATCTCAAAAGAAAATAGAAAGAACTTAGAACATAAAGTGTTGGGGAAACCAACACGAGTGCTTATAAGCTCAAATAAAAATGCAACCTCGAAATAAATAAAAGCAAATAAACGCCAAATAAAGATACATGAGGAAACTTCCCCAAGCTTAGGCTTTTGCAACCCCTTCAAATCATTGTGGTGGCGGGAAAAGTCATTACTCCAGTTTGCAAATTGAGTTGAGAGGTTACTAGTTGATTCTCAGAGGTTCAGAGAGAGGCTATGCATCCTCTCCACAGTCCCTCCAAGTCCTTGGAAATCTTGGTATGTGGCGAACCGGGTTTGTGGCTGCTCCTCTTGGTAAGGAACTTCTTGCTCTTCCTCTTGGTCCTCATCCTCCTCCGAAATCTCTTCCTCAGGTTGGTGTTTCTCAACCTGCAAGTCATATATCAAATGTCCTTCCTCGATAGAGAAAAGACCATTAGGCATTGGAGCGGGGTAGGGACACCCAGCTCCAGCAATATGCAGATAATAAACACCACCTCTCCTAGTGAGCCTTCCACATGCTCTCAAAGTGGAGAAACCGACACGTGTCTCACCTAGCACGGGTTGCAACTCACCTAGGTTGATGTTTAGGGAAGTGGCAAGCACGGTGATGACGCCTCCATCTATGATTGTCCCTTGGCTTTGGGAGGCTTGGTGCTCCAGGTAGCACACAAGGAAGGCGCCCAAGTTGAGTGACAGGCTGCAGTTGATGTAAGAAGCCTTTGCAAGGACTAGGATTTCCTCCTCGTTGAGTCTCATGAACTCATTATGTGCCTGAAAGGTGTTAGCAATAACATAGAACAGATAACGAATTGCAGGATGTTGAATATTCTTCCCCTTGTTCACTCTAGTAGTGAAACTCATTCCATTATAGTATTGTTCAGGGGAAGGACTTAAGCCAGTAAAGGATGCGCGCAAGGCATGGACATCATTGTTTGGCAAATTAAAACATGTGCACCATTCATCTAATGTTAAAGTGTAGTTGTTGTTCATAAGTCGGAAAGAAATAGTGTCCTCTCCTTGCCATTGTTTAACAGTGCTTTGCAACGAAATTAGGAATTGAATGGTTAAGCAGCGATAAGTAGGTACATCATTGTACACAAAGTTTTATAGGACAGCTCTATTGCAAAGTAAATTGAAGTCATCAGAAATACTGAGTTGGTTCAATATAATGGGGCAAGCCCACTTAGTAGCCTTCACTTCGTGGTTCTTGATCCTGTTGAAGCGATCACGTTGGGGCTCATCCTTGAACTTGATCCCCATGCGTTCCTGAGCGACTGCCCGTGAAGCACTAACGGTGGCACGGGCACGAGTTTGGCTCCATGTGTTCATCATCTAAAACATTGAAGAAAGACAGAAATAAAACTTTTTGATCCAACAATAGTAAGTATAATATATTCATCATCATAGCACACTAAAGAATCTCCTTAAAATAATAATCTAGGCAAGAAAATCATGGCAATTGGTTCATAGTAGGTCTCACCCTAGATTGATAATGACAATAAATCAGAGATGAAATTGAAAAAAGTAATTGGAGGATCAGAGGAGAAACATACCATAGATCATTCGTGTGCGAGGAAGTCAAACGAAATTGAGTGGAGATGAAGATCTCTTGAGGTTTTGCGAGAGCTTGGAGGTAGAAGAGAGAAAAGGATTGAAGTTTTGGAGTTGGAGGTACCTTCCCATGCGATTTTGTGGTCGGACGCAACTATATGGGCTCAACTATACGGCCGGAACATTGTGTTCCCACCGTATAGTTGGCCTTCTGTCAAAAAATTAGGGTTTCCTCCTGGCGGTGCAGCTATACAGACGCAACTATATAGCCAGAACAAAATGTTCCTACCATATAGTTGGTCGTTAAACTGTCTGTCCTTGCAAAAGAAAATATACAAAGGCATCGATATCTATACGACCGGAACTATACGGCTAGAATTTTTATTTCCGTCGTATAGTTGGTCGTTAAACTCTCAGTACATTAGAAAAGAATATGTACGGAGGCACAGTTATCTATACGATCAGAACTATACAGCCGGAATTTTTATTCTTGCCGTATAGTTGGTCGTTAAACTCTCAGTACATGTTAAAGAAAAATTGTCGATGGCAAAGATAACTATACGACCGGAACTATACAGTCGGAATTTTTATTCTTGTCGTATAGTTGGTAGTTAAACTCTTCGTGTGCATAATTTGTTTTCCGTTTCTTCGAGAATTACTTCTTTTCCTGTAACTTAGTGATATACCTTGTTTATGATAGAAAATTGACAGTAAATATTGTCGACCAACAACAGCATGTATGTAGCAGAATTTCAAGTACTACCGAACTTCTTCCTCTCAAATGGAGTTTCCTAGCACTCTTTATTAAACATCAACTTAAACTAAAAACTAAAAACATAACTCAAACCTTTATTTAACATGGGTTTCCTCCCATGGAATGCTCTTTTACGGTCAATAGCTTGACCTTGACGATACTCACTTGGGCTAGATGAGTGGAACACCCACTCCAAGGTAATTGGCCTTCAAAGTGATGGCCTCCTTCTCATCATGTTTGGCTTTCTTTTTCCTAGGGAAATGAATAACAAAAGTATCCCGCGAAGGCAATTGCAACTTCACATTCCCTTCATGGAGGTTAATTATAGCCTTTATAGTTCTCAAGAAAGGGAGACCTAGTATTATAGGAGCAATATTATCTTCAGGCATGTCAAAAATAACAAAGTCAATTAGAGAAGGACAACCTTTAATGTAAACTATAGTGTTCTCCTTAATTCCTACAGCTTGTTTGTAGGTAGAATCTGCTAGATGCAATTTTAATTCAGTGATTTCAAAGGAGCCAAGATTTAACTTGTTAAAAAGACTCTTTGGGATTGTTGAGATGCTTGCACCTTGATCACAAAGTGTAGCTATCTCATTAGTCCCAATCTTTATCTTAATAGTAGGCTCAAATATGTCATCTAATTTAATAGGTAAGTTTTCAATGATTTTATTGTATTCCTCTTCAAGCTCGCGTACCTTAATTGCTACTTGATCGACAAAGTGTTGATAAATGGCTTCATCATTACCTTCACTTACCATAATTTTGACGTTGATCCTCTTTACGAGACTTCGATGGTGTAGCTTGGTCAAGGGGCATTATTATAATCAAGTTCTTCAGGCTCCTCCCTTTGGATCCTCATCATTTTGAGTTCTTCAATAGGATTGGGCTCAGCTTTACCTACAAATTTAGGTAGAATGAGAGTTTGACTCTCGGTTATCTTACCTAGCTGTGCCTCAACGATCCTTGTTCTTTCTTGGAGGGTCTGCAAATCATTTCTCAAAGTAACAACTTGGTTAGATAATTTACCAAGCATGGCATTATGGTTCTCCGCTATTTCAACAATAATATTGTTTTGTTCATTTTGCGAGTCTATAAAAGACTTAATGTATCTTGGGGACTACCATTACCAATTCCCATATTATTATTAGAATTACCTGCAGGACTAGAATAATGTTTATGAAAGTTATGATTGTAACTCTTCTTGCAAGTAGGGTTATAATCATTACAAGCTATAAAATCTATTTCTTCAATATTTGTTTTAGGGGTGGCTCTTACCTAGGTTTGCTTACCTTTTATGGCTAACGAGCTCATCCAACTTAGTATTGAGTTCTTCATTTTCTTGTGGTGAGATGGAGTTCACCTTCTTCCTGTTTGATCTTTCAACATCCATTGAGCATGGTTGTCTTGCATATTGTCTAACAGCTTCTTTGCTTCGGTAATATGTTTACCCATGAATGTTCCTCCAGTTGCAGTATCAAGTATAGAATTAGATATAGGATTAAGAGCATTATAAAATAAATGGAGGATTAAACAATCTTCCATCCCATGACTAGGATAGTTTCTTAGGCATTCTTTCATCCTCCCCCATGCAAGCGGTAGTGGCTCACGCTCTTCTTGTCTAAAGCTAGTAAAACTAGATCGGAGTTGCATAGTCTTTGCAGGTGGGAAAAATTTAGTCATAAATAAAGAAGTACATCCCACCCATGATGTAATTGTATTTCTAGGCAAAGATAGCAACCATTCTTTTGCTCTCCCTCTTAGAGAGAAAGGAAATAGACGTAATTTCACCATATAAGGGTCAACGTCTTTTATACGCATCATATCACATATTTCAGTGAAAGTATTCAAGTGCATACCTGCGTCTTCAACAGCAGAGCCTCCAAATTGATTTTGTTGAACCAAACTTAAATAATGGGGCTTAATTTCATAGTCATCAGCAACAATTGTTGGCTGAGTAATAGGAGTACGCAAATAATCATTGTTGGGAGTCGCAAACTCCCCAAGTTTGTTTTCAGCCATATTTCCTATGTTTTTGGGTTTTCTTAAACAAAGAATTATAATAGTAAAAGCAAAATTTAAAGGCTAACTATTTTTTTTGGTTTATCAAATAAAGACTGAAAGCAGACTAACAAAATAAAAAACAAGAATTAAAACTAGCAAGGTTCCTAATAACCTCACCAAGGTAGCTATTGCTTCCCTGACAACAGTGCCAGAAAAAGCGTTGATACCATCGATCTGGATTACGGATGTAGTGTAGCTTCTTTTTCCCTAGTAGACCTAGGTTATCGAATCCTCGGGAAGTGAATGCATAGTAAAGTTACTTTAACGGACCTTCAGGAGTTTTAGAATTTCTTTTGTGTTTTTACCGGACCAATAGCTTGCGTCTTTTTATTGTTGTCAATGATGGAGAGAGAGGGCCCAGGGCGTTTGGTTTCACTTGTAGCTATACAAAACATCTGATGAGAATAATAGATAGAAATAAAGTATGCATGTACTTGTTGGAGCAAGATAAATTATATGTGGACAGTGCATCCATAATTGCTATTGCCTCTGCAAGCGCTTATAGCAATAACCTACTAGTCTCATCCATAGAAGAAAGAGAACTAATGATATGCATAATGATGTCACCGTTAATCCCGAGTAAATCCCTCACATACAACCATACTACCCCTTCTGTCACTGGGGTTCCCAACCTGCAGATCAATCATTACACATACTCCCTATACTTGGATCAACCCTCGGGGTCTTGGGTACCTGAAAAGTTCTTGGACTGAGGCAAGAGAAGATACAATAATCATCATGTCATGCAAACTAATACATGATCCCATCGATGATAAATAACATGCACAATTGCCACATGGCTAGGCCAAATCCTTAGCCTAAGGAGAATTAGTCACACATTGAGATGAGATCAACAATCACAAACATTGTTATGAAAATCATAAGATTGATAGCAATATTCTTACAATGTTGCCAATCAAAGAAGAGAACTACTATTACAAGTGGTGGAATATGGCTATGGAGATGGAGAAGGGATTTGAGATCTGGAGGCGGCTGGTGATCTGTGGCAGAGACTTTTGGCGAGGTCTGGCTTGTTTTCTCGTTGCTCGAGGCTTCTTTCTATAGGGGTCCCTTCACAAAAGTTGTTCTGTTTGACCTAACGGTGGGGTGCCGACTATACGATCGAAGCTATACGGTCGGAATTTTTACTCCGGTCGTATAGTTGGTCGTTAAAGCGCCTGCATCCGCTTTACGGCTCCTGTTTTCTTCTGGTTGTTGGAAATCTCGTATCTTTGACTTTAATGTAGTGATTCCCATCTTCTAACGACATTATCTGCGCAGGAAAAATATAAAAGAAAGGATTGCCTACCCCTCTGAATATTAGGCTTTAATGGAAGGGTTGAGAGAGATATTTCATCAAAATTATGAATAATATCCTGTTTAAATGTGGACATAGATGGCTGTATTTCAGAGTCATCAGAACCTGATCTCAGAGATTGACAGGGAGTATGTACCTAAGCCGGGTCAGACAGCTACTATAGTAACTGTGGGGCTAGAGAGGTATAGTACCCCGGCTAAGAACCTCAGGGCTGCCAATGCAGCTGCATCCGAGATAGAAGGATTAACCGGAGAGGCCCGAGAGGGGCAACATGAGAGAGTTCACCACTTGTTGAGGGTGGCATGTCAGCAGAATGAGCAAATAAACAAGGGAAACCCGGCACAACCCGTAGCATCACATGTAGTTTATTCGGCAAGAAATAACGCGGTGAAATCTGCTGGAGCTGTGTCGTCCCCTGGTAACGGCCCTAGGAGAGAGGAAGTGGTAACCTCCGGGAGAAAGACAAGCAAATGGTCCCATATGACCCAGTAAGGGCAGGAAAAGGAAAGGCGGTGTAGGTTGATGAGGATCATCATAGTGCCAGCCGGGGTGAAGTTGGCCGAGGTAACCTTGACCAAGGCAATGCCAGTCGGAGGATAGTTGCCAATGGCAATGTTGGACAACGTAATCCGGCAACCACAAGACAAAATGCTCCTCGGTAACAGCAGCAGCAGTACACACCTTGGTCGGAGAGAAGTGTTGGCCCATCAATGTAGCAGCAAAATGCTCGTCCGGTTCTAGACAGGTACAATGATGGTTACTCGACAATGACTGATGCCGTATTTCCTAGACCAGAGCACCATGTAATTGGATCAAGGTTGGGGAACAGGAATTTGCAGCCGGATGATGCAAGGCTAAAGTTGGACCGAATCTATAGGTCAGAGATGATTGAGGTGCAAGGTCCTCTGGGTCCCGCATGTTTTGGACCTTGGATCATGAGGGAGCCGCCAGTACCGAACTTTTAGCTGGCCTGTGGAACAAAGACATATGATGCTAGCACTAAGCCGGATGATTGGCTTATTGACTATGCAACAACAGTCAACATAGCCAGAGGAAACTTGAGATGCGTAGTGAGGTACGTACCTCAAATGTTAGAAGGATCAGCTAGGGTCTAGTTAAATAACTTGCTAGAGGGAACCATCAACTGTTGGATAGACTTCGAGGAGATTTTTGTTAGTAAGTTCTCAAGCACGTACAAGAGGCCGAATAGGCCACAGAATCTGGCATTGTGTAAGCAAAGAACGAATGAAACAGACCAGGAGTTCTTGACTCGCTACTATAATGTGAGAAATTCCTGCGAAGGGGTAATTGAATCACAAGCTATTGCGTGGTTCACCTAAGGATGTAGGTATACAAGCATGTTGTTGAAAATATTGCAAAGAGATATGCCAACTACATTGGCAGAAACAATTCGGATTGCTGATTCGTATGTATTGGGAGATACGACCCAACCTCGAATGATGTCTAGTGAATCCAACGATGAATACTACCCTCACGAAGGTGCCGGATTTTCACGGCGCAATGACTTCCGGGGTAAAAGGAGGGATGATCGCCAAGATTACAGGTACAGCTTGCAGCAAGTGGCGGCTATAGATCAGGATCAGCCCAATGACAGCGCTAGCCAGCGCCAGAAAACTAGAGGGCAACATTGGCAGCAAAAGGGTGAAGGCAAGAAGCCTTGGACACCAGAGCAAAAGAAACAATGGCAAAAAGGAAGGATCTTCCGAGATACATGTTCGAGTCTATGTTGGATCAGCCGTGCAAGTTCCGTATGCCAAGTCTGAATAATCTAGCAAACCATACGACCTGACAATGTGAATGGAAGAGGAAGTTAGAGCAGGGTAGCTTGGGGAATGCTCAGGCATGTCGGCATGATGCACCTCGGCATGATGGACCTCAGCATGAAGCATCTCGGAATGAAGCACCTCGACAGCAACAAAGTAATGCACAAGCACCTCGGCATGATTCACTTGAAGTCTGTGGCCTCCTTTTAAGGGAATTATACTCATACACAACAAATCACACAAAGCAATATGCAAACAATTTCAATCATACATATGACAACAAAGTTCAATCATCACATAGGCAAACAAAATATTATTGCGATACCACATACATTGGTATGACCCATAAACAATCACAAAGTCGATTATTTAAACGAATAACTAATGTGGTGTTCCAACTACAGGGTTCTACTTGATATTATTCCCTTGAGATTATTCCATCCTTCTCTATAGCTAGTGCATAGGAATGAGATCAAGATGTCCTTATGTCATCTTGTCACAAGGTCCTCCTAAGTTGAGTTTCCTTAGTCTCTAGGTCTTGAGTATTCTTCTTCTCTTACTTGAAGTCCTTCTGAATGTTGTGTAGTCTAAGACTAAGTATTTCTCCAAGTTCTTCAATATCCCTCCATGCAACACTTCTCGTAGAGTGAGGTTCTAAGTTGGTGAATATCCAAAGTCCCATTGTTTTGTTGTTGTCTTCCTTGATAGACTTGTTGACACTAGTAAAATGAATGAAGATAGTTCCACGAGAAACAAAAGCTAATATAACCTAATAAACCATAATGTATAACTTTCTCATCCTAAGATATTTCCTAATTTCTCTCTCATCTTATACTAAACTTGAACTTCCCTTCTTGTCCTTATTTATTGAGTTTGAACTTCTCTTCTTAATCCTAGAATTCCTTGTCCTTCTCCTTGAGTTGGGCGTGTAGCTCATCATTTCCTAAGTAGTTGGTTTCTCCTATTATCAACAAAATCCTATATAAAATTTCTAAGTCCTAGAACTACTGAAGAGAAAATCTTCCTTCTAAAACTTCACTTGACTTCCTTTTTTGATGGAGATAGGTAGATCTAGCATGTTGACGATGTTGAGAAGTCCAAATCCAAAGTAGGTGGTCTTGAAGTCCTCATTGATCCTGAAGCAAAAGTTCTTTGAGGTGTTGAGACTTAAGTCCTTAGCCATCTGAAGATGAATTCCTTGATGATGCTAAAGTCGAAGTCCTTATCTATGCTGAAGCTGAAGTCCTTTGTGATTTTGAAGTCCTTGGTGATGTTGAAGCTAAAATCCTTAGTGGTGCTGAAGTTGAGGCCCTTTGCAATGATGAAGTTGAAGGTCCTTTGAGATAGAGTTGAAGTCCTTTGTGGTGATGGTGTTGAAGTCCTTTGTCATCAAGTAAAAAAAGGGAGAGACTGAGGAACAAAACAGAATTCTAAGGAGAGAGTTTACAAGATTGTTTGTAAATAACTTCGAGTAAATTCAAGTCTTATTTTTCTAAAGGGGTTTTCCAAATCGTAGGGTTACGAACCTACACGCAACACAATGCTCTGATACCATCTATCAAGACCCGAACCTGTTAATGTATACATCCCTGTGTTTATAGTGCTAGTCCTTGGATCGAATAGCTAGCACCCACAGTTTAAGATGTAATATCAAGAAACAAAGGTCATATTACATCACATATCCAGGAATAAAAATAGTTCATTACAACTTACATAGCTCATATGACTATCTTATTACAAAGCAACAGATATAACTATAAAGCATGAAGTCCTTCATCTTCATGTGCCACATGCAAACATGTTGGGTGCAGACTCATAACCTCTACTCATAAAACTTCACTACCATCAGGTAATCCTGCAACATGATAATTTACAGCCACAAGGGTCAATACATTTTGAATTGTATTGGTAAGTGTCACTAGTATGTGGATATAAAGTGGAACCTATTACTACATGCATATCTGGCCAGGTAGAGCTTTGGCTAGTTTGCAGTAAGAAAGTTTTTCCCTATCTTTTTATAAATAGTTTGTAACACTTATTATCAACTAAGTTACACTGGATACCCTTAGGTAATATTTCCAATCACAACATAGTGGTACCACTGATAGAAATCAGTGAACCTAGGTTCCATTGGTAGAAATCAATGAACCAACAACCCTTGTTCACCCATCAAATTTTAACTTAGGAAATTAAAATGATGAGATTCTTGATTCTATTTCATTGTCTTGAGGCTCAGAAATTGTCCATAACCGGGGACACGGCTAAGTACTTAGTTTTACCCTCTCGAGAGGTGGTGCACTTTCTCCACAATACTCGACATGCATCGAGACAAGACTTTTCAAAAGCAATCCCTCAGACCACCACGGATGCGTTCCATCCTATCGTCACTACCACCCTCTGTCCGTCTGGCTGAGTTCTCGCAACTTAGTCGGTCAAGGCAGAGCCCATATGCCATGTGGCTGCACTAGAAGCTTCGCGACAAGAACATCTCCAATCTGTTTGTTCCTAGGTGGCTATCCACAAGTGCGATACACCATCCGACCATAGACATGGCCCCTGAGTAACCACTCAACATAATCCAAGCAAGTCCCATTTCCACCCAGGTGTTTCATTAAGAACTCGTTTTATTATAGAAAACATACATTTTTCAATACTCCATATAATCATAATATGATATTCCATCCTGAAATCTATAGCAGGGCTAAGCATTTCTAACTCTACGATGTTTCACCTACTAAGTAGAAATTACCATTCCCTATTCTACATAGGAGATATAGCATAGCATAATAATATAGTCTATCATGCATATACTACAAAAATCCACTAAGTATAATGAAAACAGTAGGACTTGATGATAGTGCAACTTGCCTTGTTAGTAGAATAATTAGATACACTTCTCAATCTTTCAATGTCACACTCCGAAAAATCTACAACATCAACAATAAAACAACATGCATATTCTCAATAACACAAGCAACACAAAAATGATCCAATACATGAAAGGATGCTATATGGTACTTTTATTGCACAAGTTTTCCTAATAAGGTACTGAACACTAAACATAACCTACTGATCGTTTTATATATGTTTGATGCCAAATCCAACAATTTATGCAAATAGATTATTTAATAGCATTTTCTATTACTAAAAAAGGCTATACTCATAGGATTAATGCTACTGAAATCAAATCTTAATTTTAACTTTTTGGTCTGATGTTTCTGTATAGTGAGTTCAAAATACTACTAAGTCCCAAAGGATTCACTAAAAAATAATTTATAGAACAATTTTTATACTCAAAATACTCCACAAATGGTTCTATATAAAACGTGATTTTAACCAACTCAAAAATACCGAATTATTGTTCTACTCTGTTCTACTCATTTTTGTGAATCCATAGACATATTATTTGCTAAATTTGGATAAACATAACTTAATCTTTGAATTTTTGAAGTTTGTAGGTTCATATGTCTAAAAATCCGAAAATAGAAGTAGATATGACACTTGACAGAATCTAATTGGAGGATACCCCTTCGGTAAGTGATTTGATTTTGACCGTTAGATGAAGATCGGATGGACAAGGAGTGCTCACCGGAATAGCTCGCCGGAGAGATCGCCGGAATGGAGGGTGCGGGCTTGGCATTGCCGTTCTCGTCGCTAGGAATGTATCCGGAGTTGAAGAAGACGTGGAAGGCATAGAGGACGTCGAGGCGAACACGATAATGACCATGGCGTCGTTTGTAGAGTCCAAGGGAGAGAGAAATCCTTGGCTGGAGAAACGTGCCATGTCGGCGGCGTGGCGAACTGCAACAAGAAGTTGCACCATCATGTCCTAGAGGTAGGCAACGATGAGTAAAGTATTCCAGTTCAAGAAATTGATAAGATTCTCACCATGGACGAGAAGATCTGACGATGAAATCGAATTTGGGGCTGAAGTTGGCATCGTTGGTATGGATTGTAGAGACAACCTCTGGAGAAAGTTTAGGAACGAAAGTGAAGGATGAGGACTAGATGTAACATCCCAAAATTTTATCTAAAATCATCATCATTGCACTCATATCATCATAGCATGTAATTGCATTGCATTTAGAATGTCCTCCAAAAATTTGGTGCAATTTTGAGCCATGAACAAAAAGATATGAATTTTTTTTGAAAATAGAATCAAAGAAAATGCTATATTACCTATTAAATCCAAAGTAAATACTTTGGATTAAAATAGAAGATAAATATGTTTCATAATACCATAAAAACCTAATTTGAGTTTTTACAAATGTTCACAAATTGATTTGAATCAATTTGAATCCTTAAATCCAAAGTTGTGGAGAAAACAGAAATAGAAAAAGAAAAAAAGATAAGGGAGAAAAAAAAGAGAGCAACAGACAGCTTCTGGCCTTTTGGCCCAATCCGGCCCAGCAGCCCACCCGGACTCCCTCTCCCCTTCTCTGTCTTTTCTCGCCTCCTTATTTCTACACCTCCCGCTGACAGGTCGACCCCACGCCCACGTCACCTTGTCGTCTTCACTTCCGATGATGGACCTCTCCCCTTCGGCCATTTCGAATCGATTCGATTTCGGCAGTTCCTCGCGATTAATTTCCCCGGCGATTACCCCTACTAAACCCCCTCTCCCTCCTCATCATTTTCCCCACAGACATCACCCCGGAGAGCCCCTAGGCTCCCCAAATTCCGAGCTCGAACCGCCGCTGTCCGACGGACTCCGGCGATGATTCCGGTGAACCCAGGCCGCCCGGCGCCCTCCTCTCTATCCTGTATGATTTTCCGTATCCTAGCGCACCTACTAACCCAGCCGCGTGCCTCCTCTTGCTCTAGGTCGAAGACACGGACCAAGTCCGGCGAACTCCCTCTGCCGCCACCGTCAGTCGCCTTCTCCAGTAAAGTTAGGGTTCCCGTTGCCCCCTTTTGGTCTTTACTAGGTCGTGCAGACACTTGCGCACCTCGCTGACCACTTTGCCGGTTGGTTCGAGCCCCAGGTCGCGGTCTCCGACACCGAGCCGTGAACTCCACCGTCTACGCAACTCCGGCGAAGGATCCAGGCCAAGCATGAGCACCCCCCGCACCGCAATGACCTCCATCGAGATTGCCACGACCTCCTCAACCTCTGGTACGTGTCCACGGTCTCCCAGCCCTTGTATAATCGCCGGAACCTCATCGGCCGACGCTCCGCCACCGCGCTCCATCGTTAGCACCGCTAGTCCCCGGCGAGATGCTTAGTAGCCGTTCGATCAGATCCTAGCGGTTAATATTAGATCACTTAAACGAAAGGGTACAGCTGATCTGATCCGGCCAACGTCACTTAAATCTGACGCCCCACAGCGGCCGAACCGGTACCAGCCAATAGGATAGCGCCACGTCGCCAGACTATTTCTGTTTAATTAGAAAATAGACAGATTTAGTATTAAACTTAGAAATTCAATAACTTTTGATTCACAAATCAGAAAATACAAATTTGGTGTCTATGGATTTAGAAAAATAAGACCTTTATTATGGAGGCCTTATTTCACACTTTTGCCTCAGTAAACTTGAAATTATAGGCAAAACCTTTTTAGGAGTATTTTGCTGATAAAAATTGTTCTATAAATTATTTTTGGGTATTTCTTATGCATTTAGATGAGGTATTCTATCCTCTATACTGTAGACTCTGTAAATTATAGAATTATGATCATATCATTGCATTTTGCATGCATTCATGTTTTTGTAATGTTCTATTGATTGAATTGTTATTGTTGTATTAATCTTGTGTAGATTGTGTGGATTGTGAAGTTTGTTGCTGTGAGGATTGTACCTATTCCCCTAACTACCAAGGCAAGTGATATTTCATCTCATGTCCTATTATTTTCACTATTGCACTAGTGATATTTTGGTAGATCTTAGCATGATAGAATTATTCATATGTTACGATACTATGCTATGCTACCCTATAGTGTATATCTTGGTAGTATTCCCTAGATAAAGACTTTGTATGCTAGAATGCTTAGCTATGCTATTAGAATTCGTGGGTGGAATATACACATAAGATAGCATGGAAAGATATTATTTTGTTCAACTAAGAAAACAACTAATGTTAATGAAACACCTGGGTGGAATGGGCTTGCTTGGATTATGTTGAGTGGTTACTCAGGGGCCATGTCTATGGTCAGCTGGTGTATCACACTTGTGGATGGCCACCCAGGAACAAAGAGATTGGAGACATTCTTGTCGCGAAGCTTCCAGTGCAGCCACATGGCATATGGGCTCTGCCTTGACCGACTAAGTTGCGAGAACTCAGCCAGACGGACAGAGGGTGGTAGTGATGATAGGATGGAACGCGTCCGTGGTGGTCTGAGGGATTGCTTCTGAAAAGTCTCGTCTTGATGCATGTCGAGTCTTGTGGGGAAAGTGCACCACCTCTCGAGAGGGTAAAACTAAGTACTTAGCCGTGTCCCCGGTTATGGACATTCCTGAGCCTCAAGACAGTGAAGCAGTTCAATAATCTCCTCATCCAAATTTCTCTAAGTTAAAACTTGTGGGTGAACATGGGTAGAGGTTCAGTGATGTCTATCATTGGTACCTTATAGATGGAATGAAAAACTTCTTCAAAAACTATAAATTAAACTAATTTTAGCAAAGCTAGCCATAAACCCCACTTAACCATATATTCATGTAGTTGTTGGATTATTCTAAGTATCTATGGTATCACTTGCCAATACAATTCTAAATGTATTGACCCTTGTGGCTGTAACTTATTATGTTGCAGGATACTCTGATGATGAGTAGGGTTGCGGGTCTACACTCGACATGCTTGCCTGTGGCACATGAAGACTAAAGACTCTATTATTATTATGCTATGAAATGTGAACTTTAAGTGCCTTAGCCTTGGGCTAAGTGAGTTGTAAGAACCATTATATTCATCTTAAACTGTGGGTGCTAGCATTTTCGATCCAGGGACTAGCACTGCAATCACAGGGATCTTACCTTATTATGGTGAGATCTTATAGATGGTATCAGAGCATTGTGTTGCCCGTAGGTTCGTGACCCTAGAATGGATTAGACTAAGGAAAACCCTTAGGAAAAATAACTCTATATTTCAACTTTACACTTGTCTTTTCATCTCGTAAAGCTTTCCCTTATTATCCTTCTCATCTATTTTTGTAGATGTCCACCATCAATGAATCTGTCAAGAAGGGACCACTGATGACTATGACCCTGGAGTGTGAGACAGAATTTCCCAATGTGCTCAAGAACCTCATGCTCGGCTTGGGGATGAATGGTGAAGCCGTGTATAAGGGATTTCCTATGATAGATGAAGGACAAGAGTATTGGTGGGTGCAACTCCACTTGTACAAGAACAAGGAAGACGATCCCAAGAGTACAGGATTCTTCATGTTCACCAACTCTGAAATGCACCCGTCCTTCTTTGACTCTGCAAGGAATGCTGCATGGAAAGATATTGAGGAACTTGGGGGAGACTCAAGTATAGAATGCTCAATACTCAGGAGGATCTCAAGGAAGAGAAGCGTCTTGTCCAAGACTCAAAGGCCACTATGAAACGCCTAAGTAAGGATATCATAGGCCTAGCTTTGGAGCTATGTGACCAAGACAAGCAGATTTCTGCCAAGGATGCCCAGATTGCCACCTTGGTTAAGAAGGAGTGAGATATTAGTTGGACCACCACCCTTGGCGTTTTATCACGTTAGTATCTCGACCATACCAACCTATGTGGTATGGCAAAAATAAGTTATGTCTGGAACCTTGAGTGCTTGAGTTGAATTAATGTATTGCTACTTGGAATGTTTTGTTGGTTGAATTCCCTCTTATTTTGTGACTTGTATTTTCTTTCTCTATTGTGTTACTAATTTTCTCCATACTATGCAAAAGATGCCGAACTTTGTCTACAGCACGGCCGAGGATTTCAAGGGGACTCGCTTTGGGACTCGTATCTTGGAGCTAGTCCAAGTGCTCGCTCTTCCGATCCCCACTATTCAGGGACTTCAGCTGAGGAAGATTCAGAGGAAGGACTTATGGGGATTCAGAATTACCCAGCCAGGACGTGAGACAGAGCCCCAAACTGGGGAGATTACCTTCAAGGTTCTCCATGATGACATGGAGAGGGGCCTCGATGTCGCTATGCAGGAGCTGTTGGGACGCCTATGTGGACGTCATTCTTCTGAGATCAAGAGCCACTACTTCCACTTCTTTGGGAGGCGCGACGAGGATGGAGAGCCTATTGTGTTGGACAAGGCCACTAAGGAGTCTATCAAGCCCGTGCGTCACTACCTCCAGGACTTAGAGAGCCTTATTAGACACCTTGATACTGATAGGACTAACGTGATGCTTAGCAATGATGAACTACGAGTCCAACTCAAGGAGAAGGACAAGGCCTTCCAGGAACAGGAAAATCAAATCAAGGAAATGGAGAAGAAGTTTGAAGACCAAAATAAGAAATTCAAGAACCAAGAGAAGAGAGTTCAGGAGAAGAACAAGAAGATTAGAGACTTGGAGACCGAGTTAGAGCTGGAGAACATTGAGCTAGAAGCGGATCACGAGGTGATAGAGAGGATATGCACACAAAAGAGAGAGTTACAAGCAAAGATCGATGCTTTGACTACAAGCTTGGAGGAATACAAGGCAGGATTCGCATCAGCAGGACTTGCTCTAGTGGAGGATGAAGTTGATATGGAGGAGTAGTGATACTGTCCCATCTACCTATCGTTCTATTATTATTGAGTGCATAGGTCATACCGACTTGTGGGTGACTATGCTAGTATGTTATCTTTGTAGACCCTGTTATTGTTGTGATATTGGAACTTGCATGTGCTTGTTTGTCTGAATTATTGTTTTATTTGGGTTATCTATCATTACTTACCCTTACTAAACCGACAGATGCCTCCCCGACGCAACCATGAGGATAACAATGACAATGACAATGGAATGCAGCAGATGATGGCTGCACAGACCCAATTGATGCAAATGATGACTCGATTTATGGCGAACCAGAACCAGAACAACAATAATAACAATAACAACCAGAACAATCCACCACCTTTGGATATGCTGACCAGATTTCTAAGGCTGAGACCTGACAAGTTCTCAGGTACCTCTGACCCCATGGTAGCAAATGATTGGTTACGCTCTGTGAATAAGGACCTAGTCACGGTTGGATGCACGGATGCAGAAAAGGTCAGATTTGCAGCACACTTGTTGGGAGGTCATGCAGCTGCTTGGTGGGATAATTTTCAAATTACCCACCCTATTGAGGAAGTGACTTGGGAAATGTTTGAAGATGGGTTTCGCACCACTCACATCTCTGCTGGAATAATGGGATTGAAGAAAAAGGAGTTTCATAACCTCAAGCAACCCCACCGTAGTATTTCTGAATACATCGAGGAGTTCAATAATTTGTCACGTTATGCACCCGATGATGTTGACACTGATGCGAAGAGGAAGGAGAAGTTCCTAGATGGGCTGAATGATGAAATTTCTATGCAACTATCTGTTGCATATGTTCCAACTTATCAATCTTTTTGTGATAAAGCTACCATCCTGGAAAACAAGATGAAGCTAGTGGAGGGTAGAAAGAGGAAAAACCATTTCGATAAGTTTGGATCAAGATCTCCTCACAAGCACCCTCATGGTGAAGGAAGTGGGAGCTTAGGATTCCACAAGAATGGGAATCATAATAAACATCGTAACAACAACCACCACCATGATGGAAACAATCATCATGGACATAACAAAAGTGGATTCCGGAACAATCACAATAATCATGGCCATGGGAACCAAAATGGTCAGAACCGTCACAGCCAGCCAGCAAAGAAAGACATCAGTCAGGTGGAATGTTTCAAGTGTAAGAAGACAGGACACTATGCTAATGAATGCCCAGAAAAGAAGACTGGTGGGGCTAATCCAAACCCATTCCAAAAGGGCCATGTGAATCACATTAATGTGGAGGAAATCAAAGAAGGATCTGATGCCGTGATTGGTAAGTTCATGATTAATTCCTTTCCTGCACTTATCCTTTTCGATACTGGCGCATCGCATTCATTCATTTCAAGAGCATTTGTAATAAAAAATGAACTCTCCACTGAAACTATTGGATGTCCTATGAAGGTAAGTTCTCCGGGTGGAGAAATGATAGTAAATTCAGGGTACCGACATATCACCCTCGAAATTGGAAAACACAAGTTCCCGATTAGTTTGATAATCCTAGAGTCCCAAGGATTAGATGTAATATTAGGGATGGACTGGTTGACCCGTTATGAAGGGGTGATTGATTGTGCCAAGCGAACTGTTATGCCCACTACCCCAGAAAAGAAAAGGATCAGGTTCAAGTCTAACTTTGAACTCAAGGGGAGCAAGGTTAATTCTCTTAAGGGGGTTAGTCTAGATAATGTGCCAATAGTCAGGGAATATCCAGATGTGTTCCCCGAGGAATTACCTGGCATGCCACCAGATAGGGACGTGGAGTTTCTGATAGACCTACTACCAGGAACGGGACCTATATCAAAGAGACCTTATAAAATGTCGGTGGACGAGTTAAAAGAACTCAAGAAACAGCTGGGAGAACAGTTGAAAAAGGGATTTATTCAACCAAGCTCGTCGTCTTGGGGAGCACCAGTCTTGTTTGTTGAGAAGAAGGACCGGAGTCAAAGGCTATGCATAGATTATCGTTCACTCAATGAAGTGACCATAAAGAACAAATATCCCCTGCCTAGAATAAATGATCTCTTCGATCAGCTAGAGGGAGCATGTGTGTTCTCAAAAATTGATCTTCGATCAGGATACTTCCAACTAAAGATTAGAGAACATGACATACCCAAGACCGCATTCACCACTAGATATGGGTTGTATGAATATACAGTGATGCCATTCGGATTGACTAATGCACCAGCCTATTTCATGAACATGATGAATAAGGTATTCATGGAATTCCTTGACAAGTTCGTAGTGGTATTCATCGATGATATATTGGTATATTCCAAGAGCAGCAAAGAACATGAAGAACATCTACGCCTGATTCTAGAGAAACTTAGAGAACATAAACTTTATGCCAAGTTCAGTAAATGTGAATTTTGGCTGAATGAAGTGGGATTTCTTGGACACATAGTATCTGGTAATGGTATAGCTGTGGATCCAGCAAAAGTGGCAGCTGTGACAGAGTGGGAACCTCCTAAATCAGTTAAAGAAATCCGTAGCTTCCTTGGCCTAGCAGGGTACTATCGGAGGTTCATTGAAAATTTCTCTAAGATTGCAAAGCCCATGACTAATCTGCTGAAGAAGGAGAATAAGTTTAATTGGACAGAAGCTTGCGAAACCAGCTTTCAGGAATTGAAAAAGAGGATAGTGTCAGCCCCAGTGTTATGTTTGCCAGATATTGAGAAAGACTTTCAAGTATACTGTGATGCATCTCACCAAGGATTAGGAGGTGTATTGATGCAGGAAGATAGAGTGGTAGCTTATGCATCAAGACAACTCAAAAATGATGAAGTGAACTACCCTACTCATGATCTAGAGTTGGCATCAGTTGTGCATGCACTAAAAACATGGAGGCATTATCTTATGGGAAAATGTTGTGAGATGTTCACTAATCACAAGAGTTTGAAATATATTTTTACACAGAAAGAACTCAACAAGAGACAAAGAAGATGGCTAGAACTTATCAAAGACTATGACTTAAGTTTGCAATACCACCCTGGAAAGGCAAATGTCGTAGCCGATGCATTAAGCCGCAAGGCTCATGTAAATGGCCTTAATAAAGGAGAATTGCCGGAGGAGTTATGTGCCCAATTTAGAGAGATGAGACTTGAAATTGTGCCTGAAGGGTACCTTGCATCCTTGGAAGTGCAACCCACACTAATGGACAAAATTCAAGAAGCCCAAAAGTTGGACAAAGAAATAGAAGAAATCAAAAGTAAAGTTAGTGAAGGCAAGGCGAAAGGATTCCATGTGGATTATCAAGGAATCTTATGGTACGAAAAATGTATCTCTGTTTCGCAGGATCTTGAACTTAAGAAGTTGATCTTACAAGAGGCGCACAACTCACCATATTCAATTCATCCTGGCAATACCAAGATGTATATGGATGTTAAGGAGAGGTTTTGGTGGAATAATTTAAAGAGGGACATAGCAGAGCACATTGCCTTGTGCGACGTGTGCAGTCGTGTAAAGGCAGAACATCAGAAACCGGCAGGATTATTACAACCACTGCCAATACCTGATTGGAAATGGGATAAAATTGGTATGGATTTTATCACCGGACTACCCAGGACTAAATCTGGATACGATATCATATGGGTTATCGTTGACCGCTTGACAAAAGTGGCCCATTTCATACCAGTGAAGACCACTTATACAAGTGCAAAACTAGCCAAGATTTACATGAATAGAATTGTATGTTTGCATGGGGTACCTAAAAGTATCGTGTCCGACAGAGGAACTCAGTTTACTTTGCACTTTTGGAGACAACTTCACGAGTCATTGGGAACTCGACTGGAGTTCAGCACTGCATTTCATCCACAAACTGATGGACATACAGAAAGGACCAATCAAATATTAGAGGATATGCTAAGAGCATGTGCGTTAGATTATGGATCCAGTTGGTATGAAAGTCTACCGTACACAGAGTTTTCTTACAATAAAAGCTATCAATCAAGCATAGAAATGGCTCCATTTGAATTTCTTTACGGAAGGAAGTGTACTACACCATTACTATGGAATGGAGTAGGGGAAAGAAATTTGTTCGGGCCAGACCTAATCAAAGAGGCCGAAGAGAAAGTCAAGATGGTGAGAGATAGGCTAAAGGTAGCTCAATCTCGGCAGAAGAGCTATGCTGATCCAAAACGTAGAGAGGTTACCTATGAGGTTGGTGATAGAGCTTACCTCAAGGTATCACCACTTCGTGGTGTAAAGAGATTTGGAATCAAAGGAAAACTAGCACCACGCTATGTAGGACCTTTCAAGATTTTGAGTCGCAAAGGAGAAGTGGCATATGAGATAGAATTACCGAATCTTTGTCGAGCTCATAACGTATTCCATGTTAGTCAGCTGAAAAAGTGTCACCCAGAGATGGAAGAAACTTCGTTGAAAGACACTATACCATTGGAGGAAGTTCAGCTAGATAATGATCTCACTTATGAAGAGAAACCTATTAAGATTCTAGAGACCGCAAAAAGAATTACCCGTACCAAGACCATCAGGTTCTGCAAAGTGCAGTGGAACCATCACACTGAATCAGAAGCAACATGGGAGCGAGAGGATGAACTTCGGAGAGATCACCCTCACCTATTTGCTAGCCAACCCGAATCTCGAGGGCGAGATTCATCTTAAGGGGGTTAGATTTGTAACATCCCAAAATTTCATCTAAAATCATCATCATTGCACTCATATCATCATAGCATGTAATTGCATTGCATTTAGAATGTCCTCCAAAAATTTGGTGCAATTTTGAGCCATGAACAAAAAGATATGATTTTTTTTTGAAAATAGAATCAAAGAAAATGCTATATTACCAATTAAATCCAGAGTAAATACTTTGGATTAAAATAGAAGATAAATATGTTTCATAATACCCTAAAAACCTAATTTGAGTTTTTACAAATGTTCACAAATTGATTTGAATCAATTTGAATCCTTAAATCCAAAGTTGTGGAGAAAACAGAAATAGAAAATGAAAAAAAGATAAGGGAGAAAAAAAGAGCAGCAGACAGCTTCTGGCCTTTTGGCCCAATCCGGCCTAGCAGCCCACCCGGACTCCCCCTCCCCTTCTCTGTCTTTTCTCAGCCCCTCATTTCTACCCCTCCCGCTGACAGGTCAACCCCACGCCCACGTCACCTCGTCGTCTTCACTGCCGATGATGGACCTCTCCCCTTCGGCCGTTTCGAATCGATTCGATTCCGGCAGTTTCTCGCGATTAATTGCCCCGGCAATTACCCCTATGAAACCCCCTCTCCCTCCTCATCATTTTCCCCACAGACATCACCCCGGAGAGCCCCTAGGCTCCCCAAATTCCGAGCTCGAACCGCCGCTGTCCGACGGACTCCAGCGATGATTCCGGTGAACCCAGGCCGCCCGACGCCCTCCTCTCTGTCCTGTATGATTTTCCGTATCCTAGCGCACCTACTAACCCAGCCGTGTGCCTCCTCTTGCTCCAGGTCGACGACACGGACCAAGTCCAGCGAACTCCCTCTGCCGCCACCGTCAGTCGCCTTCTCCGGTAAAGGTAGGGTTACCGCCGCCCCCTTTTGGTCTTTACTAGGTCGTGCAGACACTTGCGCACCTCGCTGACCTCTTTGCCGGTTGGTTCGAGCCCCAGGTCGCGGTCTCCGACACCGAGCCGTGAACTCCACCGTCTGCGCAACTCCGACGAAGGATCCAGGCCAAGCCCGAGCACCCCCGCACCGCAGTGACCTCCATCGAGATCGCCACGACCTCCTCAACCTATGGTACGTGTCCATGTTCTCCCAGCCCTCGTATAATTGCCAGAACCTCATCGGCCGACGCTCCGCCGCCGCGCGCCGTCGTTAGCACCGCCAGTCCCCGGCGAGATGCTTAGTAGCCATTCGATCAGATCCTAGCGGTTAAGATTAGATCACTTAAACGAAAGGGTGCGGCTGATCTGATCCGTCCAACATCACTTAAATCTGACGGCCCACAGCGGTCGATCCGACCGAACCGGTACCAGCCAATAGGATAGCGCCACGTCGCTAGACTATTTCTGTTTAATTAGAAAATAGACAGATTTAGTATTAAACTTAGAAATTCAATAACTTTTGATTCACAAATTAGAAAAATGCAAATTTGGTGTCTATGGATTCAGAAAAATAAGACCTTTATTATGGAGGCCTTGTTTCACACTTTTGCCTCAGTAAACTTGGAATTATAGGCAGAACCTTTTTAGGAGTATTTTGCTCATAAAAATTGTTCTATAAATTATTTTTGGGTATTTCTTATGCATTTAGATGAGGTATTCTATCCTCTGTACTGTAGACTCTATAAATTATAGAATTATGATTATATCATTGCATTTTGCATGCATTCATGTTTTTGTAATGTTCTATTGATTGAATTGTTATTGTTGTATTAATCTTGTGTAGATTGTGTGGATTGTGAAGTTTGTTGCTGTGAGGCTTGTACATATTCCCCTAACTACCAAGGAAAGTGATATTTCATCTCATGTCCTATTATTTTCACTATTGCACTAGTGATATTTTGGTAGATCTTAGCATGATAGAATTATTCATATGTTACCATACTATGCTATGCTACCCTATAGTGTATATCTTGGTAGTATTCCCTAGATAAAGACTTTGTATGCTAGAATGCTTAGCTATGCTATTAGAATTCGTGGGTGGAATATACACATAAGATAGCATGGAAAGATATTATTTTGTTTAACTAAGAAAACAACTAATGTTAATGAAACACCTGGGTGGAATGGGCTTGCTTGGATTATGTTGAGTGGTTACTCAGGGGCCATGTCTATGGTCAGCTGGTGTATCACACTTGTGGATGGCCACCCAGGAACAAAGAGATTGGAGATGTTCTTGTCGCGAAGCTTCCAGTGCAGCCACATGGCATATGGGCTCTGCCTTGACCGACTAAGTTGCGAGAACTCAGCCATTTGACAGAGGGTGGTAGTGATGATAGGATGGAATGCGTCCGTGGTGGTCTGAGGGATTGCTTCTGAAAAGTCTCGTCTCGATGCATGTCGAGTCTTGTGGGGAAAGTACACCACCTCTCGAGAGGGTAAAACTAAGTACTTAGACGTGTCCCCGGTTATGGACATTCCTGAGCCTCAAGACAGTGAAGCAGTTCAACAATCTCCTCATCCAAATTTCTCTAAGTTAAAACTTGTGGGTGAACATGGGTAGAGGTTCAGTGATGTCTATCATTTGTACCTTATAGCTGTTATGAAAAACTTCTTCAAAAACTATAAATTAAACTAATTTTAGCAGAGCCAGCCATAAACCCCACTTAACCATATATTCATGTAGTTGTTGGATTATACTAAGTATCTATGGTATCACTTGCCAATACAATTCCAAATGTATTGACCCTTGTGGCTGTAACTTATTATGTTGCAGGATACTCTGATGATGAGTAGGGTTGTGGGTCTACACTCGACATGCTTGCCTGTGGCACATGAAGACTAAAGACTCTATTATTATTATGCTATGAAATGTGAACTTTAAGTGCCTTAGCCTTGGGCTAAGTGAGTTGTAAGAACCATTATATTCCTGGATATGCGATGTAATAATGACCTTTGTTTCTGTGTACTTCATCTTAAACTGTGGGTGCTAGCATTTTCGATCCAGGGACTAGCACTGCAATCACAGGGATCTTACCTTATTATGGTGAGATCTTACACTAGAGGTACGTGTTGCTTCTCTTGGTTCGTCTTGATACGCCCTAGGGAGGGAGATCGGTAGACGTATGCCGACCGGTGGCATTTGGTTCACTGTGTCGTTTTGGAGAAATTAAGTCAGCAAAGTGGGAAGTTAATTTCCTGAACGGGTGGTACATTAAATTCCCAACAAGTTTCATGTTGTTTGCGAGTTGAGAGATCCACTAGAATTGATGGGAGAGGGAGGAGTAGAGTTACACCCATGGCGCTCAAGCTTCTAGACACGTACATGAACTGATGCAGGAACACGATCGATCAGCTGGATTGATGGTCCTAGATGGGCTGGGCTTAGTGGGCTGGGGTGTTGGGCCGAATAGGCAGGCTGTTGGTGCTGCTGATTTTTTCTTTTGCTTATTCTTTTTATTTTTATTTTCACGTTTCTTTTATAACTTTTGTTTTAGAGATCTAAATGGATTCATTCAAATTTCCAAAAATTTGTAAAATCAACAATATCATTTTAGGATATTATCTATCTTATTTATTATCCAATTCAAACAATATCATTTATAAATATTTACTTTGGCCTATGTGGTTCTTTTTTTACTTAGTTACTTTCCTTCATATCTTTTTTTTAAAACTCCAAAAAGGGTCAAACCAATTTACAAAGTTTTATAAAATAATTTGTTACCATTATATGTTATTTAAATATACTTTTGTTCCATTTAGACATGGATATTAGATATGGCTTATCTTGACTTTGCAATATAATCCCATTTCTTTTTCTCTTTACCAAATAAATTATATATTTTGATTTATAGTTTCAAAAAACAAAAAGGTGATTATCATTTTTATAATTCTATTTAATAATTATCTTTATAAAACATTTAAGAATACTTTTATTTCATTTAGTTATTGATTTTTGGTAGGTGCTTCATTGGCCTTGGAATTTTCTTATTTCTTATTTCTTTTCCTTTCTTCTTAAATAAACCATATATTTTTATCTATGGCTCCAAATAGTGTGAAACCAATTCCTATGGTTTGGTAATTTTGTTATTTACCATTATAGATTATTTAGGTATTACATTGTCAAATTTTTATATGGAACATAGCCATAGTCTCGTATTGAACTTGATGGTGATTTCTCTGATTAGTGTTTAGGTTTCGGGTCTATCCTTTTTCTTCAGGGGTTGACAAGATACATGTAATGGATGATTGCATTTTATATTTGGATAGTTTGTTTGTCACTTCCTCATTCATAATTCATTTTATTTAAGTAAGGTTCCAATAGAGGAACAAAAAGTTTCTTTTCCCCCTAAATTTCATCCTTTATTTTCTTTGTTTGTTTGATTTTTTACATTTCAAAATTCGGAAAATTTTGGGATGTGACAAGAAGCCTTGGAAACTAGAGCAAAAGAAACAATGGCAAGAAAGGAAGGATCGTCCGAGATACACGTTCGAGTCTATGTTGGATCAGCCGTGCAAGTTCCATACGAATAATCGAGCGAACCATACGACCTGACAATGTGAATGGAAGAGGAAGTTAGAGCAGGGTAGCTTGGGGAATGCTCAGTCACCTCGGCACGATGCACTTCGGCATGATGGACCTCGGCATGAAGCACCTCGGATGAAGCACCTCGGTAGCAAATGCTCACTAGGGGGAATGGACAGCAGCTGATGTTGCCCCCACCTCCACCGAGGTATGAAAATCAAGAAAGGAGGGATGTAGTGCATCAAGTGAATAACCAGCAACAACAACACCAAGGATATCACGACAATGAAGGAAGAAATGAGTAGAGAGAGCATCATCAAAGTTACTGTGTGTTCACCACAAATGAGACTGACAGAAAGAGCTTGCAAGACCGACATATGGAGGTGAATGCGGTAATGCCGGCTGTGACGAGGTATATGGCTTGGTAGGACAAGGAAATCACTTGGAGCATCAAGGATCACCCCAGGCTCATGTCGAGTCCTAGATCGTATGCACTGGTACTGGATCTGACATGCATTGCGCCGAATATGAATGTGAGTTTTTCCAAGGTGCTGATAGAAAATGGTAGTAGCATTAACATCATGTACAAGGATACCGTGCACTAGCTGGGAACATCGGAGAACATGCTTCAAGCAACAAGGACCACCACTACAAGGAAAGTTGGCTTTTACAACGAACGATTTTCATGATTGAAGGCCCGTTTTTTGTGGCTAAAAAGTCTTCTACGACGAATGCCCTTCGTGGTAAAAGCCCCATCACAAAAGAATATACCATGGTTTTTTTCTGACCGTGGCGGATCGCACCCTTCAGCCACGAAAACTTGTTCCGTCTTAGATCTGTTTGCCAGCCGCGTTGACTAATGACGTCATGCAAAATGCCACGTGGCAAACACCGTTAACGACTAGTTACCGTCCTTAACGGCCACGGAAACTGTGGTAGAAGCCAGGCCTTGCCAAGGCCTGCTCATAATTAAGTGGGCCGACCCATCAAGAGAGCCCAATAATATTACGGCCCGTTACTATTTCTTTCGACAATGTTTGAAATGGGCCCAAAGATGTGGCTAGCAACGGCCTGCGAATGTCAGGCCCATTACTGTTTTGGACTACAAAAGCCCACACTTTTCGAATATTGTGTGGCCCGTTAACAGGCTGCGTCAAGTAGGCCGGATAGTCTTAAAGCCCACGATCAGCCTGTCACTGTTCTCACAGCTCGTCATGGGCCGCCTACGAAAGGCCCACTTTTGAGAAGTCTGATACTGTTCTGGCCTTTTACTATTCTGGCTCGTTATTGTTTTGGCCGTGTACTATTCATGTCCGTTACTATTGTGGTCCTTTACTCTTATGGCCCGTTACTGTGCTGGTTGCCCCTGTTCTAGCCTGTTACTATTCAGGCCTATTACTATTCAGGCCTGTTAGTATACTGGCATGTTACTGTGCTGGATTGCCACTATTCTGGTCTGCTGGTGTTTCGGCCTATTACTGTTTTGGCCTGTTACTGTTTTGACATGTTACTGTTTCGGCATATTGTTGTTTTAGTCAGTTACTGTTTTGGCATGTTGTTGTTTTAGCCAGTTACCGTTGTTGTTTTGGTTTGTCACTATATTGTCATGTTACTGTTTTGGCCAGTTACCATTACTGTTTTGGTAATTCTGGAACCTAATCAACCTGGCTGGCGCAGTCATGGTACCGCCATGCGTGGACGGCGTCAACTAAATGCCTACATGGCCTATGTGAGTTATCTACATATTACATCAGCTGCAAATTTCTTAAAAATATTACAAAATATGGTCAAAAGGGAAGGAAAATTCAGCACTTCAGTTGCGAATCAAGTTGATAGCAGAGTCCTCAATTTGCTTTCTCAATCCATCAACTGCATCTCCCTTTGAGTGTGACAGCTACATTCGAAAACCACCTTGAGATATGATTTTGCAGTCCCCTCTTTGGTGGCGATAGCAATAATTGCAGTCTGAAACTAACTAATAACAAGTTAATACAACAAAGAAGACAAACTACTCATAGCTAAGAATTAAACAGATAGGAATTATAACTGCATAATACAAACTTGTAGAGCAGGAATGCAAACCATCAATGAACTATATAGTAGAGGATAGTTACGTCGTTGCCTAGGACGAACCAAAACCAGATACGAGATATAATGGTGTGGCTTGTGAACCTGTAGAACAGGACAAACAAGCATTAGAAAAGTATGCCAATAATAAAATGAGCAATCAAACAAAGTGTTTTTTAGAATTTCAGTATAAGCTAGCCAGGTCATTTCAGCAAATATATATGGAAGCAGTGGTATCTCCTGAAATGCAAGAGACATTGGGTGACTCAGAATTTGCGGTGAGCTACACAATGGCATGCAGTTACTGTCATAGCTAAGAATGAACCACATAGAAATTATAATCGCGTCATACCAGAACTTGTTGAGCACGAATGGAAAACACGAATGAACTATATAGTAAAGAATAATTATACCGTTGATTAGGACGAACCAACACCAGATACAGAAAATATATAATGGCATCGCTGGTGGACCTATAGGCTGTGCAAACCAACATGTTCAGTGTTGCCTTTTTGAGCTCTATGCAAAGAAAATGAAAATAGTCAGTGTTGCAGCTTTTGAAGAACCAGATGGCAACAATAAAATTATAATCGAACTAGTACAAAGAGTATGAATGGATACCACAAGATAGCAGGATGATGCTAGGGAGGAAATAATAGTAGGAACTTAGCTCAGGAATAACCAGATAGAGTCAGTAACTGTGTAACAGGGAATCCACATTAATATTTTCCACTGACATTACATTTTGCAAGAACTATATAATAGCGGGCATTTACTGGTGTACGGAGCAGTTAAGATAAGAACATGTGCATGACAAAATAACATACATGTGCATGACTTAATATTTGTAGAGCAGCGAATGCAAACCAACATGTCTAATGACATTGTATGTAATAGAACAAAGAACAGGCGTACCTAGTGACTTGTATGTGCTAGCACGATTACAAAAATGCAGTTCGCTACGACAGGCTTGAACCTGCTATACCGCTGACAAAACAAAAACGGGTTGGAGATTTGGTTAACCTTGGTCGGAGAGGCATCTAAGCATTCCTGGTACCGTGCGAGTGACGTCCAGGTCACCAAGGGTGCTACGGTTGCGGTGGTTGTTGGCGTCGGGGAAGCAGATCTTGGGCGGTCGATGCTAGCTTGAAAGTGGTGGATGAGAGCGTCGCTGAGGTAGATCCGGTGCAGTGAACGGCGATGGTCCTGCAGCTGGTCTAGAGTGGTGGACATGGAATTCTTTGAAGAAGATCATGCCCGGTGGACACCGGTGAAGCGGATCTAGTACGGTTGGGTAGCTTTCAGCGGTGAGGAAGTAGAGCTTGGATGGTTGATGACGCCATCGGCATGGTGAACGACACCGTAGCTCCTAGATTTGTTGGGTGAGCGTCGGTGAAGCGGCTGCCTGGCGATCCATGAGACCGCAGCTCAAGCCGGTGCACGCAGTGGTCGCGGATGGGACAGAGGAGCTTGGGATTTCGGGGAGGGCAGGCGGAAAAACTGGGGGAACACGGGACCATAGAGGTGAGCAGAAAAAATAATTATGCTCGTGCCCCCGAGGTACCGACTTTAGCATGCCCATTTGTCATCCGAACAATGGGTAGGTTTGGAATTTTAAATTCTAAAGTTTTTGAAACAGAAGGGCACGAAATGCTTCAAGGTTGGTGTGCGGTTTTGCCGCTCGATTGAGAATTTGAATTTGGCTTGCGCCTGTCTAATTATAATAATAGAAAAATGGTACTCCCCTGGTCGGTGGGATATTTTGGCTCAAAGTTTTTGAAACGGTGGGGTGGGAAATGCTTGGTAGGTGGGTGATTTTGCCGCTCGATTGAGATTTTGAATTTGGCTAGCCTCCATCTACTAATAGAAAAAAGGTAGTAGACCATACATTATCTGTCCAGGAATTCAAGGTCGAGAGTCACATCAATTGATCATCCATAAACATTTTTTGCACAAAAACATGGATACCTTCCATTCACACAGCATAGGCGGTAAATTTTACCGATTGACCCCGATTTTAAATTTTTCTATGGTCCATGTAATAATATAAAAATGGTACTCCCTCGGTGGGTGATTTTGCATTGAAAATGTTTGAAATAGAGGGGGTGCGAAATTCTTCGGGGTCGGTGGGTTATTTTCCCGCTCGATTACGATTTTGAATTTGGCTGCCGACCAAGTTTTTATTACTAGAAAAAAGGTTGTGTAGTTCGAACGCCATCTGGTCAGGAATTTAAGGCGAGACTCACATCAACTCATGCCTCTGATTCAAACAGGGTAGGCGGTAGGTTTTGGCGGTCGACGGTGATTTTGAATTTAGAGATTGTCCAAAGAATAATTAAAAAATAGCCCGTTCTCCCTCTATTTCAGGGATCCAAGTCAGGGGGAGTGATTATCTACCACGCGTATGAAATTGCAGATCTCCGATACAAGAATGTTTGTTTAACATAACAACAAAAAAATGTCTGAAGTTGCTCTAATTCAAGCATGTAAAATAGTGTGCAACTAAGGTCTACTAATTATTTAGGTGTCGGCACAGACTCTTCTACAGGAAGCACTAACTAAATGGTAGTAATAATTCAGATAAAATAAAAAGCCTGCTGAGAAACAAATACTCCTACTACAGCATACTATCAAAACACAAAGACCAACTAAAGTATATGTAGAACAAATAAAACAAGATTTCATCACGCATACACTACTATATAGAGAACACCATTTCATCATATAAAACAATGTTTTATCAGACACACATAGGCCCCCAAAATGAACAGACAGCTCTAATATTCCAGCCCTGTGACTGCAGCATAAACAAAGGTGCCGCCACAGTTCCATTAGCTACCAAAGCAAGCAAATATCAGACTGCAGCTCCAAATAACACAACCTGGGCAAACACATGCTTGCCCAAATAAGCCTTGCTTGTTCTTCCGAGTGTTATTTTCATCTCCTTGATGTTGCAGTCTGAATCAGCTGTGTTGCTGACAGGACTTCCTTTTCGTTTCTTTGATTTAGCACTCCGAATCACGTCTGTTGCTGAAGGAAATGAAAAAAATGATCAGCAAAATCATAGGTGTACCAAAATGCAAGGGTTGCACATGAATGACTGCACTAACTAGGTGTCATAATGTAGGGATGTAAAGTACACCAACATTTACGAGATCTGAACTTCTTAGACTTCATGCTGCTGAGATCTAATTCGAATACTCCCTCCTTCTCCCATATAACCACCATTTCTCTTCCTCAAATGCGCAGAGTAACCTTACTGCATCTTTCCCACCATAGGCCCATGATTTATCAAGGCCAAGGAGAGTATCCGACTCCACCTTTTATGAGGCACCCAAGCTTCCCATTTGCATGTTGATGATCTTCCACTGGACCACGTGTTTAGACTGAAGTCTCTTATAACCGCAAGGGCAACATCTCCATTATGCCCCTTAGTGATGACAAAATTGCGTCTGGAAATATCATGTGTCTCATGGGGGCACTCAATATAACACAGTTTTGTTGTCATGTTATCGAAGGCAATTATATATCTGGAGTTCATTGTTGGCCAGTACAAAATGTCCCCTATGAGAGTTGGCATCCTGCGATCAATCTTAGCCAGCATCTCAGCAGGTTCAATCCAGTCCTCCAATTTTCCTAACTCTGATGAGTACCTTTGCACCAGTGCTTTCTTACTATCCAAACAACCCAGAAATTGCTGCAACAGTGTGAAGACAATTGCCCATGATTTCTCAAACAGAGAATTGTGCCGCTATCATACTCACGTCTCCGCCAAATTGGTGGTTCTGGTATCACTGTTTCACTTACACTGATTGGATCCCAGGCCTTTATCATGTTAGACCCTTGCGGATAATGAAGTAGCACCCTACCATTGCGACATCCGAGTACATATGGTTTGTAGGCTTTATGTACTTCCACCAGCCTGTTCAGCTTTTGGAAGATGGATTGGTCAAGATTATGATCTGTTAAGAATCGAGCATCCTCGGAGCTGTTGGTGAAAAACCCAAGTAACGACATTCCTCTGTTGTGTGATAGGGTTAGCCTTTCGAAATCGTTGCTTCCCATGAAGTCCATCCAACATTTTGGGTGACTGATTACCTCAGTATGTAGGATGGGTGCGGAGGAAGCCTGACAAGATTCTGACCAAATACATCGCCTGGCAAGTCGTTGATTGTTTCATATGTTCTTCCACCGAAGCTGGTAGGATGATTAAAATAGCACAAGTGCATCATCATAATTATGTAAACAGCACAATACACAATGCACAACCCAAAAAAAGAATTAAGTAAACACCATAATGCATCATACATTTTGAAAGGAAAACTTATCATCGAAATTTCCTAAACTGCACCCATCTGAAAAACTACCTAAATAGCAGAGTTTGTCAACAAAATAACCTAAACAACACAACCAATCAACCAGAGTAGTTCAAAAGCACCACAAAATGCTTCAGCATGTCGGAACTGGGCAAAGGGAATGAAGAACTTTTTTTAGGTCACCGGGGAGGACAGAAGGCCCCCATCTGAATTTTCTGGTTTTATCATAAAGAAGAGGAGAAAAAACGGATGCAACTTCAGTGACATGGTGAACCCAAGTCTCACGGTGACTTGCCCCAGGATTCACCTTCCATCTTAGATCAAACGTATGACTGTAGTTCAGATTTTGAACTAAAAAGTAAAACTATTTGAAAAAATTGACAAAAAATCAGTAAATCATCGGTGCCCAGGTTTGAATCTTGTGAAAGATTCAACCCATTCGGATAACTATTTTGTGATTAAATAGACTTTTATGTTCCCAGTACTACTAGTTTAAACTAATATCCACTACGTCCAAAAAAAACCCAGGGCAGAATACACAAAAGAGGGAGGAAGTCAGGGAGACAAAATCCAACGCAGAACTTACAATGGGGTCGACGAGTTCTGAGCAGATGGAGCAGGCGCTGCCGATGAATGACAAGCCACAGCCATTGATGCTCAAGAAGCACGACCACGAGCTGACGCATTCCTAGCATCCCACGCAGCCGTCGCTTTGGCAGTGGAAGCCAACATAGCCGAATTTGTTCTGGCAGCAGCCGACGAGGATTTCGACTATGCCTCCACCGCTTTCCAGGCATCACTCAACACTGCCCAAGACTCCGATGTGGTACAAGCATCAGCCTCTGCATCCGCTTCACATGTATCCGGTCGTGCTGCTTCAGCATCCACCTCTGCTTTACAAGCATCCGCCGACACAGCAAATGCATTCGCCAATGCCGATTCCATTTCCTATAAACGCCACGAGCTTATTTAGCTCGCAATGCCCAAAAATAAATGAATTTTATCCTTTAGAAAGCCCGTAATGGCTGGAGGTTGGGGACGTACATACCAGCGAACAGCGGTGCGGTGGTGTTCAATGGTGGAGCGGTGGGGACGGTCCGGTCGAGGGAGGGTGGCCAGGCAGAGGAGATGATGATGGGGTAGAGGGGCACACGACTAAGCTACCTCGAACTCGAAACTAACTTTTGCGCCACTATTTATTTTTATTTTTTTGCGAACCCCGATTTTTTAGGGGAAACCACGGCTGTATTAATAGTGGCAACCACATGACTGATACAAGTTTGTGCACTTGCGTTGCTCAGTTTCCCGCCTACAGACGTCAAGTTTGTGCACTTATTCATGTGATACAATCAATTATTGGGTAAAAATTCCAGGTGGTAGAAGCCTGCCCTTTCTACGACATCAAGATCTAGAGTTCAAACATCGACCTGAAATTCCACAATCTACAACTACAAGTTTTGGTTTACTACCAGAAACATGCTAACAAATCACTCGCAACTGGTATTAACATCATCATTAACAGATCTCATAAGGAAAAAAAATGAAAGATAAAAAACCACCGCAACTTCGAATAGGATGACTGTTGTTGCCAAATATAGTCACATAAAGCCAGGTCCAATATAAATATCATAATAGTACATCAAATATATAGATTTGTGGACACCACACACCAGCAGAGCAAAAAAATAGTTATAGTACCTGACTTAACAAACAGTCATCCTCACAAGAGACCCAAACCTTTCAAAAATGAAAGTAGAGCGGTCAATATGGTTTATAGATTTTCTCATCTTTTGCAGGATCAGGACTGTATGGGCATCGAGAATCTCGAATTTCTGTCAGGGTCTCATCTGCTTCTAGAGCAGAATTGAAAATATTGTCAGCTCGCATTCCCACCTGTTCAAAGATCCGGTCGTACACCTGGCCAATCAGCTCGTCGCCATCCACATCAGGCAACTCGGGGACTAAGTTGTCAGCCACAAACTTTTGAAAATCAACAGCAGCATCATGAGCAACTGAAATTGATGTATTCCATCCTGTAGTCAAATCAGCTATCCGCTTAGTGGATGTGGACACTTCTTCCTTCAGGCGCTTAATCTGTTCATCCTGGTGTTTCACTTTCTCTTGAAGGCACGAAATCATGTGTCTATGAGCTTTGTATTTCTCTCGGAGACAGGCAATTGTCAAATCCTTGTAGTGACCAGCACCATTACGCCATGAGCAATATGAGTAAGGTGGAAACTGCAAATAACAAATCCAAAATTAAACAAGATTCTCATTTCAAAAAAAAATAAACCAAATTCTCATTTCACAATCCAAATTCAGCTTCACACATCGTGCAAGCTCAACAGTGGTACCGCAAATGGGAAAGAACCATATAGGCATATTTCCCAAACATGGGAAACAAAACCGACATGAAAAGGGCCGTACTTCAGGGTTTGCCTTTGTAGCTGGCACATGAGCAGTCATGGCCTTAGTAATAATTGGCAACATATCACAATGACTTCATTTCTGCAAATCATGATGCAACAAAAATGATCAGTATATTTTAGGGGACATTTTAAGTAATAAAGCGCTCTTTATCGAAAAAATGTTTTCGGGGACAAAGCATAGGTTACTGAAATTCCAGCAAAGTAGCCGGATACATAAAAACACTTGTCACGCGATAATGCCTCCTCCATGGGTGGGACATGCCATGATGATAAATGAAATGCAGCAAAACCAGTAAATTTTAGGAAAGAACACATCAACTTCGCAAAGCAAAGAAGGATACATGCATTAATCTGATGCCAAGGATTGGGCGTATTTCCCTTTAACGAATAATATAATTTAAAGAACTCAGCAATGCAGGACACCAGCAAACAACAATATGTTTATGAATGATATGCAACAAATTACATCTGGATTGTTCAGCAAAGGACCGTGCTATGAAATAAAGCTAGGGGCAAGCTTCCCATCCTCAAAAGACTCTTCTTGGCAGCTTATACTTACCTATTTTTAGTGGACCTTATAACTAATTCCATGGCTACATCCATGGTGATCCCAGCTTCCTAATGTGGCATATAGATCTACTATTTCAAATAGAAATCACCTAAACAACCATCCGGATGGTTGCGGACTCACTGGAGATTGCACTAATGCGATGTAAAGGTGGACGTTGCTAGGTAAACAAGGTGCGCGATGGGGGAGGTGCACAATTGTGCAAAAAATGTAGCGATACTCGTATATAGATAGAGATACCAGTAACACATAAACTAGATCAATTAGTAGTAACCACAAACTGCAGAAGGGCTGTAAGTAGACTGTCAACTACTCCCATATTAATTAACCTAGTGTAATTTAACGTGGTGGTACTATCAGATGGTGAGTACTAGTAAACAAAAGGGGATTACTTAATTATTAGTGGAATCTACAGCCAGCCACCAAAAGCATCATGAGCATGCTAAATATCTAGATTGCAGACCATACTTTGTAAAGAACCTAATGTCCAACTCTAATTACCCAAATCTAATAGCATCTATACTATTTACAACTGAGTGCAGTGAGTTAGAGACACCCATTAACTCTGCAGCCATCTCCTCGGCATGCATCTGATAGCGCTCCCGCTCCTCCTCTTCGAGGTCATCACGGATCTCGAACTGTATGCACAATGACATCATCACGTGCTACAGTGAAAGTGAGTGCGGTAGATCTACCCAGTGGACGAACATGCAACGCTCACATTCGTAGTTGCAACCCAAGAACCTGCGGCCCAAGTTCGCCTCGAGCAACGCGACGGGGCACGCCTTACGCACCAGCGCAATTCAAAGTCGGAGATCCGCATCAGTAATGATGCCATACCACTCCGTGTCTACCATCCGTGCCAGCATCTGAACCCAGGAAACATCATCGATCGAGACGGGAGGCATAAAGAAAAAACCCAAAAGTAGAGAACCCATAAGCTGAATTTGAGAAAATAAACTGAGACCGTGAACTCTGGCGTACTTACCCTAACATGGCCGCCTTGCGCATCAAGATCCCCCGTCGTTCGTCGGACCGGCATTACTGAATCCGCTGACATTACTCAAAAAAAGAGCGCGCCTTCAAATCCTAGCACAGAGGCTTCATGGAGAAGGAATAGGTAGGGGAGACGGTCCTCACATTCGCTGGCTTCTACTCCATATTGGATTTAACTCGACCACTGATAACTGGGGCCCGCGCTAGAGAGCCCATGGGCCCCCAAACATCACTCACCTAGTTTGATTTGCATTACATGGAGTACTTTTGCAAAACAGATCAAAACTCAATAAATAAACCAAAGTCCCACCTTGCTTTTTGCGAAAACCCATTACAAAACGGAGACGCTCACAAATGCGTACACACACTCACCCCTATTAATGCAGGTACGCACACCCTACACCTATGAGCACTTTAGAAGACTGGATCTTAACACTGATCCCACGGGGCTTGATCTTGATGAAGTCACCATAGGCACCTACTTCCCTCGTAACCATCCTTCAAAGCCAAGCGTCCAGGCATCATCGAGAAGAAAGATCTAGAGGAGTTAGAGCTAACATTCATTGGCTACTATAGGATTTAACTAGACCACTAATAACAATGGGGCCCCATGGTAGTGAGCCCATTGGCCCCAGGAATCAAAGCAAGACGGTGTCAAGTCTTAAACATATATCTTAACGGTGGAGTGGGTAGTGCTAACAAAAAGATTCTTCAAGGTGATTCTAGTGATAGACCTATGTTTAAGAGAATCAATTGGGTGGACCCACTATTCAGTGGATAACAGTCTGTTTTTGTTTTTAGCATGGCTGTGTGGACCCACTTCAGTTCTAAACACTGGACCAAAAGTAGTTTTCATAGCTACTTGTAGACACCGCACATGCCCTTACTATACATAGCTTAGAAATTTACTAGCTTCTTGTCTAAGAAAATTGTAGGTTGCTTTGGAAGTTTTTCGAAAAAGCTTTTGGAGGTACCCATCGAGGGGTCAATTAATATATCACAAAACACCAAAAGTTTTAACAATAGGTTTAACTTCTTGCTAACATAGATTTTGCATCTTGACAATTTAAAGAAATTAGGTCAAAGTTGAGCTACAAGTAAGCGCGATATAGATTTCTCTTGAATTAAATGTCTTTTCGGAGTCTACAGGTGCATCTTGTTGTCGTAAACAATTCCATCACAGTGAGTTTCCTACTATCTCAGGAACGAACATTCTCAATTTTCCAAGTGTGATGACGAGATTGTTCTTTCCCCTAAAGCAAGTCTGGAGAATATGGATCTGAATGACACACGAGGCAACTTTTCAAACATATATTGTGGTTCAACATGTTGTACTTACAATTTCCCATGTTTTATGAGTTCTCAAACTTTCTAGCTAACTTCGCCCAATTGATTGATTTTATGCCGATTTATCGAAATTATTAGGTACAAATAGAACTGCCACAAGTAAATTGTAGGTTGCTTTGAAAGTTTGACGAAAGATCTTTCTTAGAGGTACCCATATATATCGGGGGGAGGGATCAATTAATATATGGGAAACCACCAAGAGTTTTGATGATATATAAGTATGGTTCAAATTCTTGCTAAGATTTTGCATCAATTTAATGAAATTAAGTTAGACTTGAGCTACAAGTAAGCATGATAGACTGCTCTTGAATTAAATGTCTTTTCAGAGGTAGATGGGTGCATCTTCTTGTAGTAAACAATGTCGTCAGTGTGAGTTTCCAACTACCAGGAAAGGACATTCTCAATTTTTTTAGTGATATCATGATCATTCTCCCCCATAAAGTAAGTCCGGAGAATATTTATATAATAGCCCAACGGTCACGATTGGTACTATGGATCCAATTCAAAACTTCCTACCTAACTCCACCCACTTGAATGATTTATGTGGATTTATCGAAAATATGTCAGATTTGAAATAGTATAAGTAAATTTAGGTTACTGTGAAAGTTCTATGAAAAAGATTTTGGAGGTACCCATCGGGGGTCACAATTAATATATGAGAAACCATCCAACGAGAGTTTTGACGACAAGTTGGATCAAGACTCACAAATCCAAATATTTTGCTAACTGTTGGATCTTGTTTTCCATTCATATCATCTAAATATATTCTACTAATAGTCTTTTTGGGGTCCCCCGGATTTAAGCATCCGAGAAATCCCTGTTATGTGAATATCCATGTTCCCATGATCAGTGAACCGTGGAACATAACCGACAAGTATCATTACAGCATCCGAACATAACAAATACAAGAATTACATAATTGCCATTACAACTACACAACTTTCAGTAGCAGAGCTTCATCACACGCAGGGCCCATTCATGCCTCGACCTACAGGCGACTGACTAGGAAGATGACCTAGCTCGCTGGACGTCACCTTAATCTTCCGATGCCGAACCTCTGAATGCATGGCCACGTAAATAGCCAGGGACAATGCTATGAGTACTTTTGAATGTACTCGCAAACCACCAAGATAAGTGAAATAAAGGAAAGCAATTCTAGCTGTGGCGAGATAGCTCTATCTAGGGTTATTTTCGCAAAGCCTAGACTACCTCATGTAGTTATGGCATCTCCATATCTTTGTTGAAAAAGAGTTTTGAAACATGCCTCTGTTTTATAAATCAAGATATTCCCATATCTTTGTTGAAAACCTTTTTGAAAACCGTTTTGGAGTAAAAACCCTTTTAAAACCTCTTTGACCACCCCGGGTCAAAGCAAAACTTTAAACTCAGGTTCCCTCAGAACCTCCATACTTTCATCCATTTTTCCAAACTCCACCATTTGGGTACTCCTAGCCAACACCTTTCCAACCTTCCATGACCGTGGACACGGCTATTCGAATAGATTATACTCTGCAGAGTTTGCGCACTTTCCCCACAAGAATCAATACATCCGCCGGGATAAAACCACGGCCCTCTACACACGGTAGATGGGGGTTCGGATAATCAAACCTAACCTTTTGCTTGTCAACCCTAGCAAAGGCTGCTTTTCCTTTTGGGTTTGTTCTCCCGGGCAACGAGTATGTGGCTCCTAGCCATAGTCCTGCCTTTTGTACACGCGTATACCCACACCGCAACTTGGCGTATACCTTAACTTGGTGACTCCACTTCCTTCTGTACCACCTAAGTCATACCGTTCGCGGGAGACCCAATTGTTGCACCGGCACTCCTACCAAGACATGCTCACTCTTTCCGAAGCAAGCTACATGCTCCAGATCCGTAGATCTGTTAGCGCCTGTCAGGAATTTAGGGGATTTCTCCCCATAAGCATTGTACAAGCTGCCTAGGATAATGAAGACAAACTACGAGCTAAGCCCCAGCACCTGGGGTAATGTGGTTGCACGGATATAAATTGTTCCGGTAAAGGCGTAGAACATCCCTCCTCTTTCTTTTGTCCATTTTCTCATTTCTGATTATCACCACTTATGTAGTGCAAACCTCCGCTGGGAAAGATAGCTCTTCCCAAGGGTTTTATAAAGCAGTTTTGAAACATTTGTAGTAGGGTAAATCCCAAAACATTTCATTCAACAAAAAATCCGTGGTTTCCAACGAGGTAGGATGCTACTCATAGTAACCTCGATCTAAAGGAGAGTAAAAGTTAGGTACATCAGGGTGGTGCCGCGAGGGACACGAAGTCATAACTTGGAGGAGCCAAGTCATTAACGCAGTATTTATAAAACATGACATGCAGATGAATAATGCAATTTATAAAGGAGATACAAAACAATTAATAAAAAGAGTAGGACAAGTATCGGAATTCGGAAATGGTGGCTTGCCTGTGACCAGCGATAAGTCCCTGGACTTTCTTAGATAACCAAGAATACCCAACAAATAAACAATAAGAAGTCCCTTCCTTCTTGTCGTCAAACACTCACACTATCGTCGTCATTGAGTATACATGCAAGCAGACAATACCACAATCAATACAAGGCATACATGCATCAATCCATACAGCAAACAAACATAAAGAATCCTACTTAACATAGTAGGTTTTGGAGAAGTTGGTTACTAGTAGTGGAATTACTAGATTGCCATACAAGTGTTTTTCCCTTGGAAGATAGTTGTCTAGTTTATATACCCAGGACCTGGGGTGGAGAATTGAGGTATGTAGGATATCAATGTGAAACCATGATATTCTCAGATAGGTCTTGACAAAACAAGACCAACACAAGTGGTTTCACCAGATTATCACTTACCTAGGTTTAGTTATGCTTTTTTATAGTGGAATAAACTCTAGTTTGAGGAAATAATTCACCAAAATTTATCTGGAGGCCCAAAAATTATTTCCTTGGGTGGTTAGGTAGTGTTTGATGCCCAAAAATTTATCTGGAGGCCCAAAAATTATTTCCAAATAATTACCAGAATGCCCTCAGCAAATTCCCAAAGGTAGTTCTGTGGTGTTTTTGTCCTTTTCACCAAATTAATTATACAGAAGCTCTTGAGTTGATTCCAAGGGCATGTGTTAGGCATTTAGAATACCATTCTGTTGGAATTATATTAACTCATTTTGGAGTTTTCAAATTCCTGGAGTGATTTATTTAGTTAAAAAGGGGTACACAGCACAGTTTAATTCACTAGAATTCAACCGGAGCTCAATAAAACCTAGGATGTTGCGGTTTGATAGGTGCTGATATTACGATGTACTGGGAGGTGGAATCAGGTCAATACCGCATTTGGTTTGACCTAGAGAATTTACCCAAGGCAGGTATTCTCAATTTTTGTTATTTTTGCCAAAGAGTGACCTGAGTTCACCTTGACCTGAGATAAATGCTAGATGGTAGGTCTGTGAATATACTTTCAGTAGAGCTTGGTTTCATCCATTTTGGAGATGTGTAGGTCACTGAGGAATTTATTTAATGTAAAGTATACCTTTCTGTAGATTAATTTCTAGCAAATAATGGAAATTATTTTTGACCAGGTGTTGCCTCTACATGCTTGAGAAAACATCTGAGGACTACCAGAAGTTTAGATCTTGGCAGTTGGAGCTGGTTTCCATTTTGAAAATGATTTGAACCTAGAGTCATGTTTTTCTGGATTTATGGAAATGAATAAAGGTGGAAAGGGCGCAGGCTGGGAAGCTAGAGGGAAATGGGCCATCCGGGCAGAACCGGCCCACTCACAGCAGCACTCGCACGGGAGGCCACGTTTGAGCCCTCCAGGCAGGGCCCGCCTGTCAGTGACAGGGGGCAGCGAAGGGCTATTGGCGGTGATGGGTCGTTCGATCTAGTGGCGATCGACGGCCCCCAGTCGTCTATGACGAAAGGAGCGGCTAGTGGCGGTAACCCTAGGGGACGGCGGGGCTCGCCGGTGGAGCTTACTAGGGGCTCGGGAGGTGTCGGAGCCGACGGGGCGACGCGGTGGACGACGGTGACCTCGGGGATGGGCGGAAGAAGGGGTTCCTCGCCAGGATCTGGCTCGCGTGTCGACTACCGAGGAGAGCTCGTCGGAGCTCGTCGGTACAGCTCGAGGGGACTGTCCTGGGTCAAAATAAGCTCATGGTTAGACAGAGGAGGAAGAGGGGTATTTGTAGAGTGACATGCAGAGGGGGAAACAGGGAGAGGAGGGAGCCTTGCTCGGATTTTGAGGGAGGCCGAGGCTCCTTCTTCTTCTTCTTCCGGGTGGCACAGATCAGGGGAGAAGGTGTGGAGTGCAGGGGAGGTGAGTGAGGAGGAGAGGGGGCAAATGAGCCAGGGAGGGGTGGTGGGGGTGGCCTCTGGCCTTTATACCGAGGGGGAGAGATCCATGGTGAAAATGCCCACTTTGGACATGGGGAGGGGTGGTGCTGGCCAGTGATTGGTCTAGAGGGCGGTGAGGAGGGGTAAGAGTGAGATTTGGTCGGGCAGAGAGATAGGGAGGGAGCTGTGGTAATTAAATGGGGCATATCTTGTAAGATGTGGTTGTCTCTCTCTCTCTCTACTAATTCAAGGGTAAATGGGGCAAGGGCTAGGGTGGAGCTACAGTGCTCACGACCAGGGGAGTATTGGTTGCTGGGGAGGAGTGCTTGACAAGATTTGGGGAGGGCTTGGTCTTGGTTTAGCTCAAGTTTGTTTGTTTTGCAAAATTTTGATCACAATGGAGCTTGTGAAGGAGTTTCAAAGATTTGCATTGGAAGAGGTAGGGGAGATAGTACTGGTGGATGGGCATGGTCAAGGTACTCTCCTAGAATTTATTTGGGATTTTTATAAGGGGTTCTAGTCCTCTTAAATTCATTTATTCAAAAAGGGCAAAAGTAAATTCTAGAAGATCATTTGATATATTTACATTGGACAAGGTTGGTTTTTTGGTGTGAGAGGGTCCCAGATGTGAATGCACACTTAGGGAAATTTTCCCAAGATTTATTGGGGATAGAAGTATTTAAACCATTTATTTTGTTGTTTCTGCCATTTAGGAAAAAGGGCAAAAAGAATTATTAAAGCTCCTCAAAAATATTTATTTTTGAAGTTGGAAGATAGGGTATGATATATGGAACTCACATGAGCAAAAAGTTGGGGAAGTGTCTTGACAAAAACCAAACTTTCCATTGGGAAAGGGGTTTTTGAGATTTTGTCTATTAAAGGAATTAAATAGATTTGGTCCATAATAATTATGGATAATATTTGATAAATCTTGATGATTAAGGTAGATGATGTGGACAAGGTGTAGCAAGCATTTGCAACCTTTGGAATTGGAAATCCAACTTGAATTAGATGGAAAACAAGGAGTGGTGGATCTAGGGTGATGTTATTTTTATACCACCAAAACCTTGTTGGATCTTGGAGCTCAGAGCTCACCTTCATGCAAGGGATATATGGATAGCTAGACCAAGTCATATAGATGATCACGGCAGAAGGAGTTTGGACTGGTTACATTTTAGGTGGTCTGGAAGGGATGGCAAACTTTGTTGAAAATAAGGCTGCCATACCAGAAGAGTCATGATGCCTTATAAACCATGTGGGTTTAAGAAACACAAAGATCCACTTGGAGCAAGTGAAGTAAATGCTGATAGACCTATATGAGTAGATCACAACCATGCAAAGATTTGGTCCATAGAAGGTTGGATGATGGTATGAGCTTCTGTCTAAGTGGGCATGATGACTAGATTTGCAGGAAAAGTTATTTTCTTGCCTGCCAAAGCATCAAGAACTAGTGGGTTGGAGGATGATCTAACCAAGGGAAAGATTGGGCCTTGGTAGTCCTTAGGATGGTTAACAAGATGGTTCAGGTGCATTTCCAAAAATGCACAGGGTTTGAGAAAGGGAGGCAATCAAAAAGGTGATGTTGAAACAGATTCCAGATTCTAAATTTGGCAGATTTAGGGTTTTTGACTAGAATATGGGTGGTGATGGTTTTGATGGGTTGTAAGTTACCAAAGCATCATCAAGTGGTTTATGTTTAAGATTGTATTGAGTGGAAGGGATCCATGCTTTCTATTGGTCCTCATTGTCTTGGAGACTTCTAGAATGGACCACTACAGAATTGATCTGGTTAAGGGTTTTAGATGATCACCTGGTGGCTAGAGATTAGATCCAGCTTTATATTCTTGCTTAGGGTGTGGTGATTTTGGAGCATCTTGGTCCTAGGGAGGAGCTCCTAGGGTGGATCATCCTACTTCCTAAGCAAACAAGTCAAATAGCAAATCAAGGCAATTCATCAGGCAGCAGATCAAGGTAACTCATCTTATAAACCAAACAAACCTACTACTGGGGTTACCATCAAGCCTAGCTTGAGGTGAGGTTGGGGCATTTTTAATAGGATGGATTTTGAATGAGATGAGAGTCCTTGGTATCCCTACCAAGAGTATAATTCTAAAGTTTTATACAAGGTTTTGGAAATCTTAAAGGTAGGAGTAGTTGAGGGTTCTGTCCTAAAAACATAAGGAGATAGTATTCTATAGCTCTCCATGTTTTGATCAATAGAAGTTACTAAAATAGTTTTGGTTACAAAAGCACCCTGGGTTGATGCTTTGAAATGCCAGAACATTTGAGAATATGTAAAATGAGCCGGGATAGTTTTGTTAAATAGCTTTTGTAAAATGAGCTAGGATAGTATCATATGGTATACACTCACATGCACAAGTGCAAACAACAACAAGTAAACACTGCACCAATGAACAAGAAAAAGTTTTTGTTCCCCCTGTTTTTTTGTATTCTGGACAACTAATCAGGGTTGCTGGAATTGGGATGTACACTCTTGATGAGAATGATGAATGCTAGTATGTGCAAACCTCAAAACACACACTTCATTTCTCAGTTTTAGGGTCCTTGTGCTAAATGCATGGTCTTGGATGCAATTTTCATTTTTTATGATGTCCCTTATATGTAACTTGTACTTCCACCGACCATGTTCACTCTCAAGCACATCACACCAACTAGACCAACCATTAGATCAGCCATTCGTAGTACTTCTTATTATCTTATCTTTATCTTGTCTTATCTCTTACAATACCGTACTGTACCACGCACTACATATAGTGTATGGATTAACTTTGAACATTGACCGTTGGATCAAGACTGGCAAATCCAAACATTGCTAACCATTGGATCTTCTTTTCCATTCTTAGCATCTAGAAAGATTCTACTAATAGTCTTTAGCATGATGACCGCTAGTATACGTAAACCTCTAGATAAAAACACACACTTCATTGCTTAATTAGTTTCAGGGTCATCCTTGGGATAAATGATTGGACTTGGATGTAATTTTCATTTTTTATGAGGTCCTTGATGTAAATTGTAATTCTACCCACCGTGTTAACTCTCAAAGCACCTTGCTTCCTACGAGACCTACCATTAGATCTACCATTTGCAGTACTTCTTATCTTACCTTTATCTTTGTCTCTTATCTCTTACAATACCATGCATACCACCACTACATAGTGTAGGGATTAACTTATTTGAACATTGAACACTGGATCAAGACTAGCAAATCCAAACATCGCTAACTGTTGGATCTTCTTTTCCATTCTTAGCATCTAGCAAGATTCTACTGATAGTCTTTAGCACGATGAACACTAGTATGCACAAACCTCAAAACACATAGTACTTCATTACTTGGTTTAAGGGTCCTTGTGCTAAATGGACGGACTTTGTTGGATGCAATTTTCATTTTTTATGAGGTCCTTAATGTAACTTGTACTTCCACCGACCGTGTTAACTCTCAAGAACCTCGCTCTCTTACGAGACCTACCATTAGATCGGCCATTCATAGTACTTCTTATCATATCTTTGTCTTGTCTCTTATCTCTTACAATACCATACCACTACATATAGTGTAGAGATTAACTTTGAACATTAACAGTTGGATCAAGACTGGCAAATCCAAATAGCATTGCTAACCATTGGATATTCTTTTCCATTCTTAGAATCTAGAAAGATTCCACTGATAGTCTTTCGCACGATGAACGCTAGTATGCGCAAACTGCAAAACAGAGTACTGCATTGCTCAGTTTCAGGGTCCTTTGCTAAATGCATGCATGGACTTGGATGTAATTTTCATTCTTTATGAGGTCCTTGATGTAACCTGTACATACTTCCACCGACCTTGTTAACTCTCAAGCACCTCGCTCCTATGAGACCTACCAAGGTTAAAATAAAATGCAACCACCCCAATTATCACACAAACTAGACCACAGTTTCTTATACGTAATACCAAAGTTTTTAGTACTAGGATTCCTAGCTAACTTCGCGCACTTTGATGAGTTCTTGTCAATTGAACGAAATGAAGTCAAACTTTAGCTACAAGTAAGTGTGATAGATTTCTCTTGAATTAATTGTCTTTTCGGAGGTACATGTGTGCATCTTCTTGTAGTAAACAATGTCGTGTGTGTGAGTTTCCAACAATCAGGAAAGAAAATTCTCAGTTTTCTAAGTGATGACGAGATGATTCTTTTCTGTAACGAAAGTCCGAAGAATATGGATCTCAATTCCATAAGCCAAGCTTCTAGACATATTAGCTAGGTGGACCAATGTGTTTTACTTATGATTCCCATGTTTTATGAGTTTTCAAGGTTCCTAGCTGACCCCGTCCACTTGTTGAATGAATTTATGTCGATGTATCGAAATAAAAGGTCAAATTTGAACTACAAGAAATAAATTGTAGCTTGGTTTGAAAGTTTTATGTAAAAGGTTTTGGGGGTACCCATCAAGTAGTCAATTAATATATCAGTTGAGACTGTTCGACTTCTAGCTACTAAGATTTTGCCTCTTGAAAATTTTGAACCCCTTTTAAAAGTGATCACATGAAATAAGGAGAAAGGGGAAATGATTTTTTATTCTCTATGGTCAACACACAAGCTTGAGGTGCACCTTAGGCTTAAAGATACTTTATAGTTTCCACTATGTATAAGGTGAACCTTAGCGGATGCCACATACTAGGCCTTATTAAGGTGTGCTTTATATCTATATATCTACTACTACAATGGAGCAGTTTTGAATTGGATCCATATATAGAACCAATCTTGACCGTTGGGCTGCTAGGTCCAATGGTTCAGAGCAACTAGATTCATGTTGAATAGTACCTAGAGCAAACTTCGCCATGTTCTAGAACCATCATGTCACTAACCCCAAAATTTCAAAGCACAGTAGGTTGTATTCTCAATATATGTAGATAGTTATTATTAATAGAATTAATTTATGCATTTTGGGGGTGGTGACATGATGGTTCTAGAACATGGTGGAGTTTGCTCTAGGTTTGTACTCCCTCGCTCCGTCCCAAAATATAAGGCGCCTAAGGATTGGTCAAAAGTCAAACCTTACTAACTTTGACCAAATACTTAGAAAAAAATATCTACATCTACAATATTGAATGGACATATTAAGAAAATATACTTTATGGTGAATATATTGATATTAATTTAGTATTCCAAATTTTTATATTTTTGTGTCTAATCATGGTCAAACTTAAAAAATGTTGACTTTTGACTAATCCTTAGGCGCCTTATATTTTGGTGGAGGGAGTACTATTCAACACGAATCTAGTTGCTCTAAACCATTGGATCTAATAGCCCAATGGTCATGATTAGTGCTATGGATCCAATTCAAAACTTCTCCACTATAGTAGTATAAGTAGAGAGAATACAGTCCACTGTGCTATGAAATTTTGGGGGTGGTGACATGATGGTTCTAGAACATGCATGGTGGAGTTTTCTCTAGGTACTATTCAACACGAATCCAGCTTCTCTGAACTATTGGATCCAACAGCCCAACAGTCAGGATTGGTGCTATGGATCCAATTCAAAACTGCTCCACTATAGTAGTAGGGATAGAGATATCTTATCTTATCTTATATTACGACTATATAGTGTACGAATAACTTTGAATATTGACCCTTGGATTAAGACTCATGAATCCCAACATTTCCAGCTGTTGGATCTTCTTTTCCATTCTAGCATCTAGAAGATTCTGTTGATAGTCTTCAGCATAATGAATGTTATGCACAAACCTCAAAACACACTTCTCCATCATACTAGAATCTTCTCCCTCGTAGCTTATAATCATTGACTTCTACATGATCTTATCTTATCTTATCTTACCACTATATAGTGTACGGTAACTTTGAATGTTGACCGTTGGATCAAGACTCGCGAATCCCAGCATTTCTAGACGTTGGATCTTCTTTTCCATTCTATCATCTAGAAGATTCTATTGATAGTCTTAAACACAATGAATGCACTATGCATAAACCTCTCAAAACACACTTCTCCATTCTACTGGAATCTTCTCCCTCGTTTCTCTAGACCATGTTACAAAAAATTTCAAGTGTTAGGTAGCTAATAATCTTTGACTTCGACACATGATGATACAAAGTAAAAGGACCAAATATACACCCATACTTTATAGATGTTGATCAAATTTATAATTTTTTGTGCTTTACCAATTATAATTTTATATAGTGATGATATATCGTACGTTTACTATCTGAGCCTTATTAAGGTGTGATTTTTTACACAATGCGGGAGTAGTATATTTCTTTGCTTAGACATATGGTCATCTCTATCCACGCGTTGTACATGCTGAGAGAATAAAATGTTGGCAGGGGAAGAGGACAGCAGCAAAGAGAAGTTGAAGGCGGGTCCATGTCAAAGAAAATTTATGATGGGTTTGTGACACGAGGTACTCCTACGGCCTTACAGTGTACACTCTACTAGTAGTAAATTTCAGGACCTATGCACGCAAAACAAATCGTGCGTTTTCTCTCTCCTTCCCTATTCTCCATCTCTCCTCCACTTTCCCCTTGCGCACCAGTCCGACTGATCTCTCTCCCCTCGTCCACAGCGTGGCGCTACGCACGTGTGCCTTAGTATGGCGGATCTGTGTCTCTGGCGTGTTCGGTAACCACGCATTGGTGTGGAGTAGGGAGAAGGATTACATAGGGAGGAAACCACTTTGGTCCTTGGAGGCACAAAAATTCAAACTTTTCCGATTTTCAAAATTTTCACTTGCTTCCCAAACATCGGGAGGGAAGGTTATCCAAAAGATCGGCCAAACATCTGGAGGGAAGGCAATTTTGAACCCGTTTTGAACATTGACCGTTGGATCAAGACTAGCAAATCCAATCTTTGAACATTGACCGTTGGATCAAGATTGGCAAATCCAAACTTTGTTAACCGTTGGATCTTCTTTTCCATTATTAGCATCTAGAATGATTCTACCGATAGTCTTTAGCATAATGGACGCAAGTATGCGCAAACCTCAAAACACACACTTCATTGCTCAGTTTCAGAGTCCTTGTGCTAAATGCATGCATGGACTTGGATACAATTTTCATTTTTTATGAGGTCCTTCATGTAACTTGTACTTCCACTGACCGTCTTAAATCTCAAGCACCTCGCTCCTACAAGACCAACCATTATATCAGCCATTCGTGGTACTTCTTATCTTATCTTTATCTTCTCTTATCCATTACAATACCATACCACCATTGTATAGTGTACGAATTAACTTCAAACATTGACCGCTGGATCAAGACTAGCAAATCCAAACATTGCTAACCTTTATATCTTCTATTTCCCTTAGCATCGAGAAAGATTCTATTGATAGTATTTAGCACGATGAACGCTAGTATGCGCAAACCAGAAAACGCACACACTTCATTATTCAGTTTTAGGGTCATTGTGTTAAATGAATGGACTTTGATGCAATTTTCATTTTTTATGAGGTCCTTGATGCAAGTTGTACTTCCATCGATCGCGTTAACTCTCAAGCACCTCTCTCCTATGAGACCTACCATAGTTAAAAGAAAATGCAACCACCCCAATTATCACACAAACTGGACCAACGGTTTCTTATACGTAATGCCCGAGTTTTTAGTACTAGGATTTTTCAAGCTTCCTAGCAAACTTTGCACACTTCAGTGACTTCTTGTCGATTTAACGACTTTAGATCAAACTTGAGCTACAAGTAAGCGTGATAGATTGCTCTTGAATTAAATATATTTTCATAGGTAGATGGGTGCATCTTCTTCTAGTAAACAATGTCATCGGTGTGAGTTTCTAACCATGAGGAAAGAAAATCCTCAGTTTTCCGAGTGATGGTGAGATGGTTCTTTTATGTAAAGAAAGTCTGAAGAATATGGATCTCAATGCCATAAGCCAAGCTTTTAGACATATTAAGTGGACCAACGTGTTTTACTTGCGATTCCCATGTTTTATGAGTTTTAAAACTCCCTATGTAGCTAATTAACTTTGCCCCACTTAAATGACTTCATGCCTATATTTATCGATATTTGGTCAAACTTGAACTACAACAACTAAATTAATGTAGGTTGCTTCTAAAGAATTACAAAAACTTTTGGAGGTGTACCCATTGGGGGCTCAGTTAATATATCAGAAAACAACCGAGAGTTTTGACAATAGGTTTTTACCTCCTTTCTAATTAAGATTTTGCATCTTGACAATTTAACGAAAAATTAGCTCAAACTTGAGCTACAAGTAAGCGCGATAGATTTTTCTTTAATTAAATGTCTCTTTGGAGGTAGATGGATGCATCTTCTTGTAGTAATCAGTATCGCCGGTGCGAGTTTCCAACTATCAGGAAAGAACATTCTCAATTTTCCGAGTGATGATGAGATTATTGTTCGTTTTCATAAACAAAGTCTGAAGGATATGGACCTAAACGCCACAAGCCAAGCTTTCAGACATATATAGTGGGCCCTCATGTTGTACTTATGATTCCCGTGTTTTATGAGTTTTCAAACTTATTCCTATAGCTAACTTTTCCCACTTGAAATTGATTTTATGTAGATTTATTGAAATTAGTTCAATTTTGAACTACAAGTAAATTGTAGGTTGCATTGAAAGTTTTACGTTTTTTGGAGGTAACCATTAGGGGCTGATTTAATATATCACAAACCACCACCGATAGTTTTTACAACAAGTTCAACTTCTTGCTATGATTTTGCATCTTGACAATTTAAAAAAATTAGATCAAACTTGAGCTACAAGTATATGTGATAGATTGCTCTTGAGTTAATTGTCTTTTTGGAGGTAGACAGGTGCATCTTCTTGTAGTAAACAATGTCGTCATTGTGAGTTTCCAAATATCAGGAAATATCATTCTTAATTTTCCGAGTGACGATGAGATTGTTCCCTTCTATAAAGACAGTCTAAAGAGTATGGATCTGACCATCCAAGATTCTTAGTTTTTAGACATCTTATCTTATCTTACCCCTATATAGTGTACGAATAACTTTGAATATTGCCTGTTGGATCGAGTCTCGCGAATCCGAACATTTCCAGCCATTGGATTTTCTTTTCCATTCTAGCATCTAGAAGATTCTATTGATAGTCTTGAACACAATGAATGCACTATGCATAAACCTCTGAAAACACCCGTCTCCATCATACTAGAATCATTTCCCCCGTTTCTCTAGACCATGTTACCAAAAATTTCAAGTGTTAGGTAGGTAATAATATTTGACTTCTACACATAATGATACAAAGTAGAAGAACCAAATACACCCATAATTTATAGACGTTGATCAAAATTATATTTTTTCAACTTTACCTATTATAATTTTATAAACTGATGATATGCCAGACGTCTATTATTCGAGCCTCATGTGCAGGGCACGGGCAACTTACTAGTATCTTATCTTATCTTATATTATCTTATCTTACCATTATATAGTGTACGAATAACTTTGAATGTTGACCGTTGGATCAAGACTCACGAATCCCTGCATTTCTAGCCGTTGGATCTTATTTTCCATTCTAGTATCTAGAAGATTATATTGTTAGTCTTTGGCATAATGAATACTATGCACAGACCTCAAAACACACTTCTCCGTCATACTAGAAGCTTCTCCCTTGTTTCTCTAGACCATGCATGTGATCAAAATCTTCATGTGTTCGATAGCTAATATTCTTAGACTTCTACATGATGATACAAAGTACAAGGACCAAATATACACCCATACTTTATAGATGTTGCTCAAATTTATAATTTTTTGTGCTTTACCAATTACAATTGTATATAGTGATGATATGGCATACGTCTACTATCTGAGTCTCACGTGCAACTTACTAGTAGCTAATAATCATTGACTTCTACATGATCTTACCACTACATAGTGTACAAACAACTTTGAATATTGACCGTTGGATCAAGACTCACGAATCCCAACATTTCTAGTCGTTTGATCTTCTTTTCCATTATAGCATCTTGAAGATTCTATTGATAGTCTTCATTACAAACCACTATATAGTGTACGGATCACTTTGAATGTTGACTGTTGGATCAAGACTCGCGAATCGCAACATTTCTAGCCGTTGGATCTTCTTTTCTATTCTAGCATCCAGAAGATTCTATTGATAATCTTCGGCATAATGAATGCTATGCACAAACCTCAAAACCCACTTCTCCACCATACTGGAATCTTCACCCTTGTTTCTCTAGACCATGTTATCAAAAAATTCATGTGTTAGGTAGATAATAATATCTGACTTCTACATGATGATACAAAGTGCAAGGATCAAATATACACCCATACTTTATAGATGTTGATCAGATTTATAATTTTTTGTGCTTTACCAATTATAATTTTATCTAGTGATGATATGTCATACGTCTACTATCTGAGCCTCCTATGCAACTTACTAGTAGCTAATAATCATTAAGTTTACCACTATATAGTTTACAAACAACTTACTGAATATTGACCGTTGGATCAAGACTCGTGAATCCTAGCATTTCTAGCTGCTGGATCTTCTTTTCCATTCTAGCATCTAGAAGATTCTACTGATAGTCTTCGACATATGAATTCTATGCACAAACCTCAAAACACACTTCTCCATCATACTAGAATCTTCTCCCTTGTTTCTCTACACAATGTTATCAAAAATTTCATGTGTTAGGTAGATAATAATCTTTGACTTCTACACAAGATGATACGAAGCACAAGGACCAAATATACACCCATATATACTTTAAAGATGTTGATCAAATTTATATTTTTTTGTGCTTTACAATTATAATTTTACTATTTGTTCAACACGAATCCAGCTGCTCTGAACCATTGGATCTAACATCCCAACAGTCAGGATTTGTGATATGGATCCAATTCAAAAGTGCTCTATTATAGTAGTAGAAGATATAGTGATGATATGTCATACGTCTACAATCTGAGTCTCATGTGCAGCTTACTAGTAGCTAATAATTGTTGACTTCTCCATGATCTTACCACTATATAGTGTACAAACAACTTTGAATATTGACCGTTGGATCAAGACTCATGAATCCAAACATTTCTAGTCGTTGGATCTTCTTTTCCATTCTAGCATCTTGAAGATTCTATTGATAGTCTTCATTACAAACCACTATATAGTGTAAAAATAACTTTGAATGTTGACCGTTGGATCAAGACTCGTGAATCCCAGCTTTTCTAGTTGTTGGGTCTTCTTTTCCATTCTAGCATGTGAAAGATTCTATTGATAGTCTTCGACATAATGAATGATATGCACAAACCTCAAAACCCACTTCTCCATCATACTAGAATCTTCTCCCTTGTTTCTCTAGACCATGTTATCAAAAATTTCATGTCTTAGGTCGCTAATAATCTTTGACTTCTACATGATGATACAAAGTACAAGGACCAAATATACACCCATACTTTATAGATGTTGATCGGATTTATAATTTTTTGTGCTTTATAAATTATAATTGTATATAGTGATGATATGTCATACGTCTACTATCTCAGTCTCACGTGCAAGGCACGTGCAACTTACTAGTATATCCAGTGGACCAACATGTTGTACTAATGATTCCTATGTTTTATGAGTTTTCAAACTTCCTAGCTAACTCCGCCACTTGAATGACTCTATGTAGATTCATCAAAATTAGGTCAAATTTGAACTACAAGTAAATTGTAGGTTGGTTAAAAGTTTTAAGAAAAAGCTTTTGGAGGCACCCATCGGACAATCAATTAATATAATCCGTATCCAAAACCACATAGAGTTTTGACAAGAGGTTCAACTTCTTCCAAAGATTTTGCATCTTGAAAAACTTGAACTACAAGTACGTAGATACTTTTCTTGAATTAAATGTCTATTCAGAGTTAATTAATGAAAAAAGAAAGTAACGCAATAACTTAGCTAGTTACCATAACATCACACATATCAAGACTAGTAGTATAAGATTCTACTCCCTCTGTTAAAAAATATAAGGCACTTTAGCTTTGTGAGATGAATGTATCTAGACGCCTTTTAGTGTATAGGTTCACTCTTAACCTCTACGAACCCATACACTAAAAGACGTCTAGATACATTCGATTCACATAGCTAAAACGTCTTATATTTCTAAACAAAGGGAGTACAACCTAATTAATTAGGCCTTTGCGTGACAGTACACACATGTTGTTACCCACTATGATGAAGGTACATGTGCAAGTTAATGGAGTAGTCTAAGTTATTTAGCACTATGTGACCATCGTAAATCAGAACGGAGGTGTACATACTGTATGCCTTAAAGGCACCTGTTCCGCAGCGCTTCAAGCTGTTCACCACTCGTGTCGGCTCTCACTGGTCAGACGGATAAAGCCACTTACTTGTTGATTTGGTACTGTATATTGTCGATCTTCTTCACTGATAGAGAATAAATTCTTCTGCCGCTTCCAGGCGCGTGTTGTGACCTGTGTCAATGAAAAAGAAAAAACCTAAGCGAACAATATCTTGTGTTCATTTGTTCATTTTTTGGTGGCTAGGCCATGTACTAGTAATATTTTTGGGATGAAAATTTCTAGATGAACTATATAAATATGATCTATGTTCATGATTTATTTCACATTTTCTGAAAACTTAGAAGTGCCACATGCAAAAGCTTGTTGTCGGTGCATCTAGTTGCAAATTGTAATTTCCGTCGTAGACGTACCTAGTGGCTCCAAGCGCATGGTGCATGCAGATTCTCACTGGCAGGTGGAGCCGACCTTAACAGGGCCCACATGTCAGTGAATCAGAGCCGCACAAAGTCATGCATGTTGCCTGACTTGGGCCAAATCTGGTGTCCTTGCACGTCTCTCATTTTGATGCGTGGTTGCATGTTGTACACGTGTAATTCCATATACCTTGTACGAGAACATATATGAACACATGCAACATGCCAAATATACCACGGACACATCTGTACTATGCATTATATCTGGTGTATATATTTTCGGTTATGTGCTACGAGTTCTGCATGTAGGGGAACAAGATGAAAGTACATGTATCCATGTCGTGACTACTACTATTACTAGTAGTAGTTCGTCCTCCTATTTTCTGTTGAAAATATTAGTACAGTATGTTCAAATGAAAGTTGTAAAAATAAAACCCTCTAGTCAAACTGATGTGACTAGACAATCATGCACCTCTGATACGTAGTAAGTAGGAGTATTGTCAAATTACTAGTTGTAAGCCGTGATAGTCTAACATACAGTGAAGTCTAGGTGGCGATGTCCTCGATGCTGCTGTTGACTAGACAGAGCAAGCAAGTAAAATATCCTCCCTCGTTTTTTTCTTTCCCTCTCCATCTTCTTCCCCAGTCCCCACTCCGCCCACGATCTCCCTCACGCTCTCTCTTCTAACGCTCCCCTCCTCTTGCAGAAAACCCCATCCGCACTTGGCATCCGCCTAAATCCATCCGATTGTGATGGACGATTCGAAGCCCAGCGGGCGATGCAAGTGGGATCAACTCAGCACGGACGATGTCGACCTCATCGTTCAGCATCTGGACATTTCCAGCACCATCAGGCTAGCCACATGTTGCAAGCTGTTGTACGATCGTATCGCCAACAACGAAGGTACGAAATGGACTGTTCACCATTGGAATGAACCCTGCCTACTGATGCCTCAACCTGCTTATTGGTTCGATGAGCACTATGACGATACGAGGGTACATCATCTTCACGACACGGTGTACAACGTGGTTCCCCTCGCCCTCCTCGACGCACCGCCATCCTGCCCTTCATGCATGAAAAATTCTAGGTTGGCATGAACGGCAACTGGCTCGCCGTGGTGGACCAGCATGGGGTCTGGTGCCTATCGAACATGTACACCTATCGAGTAATCGACCTTCCATCGACGGATACTTGTGACATTGCGGTTGCCTCACATCCACAATATAACCTGTAATGCTACTAGCCAGCCAGGGTTCCCCAGTTACATGTAGTCATTTATAAACTCATTCACATTTCAAAAGTTTTTTTGGCGAATCCGCAGGTATGGAGAAAAGTTCAATAAGTCGTGGGATGGATCTCTTGAGCTATTGAAGATCGTAATTTGCAGAGTGCCCATAGAAGCTGGGGGTTACACAGACTATAAGCTCCTCGCATTGTTGGACGGTGAAATCGCCTACCTAGAAGGCGGTAGCCAAGTTTGGAGACGTCTGGAGCATTCAGGTCTTGGAAGACAACAGTACTACGATGACAGTGACCATGGTGGCCTCATTTTTGCAGTCACAAGTCAAGGCTGTACCTACTGCTGGGATCCCACATCGGCAGGTAATTATAGTTCCATGATGATACATTGTGAGTGATTCAGTGATGTTGTTCTTTAACTACCTTTTTTATGTTTTACCTTTCTTATGACTGAATGATCACACGCTTTATGTCCTAAAAAATATGAAAGAACCATTGCCAGTAATGAATTAGTACCAGTAATTTGCCTTCCAAAAATATAGTGTATGATGACGTCCCCGCAGTACTAAGTTCGTTCATTGTCAAAATATGAAAGGTATTATTAACTAGCATCTCAATTGTCAGCCCAACACAGTGAAGCCAGGTTTCTTTATCTGTTAGTACTTTTAGGCCCTCCTCGGATTGTAGGAATCACATAGGATTTTTGTAGGACACCAATCTTTCCTTTTTGGATTTTTCCTTGGGATTCCGAGGAATTCTGTAGGATTTGGATCAATAGGATTTTTTTTCTCTAAAATGTTGTTTGATTCGAAAGAGTATAATCCTTAGGAATTCCTTCAAAGGATTCCTTTGCACTCTATTTTGGAGGAAAATTTCCATCCACTCCAACCTCTTGTTAATAGGTTAGTCCAAGAAATCATATGAAAAGTACTCCAAATTTGGAACAAAACACAAGAAAGTGGATAAAACCAAGCATGGAACATCAAAAATTATAGATACATTTGCAATGTATCACATGGCTGCAGAGATTGTTCTCTTCAAGGAAAACAACAGAGAACATGCAGTGGCACAAGTTAAGTAGAATGCCTAGAGATGGTATACTCAGTCATCCGGCTGATGGTGAAGCATGGAAGGATGTTGATAGAACATGGGAGGACTTTTCAGCTGACCCTAGAAACGTAAGGCTCGGCCTTGCCACCGATGGCTCCAATCCTTATGGAACCATGAGCACGAGCTATAGTATGTGGCCTGTATTTGCCCTTCCGTACAACCTTCCACCATGGGATTGTATGGATGGATCAAACTACATGATCTGCCTTCTAATCCCCTGGCAAATCAGGTCCTCGAAAGGACTTTGATCTCTTTATTGAGACTCTGCTGGACGATTTCCAACAGCTTTGGAAGGGTGTGCGCTCTTACGACGCATTTCAAAATGAAACGTTTGATCTTGGAGCAACGGTTCTTTGGTGTACCCATGACTACTCATCTTGCAGCAGTATGTCTAGGTGTACAACAAAAGGATATTATGCATGCCTGCATTGTGACAAAAATCCTCTGTCCAAATCCATAAAGAGCAAAATATGCTACATTGGGCACCATCGTTTCCTCCCGAAGCGCCACCGCTTGCGGCGAGACACGGAGCTTGCCGGCATTCATGATGACCACTCGAAGCCTGGCAAATTTACTGTAGTTGAGTTACAAGCTGAGCTGGAGAAGGTTAGGCATCTTAAACTAGGAGCTAGATGTGATCCTGGGAGCAAAAAGATGAAGCGAACAGATCCTTCACTGATTTGGAACTGGCGACATGGTTTCTGGGCCTTGCCTTACTGGGCATCGTTGAAACTTCAGCACAATCTCAACGTGATGCACATCGAGAAAAACATCTGTGACAACTTGATTGGCACACTACTTGAACTTGACGGGAAGAATAAGGACACCTTGAAGGCTAGGTATGACTGTGAATCCCTAGGCATTAGGCGAGATCTACATGTGCAACCCACAGACATAGAGAAGGACCTTCTCTGTCCATATGCACCGTATTACCTGAATAAGGATCAGAAGACGGGTTTTTGTCAATATCTGTGGGACTGCACTTTTCTTGATGGGTTTTTGTTCAAACATGGCCAAATGTGTCAGTGTTCCTACACGCAAGATCACATGACTTAAAACCCATGACTGCCACATCCCGTTGCAGGGAATATTGGCTGCTGGCATGCGAGGGTATTTTCATCCTGATATCTACATGGCACTTGGAGAGCTGGGAAGATTTTTCAGGCAATTGTGCAGTCAAAACTTGAAACTGTCGATGTTGGAAAGGCTCAAAGATGAAATCCCAATAATTCTCTGCAAACCTGAACACATATTTCCGCCGGCATTTTTTGATGTGATGGTCCACCTGGCTGTGCATTTACTTGATGAGGCAATGCTCCGAGGCCTTGTAAACTATGGGTGGATGTATCCAATAGAGAGGTTGTTGTGTACTCTGAAGAGATATGTCACGTCCAGAAGTTTTAGTGGCAGAGGCCTACATGGCTGCCGAGTGCGTGACTTTTTTGGCTAGATACCTTGATGATACGGTGACAAGATTCAATCGACCAGCAAGAAATGTAGGTGACCAACATGAATCAGCTTGTGATGTGTTTGGCCATGGTGTGAATTTGAGTGGAGGAAGCCATGTCACCTGCTATGGAGGAAGTGATGATACTGATTTGACCCTCCAAAGGGAGCTACACAAGATGACTTGGTATGTCCTAAACAAGTTCGAGGAGGTTAAGCCATATATCATGTATGTTATGATCTCCCATACTTATGAATCCAATATTGCCATACACCTAATTCCGAGTTACACTCTAGATTGCAGTCTTTGCCGAGAACAACTGGTGAACGATGGGATGCCCAATGTGGAAAGAAGGCTTGAGCAGGGATTTCAAAGATGGTTCAAGGACCATGCTAGTTTCCTTTTGCATTTATCTCTGTCCTTTATATATAGCATTTCAATGCATGATTTGACCATATTGTATTTCTGCCACGGTACATACAGATCATGAAAAAGCGACAGGAGAATCCAGAAGTTGTGGATGAAGAGCTTTTTGCATTGGCGTGTGGCCCAGACTTCCGAGTAAGAACATATTCAGCTTGTATTGTGGATGGTGTTCGGTTCCTCACCGCTGATCATGAGAAGGGCAAGAAAACACAAAACAGTGGAGTAATGACTGACGGTTGTCACTTGGAGAAGGATATCCATTTTATGGTGTCCTCAAGGATATCAAGGTGTTGTATTTTAACTCTGATTTGGAACACCAAGGATCAATTGTGTTATTCCACGGTGATTGGTATCATCTTGAGGGCCACAGCGATACTAAGATGGTGTATGATAAACTCTTTCGGAGTTTCAACATTACCAATTTTTGGTACAAAGATGATAGTTACATCTTGGCAACCTAGGCTACAAAAGTGTTCTACATGCCAGACACAGCCAAGGGCAAAAACTAGCGGGTGGTTCAACAAATAGTTCAAAGACATAAGTTTGATGTTGCCAAAGGAGAGGAGGAGGAGGCGGTGCATACGGATGTAACATACCAATAGTCTGTAGGCTCTGACAATGAGACTTTATCTAAGGCTCTGCCTTTCAGGAAACGTCGACCCTCTGTCAACGGAGGTTGCATCATAGATTCTTCAGTGTTCGATCGTATCAGAGGAAAAAGGAAAGTTGTTGAAGAGGAGGAAGTTGACAGTGATCCTGAAGTAAGCGACACCATTAAGGAGTACTGCAGTGACAAATAAGAGTAGTTCCAACTTATGGTGGTGGATGTTGGATGATTTGTGTTGCATGCTTGAACTGATGGATGTGTGCATGCATGGGTTGAACTGATGATCGTGTGTGCATGCTTTGTGGTGCATGCTTGAACTAATGGTTGTGTGCATGCCTGTGTTGCATGTTTTGTGTTGAACTAATGGTTGTGTGCATGCCTTTGAACTGATCAATATGATTGTCCTTTAGTTCATGGAATTAATAGTTATTCATTTGGAAAATTAGCCACAACATTGTTCTATTATTCTATCTCTCAAACTTGGCTGAACAAAAGCTCTTTTTCTAGTAGAAAAATTGTTCTGTTATTCAGTCCATGTGGGACCCATTCGTCAGCCTACCAGACGATGCCACTGTGAACCAAAACCGCTCACGCATGGGACCCACCTGTCATAGAAGGTAGAAAAAAACCTCTCCCCTCCATGCCACTCCCAAATCCCACACCACTTCCCCCAAATCCGCGCTAGAGAAAACCCTCTCCCCTCCCCACGGACGACCAAATGCCGACGACGACGGTGGCACCGGAGGCTGCAAACTGACATGTAAGTGCTCCTCAACCTAGCGCCCTTTCACCACATCAAATATTCGTTAACCGGCCGGCGATGTGGTCGCCTCCTCATTCTAGTTCGACACATCGCCTCCTTGTTCTACAGGACACCGCGTCGATGTTGCTGTTTAATTAGTTCTAGTTCGATGCATCGCCTCCTTGTTCTATGGCAGCGCGTATGTACTCACAATCTAGTGCTCCACGCGTCGAGGTTGCTGCTTACGGCAAGGCTCAATCTAGTTCACTGGAAGCGCCCTTTAGTTTACTCGCTAAATTTGATTCTCGTAATAATTGACTAATTAGAATTGTATTCTAACTTAAATCTTGTATTTACTCTTTGGGGAAGGTACGATGAAGACTAGGGAGATACATGAGCAGGTTCTAAAATTGATGCTACTGGCACTACTACTGTATATGGCATAAAAACTAAACATTCTAATTAGTGCAATGTCTAATTTAGGCTACTAAGGATGCTATCATCATCGATGTCTCATCTGATGATGATGTGAAGAAATCTGTTGCTGTAGTTTTTCGCAAGATGAAAGCTAAGATGGCAAGGCGAAGAGCTAAAGCTTATATGAAAAGATTTAGAGCAGTCGAGAAATAGAGGATCCTTATTCCTAGAGGTGTGGCATTATATACATGTTTTGCTACATTTATATATATGCAGATACAACAATTTATTACTTTCTAATATTTTATTTCTAGGTCCAAGTATGATGGGGCTTGAGGAATTCGATGAGCACTGCGTGTTTGGAAACAATTTGGAATTGACTTCTGACCAAGTTGCTTCCCTCAAAGTGTTAGTTAAATGACACAATCCATCTATACCATAATATGTGTGCAAGATGAACAAGTCAAATGTCATCCGTGGGAAGGCCAAAATGGTTAAAATTTGAAATTTCAATAGTTAAATTTTATTATGCACAGTGAACTCTAGCCAACAACTAATATTATTCTTCTCCTACAGTACTTTTCAATTAGCTACAACCGTGCACACCTAAACCGCTATCTCCCAAAGGTGTTACCACGTGCATGCTCCTACAAGACCACTTTTGAGCATGTTAACCTCTTCCAAGGCATGAATGATGCTGCCTAGATGACAAGAGGCTGGTCTAATGTTCTCGAACTCGCTGGAATAAGGGAGGGGAATGTGTGCATCTTCACCTTTTTAAATGAGAGGCTACATGGCTTCATGGGTTGTGTTAATGTTCTGTAGTGAGGCCAAAAAGTACCTGCTTGTTTATGATGTGGTGTTGGATGAACCATTAACGTAATATGTTGTGAGTGAACTTGTAGTGGTAAGGAACTTGTTGTCAACCTGGTGCTCTACATGCTAAGTAATATTATCTCCATATGCAATGTATATATTTTGGTTCATTGTGTTCATGTTTTTGCTTTCCTGTGATTGAGAGCTGGTATGTAATATACAAAATAAAGTTGTAGATCAGCACAAAACCAATGGATAGATTCATCGGTTGCAAGTTAGTTCTGCAAAAGATTGGTTCACGGTTCGATTCCGTCTACCTGCACGAAATGTTTTTCTGTTATTTAATTTCTATCAAACAAACTGACAGTTGGGGCCGGCGGAAAACGTCACGAAGCCGCATCGAACCCAGCACTACCGTGAGATACACTACATACGTAACATCGATACCGAGCTGCCAAGTGGGGTTGAAGCACGGAGGAGACGGTCGATGTGAAAAAAAGTGTCGAATATGTGTCGTGACAAAATCCACGACGAATTTTGCACCAGATGAAATGGAAAACTGGGCTTCAGGGCCTGGGACGAAATCTGCGACGAATTTGCCACGACAAAAACAAGGAACGTCATGGATAACCGGGTTGGAGGGGCTTGGAGCTCGTTACGACGAAACGTTCTAGAACGTTAGGAATCCGTGACGTTTTTAGGTCACGTCATAAAAAACGTCACGAATCGTCCAGATTCTTGAAGTGTGAATCAAGGTAGACGCGAGCCAAATCATAAAATTGGGGGAACAAAAAAATGAAACTCGAGGACTCCACCCAAGTTAATCCGACATTAAAAACTTAGTAGCAAAACACAGGCAATTGTAGCAAAACGAACCATTGTGCTTCAATACATTTGCAACCGGCATACCGGGGACCTGATGAATATCAAAGTGTTTTTAGCTCATGGAGCAGCAGCAGGAGCCGAATCATCAGTCGAAGGAGGGGGTAATTCGGTGTCTGTAGGAGGAGCACCGGTCCCCGCCTCGTCTTCTAGGTTAGCACCCTCGTCCTCCGAATCTTTCACATCCTCGCTAAGCTCAGAGGCTTCTTCTTCTTCTTCATCGCTTTCGCCATTAGAACCATATGCATCATAAACAACCTCAAGGAAGATCGGACCTTCGTTCCAGCTATGGCAGAAGGCGTACTGAATGAGGTTGTTGGCGCAAGCCTTGCGTTGAGCGATGCACTCCGGATCATTGGTCCACTTTCATCCGGTGCGCATGCGGTGAAGCAGCTTGAGGTCCAGCATCTTGTACCATGACAGGACAAAGCTCAATGCAATATCAGCCCTGCCACGTGCAGCAGATTCCCGCCATAGGTTCAGCTGAGTCTCACACTCCATCAGTTTTGATCTGAAAGTTGTACTGCCTTTGGGAGTGGGATCAGTGGGCTAGAGAGCATCGAACATTCGAACTGCTGCTGGCATAATGTATGCGCCATAATTTTTCCTGACTTCAACACGAGCAGCGAGGCGCACCAGCAGGTACTCCATGTCATAAGGAATAGACTCGAAGGCAGGACCAACTGGGGTACCCGCTGCAAGAGGAACTTGGCAATAGCGGCATAAGCAAGGGGTTTGCTCTCTGGGAACTTACCTATGAACAAAACAGGCAATATCAATAAGTAAAGGTACATGACCCAGAGAAACAAATGACGTAGGGAGGAAGAGAACTCACGAGCAATATGGCTGAGGATCTGAGTCAGCTCCTTATGACCATCAGCTGTCCTTGTCTTGAGCTTCTCACGCTCAGTGGTCACCGACTTAAGTTTCATGTCGGCGTTCAGCCGAGTAATCTCATTATCCACGAGGCGAAGCTGCGCAATCTCATCATCCTTCTTTTCCAATTTGGCCTGATGCTTTCCTACTTGTTCGAGAAAGTGAAGCATCATGTCAGGAATATGCATGTTATCCTGAAGTGTCACTGCAATAGTGGGTTAACCCGGTAGAGCCGAGGTATAATTATCTACCGAGTCAAGGTAAGAGCACGCAAAGGCTAAATGATCAAGGTGAGTTACCTTCGATCTCGGCCAAGTTCTTGCGCATGATGATGTTCTCAGCCTCGGCCTCGGCTGTATAATACGAATGACAAGTTAACATGGATAGCAAGTAACATAGCGAAGTGAGAACGAAAGTTCCTAGATAAAATAACTTACACTTTTTCTTCAAATCAACAAGCAGTTTGCCGTGCTTGGCATGAAGGTCCTTATATGTGTCCAGCAAACGCTAGAACTCAGCAGTTTAATGGTTGTTTGTGATCTAAAAGAGGAGCAAATGTTAGTTCAGAAATGAGAAAGGATATTTGAAGTCTACAAGATCCGGGCCAAGTGGAACCTAACCCGGCTCTATGTGTGTGGATATTCGAAGTCTACAAGATCCAGGCCAAGTGGAACCTAACCTGGCTGTAGGTGTGTGGATATTCAAAGTCTAGAAGATCCGGGCCAAGTGGAACCTAACCTGGCTCTAGGTGTGTGGATATTCGAAGTCAACAAGATCCAGGCCAAGTGGAACCTAACCCGGCTCTAGGTGTGTGGATATTCAAAGTCTACAAGATCTGGGCCAAGTGGAACTTAACCCGGCTCTAGGTGTGTGGATATTTGAAACTACTAAAGAATTGCGCTAGTTTTCTCAGAGCATCTGGCCGAGCAATAAATTACTCCCCCAGAGGCTCCGGGACTAGTGGGTATATCACTAAGTGTTTACACATATAAAAGGCATGACAGAAAAGGGTTTACCTCCATCATCCGGCCAGCAAAGGAAATGGCCTTGGTAGCAGTATTCATGTAAGCACTAAATTCTGCCGGACCAAATTTCTCCAGGAGATCATCCTTAGGGTTTATAAAATCGGTGTCATTCTAGTTGTTTATGTATTCAATGAGCTCTGGGCTATAATTCTCCCTGCTGAGCGCTTGACTCATCACCAAACCCTTGGCATGGGCTTCCCGCCTTGTGACTTGGGCAGCAACTAGGCTGGTATGCAAAGTGAGTTGCTTACTGCCCTCTGATCTGGCAGCATAAGACCCAGAGGCGGCGCCATCCTTCTTGGTCATGGATGCGAGCATGCGCTGTCCAGACTTGATATTGGTACCTTAGAGGATGGGTCCTTGGCTACCTCGGCTACCTTCTTGCTCTTGCTGGTGGACGTTGGCCGCTATAGAGGAGCCAAGGTTGCTGCCCCGGATTGAGCTTGTGAAGCTGGCTGGAATATATCCTTAATGGAGATGGTTGATCTGGATGCATCTTCCCGAGGTTTCTTGTTGGGTGCTGATGCTGGTGTTGGTACTGCTGCTGCTGGCAAGGTCAGTACTGGAGAAGAAGCAGACTGGGATGGTGTCGATGAAACTGGCACCTCTATTGCTGTGAGTTGCGGCTGAGCCGAATCACGAGAGAAGTCCGGCATTGCTGTATCCTCGGCAACCCCACTTCCCTCCGCACCGACATTACCCTCCTTGTGACGAGGTGGGCACAGATCCGACACAGCTACTGAGCCATCTTGGATAGGGCTCATTAGGCGAATGTCGTCATCATCGCGGGGGGGGGGGGGGAGGATGGAACACTCCGGATAGGAGATGCGATGCTAGGACCACTCTGCGGGATCACCCTTGGAGCGCTGCCAAATCAGATAGCAAACAACAAGTTAAGAGGAGAAAGAGAGACAAGTAAAATGCAAAGATAGTGAAGCTAGACCCAGAAATGAGCGAGGAAAGAAAAAGGACTTACTCAACCGAGGTTGGAGGTTCCCGGGGCTTGGGCGCTCTCTGGACAGTGGTCTTGGGAACCGGCTTGCTGGTGCCCTTAACACCGGATTTCTTCTTCCTCTTCTTGGGCGAAGGCGCCTTAGAGGCTGCGGCCGACGTTGCCGGGCGCTTATGGGAAGGGGCCGGAGCCGGATCATCCACGACGAGAGGATGAACCTCGTGGACCTAACCAACCGGGTTAGCTGAAGCCAAAGTAACCGGAAACACGCAAGAGATGGGCACCGGATCAAGTATGTCAACACTCGGATTTTTAAGTCCAGATGACTATTATGTCGTACATCGCAATCCCAGGATTACCATTTTTGCGAGACATAACAGAATTGGTACCACAATACAGCATCCATTACAAACCATAATAGTATTCAAAATAGTTGATCGCATGATCAAGTCTTAATACATATCAAAGCAACGGAAATAAACGTAGTAGACTCCATCTTCATTGGCACAGACAATGCTGACGATGGGAGATGATCCTAGTTATCGTAGACCTCCTGATGTCCGTCTTCGGGATAGTCCTCCTCATATTCTGGCCATGGGAATAGCTAGGGACAAAGCCATGAGTACTCTTTAAGTACTTGCAAACTATCACTAACAGAAGTAAGGTACTAATAGTAGGAATCCAAAGATTTAGTCTTATTTGCAACAAGCCAAATTTATTTCATAAGTATTTGATAGTAAAGCCTATATTAGTTCTCTAGATTACTTAAGTCGGAACCTAGTTTTCATGTCCACAACCCTGTTGTGGGTAAGTCAAAGTCATAGTTCAAGTCACAAGTCATTTTGAAAACATCTGACAATGGAATAGTATGGCCACTCCAACTGTCCAGAACCGTGCACGCGGTTATTCCAATAGTTTGACACTCTGCAGAGGTGGTACACTTTCACCACAAGATTCGATATACCCGTCAGGGATAACCCTGAATCATCATACTTGGTATGCGGATAATCAATCCTAACCTTTCAATTACACACCCTAGTATAGGCACCACCCCTATGAGTTTGGCCTCTCGGCGATGGACAACTTCCATCCCGGGAACTGCATAGGTGGACATTCATATTCACGAGGTAGCCTCAGCTCAGCCTCTTTCCGCAATGGAACCCATACTAAGACATATAAACTTCTAGTTAAGCCCTACCCAACTCAATTATTGTGGTTGTACGGTAAAATTGGAATGGTATCGCATCCGAACCCAACCATCAGTTTTTATCAAAGTCAAAGCTAATACCTCATTCAGTTTCATCATCAGCTCATTGTGTTTCATAACACATGTCAAAACATTTCAATAGAATGACTCATCATTCCAAGGTTTTCATAATCATTTTCTCCAAGTGTTCCCATCTAAAGTGGTAAGGTTTAGTTTAGCACTAGCCACTATTAACGAGAGTATCACTATTGAGGGGTGCTAATAAAGGGTAACTAACCAAATCACCATTAATTACTAAGTAAGAAACTTTGGTAAAGGTAAAAGAGTAAAGCTTGCAAGTAAAATTGGGAATTGGTAAAGTTGCATCTCCATAGTATGCATAGAGTATTTGCACAAGTCATCTTGCATAGCTAAGCTTACATGGATGGCTGGTATTAGTTAGCTTGCCTTGAGTAGTGCAGTGGTTGAAGTTCTCTTCTTCTTCCTCGAAGTACTCCTCCTCGTCGTAGCCCGGGTCGATACTAGCGTCTATAAATAAATATGAGGTACAAAATCACCAAACAATTCTTAAATAATTCTTTTTAGCACACAAGGGCTCACACTAGATGATCTAGCAACATCTCAATCATCACATCAAATATTTACATATTCCTATTTATCTTATTTTGCAAAATTAATTTCTACTCATTAAAAAATACCTAAGATTTAATATCCTCCAATTAGAATATGGGATCATGTTTACACATGTCATCACCACATATTCCAATACTTGGGAATGTGATTTAAAGTAACTATAAATGCCTATATAGCATTATTTTAATACTAGTCCATGATTAATATATGTAAAACCAAATCTATTTACATATTCACATAGAGCATGGCAAATGTGATTTTTGAGAGTTGGAATCAACTCAAAAGCATTTACGGTTGAATTTATAAAAATGTTTGAAGTTTGAAAAGTCTTTGTCTTGTTATTTTTACTATAGGTTTGAATCCAACGGAAGTGTGTAGATATTTTCAATACCTTTTCTAAAAAATTGGAATCATTCATTTTGGTTATGTAAATCTCTCTGAATTCAATTTTGAAACTACTGACATAATAGGATTTTTAATTAAATGGAAAAATTCTATTCGAATCGCTAGGCTAAGCGCGGGAACAAACATGGGCCGGCCCAGCTACACGGACCGTGCACAGTGGGCTTCTTATAGGATGGTCCCACACGTCAGCGACTGTATCTAAGCGAAACGATATCTGTGAATCTGGGCCATGTGATTAGAACGAGATCGACGGCTGAGCGTCGTCGTCTCCGGTGAACGGCATGTGGGGGGTTCTAATCCTAGCACCACGATGGGGGTCGATGGGGGCTTACCAGTGCTCCAGCTAGGTCCGGCGATGGGGGCGAACGAGCTGGTAGACGACGGGGAGTTGAATGGTGGTCGTGGTGACTCCTATGGTGGCTCCATTCAACGGCGCCCTTCCTTCACTGCATCGGCGGGCTCCGGCAAAATTCCGGTGATGTGATGCTCGCCTTCTCCGGGGAATGGCCAGGGGTGTTTCTGAGGGAGAGGTGAGTCGAATGGTGTGCCTTTGGAGGCTGGGGGAGGGTCCTATTTATACACCAGCGAGAGGGGCAGTGCGACATGGCTCAGGCTCGTTAGCGACATTGCTACAGAGGGCTATTGGCATGGCGGAAGGCATAGGTCGATGCAGTGATCTACGGCGAACGTCATGTGCATAGTGGCACGACGAGGCGCGGTCTTAATCGTTCGGGAGTCTTCATGCTCTGAGAGGGTACCGTGGTGCTCGTCATGGCGTACGGTGGTCATGGAGGCGAGTGACAAGTGAGTGCAGGTATGAAAGGAGAGAGCAAAGTGTGGCGTGTCTACGCGAGGCGGCTGCGGTGCTCTAGCGTGAACTCGGCATGGCAGCGAATTAAATGGGCGCGGCGATCCTTACTTCTCCACTGCTTGTCTTTGGTCGAGGCATGGACAGAGGGGTACGGTGAGGTCACGCCTATCTCCTCGTGGTCATGGGAGAGGGCATCACATCTTGTGGTGTCGTGTCCATCCTCGACCAGCATGACATGCTTGTGTACGGGCGACACTAGTGCAAATGGCGAGGAAGAGACGCTCCACTACATGGTTGGGTACTGGGAGTGATCATGGGATAGTACTTGAGGTTGAATGGAGTACTTTTGTGAGCAATTGATTGATCACAAATAGTAGATAGTTGGTATAGTTGTACTATGCCTGCTAAGTGTTTGATTAAAGGGCCGCACGAGATGATCATTTGAATTTTCAAATTATATTTGGTGGGTGTATTGGTCACATGCTTGGGTGTCTCTTGTTGCTAGGAATTGTTAAGTGGATATGGTTTGGTTGGTTTTTGAGAAATGGCCATCTAGATACCTACACTTGATTCCATTTTGGAAATTCACTCAAATGCATTTGAAAATGTTTCTATAGATTTTGAAAGTTCACTTGGGCACATTTTTACTTGTTCTAGCAAGGGGGGAAATAAGTAGAATTGTTTCTGTTTGAAATACTTTGCTAGAGATGCCCAAAGTGGGCTAGGTGTTAACTTTGGCCAAATTGACAATTAGGTCATATGCTTCATATATTGATTTTCTTTTGATTTGTTTTTGTTTGGTTTTGGCCTAGATGATATAGTTTTCATCTTTAAACTAATCCTCATGATTTATAGTAATCTAACATGGCATAGCAAGCATTCATGCATTAATAATAAACACACATGCATTCATATGGATTTACGAACAAAACTTTTTGTTAATCCTAAACTTGGGTGATTAGAATTTGATAATCTTGTTTAATATTTTTGAGATGTTACAAACCTCCCCTCCTTAAATAGAATCTCGTCCCGAGATTCAGGAAAACTAGGAACTAAAGAGATTGGAAAACTCAGTCCTAATATAATCTTCTTGCTCCTAGGTGGCATCTGCTTCGGTATGGTTGCTCCACTAGATCTTTAGAAACTTGATACTTCTGGTCCGGGTGGATCTGAAGTCTTCTTCCAAAATACGAATGGGTACTTCACGATAAGTTAGCTCCTTGTTGATACCTATGTCTCTATGATCGATGTTCTTGAAATCTTCGGTCTTTTCCGGAAATTCTAGAAATTTCCTAAGTAACGAGATATGGAACACATCATGTACGGCTGCCATCTCCTCAGGTAGTTCTAGTTGATAGGATACTTCTCCTCGACGACTTAAAATCTTGAAAGGTCCAATATATCTGGGGGCAAGCTTCCCTTTCATTTGAAAACATTGCATTCCTTTCAAGGGTGATACTTTGAGATACACAAAATCTCCGACATTGAAGGTTAGGTCTCGACGTCTTTTGTCAGCATAACTCTTCTGTTTGGATTGGGTGGTCTTGAGGTGTTCACGGACCTTGTGAACCTTCTCTTCGGCTTCTCGTAGGATGTCTGGTCGGAATATCTGATTCTCTCCTACTTGCGACCAATTTAGGTTGGTACGACACTTCCTTCCATAAAAAACTCAAATGGGGCCATTTGCAAACTAGCTTGATAACTGTTGTTGTATGAGAACTCTATGAAAGGCAAACAATCTTCCCATTTAGATCCATATTCTAACACAGAGGCTGTCAGCATATCTTCTAGTATCTCGTTTACTCTTTCTGTTTGTCCGTCGGTTTGCGGGTGATAAGCGGTGCTGAAGTTCAGCTGGGTTCCTAATCCTTCTTGGACTTTCTTCTAGAACCTTGAGGTAAAGTGGGTTCCTCGATCTAACACAATGGTCTTGGGGGTTCCATGCAGACTGACTATTCTAGCGATGTACAACTCTGCCAGCTTCGAGCTCTGGTAGGTGGTCTTGACGGGTATGAAATGAGCTACTTTGGACAGTCTATCTACTATGACCCAAACTGAATCATTTACCCTACTAGGTGTAGGTAAACCTGTGATGAAATCCATTCCAACAGAATCCTATTTCCATTCCGGAATCTGCAATGGTTGCAAAAGTCTTGCGTGTCGCTGATGTTCCGCTTTGACTCTCTGACAGATATCACCCTTGGATATATAGCTTCCGACTTCTCTCTTCATTTTATGCCACCAAAATTGCTCCTTCAATTCCTGATACATCTTGGTTCCTCCTGGGTGAATAGAATAAAGAGTATCATGGGCTTCCTGCATAATGACTTGTTTCAACTCCGAATCTACTGGGACACAGATACGTCCTTTATAGCACAGAACTCCTTCTTCGTCTTCGGTGAATCCGGGCACTTTCCCTATATCGATACGGTGCTTAATTCCATCGATGCTTGTGTTTCCTTTCTGAGCTTCCTTTATCTGACTGATCAAGGTGGGTTGAGGTTCAATACTGGCTAGAAATCCTTTGCTAACTAGCTCCATTCTAAAATTTTCCAACTCCTCATGCAAACTTGGCTGGTCTTCCTTAATCATTGTGTTTAACCTACACGACAATCTACTAAGAGCATCCGCTGCCACATTGGCCTTGCCGGGGTGATAGTGAATGTCAAGATCATAATCCTTGATTAACTGTATCCATATCCTTTGCCTCATATTCAACTCCTTCTAGGTGAAAATATACTTTAGACTCTTGTGATCTGAATAAATCCCACAGCGGTTAACCTTGAGGTAATGACGCCATTTCTTCAAGGCTAAACTACGGCTGCTGGTTCTAAGTCATGGGTAGGATAGTTCTTCTCATGTTGCTTCAGTTGTCGAGACAAGTATGATATTACTTTGCCTTCTTGCATCAACACACATCCGATACCAATCTTGGATGCATCACAATATGCATCAAAAGGCTTCATGATATCCGACATGATCAAAATTGGGGCGGAAATCAATCTCTCCTTGAGGTCTTGAATACTTGCTTCACATTTGTCAGTCCATTCAAACTTCTTATCTTTCTTCAACAACTGGGTCATCATCCTTGTGATGCTTGAAAATCCCTCAAAAACTTGTGGTAATACCTGGCTAATCCAAGGAATGCGCGGACTTCCGTTTGAGTGGTTGGGGCTCTCCATTCTTCAACATCCTTAATCTAGGAGGGGTCGACGACAACTCCTCCAGCCGACAAGATATGTCCTAGGAATCCTACTTCCTTTAACCAGAACTCACATTTGCTAAACTTGGCATACAACTGATGCTCCCTAAGGGTTTCAAGGATGGTTCTTAGGTGCTGCTCATGGTCTTCTTCTGACTTGGAGTAGATCAGAATGTCATCGATAAAAACAATGACAAACTTATCCAAGAAGTTCATAAAAATCTTATTCATGAGGTTCATGAAATAAGCGAGGGCATTGGTTAATCTAAAAGACATGACATTGTACTCATACAATCCATATCTGATGGTGAAGGAAGTCTTTGGGATATCCATTGCGCGGATTTTCAATTGATGATAACTAATTCTAAGATCAATCTTAGAAAACACTCTAGCACCACTTAGTTGGTCAAACAAATCTTCTACGTTTGGCAGTGGGTACTTGTTCTTGATGGTGACGTCATTCAGCTTCCGGTAATCCGTACACAAACGGTTGGCACCATCTTTTTTATCGACAAACAGAATAGGTGATCTCCATGGCGATGCACTTGGTTGTATCAGACCTTTGCTCAACATAACATCAAGTTGCTTCTTCAGCTTCACTAATTCAGATGGGTTCATACTATAGGGTCTCAGAGCTATGGGTCCAGTTCCAAGAACTAGTTCAATGATAAACTCGATATCCCGATCTAGGGGCATACCGGGCAATTCATCTGGGAACACATCGGGTATTCACAGACTACTCGGACTTGGTCAAGGGTTGATTGTGCTAAACTCTTGTTACATTTGAATTGGCGGGGCAGCGTCTCAGATACATGTTCTACTGATACTCCGGTGCTACTAGTCATGGTTATGGTTTCTTGGCACAGTCGATTAATCCTTGATGTTTCGATATCCAATCCATTCCTAGTACTACTTCCAAACTTTTGGTTCCAAGTACTATTAGATTGGTATAAAAATCTATCCCATCGATTCTGATAGGCATGGCCTTGCAAATTTTTCTAGCTTTGGTGGTTGACTCAGGTATTTGAACTATCATAACATGCTTCAAATTTGTTGGTTGAATCTTACTAGTGTATGCAAATTCTTCTATAAAAAACGAGTGCGATGCTCCATAATAGAACAACACTCATGCAAGTACTGAGTTAACAGAAAACATACCCAGCACGACATCTGGCGCTTCCTAGGCTTCTTCATCATTCATGTGGAATAGACGACCGGTATGGTTGTGCGGGTTTCCTGGGGCAAATCTCTTTCCAGGCTGGACATGGCGCTGTTCTTGGGTAGGTGCAGTGACATTGGTGGCTGCAGCAAGCTTCTTGGGGAACTCATTGGAATAGTCACCCGTGACTCCACATTCAAAGCAAGTTATCATTGACTTGTCTTTCCCTGCAACAGGCACAACATTGCTTCCAGTCCTCTGGGCGGTATTGTTGTTGTTGTTGGACCTTGGCGGTCCACGGTTGAAATCATTGGGGTTGCCAAGGTTGTTGTTGTGGTGGCCTCCAGGCCTTGGGTTTCCTCCGCCACGATTGGGATAGTTCGAACGGGTCATTGGGGGTCTGTTGTTTCTTGTTGCATATCGTGCGGATGGGTTGGGGCGATACTTCGGGGTTTGGTGGGGTCCAGGTTGGTGCATCATACGACGCTTACGGTTCTCACTGGCTTGGTTGATCTTTCCTTCCATCTGGATAGCAGAATCTACTAGAGCTTATAGGTCATCAAAGGGGATATTGACTAACATTGTCTGCATCTCATCTTGCAGGCCATTCAGGAATCTCTCCTTCTTCTTTCCTTCTGTGTCAATCTCATTAGGGGCATACCTAGCCAGAGACAGGATTTTTTCAAAGTATTCCACCACAGTCATTGTGCCCTGCTTCAGCTCCCTAAATTCATCCCTCATCCTCTTGATCAAACCTGAGGGCACATGGGTCCTGCTAAACTTGAGCTTGAATTCTTCCCAAGTCATCATATGTCCTCCGTTCATGGTACGGGTGCTATTCCACCATGATCTTGCATACCCTGCCAGATAGTGGGTGGCAAATAGTACTTTTTCTGCAGCATCTACTCCTGCAAATTCTAGGTTGTTCTCCATGGTTTGCAACTAGTCATCAGCATCTAAGGGCTCTTCTGATTTTCTAAACATAGGAGGATTGGTGTTTTGGAAGTTCTTGAGCTTAGATCCATGGAGATCTTGGTTTCCATGGCCTTGGTTGTTGTGTGCCATCTGGCTGATCTATTGAAGAGTGGCTATATTAGCTTGATGCTCGGCTCTACCGGCTTCACAATCTGAAACTAACATTTGCAGAATCCAAAGCATTGGATCCTGGGATGAGCTGCTTCCACCAAGGTTTCCGCGAGTCATCTGAAATTAGGATATATCATAAGACAAGAGGGAAATTTCTATGGTTTATGGGTATGGTTCAAAAAGTTTTTAAAACTTTGATTATTACCAAGGTTTGAAAAACAACAACTCATTTTCATTCATTCATTCCAAGCACACAATACAAACACACACCACGACGACTAAGCAGATTGTTTTAAGAACCATTCTGTCAAGCTATGATACAATGGGATGATACCACTCACACCGAGGATAGTGCTTAGGTGCTACTACTCATCCTCGTCAGTGTGGTACTCCATGGCGACATCCTCCAGATAGTTATCATCATCACTGAGGTAAGAGTGGATATCCCCACAAATATCTTCACCTTCTTCTTCCTTCTCCTCGAGCTAGATCTCCTGGTCATGGATGGTCTCCTCAAGGGTTGCCCCCTTTTGACAGAGATGAGCGATGGTGCGGTCCTTCTTGTCATGCTGGCGACGAAGTGACTTACGCTCCTTCGTGAGGATGGCGAGAGTTTGGTTCTTCTCGGTGGCGATCGCGTGATTCTGGTTGGTGTAGGCACGGGCGTTTTCCAACTCCTTCTGAGTCTCGTGCAGCATGAAGTCAAGGTGATCCACGTGGTGCTTCAACTCCGGATGTGCCGGCATGGCCAAAGGCTGTCCCATAGAGTCACACCTTGCATAGTGGGCAAAGCGGGTTCCATTGATCTAGTTGATGTTCTGTGCACATAGGCGAGCAAGTGCCTCCTGCATGGCTTGATCTAATCCGTCTAGCCAGTTGTTCTCCCTTTGGCCTCTCAGATCCGCCATGATCAACCACTGTAGTTCCCCTCCTTGTTGGTCATTGAGCTGTGCTCCGAAGAACTCTGGGTGCGGGCGTCCAAGATACTCCGCGAGCTGTCCCAAATCCCTCTCAAAGATGAGCTCCCCTCCGTTGCCCAACTGGTAGAACTTGTTGTACTTGACCTCCATCTATAAGCAATTGGGATGAGTGAGTTAGTGAGGTCATCAAGTGTATCAAATTTTATTTAGAATTGCAAGAATTTTGAGGAACATGTGAACTCTTTTTGAAAGAATCTCAAGGATAAGAGTGAGAATAGGTCTTTGTAAATATTCACTTTCTTCGTTTGGAAACTAAGTTTTTCAGGCGTCCATTCTAGCTAGGGTCTCCTATGGTCAGGATGGCTCTGATACCAACTTGTCAACACCCGGATTTTTAAGTCCAGATGCTTGTTATGCCGTACATTGCAATCCTAGGATTACCATTTTTGCGAGATATAACAGAATTGGTACCATAGTACATCATCCATTATAAATCATAATAGTCTTACAAATAGTTAATCTCATGATCAAGTCTTAATACATATCAAAGCAGCGGAAATAAACGTAGTAGACTCCATCTTCATTGGCACAGGCAATGCTAACGATGGGAGATGATCCTAGTTATCGTAGACGTCCAGTTGTCCGTCTTCAGGATAGTATAGGCACCTAGTATAGGCACCTCCCCTGTGAGTTTGGCCTCCCGGCCATGGCCAACTGCCATCCCGAGAACTGCATAGGTGGACATTCATATTCATGAGGTAGCCTCAGCTCAACCTCTTTCCGCAAGGGAACCCATACTAAGACATATAAACTTCCAGTTAAGCCCTACCCAACTCAGGTATTGTGGTTGTACGGTAAAATTGGAATGATATCGCATCCGAACCCAACCATCTGTTTTTATCAAAGTCAAGGCTCGTGCCTCATTCAGTTTCATCATCAACTCATTGTGTTTCATAACACATGTCAAAACATTTCAATAGAATGACTCATCATTCCAAGGTTTTCATAATCATTTTCTCCAAGTGTTCCCATCTAAAGTGATCAGGTTTAGTTTAGCACTAGCCACTATTAATGAGAGTATCACTATTGAGGGGTGCTAATAAAGGGTAACTAACCAAATCTTTTTCTATGCTCTTGATGACATCTATCTTATTTCTTCCACTAATCACCATTAATTACTAAGTAATAAACTTTGGTAAAGGTAAAAGAGTAAACTTGCAAGTAAAACTGGGAATTGGTAAAGTTGCATATCCATAGTATGCATAGAGTATCTGCACAAGTGATCTTGCATAGCTAAGCTTGCATTGATAGCTGGCATTAGTTAGCTTTCCTTGACTAGTGTAGTAGTTGAAGTTCTCTTCTTCTACCTCGAAGTACTCCTCCTCGTCATAGCCCGGGTCACTACCAGCTTCTATAAATAAATAGGAGGTACACAATCACCAAACAATTATTAACTACTTATATTTATCACACAAGGGGTCACACTAGATGATCTAGCAACATCTCAATCATCACATGAAATATTCACATATTCCTATATATCTTATTTTGGAAAAGTAATTTCTACTCACTGAAAAAATACCTAAGATTTAATATCCTCCAATTAGAATATGGGATCATGTTGACACATGTCATAACCACATATTCCAATACTTGGGAATGTGATTTAAAGTGGTGGTCATATATTACAAGGTTTAATATTGCTATTTAATCATATTAAAGTGACTAGAAATGCCTATATAGGATTCTTTTAATACTAGTCCATGATTAATATATGTAAAACCAAATATTTTTACATATTCACATAGAGAATGGCAAATGTGATTTTTGAGAGTAGGAATCAACCCAAATGCATTTATGGGTGATTTTATAAAAATATTTGAAGTTTGAAAAGTCTCTGTCTTGTTATTTTTACTATAGGTGATCTATAATTTCAAATTGTTTGAATCCAACGGGAATGTGTAGATATTTTCAATACCTCTCTAACAAAATTGGAATAATGAATTTTGGTTATGTAAATCTCACTGAATTCAATTTTGAAACTACTGACAAAATAGGAATTTTAATTAAATAGAAAATTTTTATTTGAATCGTTGGGCTATGCGCGGGGAAGAACATGGGCCGGCCCAGTGACGCGGCGCGTGCACAGCGGCTGCTTATAGGCTGGTCCCACGCATCAGTGACTGCATCTAAGAGAAATGGTATCTGTGAATCTGGGCCATGCAATTAGAATGAGATCGATGGCTGAGCGTCGTCGTCTCCGGTGAACGGCGCGTGGGGGGTTATAAACCTAGCGCCACAGTGGGGGTCGATGGGGGCTTACCAGGTGACATGGGTATACCCTACGGGTACTCGAGCTTGGTATATATGGCCCAAATACGTACAGGCCCACGGTGTCGCCAAAGCCTGGATGGAGGGACTCGAGTAACCTATGGACTCTCAATTGCTTGAAGGACAAGAAGAAGCTAAAGATAGAAAGTTTGAAAGGGAAAAACCCTAACTTGTAACCGACTCGACCTGTTACCCGAGACCTAGCCTATCTATATAAAGGCTAGGAGGGGGCGGCGAGGAGGACACACGCAACCCTAGTTTCCACAACCCTCGCCAGATTTCGTCTGCACACCATTGTAACTTTCGACTCCCTTGATAATTCCACGAGCAGACAAGCAGGAGTAGGGACCTCTACGAGGCCTGAACCTGGGTAAATCCTTTGTCCCCTATGTGCTTGTTTGCTAGCCAATAGATGTCTCCAATGCTCCCTCCTTCTCCAAAACCCAAGTCCATAACAATGGACATTGACGAGTTAAACCCTCGTCAATTGGCGCCGTCTGTGGGAATTGGGAGTGCTGATGTTGCGGCTTCTTCGGCCCCATCAAACACGATCTAAAACTCTGCAACAGTAGAGATTCGCCAGCTTTTCGGCGCCTTCGACTTCACCGGCCACTCGCCCGGCCTTCGACTCCGTGGGCGAAGGAATCAGCCTGGCAATTGGGAGCTTCCGCTTCCAAGTAGGTCAGTTGGGCACGCTACGCATGCTCGATCAGCCGACGGCGCCGGCGATTGCCCCAGCATCATGGTTCCCTCCATCGATCGGCACCCTCAGCGAGCTCAATGCTCCGGGAGCGGTTGGAAACATGGTCAGCGACAGCAGTCGCGACTCCGATCTAAGCGATCTGGCCACTGAAGATGGAACCTACGGTTCCAGATCTGAAAGTTGTGGAAGCAACAGCTTCCCAAATCACTTCATGTGCGCCGTCATCAACGCGGGCGACACCTCCGCCAACCGCGGTAACAATGGTAACACCGGCAACGGCACCGACCCGCCTTAACGCCAACGGCGGCAACGGTGGCAATGGAGGAGCAGTCGAACCCCCCACCATAATCAACGAGCAAACCGGCGAACGCGTCGTGATCAGGCTCAACGAGCAAGAGTGGGAATGCTGCCGCGAAGCCCTACGAGGTACACCTCTACCCTTCGGGTCCCTGCAAGAACTGTTGATGGGCTACCACTAGCTCCTAAAGGAGGAATTCAAGCGCCAGAAACAAGCAATCTCGGAACTTGAGGCGCGTAAAAAGGCGGCAGACGAGTCAAGCCTTCGTCGCGCTGGGCTCTCCTCCTACGGAGGATCCTCCTCAAGAGGTAACGAGCAACTCACTAGAAAGAGGCAATCGCGGATGGTTCACCTCACCGAACAAGAACGCATAGACGCCGCGAAAGTCCTCGACTTCGGCTCTATGACAGTCGACACAAGAGGCAACGTGGTTCCCAGGATGCCACAAGCCGCAGTAACGGCGGCCACCATGTACCTCCTCAATAACCAGCCACCGGCTGGAGCTCCGCGCACGGCCATGCACCGATCTATGATCGCAGGCCTAGGACTAATCGAGGCCACCCTCGACAAAGAACCAGTACCAGACCCAAAAAAGGGCAAAGCGTTAGCAAGACGCTACTCCTCGCCCTCGTCAAGCGATGAAAGTCACGACCTGTCTCGACGCCGCCGCTCACAACGACACGATCGCGACTATGATGCACGCGACGAGCTCACACAGCGCAAGATCAACAAGTCAAGGGCACGACGTGCTCGGTCGACTGATTTGGAAGAAGAAGATGGGGAGCTCTGCGGCGCCAAATGCTTCAGCAGATCCATCAGGCAAAAGCGAATGCCTAAAGGGTTCAAACACCCATCGGAGAACCCGAAATTTGACGGTCTGCAGGACCCCAAGATCTGGCTGGAGGATCACATCTCCTCAGTCAGGCTGCACGGAGGCACTCGAAGTACTGCCATGCAATGCTTGCAGCTACAGCTGTAGGGCGCCGCCCGAGCATGGCGCAATAACCTCCCACGCGGATCCATTGGCAGCTGGGATGAGCTGGTCTACAGCTTCGTACGCAACTTTAAGGGCACATACAAACGCCCCGCCTCAATCGAAGAATTGAGATGCTGCCAGCAAAAATCTGGCGAATCGCTACGCTCTTACATCCAAAGATGGTCCATCATCAAGAAACTCCACGGAGAACATCTCGGAAGACCGCGCGATTGATGCATTCAACGGTGGTGTCCGCCGCATGGAACTCAGGGAGGAGCTAGGCCTCTCAAAGCCCAAGACCATCGACCACCTGATGGAGATCATGAATCGGTGGGCTGATGGAGAAGATTCGCTGAAGAACCGCGTTCACTCTGATGAGGAAGCAGAACTCAGATGCGACCGCCGGGGCAAACGTCGTATGCGCGTCTACGACGATCGCTATGACGTCAACATGGTCGCAGCCGGCTACGCCGATAGACGCGACGATAACCGCAACAACGGATACCGCAGCGGCGGATACCGCGACTCCGGGAAAACCACACAAGTGTGGCAACACCGCACTCGTGATGAGGCACCCGTGACTTCCATCGAGGACAAACTGTCCGGGCCATGCACGGTGCACTTCTACATCGACAAGCATGATGGCAAGAGGAAATCCAGTCACCTCCTGAAAGACTGCCGCGAGTTCCTCAAGCTACATGAGGGGTTGGTTCGGATGAACCGCAATGCAGTCGAAAGAGGCTATGAAGCCGCTCCAAGCGCAGTGGCACATGGCGCACCACCACCACCACCTGGGCCACCCCCGAACGGAGCTGCACCGGACCAGCATCACGGAGGCGAACCATACCCACGGGCCATGGGCACCATGATGATCCAAAAGGGACGCCCCTCCAACAGGGTGTAGAAGGCCATCACTCGCCAAGTCAACTTGGCCATGCACTCGCCACCATCCACCACTAAGTACCTCAGTGGCAGTGAGTCGTGCATTACCTTCGACAAGCGCGACAACCCGCCTCAAGTACCTCGCCCAGGTCATTGCCCCCTCGTACTCGAGGCGCAAATTGGAGGTTTCGACATGAGTCACGTCTTCATGGATGGCGGAAGCGGTATCAACCTCATATTCGCGAGTACCTTGCGAGCCATGAGGATCCCTCTAACCTGCTTGGAGGCATCGTACACAACGTTCCACGACATCGTCCCAGGAAAAGGCGTATACCCCCTGGGCAAAATCAACCTCGACGTCATATTCGGCAGGCCGAAAAACTTCCGGCGCGAGCGCATCGACTTTGAAGTTGTCGACTGGCCCTCACAATACCACTGCATCCTTGGGCGCGTCGCGTTTGCTAGGTTCATGGCAGTACCCCACTACGCCTACCTGCAGATGAAAATGCCAGGTCCCAACAACGTCATCACGATCAACGGGAGTTTCGAGCGATCTGCCAGTTGCGACAGGGAATTCAATAGAATCTCCCAGTCCTTCGCATGCGAGGAGAACTTCGCGATTGAAGGAAACAATGCACAATGATCTTCCCCTCTGAGTAGGCCAAGCTCACCTGACCTCTCCTTCGACTCATCTGTGCACACAAAGAAGGTGCAGGTCCATCCATCGGATCCCGCTAAAACGGCCCTCATTGCCAAAAACTTGAGTCCCGCATAGGAACTCGCGCTCGTCGAATTCCTCCGTGAGCACTGGGAAATTTTCGCCTGGTGTCCTGCGGACATGCCAGGAGTTCCCAGGGAATTTTCCGAGCACGCACTCAATGTCAACCCCGACGCAAGGCCAGTAAAGCAAACAATCAGGCGACTGTCTGAGCCACGAGCACAGGCAGTCGGAATGGAGATGAACAGACTCCTCGAGGCCAAATTCATACGCGAGATCAAGGAAAGCACTTGGCTCGCCAAGACGATGCTGGTGCCAAAAAAGGACACGGATATCCTACGGATGTGCGTGGACTTCACTTCTCTAAACAAGCACTGCCCAAAAGATCACTTCCCGCTACCGCGGATCGATCAAATCATCAACTCCACTGCTGGATGCGAGCGCCTCTGCTTCCTCGACGCCTACTCAGGCTATAACCAAATTCGAATGAAGGAGGAAGACCAGGAGAAGACCACGTTTACAATGCCCTTCGGCGTGTTCTACTACAACACAATGCCCTTCGGTCTAAAAAATGCAGGAGCCACGTACCAGCGGTGCATGCAGGCCTGCCTCAAGGAGCAACTTGGTCGCAACATCAAAGTCTATGTCGACGACATAGTAATCAAGACCAAGTAAGAAGCCTCTCTAATCGACGACTTGCGCGAAACCTTCGCCAATCTCGATCGCTACTGGATAAAGCTCAATCCGGACAAATGCGCCTTCGGCGTACCCTCTGGGCAACTGCTCGGGTATCTCATCTCCGCGAGAGGGATTGAGGCAAACCCGAAAAAGATAAAAGCCATACTGGCCATGGAGAAGCCAAAGAACATAAGGGGCGTTCAACAACTAGCCGGGCGAATCGCAGCCCTCAGTCGATTTATCAGTCGACTGGGCGAAAAGGCGCTGCCATTCTATCAGCTCCTCCGCAAAGCTGACAATTTCGAGTGGACCAACGACAAGAAGAAGACCTCAAGCGCCTGCTATCCACCTCGCCAGTATTGGTAACTCCACGAGAAAGGGAACCACTGCTGCTGTACATCTCTGCCACCAACCAAGCGGTTAGCACAGTGCTCGTCGTCGAACGGGCCAAGGAAAACAAGGTCCACGGCATACAACGCCCGGTATACTACCTAAGCGAGGTCCTCACGCCAACAAAACAGCGGTACCCGCACTATCAGAAGCTGGCGTACGGCGTCTTTATGACCGCCCGGCGACTGCGCCACTACTTCCAGGAACACCCAATCGTGGTAGTCAACGACGCCCCATTGGGACATATCCTCAATAACACTGACGCCACAGGGCGAGTCGCGCTTTGGGGAATCGAACTGTCTCCACGAGACATCACATACGAAAAGCGCGGCGCAATCAAGTCGCAAGTTCTCCCGGACTTCCTCGTACATTGGATGGAAAACCAACTCCCGGACAAGCCAGACATGTCCTACCTCTGGACAATGCACTTCGATGGGTCCAAGAGAAAAGATGGAGCAGGAGCAGGTGACATACTGACATCGCCTCAAGGGGACAAGCTGAAGTACGTCCTGTGAATGCAGTTCACAGCCTCAAACAACGAGGCTGAATATGAGGCCCTGTTACAGAGGATGAGGATGGCAAAAGCCTGCGGCGCAAAGAGGCTAATCATATATGGCGATGCCAAGCTGGTCATAAACCAAACAATGCACGAGTGTGACACACTAAACGACAACATGATCGCATACCGCGACCTCTACGACACACTTGAAGGAGACTTCGATGGCTGCGAGTTGCGACACATAGGTCGCGAAAGCAATGATGAGGCGGACGCACTCGCCAACATAGGTTCCACCTGCGCACCCATACCACCTAGGGTATTTCTCGAGCGCATATGCGAATGCTCCATCAAGCCAAAGGCCGTAGAGAAGAAAACAAGCGCAGCAACGGACTCGGGAGCTACGCCACCCAATGAGCCAAAAACAATCGATGATTTGGATCTCGACACAGGACTCGAGGGACCAATGAGCGTCATGATGATCGAACAATCCTGGACGTAGCCGTACATTACGTACCTCCTCAGCAAGCGCCTACCGGACGACTCGACAGATGCACGACACATCGCGTGACGCTCCAAGGCATTCGCCGTTATCAACGACGAACTGTATAAACGCAGCATCACAGGCGTGTTACAGCGATGCGTCTCCCTAGCCGATGGAAGAGCAGTCCTCCTCGACATCCATGAAGGGACCTGCGGGCACCACGCCGGCAGCCGCACCCTCATCGCCAAAGCTCTACGAGCTAGATTTTACTGGCCCACAGCCATGCGCGACGCCAAGGATATAGTCCAAAAGTGCAATGCCTCTCAGCGATTCGCGGACAAGCCACACGCACCAGGCGCAGAACTACGGCCTATTCCATTGGCCTAGCCCTTCGCCCAGTGGGGACTCGACATGGTCGGTAAACTTCCAAGGTCCTCGCAAGGAGGCTACGTTTACCTCTTGGTCGCAGTCGACAAGTTCACCAAGTGGATCGAGGCCATGCCAGTGACCAAGCAATCAGGGCACAGCGCAGTCAAGTTCTTCGAGTCCATCGTCTACCGCTTCGGCATGCCACATAGCATCATCACCGACAACGGAACAAACTTTACATCCAAGGAGTTCCAAGATTTCTGCGAGAACCTGGGGATCAACATCAGCTATGCCTCAGTCGCACACCCACAGACCAACGGTCAGGTGGAAAAGGCAAACGAGCTCGTTTGCTGCGGCATCAAGAAGCGACTCCTCTGGCCACTCGAACAAGCCGCGGGCTGCTGGCCAAACGAACTGCAATCTGTACTCTGGAGCCTGCGTACAAGTCCAAACAGCGCCACCGGCTACACACCATTTTTTATGGTACATGGAGCAGAAGCCGTACTACCCACCGACGTACGGTACAGAGCGCCACGCGTAGTTGCCTACAGCGAGAAGGAGTCATCCCTCGCACTCGAGGACTCCGTCGACCTCCTTGACGAAGCAAGAGAAATCGCCGCAGAAAGATCTACGATCTACCAGTAACTCGCAACTACCATAGCAGAAGGCTTCGCCCAAGATCCTTCATCGAAGGTGACCTGGTCCTGCGACTAAAGCAGCAGGGGCATCTCAAGCTCGAGTCCCCCTGGGAAGGACCGTACGTGATTAGAGAAGTAATCCCATGTGGCGCCTATCGCCTTCAAGATTTAGAGACAGGAGTCTCATACTCCAACCCTTGGAACGTCGCACAACTGCGACGCTTCTACCCTTAGTCGTTTCTTCTTTACTTTTGCATCGCAAATAAGGCTATTCAGCCAAGGCTACTTAGCCGCACATTGTACTACGTACTGTTCTCCGAATAAATAAAAGCTAAGTGCCCCAAAACTCCGTGCTTACTTTTCTTTTGTCAACTTTCATACTCGGGGGCTGCGACACCCTATCTACATATGTTCTTCGAACAATAACGCGACATCCTGAGTAGCTGGCACATCAATCGAATCCCTTAACACAAACACAACCCAGCTGCCACGCAGCTGACAGGTTGACAGGGGAAAGACACAAAGATGACTAGGCTAACGAAAAGGACTCGCATAAGTGCAACGCACCCCACGTCTATAAAGCTATTTGTATACATTCAACAATAAGTCATCTACAAATATATATGAGCTTTACAACACTAGTATACTTACATGAAGGATACATATATGGCTACCCTTGCAACAGAAGAACATTAGTCTGTTCCTCGAAGAAGTCGACGATTTCTTCGGCTGGACGATCCACCGCCTGATAGTACGACACCATGTTCTAGGAAGATCCTGCTGGTGGCGCCGGTGGCCCAGATGCAATGGTGGCGACATCCACGTCAGGCCTGTGCAAACGAACCACAGAGAGCGCAGCCTTGGCACCAGCCACCATTTGCTGCCTCACGCACTCACGAACCACGGACATATCTTAAAATTTCGTCAGAAGGGCCAGCAGGCTTGATGGAGTACCATCCAGCGGGAACATCGCCCGGTAGATGTTCTTCAAACATGACTGCAACTTCTTCAGAAAGAGCAGCACTCGCGAGGCGCGATCCTGCAGGGTTGCTAACGCAGTCGCACGATCATGATCTACCTAGAAGTATCCACTCTCCTGAAGTTGCTCTTGGGTGAGATCATGAAGGCGGATGGCAATCCTATCCCTCTCCTCCGGCGGACGGCGTGCGCTAACAACTACACGAAGCAGCATCAACATCATGAGTACAACGTACCATTGCGATTAACTACAAAGGAAAAGACGAGGATGAGCAAACTAACACTTAAACTGGTCGCCCAGCTGCGTCACCTCGCCAAGCAGATATTGCTCGCGGGCGGTGGCTTTTTCAGCCTTTGACTTCCACACGTCCGCGCTACCGCGGATCATGGGCAACTCACGCTCCAGTTGCTTAACGCGATCACGAAGTCGCGAAAGCAAGGAAAACTCCTCTACCCTGGAGCAGGATGGTGCCATTGTATCCTGAAGAGATGGCGAGTCCAGGGTTCCCCCCACAGGGCCACTTGACGTACCCTACCAAAAATCAAGCCAGAAGCAAAATAAGGCGACCAACTCAAAAGTCAAAAGCGACAGGTGCATTCAGGATCAATAAAAGTATCTACAAACAAATTCGCCAACAGGCATGTTTTCCAGTCAAAAGAGCAAGTTCATCACCTATTACAATGACCTAACTATGGAGCAGTTGGCTTCTTCGACTTCGAGGACCTCGGGGGCTTCATCAAGTCCGTGGCAGTATTAGATGACACTGGCTTTCAGCTGGCCCCTGAGGCCGAAGTTTTCTCCGCCTTCTTTGCGCGAATGAGCTCCTCCGAATACTTGGCAACGGTGTTTATCAAGGAATGGCCATATTTGGCACAGGCAGTCGCAAAGGGAGCAAACACTACCTGCTGACCATCCGCACCAACAGGCATTGTCTTCGACACCGTCGAGGGATCCACTTCGACTCCGTGGGCTTGCACCATGGCTAGCGACATGGTCGCGCCAGCTGCGCGGAGGGAGTTCTTGTACGTGGCAGGCACACCCCTAGCGAGTGACTCCACCAGCTCCTCCACATTGTCGACCAGCTCCGCCTTTGGCATCAGATCCTCCCAGAGGCGACTCAGGGTGGCCTTGGCTTTGGACAACGTATTTTGGACAGCGGCGCTACGGTATTCGACCGCAGATACCACGCCTGCCAGAGCGTCATCGCGACCAAGGACTCGTGGATCCAAACTCAAGCCACCAGCATGTACACTAAAATACACACACGGGTCAAACTTCTAATGCCACCGGTGCTACAGAGGAAGAGAAGAACATCAATAAAATATCCATCAAGTAAAGGTACCTGAGAGGGCCTTGGCGACTGAGAATAGTTGCTCTTCGAACAACTTGTCCCTGGCCGCAAAGGAGGCACACAGATCCTCCTCGCGCTTCTGGGCTTCATCACGAGCCGTGATTGCCTCGTCGCGCCCCTTCACAGCTGCGGCCAGCGTCTTCTCCAACGTGGCGACATCACGCAATAAAGCATTATGCTCAGCTACAGGGCAGTCAAAAAATTTGGCTGTCAGTTGATTATACCAAGATACAGAGAAGACGACAAGAATAAGTATAAGAACACTCACTCTCAACCACGCGGTGGCACTTCTCCAGCATCGCATGCTGGCGACCTATCGCCATCACTTGCTCCGCCACCTGTGCGGCTTCCTTTACAAGGAGTTGTCGCACAAAACAAGGAGTCAGCAGAAGGCAACAAAGGGCGTTGACCGCCAAATTATTACAAAAAAGAGAGAAAAGATATACTTACATGGTCCTCCAGCGACTCCGAAGAACATTGCTAAACCATCATCCGAGCTACTACTCGATGCTCCCCTACGTGAGGAGAGCTCGAAGAATTGTGCCCGGAGTGGGCCGCCGCCGGAGGAGAAGGAGCACGCTCGACCTCTATCTTGGGCTTTGAGGTCACGACTCCTGATTCCTTCAAAAATTCGATGTCACCAGAAGATGACGACGCCTCTTGACTGCAAGACAAAATCCGCACTCAGAAAAGGAAAACTCCAGGGAAAAGCCAACAAGAAGAAAACAAGTGACGAGCGAATGCACTAGCAAACTTACCAGACAAATCTTCTTGCGAGAAGACGGTGCCACAGCCGTCACAGGAACGGAGGGAATTGGCGACTCCGCACCAACAGCCGCGCCTCCTGGAGTGGAAGGAGTCGACGCGTCGGAATCCTTGCTACGCGAACGCTTGCGAGTATCCAGACTCTCAGACTCGGGGGCTTCCTCTTCCACATCGGAAGGGACAGTCGACTCAGACTGGTCCTCTTCCAAAGCTTCACGAGGAATGATCCCCTCAGGGAGGGGAGGCATGCAAGGCGACACCACCCACTCCTGCATACAAAAGTAAAACAGATAAGCAACAGAAGACGCAATCGAGAAAATACGCTACTACGTAGCACAACCATACCTCAGGAGGAGGATTCGAAGCATCGAAAGGAGGAACGACTGGCTCGTTCGGAAGCACATCCTTGAGGGTATACTTCGTGACCAGTCGCACCCTCTTATCTACCTCACTCGCGGACATGCCATCGGCAGACACGCGAGTGGGATCATCAGCGCCACCCCATTGGAACATGGGATGGACCCTTGCCTGGAGAGGATGGACGCGACGACGCAGCCAAGTCCTAACAAGGGTGCAGCCTCCCTCTTCTACGCCTATGCGACTCTCGAGGTCGCAGACCCACTAATATAACACGTCTGTCTCCGCGAGTTCGGAAGGCATGATCACGTTCTTCCAAGAACGCATCTTCTTGCAGGGAGTCGCGGATCAAAGGGCGCGAGTCCAAAGTGCTCGTCCTTGGCTTTCTGGTCGCGGACATAAAACCATCTGTCCCTCCATCCCTGGACGGACTTGGTGAGCTTGATATCGAAGTAGGTGGCGGATGGGTCAACATGGATTCCGCAACCACCTACGTCATAAACTAAAGAGCCAGATGCAGACTGACGCTTCAATTTAAAAATGCGTTTGAAAAGACCAAAGTGCGGCTCGATTCCGAGCCAGCACTCGCAAAGGGTGATGAAACAAGTGATGTGGAGGAGAGAATTTGGGGACAGCTGATGGACCTGGAGCCCATAGAAACACAGAAGACCCCGAAGAAAGGGGTGAAGAGGCAAGGAAAGACCGTGAATGATGAATGCAAGAAACATCACTCGGTAACCAGCGGGAGGCACAGGAACGGTCTCACCGCTGGGGACGCGCGAACCGGCGACTGATGCAGAAATCACTCCGTCTTGGCGAAGAAGACGGAGATTCGACGCCTTGATGATAGAAGGGCATCATGCGCCATTCGTCACGCGGGTACCCGCGACCTTCTTCTTCTCGGCGGCGGCGGCACTGGTGGCTGCAGCAGTGGAGCCACCCTTCTTCTTCGCTGCAGCGAGGGTGGCCGCAGAATCAGCGGCAGTGCCTCCCTTCTTCTTCCCCATTGTGAGGCGGCAGCGCCTCCCTTCTTCTTTCCCATTGCGAGGCAGAGATGAGAGCGAAGAAAATGGCTGGGGAACGAATGGAGCTGGTCCAGCGTCGTGGAGAAGATGGGCACAGAGAAAAGCAGGAAAGCAAAAGGCAATGGCAATGGCAGCAAGGAAGAAAGAACACAGATGGGAAAATTACCGCCGCGACATCGCTACTTAACCCCTGGAAGATGCAATCCAACGGCTAACAAAAACCCTATTGGACGCGTGGCACGCATCGCGTAGGACACGTGCAGAAGAAGAAGCGCGAACCGTCACCCCACTTCTACCATTACGCGTGGAAATCGAGGAGGCACAGTTAAAAATAAGATTACGCACGCCCAGTCAAATCAAAGTCATAAAGTGGGACCCACAGCTCGTCACGTCCCGTCAAAATCGCTCACACGGGAAACTAAGGTCATACAAGCGTCAGCACTGACGACATCAAGGCTATGCAGTGGAGAACTTCGACTATTTTAGTCCTTGCTGGAGTCTTCGACTCCACCAAGCACTCGGGGGCTACTCCCATAGGGAGCGCTGGCCGCGCCCCCTACGACTTTTATTTTCTTGTTGCAGGAACATGGACAATCACAAAAAGCAAACCCAACCACTCGAAATACAGTTTGATTATGAACATGGGTTACTCCCATAGGGAGCACTGGAAACAAGCAGGCAAAAGACGACAGCAGTCGCGAAAATATTTTAACCGCCTGAGTCATCGACTGAAACAAGCAGGCAAAAGACGACAGTAGTCACGAAAGTGTTTTAGTACCTGCCTGGGTCATCAACTGAACAAGCAAGCAAAAGACGACAGCAGTGGCAAAAGTTTTTAGTCCCTGCCCGAGTCTTCGACTCAACCAGGCACTCGGGGGCTACTCCCATAGGAGCGCTGGCCGCGCACCCTATGATTATTTGAACAAAAAACTGTGTGTTGATAACATCCAGACTCGAAACTCCTGGCGACACCGCCTCATAATTTCCCCCCTACAAAGAGACTGTGTCTCCTGGGTTACCCGAATCGTCTCCGCGATGATAAAATTCTGATGCCGCGCCTACGGCGTGAAGGTAAGCCCTGAATAAGGTCTGGCAATGCATTTAACTGCGCACTACCAGAAACATATCCGTGCCCACAGGAACTATGAACATGCCTTGACGGACGCGTGAAGTGCTCACACCCATATAACTGGAATTCGACTCCTGTAAGACCTCCGCGGCCTGAGTCGAATTACACCAGCACTTTTCCGGATTCGAGTCCGGGGACTTGAATTCGAGTAGATTGCGTTGTTTCACCCTAAGGTGGTTAACTGATACCGATACTTCGGTTATATCAGGCACGTATATCAACAATCCCTATGACACAAATAAAAGCAATCGAAATATACTCATTCAGGCACTCGAAGGCTTCAAAAGTCCCTAGTCAAATCTACGATTCCACTGGACACTCGGGGGCTACTGACATGGGTATACCCTACGGGTACTCGAGCTTGGTATATACGGCCCAAATACGTACAGGCCCACGGTGTCGCCAAAGCCCGGATGGAGGGACTCGAGTAACCTATGGACTCTCAATTGCTTGAAGGACAAGAAGAAGCTAAAGATAGAAAGTTTGAAGGGAAAAACCCTAACTTGTAACCGACTCGACCTGTTACCCGAGACCAGCCTATCTATATAAAGGCTAGGAGGGGGCGACGAGGAGGACACACGCAACCCTAGTTTCCACAACCCTCGCCAGATTTCGTCTGTGCACCATTGTAACTTTTGACTCCCTTGATAATTCCACGAGCAGACAAGCAGGAGTAGCGACCTCTACGAGGCCTGAACCTGGGTAAATCCTTTGTCCCCTGTGTGCTTGTTTGCTAGCCGATAGATGTCTCCAGCGCTCCCTCCTTCTCCAAAACCCAAGTCCATAACAATGGACATTGACGAGTTAAACCCTCGTCACCAGGGCGGTCTGGCGATGGGGGCGAACGAGTTGGTAGACGACGACGAGTTGAATGGTGGTCGTGGTGGCTCCTGGGGTGGCTCCAATCAACGGTGCCCTTCCTTCACTGAAGTGGCGGGCTCCGGCGAAAGTCTGGCGATGTGCTAATCGCCTTGCTCTGGGGAATGGTCAGGGGTGTTTCTGAGGGAGTGTTGAGTTGAATGTTGTGCCTTTGGAGGCTGGGGCAGGGTCCTATTTATACACCAGCGAGAGGGAAAGTGCAGCATGGCTCGGGCTCATCGGCGATGTTTCTATAGAGGGCTATCGGCATGGCGGAAGGCATAGGTCGACGCGGTGATCTACGGCGAACGTTATGTGCATAGTGGCACGGCGAGGCGTAGTGTTAATCGGTCGGGACACGTCCATGCTCTGTGCGGGTCCAGCGGTGTTCGTCATGGCGTACGGTGGTCACGGGGCGCACGGCGGCGAACGATCGTGTCTCGGAGGTTGCTGGTGATGCAGCGAGTGCAGGTACACAAGGAGAGAGCGAGGCGCGGCGTGGCTACGCGAGGCGGCTGTGGTGGTCTGGTGTGCGCTCGGCATGACACCAAGTTAAATGGACGCGGTGATCCTGGCTTCTCAACTGCTTTTCTTTGGTCGAGGCATGGATAGAGGGGTACGGTGAGGTCACGCATGTCTCCTCGTGGTCGTGGGAGATGGTGACGCGGCTTGCGGCGTCATGTCCATGCTTGACCAGCATGACATGCTTGGGTACAGGCGGCACTGGTGCAAATGGCAAGGGAGAGAGGATCCACTGCAAGGCTAGGTACTGGGAGTGATCATGGTCTAGTAATTGAGGTTGAATGGACTACAATGGTGACCAATTGATTGATCACAAACAGTAGATAGTTAGTATAGTTGTACTCTACCTGCTAATTGTTTGATTAAATGGCCACTTGGGATGATCATTTGAATTTTCAAATTATATTTGGTGGGTGTGGTTGTCACATTATTGGGTGTCTCTGGTTGCTAGGAATTTTCAAGTGGAGATGGTTTGGTTGGTTTTTGAGAAATGGCCATCTAGATACCTACACTTGATTCCATTTTGGAAATTCTCTCAAATGCACTTTAAAATGTTTCTGTAGATTTTGAAAGTTCACTTGGGCTCATTTTTACTTGTTCTATCTAGGGGGGAAAGAAGTAGACTTGTTTCTGTTTGAAATCCTTTGCTAGATATGCCCAAAGTGGGCTAGGTGTTAACTTTGGCCAAAATGACCATTAGGTCATATGCTTCATATATTGATTTTCTTTTCATTTGTTTTTGTTTGGTTTTGACCTAGATGATATAGTTTTCATCTTTAAACTAATCCTCATCATTTATAGCAATCAAACATGGCATAGCAAGCATTCATGCATTAATAATAAACGCACATGCATTCATATGGGTTTAAGAATAAAAGTTTTTGTTAACCCTAAACTTGGGTGATTAGAATTTGATAATCCTGTTTAATATTTTTGAGATGTTACAAAGTACCTCCATAATCTCAATATCGGAGTCGTCATCATCCGGCTAATCCCTCAAAGAAGACGCCTTACCATAGGTTCACTTGGAGCCATCCGGAGTAGACAAGAACGTCTCCGAGTCTGGCTCAACAGCGTCCGGGTCTGAGCGGTCCTCCGCCCATTTGAGGGATGTCTCCTTGCCATCTTCCATTGTCTGGTGGAGAAACAACTGAGAGCTATCCCATATCAAAATGACAAGGCAACAAACAATGAGCATCTCAATGATCTTTTTATTTGCTATTTGCATAAGTTTTTATTGTGTATGCTTCACAGATTGCTCACTATTGTTATGCTGCAAGTTTCCACCATTAGGCATGTCTTAATCTAGCCGCCCAGGCGTTTCTCTAACACATATACAAACTCCATGAGCTTACAATCTCCCCTTTTATTTCACACCGCTGGGATCCATAAGCAAAAGAACATGATATCATCTAAATAATGTGTAATGTTGAAAGTGTTCCCCATGGTAACATGGTTCTGCTAATTCACAACTTATAAAGCACAAGCATATACGCAACATAGATAGGCACAATGGTTCAAGTTTATTAAGTGAAAGAAAGTAAAGTGTGCCATCAAGTTTGTGAGAGCTTTAATCACTAATTTTCACATAACAAGTTTAATTCAGAAGGTAGATAAAAACATGAATACACTTGGAATAGTAATAATGCTAATAGGTAGGTATGGTGGACTCTTTGGAATAACTTGGTTTTATTTGGAGTTGGATGCATGAGTGGAATTCATACATGGTACATGTGGAGGCTAGCAAAAGACTGGGAGCGACCAACTAAGAGAGCAATAATGGCCATAATCATGCAAAGCGACAAAACATTATTAATTAAAGCATAAAGTGATATTACAAGTTGAAAACTAAATGATCATAGAGGCTATGGTGACTGGTATAGTCTTAATATTGTGTAAGCATGCACCAAGTCAACCCAAATAAAGCATCAAAGGAGAATATCACAATATTATGCTGTTGTATGCTAAAATAATGCATGATTCTTTCAAGGAACATTAAGCAATATCAATTGTTTGTAACAAGTCATGCTACAACAATAATCACTAAGCATAAAGTCAAAGCAATGTCAAACATGACATGATAAAGTCTAGGCCACAATCAAAACAAACTCCTTTTGTACCACTTATAAGAAACTTTTCTACTCTTTTCCAATCCAAATCAACTTATTTGAAACTATGTATGAATGCGGGGGTCCAACCAATTTATTTAAGAAATCCAAACAAAAGAAAACTAAAAACAAACCGAAGACGCTCCAAGAACCACATAATTATGCATGAAACAATAAAAATGAAGTGTTTGGAAGAAAACCAGAGATTTTTATTGATGAAGAAGTGGATGCCTTGGGCATCCCCAAGCTTTGATGCTTGTACTTCTTGAATATTTCGGGGTGACACGGGTGGCATCCCAAGCTTGATAGTTTTTCCATACTTCATCTTATCACATTATTCTTCCCTACACTTTATAATTTCTTTCATACAAAACTTCACACAATCTTCATTAGCAGCATTAGTGTACTCAAGATAATAAGTCTTTGGGTTCAATTTCAACACAAATAAAACTTCCATCAAAACACAAGATACTGTAGCAATTCCTTTTTAAAATTTCATGTAATTGGCAAGAACTCAGAGAGAAAGAGATTAAGAGGCAAATGCAAATAATGGCAGAAATCTGTCAAAACAGACCAACAGGTAAAAACCGATTTTTTAGAAGACCTTCTGTTGCTCAAATCTAAAAATGTTGAACTAAAGAAAGTTAGATAACAACCTGGGTCAGAAGCGCAAAAATTTGTTTCACGAATTTTTACAGTGAAACACAAAAATCCAACATACAGAGATTTTTCACGAATTTTTACAGTGAAGCACAAAAATCTGTTTCAGGACAGCAACTTTCCTAAGTCTTACTTCTCTCTCATCAGAGGTTATTCTTGGCACAAAAACCACACAAAAGGGATAAGGAGAGGTTACTACTGAGGAAATAACTTCCAAGACTCAAAAGAAAAACTTACTGAATTAAAATTTGGGTTATCTCCCAATAAGTGCTTCTCTTTAACGCCTTTGAGCTAGGCATAGGAAGCAAGATTCAAGTATTCTCAAATGAAGAAGCATTAAGACCAAATTTTGTTTTAATAGGGGAGGCAGAAGGAATCTTCGCTCTCTTCTTAGGGAAGTGTTCCATATCTTTCTTGAGCGGGTTCTAAGAAAAGGTCTTCCAAAAATAATAGGACAAGAAGCATTGCATTCAACATCCAAAACATAGAAATCAATGGGAATATAGGTATTGTTAACCATAATAAGAACATCATTTATACTCCCCATGAGTTTCTTTTTAGCATTATCATCAAGTTGGACATCTAAATAACAATCTCCTAAAGGTGGCAAATCAAGCATTTCATAAATCTTTCTAGGCATAATAGAGACACTAGCACCAAGATCACATAAAGATTTTAGATCAAAATCATTTACTTTCATATTAATGATGGGTTCCCAACCATCTTATAATTTCATAGGAATAGAAGCTTTATGTTTCAATTTTTCTTCTTTAATTTTTATGAGAGCATCAGTAATGTGTTTTGTAAAGGCCATATTCATAGCACTAGCATTAGGACTTTTAGCAAGCTTTTGTTGGAACATAATTACTTCAGAGATATTGCAACCATCAAGATCAAAATCATAATTACCATCCAAGGTAGTAGAGCTATTGTTTCCCATATTTCGAAGAATTTCAGCATTTTTATTGGAAAATGTTCCATTGGTTTTAGGCATTGTTGCAAAAGGAATGGGGTCTTCATGTGGTTTGCTAGCATCAACATTAGTGGTGGTGATAGTACAAATACTATTATTTCTAGCAATTTCATATTCTCTTTCCCACTTAGCATGCAATTCAACAAACAGTCTAACATTTTCATCAATTTTGACTTGTATGGCATTTGTAGTAGCAAAGGGATTTTCCATGGTTTCAGGTTTAGCAGCCACTTTATTAATCACAGAGGATTGTGCTTCAGACAAAGATGTTATATTTCTTTCAACATTAGAAAGTTTTTCCTCAATAGTTTTATTGAAAGCAATTTGTTTACTAATAAAATCTTTAAGCATGACTTCAAGTTTTTCCTCAGAAGGTGCAATTCTATTGTTGTTGTAGGAATTTTGATAAGCATTACCATTATTGGGAGGATATGGCCTATAATTATTATTACCAAAATTATTCCTATAGGCATTGTTGCTAAAATTATTATTTCCAATGAAGTTCACATCAACTTTCTCTTCTTGAGCAACCAAAGAGGATAAGGGAACATGATTTGGATCAATATGAGCTTTTCCATTAACAAGCATAGACATAATAACATCAATTTTATCACTCAAGGAGGAGGTTTCATCAATAGAATTTACCTTCGTACCTTGTGGAGCTATCTTAGTGTGCCATTCAGAATAGTTAACCACCATATTGTCAAGGAGCTTTGTTGCAACCCCCAAAGTAATGGTCATAAAGGTACCTCCAGGAGTAGAATCCAACAGATTTCTTGAAGAATAGTTCAGTACTGCATAAAAACTTTGGATAATCATCCAAGCAGTCAGTCCATAGTGGGATAATTCTTTACCAAAGATTTCTTTCTTTCCCAAGCTTGAGCAATATGTTCATTATCAAATTGTTTAAATTTCATTATTTCACTTCTCATAGATATAATCTTAGCGGGAGGATAGTATTTTCCAATTAAAGAATATTTGCATTTAGTCCAAGAATCAATACTATTTCTAGTTAGGGATAGCAACCATTCTTTAGCTTTTCCTCTCAGAGAGAAAGGAAACAATTTAAGCTTAATAATATCTCCATCTATATCCCTATGGTTTTGCATCTCACAGACTTCAACAAAGTTATTAAGGTGAGCAGCATCATCTTTAGTACCAACACTAGAAATTTTTTCTTTCATGACTAGATTGAGCAAAGCAGGTTTAATTTCAAAGAAAGTAGCATCAGGAACAGGTGGAGAAATAGGTGTGCACATGAAATCATTGGTGTTTGTGCTAGTAAAGTCACACAACTTAGTGTTTTCAGGAGTATTCATTTTTTATGTTTTCGATAAAGAAAGCAAGCATGTACAACTATTTTTTTGTATTTTCGATGGAGAAAACAAGCAAACAAAACAAAAATAAACTAAGCAAAACAAAAAACAAAGTAAAGAGATTGGTTGTGAGGGACTCCCCTTGTGAAGCTGTCCTTGACTCCCCGGCAACGGCACCAGGAAAAGGCTTGATGGCTCACGATATGTTGAGCTTGTTGGGAACCCCAAGAGGAAGGTATGATGAGCACAGCAACAAGTTTCCCTCGGTTATGAAACCAAGGTTATCGAACCAGTAAGAGCAAGGAAACAACCCCAAGGTGTTGCTACCTGTTGGGGATATACTTTCCGGATATCCTCACAGATCCTCACTGACCGGGGTAGCCTACTTTGGGTTAGAGCTTTGATTCACGGGCAGCCCAGTCAGGGAGAAGAGATGGAGTCCAGTCCGGCTACGGGAAGGCCCAGAAGACTTACCGATTTAGGCCCATAGTGTTACTTGTAGTTCAAGATGTACTCTATAACCGACTCTTAATCATAGCGGGATAGATCTCTCATGTAAACCCTAGGCCGGACATCTATACAAGCCATCCTAGGGAGAGCCTTTAGGGAACCCCTTACAATCACAATCTCAACTCGCACGGGCGAACCCTTGTAACCCACATTCCGGCTCTACCGTATTACTAGATTGCTAGTAGGAGTAGGATCCGTCCAAAGCCGACGGACTCGAAACTGGGTAAACTTGTGTGCTCACCGTCCCGGAACACCGTACATCTCACACCCCTATCTTCCGCACGCCTCGAGGACCCCCTCATGGCGTACTTGTCATCAATCCGACGACAGTTGGCACCCACCATGGGGCAAGTGACCTTCGGATCTACGTTCCGAGCGGAATCTGCAAGAATCGGAATCGGCGAGACTATCGCGGTTGGTCGCATCCTCTATGCCAGCGACGTCCCTCCCATTGTTCTCGACGGGACCTGGATTCCGGCTAGGGAGGCTGTGACTACCTACACCATCATTGTCTTTTGGCGAGATCGATTTTTACATTGGCTTTGCTGAACCCGCCCCGTCTACCCCAACGGTGATAATAGAGGTAGAAGAAATCTCTGGATCCCCTTTGTCCGTGGAGGCGACAGAGTTCCGGATCTCTGAAAACCCTAATCCCACCCATCCCGCACCGCCAGGAGACAAGGGAGAAATCCGAGCAAGGACACAGCGGTCCAAGTTGAATCTGGAGTGGATCTCCCTGGAGAGATTGAATCCTAGATAGACTCACCCGCTGAAGTCAAAATCCAAGAGGAGCACAACAACAACGCTGGTTCCGGCTTTGATGACGCCGGAACAGACAGGCCTTTCCTGAGATAAACACTAAGGCGCATGATGATGCAAAACTCAGGCGTAAATGAAATCCTCGAGACCATCAAACTTTTCGACGAACCCTACTATGAAGACCGCGGCTATCACAGGAGGGGCACATCGCCCTTTATTGGATATGTGGGATCCGGAACCGGCTCTTCCGATGCTGGAGACAACACCGACTCTATGCTAGAGACGATAGGAACAAACGCCGACATACCCGCATCCTCGGATGAATCGATGACGTCAGCAGACTTCCCAAAGTTCTCTGCAGAATATGAAGAGGAGTATAACTCCAAAGCTGCAGAGGAAGAAGAAGCCATGGATGAAGGATCCCGGGGAAACTCTCCCAAAGCGTAGGATGACATGGAAATCAGAGATAATCCCGAGGTCCAGATGACCGAAAGTACCGATCAGAGCTTGACTCCGGGAAACAGACCCAAAGCCGTCTTTGCTACCGGCGGTGCCAAGAAGGCAAAGAAGAAGAACAAGAAGAACAAGACCCCGGCGAAAGACCCTCCGGCAGAGGAGGTGATTGCCGAGGAATACAAGGAAGACTCGAATGGAGCGCTTATCCCAGACGAGCCCAAATAAGAGTCGGTGGATGGACACGTGATCACTGAAGGTGCGCGTAAACTCATCGATGCTGCATTAAGCACACCTATTCCTACAGCTGCAGAACTTACTGCTGAAGAGCTGGACGAGAGGGCATAGGCCCTAGAAGCGCGTCGTCAAGTACTCCTCGATGAAGCCAAAAACATTGAGGAGGAAGAGAAATGCATGGCATCTGCGGAGAAATACAACTCCAGGCAACACCAGAAGACTAGGAAACGACATACTGATGACAACCAATTCCCATAGATTCACAAAGTTCTATTTGGAGGAGAACTTGGTATACCTCGACACGATAGCAACGGAGATTGGGTGTATCCAACACCAGTACAGAACACCGTTGCTGCTCGAGAAATCCTATCGGCTAATCCAGACCCGGAGCAGATCCGGTGGGGAATTAAACTACTCAACAAAGGACTGGAGCAGCAAAAGGTTGCCATGTCCGGAAGTCAAAAACTGGTCTCAGATTCTGACCAATGTCGCACAGATCCGGCATGGGCTGACGTGAGACCCCAACGTGTTCCAGAACAGCAACATCGTTCCGACCGTCGAGAAGACAACCACTCAAGAACCGGATCTTCAGGACAGCACCACAAAGCTGCTCGGGACTAGCGTAACGTTAACCCAGTTGCAGAGCAAGAGAAAATTGCTGCACTGAATCCGAGGAACCCTCCCCGGCGAGAGTCGAAGGATCGCAGGGAAGAAGATAAAGAGAAATGTCGGGAGGAGGACCGATAAAGAATGCCACCTCCTAGACATGCAAGACATCCGGATGATGGACGAAGGAACGGCGAACACCGTGCCGAGTTAAGCTGGCAGGGGGCTCATCACAATGAAGACCCTCCCTGGAACCGGAATAATGACGCTCCGGATGGAGGCCGACGATCAGCCGAAAATAACCCAGCTGCTCCACCCTCTCCACCAAGTAGCCATCACAACGGCTCCCAAGGAGGCCAAGGAGGGCGTTGTGGTGGAGGAGGCAGTGGCAGAAGCCGAAGTCTGGCTCCAAGGCACCGCATCCATAGCCATCACTCGGGACGATCTTTATCCCCAAATGACGCAAGGCACGGGATAAACTCCAATATAGAAGCGCGGCGCTATGGAAATGATGACATATACGTGGGCCCAAAGTGCTTCGGACCACGCATAAGAGCTACAAGATTCCCGGAAGGATTCGCTATCTCAAGACATATTCAAGCCTACGACGGTTTAGCTTGGTCATATACTTGGCTACAGGATTTCTTCCAAGCTTGCTGCATCGCCAAAGGCGGAAACAACCTGGTCGCAACCCGATATCTCCCACTCATGTTGCGGAAGACGACACGATCATGGCTCAATGAACTTCCGGACAACACCATCCACAACTGGTATGACATGCAAAGTGTGTTCTTTCAGAATTTCGAAGGCACATACCGGAGGCCCTGCATGGTCGGAGACCTACAGCGTTGCACCCAGAAAGCCGGAGAAACTTGCCGGGATTATCTCGGACGATGGATCGACACCAAGAACTCTTGTGAAGGAGTAAATGACCAAACTGCGATTGAAGCTTTCATTGTAGGTCTCCCAATTGGTTTACTACGTCATCGCTTGAAGTGTGACAAAGTCACTGATTTGGGAGAGATGATACAAACATTGAGCAAGTATGCAATTGCTTACGACGATGCAGAGGGATTACTCAACGCCCTGGTTGTGCCACAGTCGGCAAAACAACCAAAGCAACAAGCTCAGAAGCGCAAGAATACCTCGTAAGAGAAGATGTCATCCATACTGAGTGGTCATCCATTGTGAAAAGCGTAAGGCAATAGCTAAGGAACTAGCAATAGCTAAGGAACTAGCACGGCTTGAGTTAGCCGGATTCATAGAAGAGGTCATCCATACTGAGTGGTCGGCCAATCCTGTAATGGTCCCTCAAAAGGACACCACTGATTTAAGGATGTGTGTTGATTATACCGCCTTAAATAAGGCTTGTCCCAAAGATCCGTTCGCTCTGCCTAGGATTGATTAAGTTATCGATTCTATGCCAGGCTCGGAACTCCTCTGTTTTCTCGATGCATATTCCGGTTATCACCAAATCCGGATGAAGGAATCTGACAAAGTCAAAACTTCATTCATAACCCCATTCGGAACCTTCTGTTTTGTTACGATGCCCTTTGGGCTGAAGAATGCAGGATCTACGTACTAACGCACAATGCAGGGTTGCCTCCACGACCAAATCGGACGCAATGTACATGCATATATGGATGATATTGCGGTGATGTCCAAAAAGAAGGAAACATTGATTTCCGACTTGGAGGAAACATTCGCCAATCTACGAAAATACAACATAATGCTTAATCCGAAGAAATGCTTCTTTGGAATTCCAGCCGGAAAATTGTTAGGTTTCATCGTGTTTCAAGGAGGCATAGAGGTGAACCGACACAAAATCAAGGCTATACTTAATATTTCCAGGCCAACTCGCCTGAAGGACGTACAAAGACTAACTGGTTGCATTGCTACAGTCAGTCGGTTTGTAAGCCGGCTCAGTGAAAGAGCCGCACCATTATACAAACTCCTGAAAAAGACCAAGGATTTTGTGTGGACCGACGAAGCTAAAGGTGAACTACAAGACATGAAGAAAGTACTCTCATCTGCTCCTATCCTTGCTACGCAGGAGCCACAGGAACCGATGGTGCTCTATCTTGCTGCGACAAACAAAGTCGTCAGTATCGTTATGGTAGTGGAGAGACCAGAGGAAAATCAGGAACACTTGGTGCAGCGTCTGACTTACTTTATCAACGAGGTCCTGACAGAATCGAAACAACGGTATCCGCACTATCAAAAGCTGGCTTATGGTGTGTTCTTAGCATCTCGTAAGCTACGACATTATTTTGAGGAGCATCCAATTACCGTGGTGAGCACAGCTCCCATGAGAGATATAATCAACAACAGTGACGCCACAGGACGCATCGCCAAATGGGGCATAGTGATCTTAGCTTTCAATATTGAGTACAAACCGCGGACAACAATCAAATCCCAAATCCTTGCCGACTTTGTTGCTTATTGGACAGAGACGAAGGAGAATATGACCCTACCCGAGTCGGAATATTGGACCCTTACTTTGATGGGTCTAAGGCTCGTGGGGGCTTGGGGGCTAGCGTGGTGCTCAAATCACCCCAAGGAGATAAACTTTTGTACGTGTTGCAGATCCACTTCACAACGACAAATAATATTGCCGAATATGAAGCACTGCTACATGAAATCCGGATTGCTAAGGATATCGACATCCGACGTTTGATGTGTTATGGAGATTCGGATCTTGTTGCTCAACAAGTGTCAGATATTTGTAATGCAAATAAGCACATGGCAGCATATAAAGCTGTCGTGGATGATTTATCTAAATCGTTCGAAGAGTTTGAGGTTCAACTAATCCCTCGAGCAGAAAATGAGGAAGTAGATGCATTATCTCGGATAGGCTCTGCACGGAAAGAGGTTCCGGATGGCGCTTTTTTAGAGCACCTAAAAGTTCCCTCAATAAAAGGAGTGGATGAGAAATAACCGACCAAATCCGACTCACCTATAATAGCAGTTCTGGCTGTAATTCCCAGCTGGACTCAACCCTACCTTGACTTCCTGGTAGATGGCAAATTACCCAAAGACGAGGTTCTGAGCCGGCAGATTATCCGATGAGCGAAAGCCTATACTATAGTTAAAGGCGAGCTTTATAAGCGGCGTGTGTTTGGGGTCTTTCAGCGCTGCGTATCTCCAGAAGAAGGAGTGGAAATCTTAAGAGAAATCCACGAAGGCGAGTGTGGTCACCATGCTGCAGCCAAATCTTTAGTGGCAAAAGCTTTCGGACTTGGTTTTTTCTGGCTTATAGCCAAGGCAGATATCGAACGGCTGGTCCAGACGTGCAAGGGCTGCCAAAAATACGCCAAATAAGCTCATGTTCCGGCTGATCAGCTGCGAACAATACCTATAACATGGCCTTTCACGGTCTGGGGGCTTGATATGGTAACACCATTTAAACGGGCTCCAAGTGGATTTACTCACCTCTTAGTGATGGTGGATAAGTTCACCAAATGGATTGAGGCTAAACCAGTCACTAGTTGTGATGGAGCAAAAGCCAAAAGATTTTTCGAGGATGTTATAATCCGGTATGGTTATCCACATAGTATTATCACGAACAACGGGAGTAATTTCTCTATGGGAGAATTGGCTGAATTCTGCAATGAACAAAATATCTGGCTTGACATTGCATCAGTCGCACATCCATAGGCTAATGGACAAGTCGAGAGAGCAAATGGTTTAATCCTACAAGGCCTAAAACCAAGACTCGAAGAACCACTACGACGTGCTGTGGGGGTTTGGGCAGAGGAATTACCTTTTGTAATATGGAGTTTACGAACAACTCCGAACAGGTCAACCGGATACACACCTTTCTTGCGCAGAAGCAGTTATTCCTAGTGATTTGATTCACACTTATCCTAGAGTGGCCGCGTATATCAAAGAGGATCCCGAGATTTCTCGACAAAATGATCTCGACTTAGTTGAAGAAGTTTGCGTTGTTGCTGAAATGAGATCAACAGCCTATCAGCAGAAGTTACGCAAGTATCATAGCCAGAGAGTCAGAAACAGATCTTTCAATAAAGGTGATTTCGTTCTCCGGCTTGTGCAACAAAGAAAGCACAAACTTTCCCCAGTATGGGAAGGGACATTTTTAGTTAGTCGAGTATTGCACAATGGTTCGTACTACTTAACTGATATGAGGCCAGTCAAAGAAAGACCTGCTACTAAAAAGAGAAAGAGAGCTAGATCTAGTACAAATCCGGATGAGTTAGACAGACCATGGAATATTGCTCAGCTACGTCCCTTTTATTCTTAGTTTATCCTTCTTTGTAAATCATACATATGTACATGTTCTGTGAGAAATAAAAGTTTTGGTTGCCTCAAGTTTTTCTGAGAAGTTTTTACCACCTTATTTCTGAATGATCATGTCATAGTCGAAAGTACTCTAAAGTTGGCTTAAATCCCAGAATACTTGAAAGTACTTTATGCTCATGTTTGTTCTGGTTTAGATTTCCGATTCTAAAAATGCTACCTTCGGGTATAACTCTAAAGTTTCTAGTCTATACTTTGGTTATTTGTCTGATTGCCGGATGCGGGCATTTTCCGAGTAGTGAATTGTTGGTACTGTAAGCCGGCTTTGTTTTCGAGTTTAAACTTGTTTAACAATTAAGCTCCGTTGCTCGGCAAAAATTCCATGCAGAAAGTTTAGCCGGCTCACGAAAGGGACGAGGCCGAATGCCAGATAAACGATAAGTATATACAAAAAGGTATAAGTGCTTATGCAAAACATTTCAGGCACACACAAATTTAAGCCAAAAGTGTTGAATAGATTAAAAGCTTAGTACTAGCAAAAGTATCATACTACATATTTACAGACCCACAATGTTTTCAGAATAATACATTTGTTTCTGATAATTTATGATGCCGGAGAGGAGGTAGGAGCTGTCGGCTCGCTGGACACATCAACCGCGCCCTGATAACGATCCGAGATGTCCACATCCGACATGGTTTGTCCATCATTAGAAACTTCAGCTGCTTCTTCCGGAGGCGAAGGCGGAGTGTCCACGCGGTTGAAGAAGGGAGTGTCGTAGCTGGTCAAGTCAGCTACGCGGCACCCATATCCGACGCAGGAGTCCATGATGGCTTTGATATCTTGATCCTGGCCGTCTTCATCCACAGTAGAATACCCTCTAGTCACTTGCCAGATTTCCATGCTTCCATGGTGGCTCATGACCATGGTGAGAGCGTTTTGCGCCGCGGATCACATGTAGGACATGTTCTAGTCCTGGACAAGCTGTGGCATCTCCTTTGCTTTGTCTCGCACCTGAAAGTTGGACATGCTATGCATGTTCGGAACCCTGAGAACATTGCCAATATCCTCGATGGATTGGCGGAAATCATGAAGCAAATCACCGACTTGGGTAAGCCGGTGGGTGCGAGGCTCGCCAGAGGAGGAGTCCGTCAAGTTCAGAGGACCTATGCATATAAACACAAAATGGTTAAGTAAATCCGACATCAAAATAGTCGACGAATGTAAACAAGTCAGAAAGATGGAAAACATACCAAAGATGACATCGTCAACTTTGGTTTCCTCTTCACGAAGACTCCAGAGTTCAGCTCGGAGCGCCTCTGAAAGGTCCTTCTCTCTGCAAAGCTCGTTATTGAGATCCGAGATTTTCTGCTCGTGGAGTCTAATCTTGCAATCACGTTCCACGATGGCCATGGAGGAGGATTTGAGAACATGAGCAATGCACTTCTCATGATCCGCCTTAAGCTGGTCTAGCTCTTGGCGGAGATCCTTGTTTTCCACCACCAGGGTCTTCAGATTTTCGGCCTCTTCGATCATAGCATAGAACTGTTTTACCAGTGCTGTAAGTCAAAAAGAACAACAGTTCAGCAAAAATATTCGACTATGAAAACACAAGACAAGTTTTGAGTCTCGGAACGTTTACCTTCGGCCTCATCCTTGGAAACCTTCAGCTCAGCATTCTTAAGTCGGAGAGCTTTGATCTCTCTCCGCTTACTGCAGACATTCTTCAACAAATCCTGGTTATATGAATTAACTTTCTATAAGTCAGATTACCTAGAGTCAGAAGTCTACTGAAGACTCGGGCTAATATTGTAGCGAATATCAGCACGAGCCTTGGGGGCTACACTAGTTCATTCTTTGGCATCCTAAGGAAGCATAAACCCGGATTGTATATCCAACTTCATGCTTGGGGGCTAGAGGATATGATATAAAGTATAATAAAGAAAAAAGTGAGTTGGAATTCTGACTTACATGATGTTCATGTGTGAGCTTGCTCAGGCACATGTTCACCTTAGTGGTTACCTTCTCGGCGAGGGTGAGTGGAATAACCGGAGGTGGTGGAAGCACACCAGCTCTTAATCCCTCGTCGTGAAGGCGGACTTGCTCAAGAAGATCGGAGTACTTGACGTCCTCCACTTCTTGTGCTTCTCGTTCGGTAGAGATATTTCGGCTTTCCAGGCATTGTCGGGCCAGCAGCTGGATTTCCTCTACAAATTTCCGAGACAAACCAAATTTGGCAAGTCCCGGATTGTTCAGGAGATTTTTGGCAAAGGTCTCTACCGAGGGATCATTACCCGAAGAGGGTTAACCCTTATCAAAACTTGAATCACCCATGGTCACGTCATTCTACGACTCAAGGGTAGCTGGCCCTGTTGAGGGAGCCGGATCTTCTGCGGCGACCGGGGATGGAGTAATCACCGGAGCTGCAGAAGGTTGAGGGGCAGGAGTTGGAGGAGCTGCAGCGGGAGAAGCCATGGTTAGCTTCGTCTGACACAGGGGCTTCGAGATATTCCCCTTCCCCTTGCCCTTGACAAGTTGTTTAGCTCTGAGAATGTAATAGAATAGAAAACATTACATCTCGGAAGAAATTACGAGCAAAGTACTAAGGCGGAAGTTATGTGGAAAGTTACCTCTTCATGACTGGCACTTCCTTTGTGCCGACAGCCACTGTCGGAGCCTTGCGCTTCCTAGGCACAATGTCCGGCAGTGGGACCAGTTCTTCCTCCTGAGAAAACTCCGGAGGATATCCCTCGATAGGAGCTAGTTCCGACTCAGGGAGGTCTGCAAGCTGAAAAGAAGATAATATCTCAGTTTTGCGAAACAAATTAAAGGTGAAACATATAAAAAGGGTTTATTGCTGAAGCTTACCGGCACTATAGGGTCTTCCGTTGTGTGCATGTCTAGGGACAAATCTGGGATCTTTCTCTCGATCCGCTCCTTTATCAGCCATTTGATTTGGCTTATGTCATCATGTGGCTTTAAAGCCTTGGGACTGATACGGAGGGTGTCATTTTTTGACGCCGTGATGGAACGCACTAGACGGTCACCGTGGTGCTAGAGAGGATGTATCTGGCGTGCGACCCAAGATTGGACCAAGTCGGACCCTCTCTGGCCCTTGTGCTTCATCAGATATTCGATCCGCCTCTTGGCGAGGATCAGATCGTCACTGATATCCGGAGGAGCCTCGTACCAAGACGCTAGGGCCGTGGCGGCTCCGTCGATGAAAGCCGGTAAAGCAGTAGCTTTGCCGGGAGCAGGAATATCCTTATGGTAAAAGAAGGTGCCCGGCCACTGTTTGGCCGACTCACTAGCTAAAATGCGAGGATAAACACGCTCGCGTCTAACTGAAAGGCCAATCGTGCCGGTAATATACGGATTACCGACAGTGATGGAGTTTCTACGGACATGAAAATAGAACCGGAATAAAGTGAGACTCGGCCTAATGTTGATATATCCCTCACACAAAGCCGCATAGGTGCTCATCTCTAAGATAGAGTTGGGAGGAAGATGGTGAAGTTGAACACCATAGTGATCTATCACCTCAGAAAAGAATTCTGAGGGAGGGAAAGACAAACCTCTGTCGAGGTGGGTGCCGAAGTGCACCCGCTTGTCGGCGTGCGGGTTGGGGATTTTTTCACCAAAACCACTCCGCCAGTCGCCAGCGCGGAGGAGCCCTTCATTCTCCACGCCGCGGAGTTTCTCGTCATCGAGGACATAGGGGATCCAGACCCCGCGATTGCTTTCCTTCTCTGCCGCCGCCATCACCGCAGCTGCGGCTCCAGCCAAGTCGGATGATGAAGATGAAGCCATTCCTCCGGTGCGTCGGTGACCTTAGGTGGGCGGCGCTGGAAATCTGGTAAGCAGGGGAGCTCTGTGCGCAAGGGAGAAGTGGAGGAGAAGAAACGGCAAGGGGAATAGGTGAAGATGAGGGAAAGAGAATCCTCACCCCTTATAACCACCTAACCGTGCCAAGATTCATGCAAAAGCCACAGTAAATACGCCACGTGTCGTGGAAAGAACTAGGAAGGTCCCACGTGATGATTACATTGCCTCGATCTCCGCATACGCATTGAAATGGCGCCTCGGTTCCGCGAACGACGGACCCACCAACGGTCGTGCTGACAGGATGTTTGTCAGTGATGTGACTTGACCATGACCAGTGTCAGATGACGTCAGGGACCAAGTTCCAGCTTAGTTTGAATATCAAGCTGGAAAATCTGAATAAAGTACTGATAGGTCCGACTTACTTTTGAGACCTAGATCATATCTTTTGTTTTGAAGTTTCAGGAACCCTTCAAGATTCTGCAAGCTGAAGATCAAGCTAGACGATGATGAATCCGACTTTGGATCTTGGAGACTTCCGGGGGCTGTTGTTGGGGATATACTTTCCGGGTATCCTCACAGTTCCTCACTGACCAAGGTGGCCCACTTCGGGTTAGAGCTCTGCTTCACGGGCGGCCTAGTCAGGGAGAAGAGACGGAGTCCAATCCGGCTACGGGATGGCCCAGAAGACTTACCGACTTAGGCCCATAGTGTCACTTGTAGTTCAAGATGTACTTTGTAACCGACTCTTAATCGTAGCCAGATAGATCTCTCCTATAAACCCTAGTCCGGATATCTATATAAGCCGTCCTAGGGAGAGCCTTTAGGGCACCCCGTTACAGGCGAACCCTTGTAACCCATATTCCGTCTCTGCCGTACTACTGGATTGCTAGCCAGAGTAGGCTCCGTCCAAAGCCGGCGGATTCGAACCTGGGTAAACTTGTGTTCTCACCATCCCGGAACACCGTACGTCTCACACCCCTCTCTCCCGCACGCCTCGAGGACCCCCTCATGGCGTACTTGTCATCAATCCGACGACACGACCAACTTGGAATCCTACACAACACAACCACATAACTTTGCCCCAACTTATAGTGAGGTTGTCAATCTCACCGGTTTTGCTGAAAACAAAGGATTAAATGTATTGTGTGGAAGATAGTAATTGCTTGCATAAAGTAAACAGTAAACAATAAATAGTAGATGGTATATCAATGGTCGGGGTCCATAGTTCACTAGAGGTGATTCTCCTTAAGATAAATAACATGTTGGGTGAACAAACTACAGCGGGGCAATTGACAGACTCGAGAAAGCATACTATGCATATACTAATCATCTTGACTCCTATGAGATTTGATTGGGCATTACAAAATTATACATAGACCGTAATCCAACTGCATCTATGACTAATAATCCACCTTCAGGTTATCATCCGAACCCCCTCCAGTATTAAGTTGCAAGCAACATATAATTGCATTAAGCAAAGTGTGTAAAGTAAACAATACGATCGCCCTATGGACAAAGGATTGTTGTTTTCTCCCTAGTAGCAACAACACATCTACAACCTCAGAGATTCCTATGACTTCCCCAGATTACTAGAGGCATGAACCCACTATCGAGCATAAATACTCCCTCCTGGAGTTCCTAGCATCTACTTGGCCAAGAGAGTTACTAACAACAGAAAGCATGCAATATCACAAATAACATAGACATTATAGAATCAATAATCAATCTAAAATAACATCTCAATATCCATCGGATCCCCGCAAACACAACATGTAAGATTACAAGTAGATGATCTTGATCATGAACGGATCTCACAAGATCTAAACCTGATAGCACAAAGGAGGAAAACTAACCATCTATCTACTACATGGACCCATAGTCCAAGGATGAACTACTCACACATCACACTAGAGGCAGTTATGGTGATGAAGAAGGCCTCCAGGGTGATCTCTCCCCTCAGGCAGGGTGCCAGGAAGAGCTTCGGATCCCCCCCCCCGATCTAGGGATGGAGATGGCGGCGGCTACAGACTCTTTTGTGGATTTCTTTGGGTCTTTGATCGGGTACTTAGGGTTTTCGTCTCGGGAGGCTTTTATAGGCGGAAGGGCAAGGTCCGTGGAGCACTAGGGGGACCACAGCCCTGGTGGCGCCCCCCCCAGGATGCACCGCCACCAGGTGTGGCCGCCCTGGTGCGCCACTTTGTCTCTCCTCCGGACTCCGTGTGGCTTCAGGTAAAATATTGACTTTGGCTTTTCTCCGGTCCAATTACGAGAATATTTCCTTACTAGCTTTTCTAATACCAAAAATAGCAAAAAATAGGCAACTAGCACTGTGGCATCTTGTTAATAGGTTAGTTCTAGAAAGTGTATAAAAATACCCCAAAAGTGTGGACAAAACATAAGAAAGTAGATATAAAACAACCATGGAACATCAAAAATTATAGATATGTTTACAACGTATCAATATAGGCATGGCATAGACAGGATAATCCGGAAATGTGTACCCAAGCACGAGGCAAAAGCCATCCTTAAGGCTTGTCACGATAGTCCTTATGGCAGGCACCACGCTGGTAATCATACTACAGCCAAGGTCTTGCAGTCGGGTTTCTACTGGCCTACACTAGTTAAAGACCCTCACTAATATGTTAGAAATTGTGATGCCTGTCAACGTATGAGTAATATTGGTAAAATAGAAGAAATGAATATGAAATATAACTTAGTAATAGAGCCATTTGATGTATGGGGAATGGACTTTATGGGACCATTTGTTCCCTCTAACGACTATACTCATATTCTTTTTGCTGTTGGTTATGGTACTAAATGGGTTGAAGCTATACCCACTTCTCATGCAAATGCAACCACTTCTATTAAGATGATCAAGGTCATCATCGTTCCCAGGTTTGGAGTACCCTGATTTTTTGTTACTGATGTTGGAACTCATTTAGGGAAATTTTGACAAGATACTTCAAAAGTATGGAGTAGACCACCGGGTAGCCTCACCTTACCACCCTCAGACTAGTGGACAAGTGGAATTATCTAATAGAGAAATCAAGGTCATACTTCAGAACACGGTGAACTGGTCGAGAAAGGACTGGGCTTTCAAGCTTAGTGATATATTGTGGGCGTATCGTACAGCTTTCAAGAATCCTATGGGAATGACACCATACAAAATGGTTTACGGGAAATTTAAATCTAGGTTGGAAGGACCATATGAAGTTGAAGAAGCATATCCTTCATGACCAGTAAGACTGAAAAATACTACGCCCTCTTCTTCATCCTAGATTGTTAATGGGCAGTGATTGAAGCATTATAGAGTTAGCGAGGTAAACACTGTGGAGTTGATCTCTTTAGTCCTGGTCGAAGAATACAACAAGCGAAAATTAGGTAACAAAGCTTTAATTACTGAGTTCTGCTACTTTGGAAACATTTTAGTCGATTTTATCTTTTTCATTGAACTCAGTTAGTTTTTCTGGTTATTCCGAGTTGTCTTTCGACCTGGCACAGGTGGACCGTACGGTCAGACACGCCCGTACTAGTGGTCGTTAACCAATCGGAGTACCAATGTTGATATTTGTCGATACTGTACGGTCGGGCTGTACGGGCATATGCGCCCGTACCGATGATCGTTACTGGATTTGTTTTCCCCGCGTCTATTAGATTAAAAAAGAGGATGAAAGGTGGTAAGGAGTCCATACGCGAGCCCGCCCATACCATAGCTCGCGACTGGCTTTAACCCCTTTAATCTATTGATTTCGTATTTTAATTTTCACTTTTCTTGTTTCTTGTTCTCTTCCATGTTACTTCAGATCTAAAGCTCTTTACAATGAAACCTCAGACCTCACTTGATTACTCAAGGTCCATACAACCTTTTCATATTAAGCAAATCTGGACCAAGAAGGAGCGCGCCTCTGAAGAACAAGCCAAGAAGAAGGGATCCAAAGGAGATACTTCATCTTCCTCGAACTACGACTCCGCACAAGTTGTTCGACTCACCAATTGTGAAGACATGTTGCTGCAAAAGTTGGAGATGCTCAGGCCCGTTGTTGGGGATATGCTAAATGGGTATCAGCATAGCACGTCTCTAATCTGGCTAACCCGGGTATCCCACAGTTGGTACCACGGCCTATGGCCTGCTGGCTGACCCAGTTAGACGGATACAGAAGGGAGGCCCATGACGGATAAAGGAAGGCTACGCAGGAGTCACTGACATACTCGAAACCTTGGAGTATAAGACACGAAGACTAGTTACTATTAGTATACGACTCTTTGCCTTGTCCGACAAGGTCATTTCCCTATAACCCTAGGTTCTGGTGCCCTTATAAGCCGGACCTATGGGATCCTTTAGGGCACAACATCAAATACGATAAACAACACCCTCGCATAGCGAACCGATCTCTATAACTCGGCGTATTGCCATTATAGTTATTTATAGCAGGAGTAGAGTTCTGCCACCGTTGTGGGACTTGAACCTGGGTAAGCTGTGTTACCTCGTACCCGCCAACTCTCTGCCTTACCCGACGTCTCTAAACATGATCTGCGAGGACCCCTCCATGGCGCTCATCCACAATACCACGACAATTGGCGCCCATCATGGGGCAAGAGGCGCTCCGAGCTCTACATATGGAGAGGTCCAAGCTCTTCGTGGGAATCGACGACACCATGGCCATTGGGCGTGTCCTATTCTCTGGCAACGTCACGATCGTCCCTCCCGACAAATTCTAGGTCCCACCATAGATGAACCCTACCCGCTGCTCCGTCATCCCAGTCGGAGACATCCACATCTTCATCGGCGAAACCGACTTGGGTCCTAGCTCCCAAGAAGTCAGAAACTCGTCAAGACCCGCACGGATCGCCTACGAGCAGGATACATTTGCGGAAGAATATGGGTCGTACCTCTCTCTAGAGTATGGCGGCTCAGATTAGGAAAATTCAAGGCCCACCCAAACCGCCCCTGTGCAGGATATAACGGTGGAAGGACCCCGCAAATCCCCTTCGCTTCCTTGAGAGCTAGAGATGCGAAGGTCACACTTTGTCGATGTTGTCACCATCTTCGATCTGGCAATATGCATTCAGAGGTAAGGAGAATCTCGCGTGAATACCTTGCCAGATAGATGAGGGTAACGGAAACCCTAGAGGGTGACCATGTTGACGAACTTGTCTACCACTTCGTGGAAGGGCTCAGGCCCGAAACACTCCTCCGACATACCCTCCAAAGATGGCAGGACGCAGGCCCTCTCACCCTTGGAGAGATGTTCGTAGTCATATGTTGCGCCACATAGAGATAAACAAAACTCTTTCCCCTACGCGGTGATCCCAATATCTAGCTGAGGTAGTAGGCCACGAGAATTACCACTAGACGCACAGTTTCCGAATCGATGAAGCACGTCGCTTGATGCAGTGGAGTCCTCACGATCCGATCATCGAAGTTCTGAACGTACAACACCTCCACCAGTATCCACACGTACGAGGAGGAGCGCCGGCGGTGGACTGCTAGGTCCGGTACGGCGGCTGGACTGAACTGCAACTAGGGTTTCCAATGCATGGAATGACCTAACCGTGTGGTCTAAGCACATGTGCCCCAACTTATATAGGGAGTCAAAATGGGCTCCACTCACTTGTGGCCCATTCACTAAAAGGACTATATTAGTCACTGCGAGTCCAACTCATTGACTCAGTCTGTTTCCTATTCGGGTCGAACCCAAACTTGCTCCCGCTCTTAAGTGTGTGACCTAGCAGGCTCATGGTGACTCGGACACGATCCGAGTCTCACTCGCGACTGATCAGTCGGTAGCATCTCCTAGCAGAACGTGCCGACTCCCAAGTACCAAAGAGTCATGTCAACATACCTTCCAATACGACTTTCGTCCAAGTCCCTTTTTCCTCATGATATGCCTTGCCGAACTATATCTGGACAATCGTCATCCCTTAAATAGTTTGACTCTCTTTCTTAGTTCGAGATAAGTGATTCATCCGACTATCTCTTAGTCGATCGTCTCGGTTAACACTTAACGAGTCGCGCATGGCCATGCTTTCTGAATCATATCTTTCAAGAGGGCCCAGAGAATATCTCTCTAGTGAGAGGGGCAAAATCCCATCTTGGTTATTCACATCGGGCAACTTGATTCTCAGTTAACCTGAAATCTGCCTTTATAACTTCCCAGTGACAGAACAACGTTTGACAGAACCTAAGTCGGTGATCCTCAACTCGGATTGTGCAATAACCTCAGGTCTAACGATTACATTGATTGAGACATACAAATGACGAATTGTTCGTTGCATCTCAATATGGGTCAGTCCGATTCGCTAAAATCTTTAGCTGAATCCGTGTAAGTCAGAATGACATCACCATGCCCATGACAAGTGGAACCGAGTCATCATCCGACTTTCACATTAGTCTAAGTTGTGTGTCCAGCACAACCTCAACGACCAAGGACAACTAGTATGAACAACATGAATATAAAATTCCACAATCAAATCACATTTTCAATGATACATATCAGTAGTTCATACATGGACAATAACATTATGAATAAATTGGGAATAACATCATATATGATTGCCTCTAGTGCATATTCCCAACAGTCTCCCACTTGCACTAGAGTCAATCATCCGATATCACATGTCTAGGCATCTAATGCCCATAGCTCTCAAGTGCGCCTCATGCTTTGGTTATGGTAGTGGCTTGGTTAACGGATCCGCAATATTTGCATCTGTGTGTACCTTTCATAACTTGATATCACCTTGATCCACGAATTGGCGAATCAAGTGGTACCGCATGAGTATATGTTTGTTCTTCTGGTGTTGTCTAGGTTCCTTGGCTTGTGTAATAGCACCTTTGTTGTCACAATACACGTATAATGGATTGGAAGATCCCTGCACCACACCAAGATCCATGAGGAAATTCCTCATCCAAACGGCTTCCTTTGCCGCCTCTGAGGCAGCAATATACCCAGCCTCTGTCGTAGACACAGACACCGTCTCTTGCTTGGAACTCTTTCAGCTCACAACCCCTCCATTTATCACAAACACATATCCGGATTGTGAACGAGAATCATCCGAGCCAGTGACATAACTCGCATCCGTGTGAGCCCTTACACTAAGTTCATCCTCACCTCCATAAAATAGGAACATATCCTTAGTCCTTCTCAAGTACTTAAGGATATTTTTAGTCGTTGCCCAATGGATCTCTCTAGGGTCAGCCTGGTATCTGCTCACAACACTTAGAGCATAGGAAACATCCGGCCTAGTACAAATCATAGCGTACATGATGCATCTGACTGCAAAAGTATACTGAATCACACACATCCGACTTTGCTCATCAGTTGTCGAAGGACACTGAGTCTTGCTAAGTTTCATGCCATGGGACATCAGTAAGAACCCCTTCTTAGACGATTCCATGTTGAACTTCTTCAATACTTTGTCCAAATATGTACTCTGACTCAATCCAATACTCCTCCTTGATCTATCTCTATAGATCCAGATTCCTAGTATGTAAGTCGCCTCACCCAAGTCTTTCATTGAAAAACTCTTCTCTAATGATTCCTTGGTTTCTTGCAACATCGGGACATCATTTCCAATCAGTAATATGTCATCCACATATAAGATCAAAAAGTTTACTTTGATCCCACTAAACTTCTTGTATAAACAAGAATCTTGATCACTTTTCATGAAGTCAAACGATTTGACTACCTCATCAAAGTGAATGTTCCAACTCCGAGATGCTTGCTTCAACCCATAAATGGATTTCCGAAGCTTGCATACCTTGTCAGCATTAGCCGGATCGACAAAACCCTCGGGTTGTATCATATACATGTCCTCGGTTAAATTTCCATTGAGGAAAGCCGTCTTGACATCCATCTGCCACATCTCACAATCGAAATAGGCCGCTATAGCTAACATGATACAAACTAACTTAAGCATCACTACAGGTGAGAAAGTGTCACCGTAGTCAACTCCTTGAACTTGTCGGAACCCCTTCACGACAAGCCGTGCTTTATAGACAGAAATATTTCCATCCATATCAGTTTTCTTTTGAAAGACCCATTTGCACTCAACGGGTCTTGCACCGTCTGGCGGATCAACCAAGTTCCAAACTTGATTTTCATCCATGGACTTTAACTCAGATCTCATGGCTCCAAGCCATGACTCAGAATCAGAACCCACCATTGCTTCCGAATAAGCTGCCGGCTCATCACTGTCCAACAGTAATACATCAAGAACACTTCGCAATCTGGCTGATCTTCACAGTGTCGGTGTAGTTCCTGGCTCAGCCACCACGACCGGCTCAACCTACAAGGCTTTTGTCGACTCGCTACTAGACGGTTCCTCTCGAATTTATTCGAGCTACACCGTACTCCCACTGACTCCCAGACTAAGAGACTCTTTCTCAAGGAAGACATTGTTCCGAGGGACAAACACTTTGCCCTCTTCTCGGTTGTATAAGTAATAACCCAAGGTTTCCCTCGGATACCCCACTAAAATACACTTCTCCGACTTGGCTGTAAGCTTGTCCGACTAAAGTCGCTTGACAAAAGCTTCACAACACCAAATCTTAAGAAAATACAAACTCGGCTTCTTGCCAGTCCACATCTCATGTGGTGTACTGACTTTGATGGTACTCTGTTTAGTGTGAACGCTACAGTTTCTAGACAATAACCCCAAAATGATAAAGGCAGATCCGTCTGACTCATCATTGATTGTACCATCTCCAACAAGGTTCGATTCCTCCTCTTCGACACACCGTTTCTCTGTGGCATGACCGGAGGAGTGAGCTGGGGAACCATTCCACAACTCTTCAGATGGTCATCAAACTCATGGCTCATGTACTCGCCTCCTTGGTCTGACCGAAGAAACTTTATTTTCTTGCCGAGTTCATTCTGTATCTCATTTTGGAATTCCTTGAACTTTTCAAACGCTTCTGACTTATGTTTCATCAAATAGATATATCCATACCTACTCAAATCATCAGTGAAGGTAATGAAGTACTCATAACCACATCTGGTTGTCATGCTCATAGGGCCACATACATCACTATGTACTTGTCCCAATAAGTCGGATGCACTTTCACAACTATTTGCAAAAGGTGTCTTGGTCATCTTGCCGAATAGGCAGGATTCGCATGTCTCGAACGACTCTAAGTTGAACGAATTTAGAATTCCATCATCATGGAGCTTCTTCATGCATTTCCAACTTATATGACCAATCCCACAGTGCCAAAAGTAAGTCATATTTGGATCATTTGGTTTCAACCTTTTCACATTTATATTATAGACCGACTCACCATCAAGATTCAAAATAAATAACTCGTCCTAGATGGGTGCAAAGCCGCGAAATATATCATTCAAATACAAACAACAACCATTATTCTTAATATTCGACTCATAGACTTGTCTCATCAAACATGCGGTCGAAATAATGTTTCGACTAAGCACTAGAACAAAATATCAATTATTCAGCTTCATTAAGAATCCGGAAGGTAAATGAAGTTGCATCGTGCCGACTTCCAACGTAGCGACTCTCACTTTGTTGCCGACTCAAATGTGAACCTTGCCTCTCGCCATGCTCCTAGTTCTTACCAGTCCCTGCAACGAGTTGCAGATGTGATCAACTAATCCGGTATCATATACCCAAAACTACCAGGTGCATCAGCAAGATAAATGTCTATAACATTGCAAACAAGCATACTTGAGCCGGAAATCACACCTACACTCTTGGCTTTGTCATCCAGATACTTGCTGCAATTCCTCTTCCAGTGTTCATCCGCCTTGAAGTAGAAGCAAGTGGATGCGGCTGCAGGAGATGGCTTAGTCCCTAAGGAAGCACTTTCGCCCAGGTCCTGAGCCTTGCCTCCCGACTTAGCCTTCTTCTTAGTCAAAGAACTCTTCTTGAACTTAGTCTTGTTTTGCACCATCCACACTTGACTAGCACATTTCTTGAGATCCTCCTCAGCCTGCTTGAGCATCCCATGTAATTCAGTGAGCTTCTTATACATACCATGCATGTGGTAGTTCGATATGAACTAACCATACGCACTAGGAAGAGAGTTCAGAATTATGTCTGTAGCGAACTCTTCGCTAGTGGGGTAGCCCAGCCTTTACAGAGACTGCACGTAACCAACCATCTTGATTACATGTGGACTCAATGGATCCCCATCCTTAATCTTGCAACTCAACAAAGCCTAAGAGACTCGGTACCTCTCAGTCTTTCCCTGATCCTAGAACATACTATTGAGGCTTTCAATCATATCGTAGGCCTCAACATTCTCGAATTGCTGCTGCGAGTTCGGTTCCATGTGAGCAAGCATAACACAGCTAACCTTCGTAGACTCGTCACAGGTCCTACGGTAGGCATTGGTGACTGTGACAGTCGCATTCTCATTTGGCTCATCTAGAAGTGGGTTGTCTAGGACATGGTCCCTCTTTTCTTGCTTGAGAACAATTCTCAGATTACGATACTAGTTGGTGAAATTAGTTCCATTTAGCTTATCTTTCTCTAAGATGGTTGTTAATGCAAAACTGGAAATCTGAGGGAGACTACTAGGTACCATTGATCTACAACAAAAAAATATGCAAAACACTTAAGACATGTATCCATAAAAGAGCAAGCATATCAAATACTTTAATACTTATGCTCCCACTAGAACCAACACCCCTCCAATGGTTACTTAGTGATTCATGATCCTAAATAAGCAAGCCGACTAGTGAGCTTTAGCATCACCCCTAGTCATCGAGTGATCTAGGTAGACAACTCCTTGTCAATCGCATCTCATACGACTCTTGTTGGACGGGTGGCATCACATGCCCCGTGTCCCGTCCGACTTTTCCCCAAGTCCCACAACCGTTGTGATAGACTCGTCTAGATTACTGAGTGCTTCCACTATAAGAGTCTGACTCGAACCCACCTAGTCGGAAAGAATTGATAGCACCTCAATTTTATGAGCCCACTACCAAAAAATCTGACTTGTGATGGTGCAGCACTGGCGGGGAAGCTGACTAGACTCATGTCAAAAGAAATTATAATGTGAAATGGTATGGCTCTCTTCATGGCTATTTGCATCTCCACAAAGCTTGTAATTCGACTCGTGTCAAATCTTGTCAGGTGCCACCTTACACAATGTATCCGACTTGCACATCGACTTGCATGCCATCTGGGTTCTCCAAACAGCTACACTAGCTATTAAAGTAAATTACATAGAGAATCTGACACGTATGTCATTATACAATAAGATGATAGCACCTAGGCTCCAGCCGGCTAAAAAAAACAGTGATACATAGATTGCGTATGGATTACACACATCGCATGCACATAATCCATACCATTCGCAACATCATCATGCAAAAACAAGTTATATATATATACGATATCTCCCGGTGTTGTGAAACTCGCAACGATGTCTAAGGCGCTACAACAGGGCAAAGTCAGCGGTTCGAAATCTAATTCGATCAAACTCTTTGATCTTCGATCACTGCATTCGGATTTACGTGTCACAGTCTACCCGATGGCGGAAGCCGACTGGTAGTGGTATGTCATTCCACGACCTTAGCAGTTAGATCACGAAAACTAGATCATCCATTCCCCGAGTACAGTTGATCCAATAAACTTCGTACAAAACCGATCTATCTCATAGATCGACCACCAAAACTGCAATCAGATCCAATCTAACGCTAACCGCATATCACATATGCATGATCTCGAGCCTAAAACTAGAAGCTAACGCTCTGATACCACTGTTGGGCCATGTAGAGATAAACAAAACTTTTTCCCGTATCCGGTGATCCCAAGATCTAGCTGAGGTAGTGGGCCACACGAATTACCACTAGACGCGCAGTTGTGGAATCGATGAAGCACGTAGCTTGATGTAGTGTAGTCGTCACGATCCGATCCTCGAAGTGATGAACGTACAGAACCTCTGCCAGTAACCACACGTACGAGGAGGAGCGCTGGTGGTGGACTGCTAAGTCTGTTACAACGGCTGGACTAAACTGGAGCTAGGGTTTTTAACGCATGGAATGACCTAACCGAGTGCTCTAAGCACCTACGCCCAGCTTATATAGGGACTGAAAGTGGGCTCCACTCACTTGTGGCCAATTCACTAAAAGGCTTACATTAGTCACTCCGAGTCCAACTCACTGACTCAGTCCGTTTCCTATTCAGGTCCAACCCAAACTTGCTCCCGCTCTTAAATGTGTGACACGGAAGGCTCATAGTGACTCAGACATGATCTGTGTCTCACTCGTGACCGATCAGTCGGTAGCGGCTCCTAGCAGAATGTGCTGACTCACAGGTACCAACGAGTCATGACGACATACCTTCCAATGTGAATTTCGTCCAAGTCCATTTTTCCTCATGATATGCCTTGTCCAACTATATGTGGACAATCGTCATCCCTTGAATAGTTCGACTTTCTTTCTTAGTTCGAGATAAGTGATTCATCCGACTATCTCTTAGTCGATCGTCTCGGTTAGCACTTAACGAGTCGCGCATGGCCATGCTTTCCAAATCATATGTTTTGAGAGGGCCCGGAGAATATCTCTCTAGTGAGAGGGGCAAAATCCCATCTTGGTTATTCACATCGGGCAACTTGATTCTCAGTCAACCCGAAATTTGCCTTTATAACTTCCCAGTAACGGAACAACGTTTGACAGAACCTAAGTCGGTGATCCTCAACTTGGATTGTGCAATAACCTCAGGTCTAACGATTACATTGATTGAGACATACAAATGACGAATTGTTCGTTGCATCTCAATATGGGTCAGTCCGATTCGCTAAAATCTTTAACTAAATCCGTGTAAGTCAGAATGACATCACCATACCCATGACAAGTGGAACCGAGTCATCAGCCAACTTTCACATTAGTCTAAGTTGTGTGTCCAGCACAACCTCAACGACCAAGGACAACTAGTATGAACAACATGAATATATAGTTCCACAATCGAATCACATATTCAATGATACATATCAGTAGTTCATACATGGACAATAACTTTATGAATACATTGGGAATAACATCATATATGATTGCCTCTAGGCATATTCCCAACATGACTATGCGGACGTCGAGGGGAACACTCAGGCTATGCCTGGGCCCGAAGCCGGAGGAAGCAACAACAACGGCCCACCTCCATCACCCTCCACATCCATCATCAAAAACACCAAAGGCAACTCCGACTCAGTCCTCAATGCACAATACACCGACATCAACATGGATGGCGGCAGCTTGGATGCTAACTTGGCGGAATACGATGATGTTATGAGGGAGATCGAGAACGAGGAGCACTCCGAGAAACCAACACTTCCCACCAGGTGCTAGTCACAATCAGGAGCGTGATGGAAGAAGACGGACATGAATCGGAACCTGAGCGAGCTCCACCCACACATGTGGTTACCAGAGCGGCAGTGGGAAAGAAGGCCGCTATGCCCCCTCTAGCTATCCCCGTGTAGCAGGCACAGGAACTTACCACAGGCTCTAGTAATGCCAAGCAAACAAATTTTCCGCCACTCCCACCGTCAACGTATGTAGCTGGCAACCCATTGGTTACTCCCGTTTACAAGGCGATATATGGTGCACTCCTCGTCGATCCCATTATTGTCACCCATACCCGGAGCATTACGGAGCTTGATGAGAAGCGCGCAGAAATCCGCACGGAGGCCAAGTGCATTGCAGAGCAGGGTGGTCAGCTAGACAAAGACATGGCCAGGGCGTAGCAATCCAGCAAGGCGGCAAGAGCAATGGAGGCTAGGTACAAGAAGCTGTTGTTTAAGCACAAAGAAAAGAAGGCACTAGCTCATGTCGTCGAACACCCCGACGTTCAGCGCAAGTTGGGATATGAGGGATCCAAACAGGCAAAAGCCACCCCATATTATTATACGCGACCAGGGCGAGCATCCCTGGCATGCTGGAGAGCGCAGCAGCAATGAAGGACACATGAGCAGATCCTACAAGGAAGTGTTGGGTTCGCAGCATAGAAAACGAAAAAAGTCCTACAATGGGAACTATTATATGCCAAGATCTATCTACTAGATACAAGGAATGGGTGGATATACATCCATAGATAACATACCCTTGAAGACCGACAAAGTGTGACGAGATAGAACTCATGGATGATGTAGTCGAACGCTTGTCCATCTCAAGATCATGTGGAAGTCCCATCACCACAAATCAGCAGTGCATCCATCCTTGCACACATGTTCAGGCCACCGAACAACCTCCACCTCTTCACTCCAGCGATGCAGCGGAAGCAGCAACTCCTTCCAGACAAAATGCCACCGGGAATAATACGGGACCATGGGGGAATAATTCTAGAGGGGGAGAGAGATCCTTCACGAGGAGGTGTGCTTTGTGAGGGAGGAGAGGGATGCCTTTTATAGGGGAGGAGGGGGGCATCCCCTCCCATGGCCAGCGGCCAAGGAGGAGGCCCATCACCTCCTCTCATTCATGTGGGTGGAAGCTCCACTCACATAAATTTGACTCCACTCAAAATCCCACTCACATGCATTAAATTTCCACCAAATTTAAGGAAAATCTCATTTAATAAAACTCTTTTATTTATTTTATTAAGATTTTTTTAATTACTTTAAATAACAAACATTCACATAAAACCCGTTGCAACATTTCAGTATCACATGCAGAACCAATCACTACAAGAAAAGTTGGCTTTTATAACAGATGATTTTCGTGGTTGAAGGCCCGTTTTTCGAGGCTAAAAAGTCTTCTATGACGGATTCCCATCGTGGTAAAAGCCCCGTCACAAAAGAATCTACCATGGTTTTTTTCCTGACCGTGGCGGATCGCACCCTTCAGCCACGAAAACTTGTTCCATCATAGATCTGTTCACCAGTCGCGTTTACTGTTGATGTCATGCAAAATGCCACGTGGCAAACACCATTAATGACCAGTTACCACCGTTAACGGCCATGAAATCCGTGGTAGAAGCCAGGCCTAGCCAAGGCCTGCTCACAATTATGTGGGCCAGCCCATCAAGAGAACTCAATAAGATTATGGCCCTTTATTGTTTCGTCCGACACTGTTCGAAATGGGCCCATAGATGTGATCAGCATCAGCCCACGAATGCTAGGCCCGTTATTGTTTCGGCCTACAGAAACCCATAGTTTTCGAACATTGTGCGACCCGTTAACAGTCTATGACAAGTAGGCATGATACTGTTAAAGCCTACTTTCATCCTGTCACTGTTCTCACAGCTCATCATGGGCCGCCTACGAACGACCCACTTTTGAGAAGGTCTGATACTATTCTGGCCTTTTACTATTCTGGCTCGTTACTGTTCTGGCTGTCTACTATTCATGTCCATCACTATTGTGGCCCTTTACTGTTCAGGCCCGTTACTGTGCTTACTGCCACCATTCTGGCCTGCTACTCTTCAGGCCTTCTACTATTCTAGCATGTTTGCTTTTCTGGTCTATTACTGTTCTGGTCTGTTACTGTGCTGGGTTGCTACTGTTCTAGTCTGCTCGTGTTTTGGCACCTCTTTGTTTTTGGCTCACATCATGTCTGCTTATTATTCTGGCTGCTATCGTTCGCATGTTATAGTTTTGGTTTGTTACTGTTTTGGCCTGTTATAGTTTTGGTTTTTTACTGTTTTGGCCTGTTACTGTTTTGGCCTATTACTGTTTTGGTCCGTTACTATTTTTGCCTGTTACTGTTTTGGTCTGTTACTGTTTTGTCCTGTTACTGTTCTACCTAGTTGCCGTTACTATTTCGGTAATTATGAAGGCCATGCAAATATCATTAAAAAAGTATAATTAGCCATCATCTTTTACTGTTCATTGAAGGCGCAATAAAATAAGGGCAAATAACAAAACAACCTGATCAACCTGGCTGGTGCAGTTAGGGTACCGCCATTCGTGGACGACATCAACTAAATGCTTACATGGCCTATGTGAGTTATCTAGATATTACATCAGCTGCAAACTTCTTAAAAATATTACATAATATGAACAAAAGGGAAAGAAAATTCAGCATTTTAGTTGCCAATCAAGGTGATAGCAGAGTACTTAATTTGCTTTCTCAATCCATCAACTTCACCTCCCTTTGAGTGTGACAGCTACATTGGAAAACCACCTTGAGACGTGATCTTGTAGTCCCCTCTTTGGTGGCGATAACAATAGTTGCAGTCTGAAACTAACTAATAACAAGTTAATACAGCAAAGAAGACAAACTACTCATAGCTAAGAATGAACCAGATAGGAATTATAACTACATAATACGAACATGTAGAGCAGGAACGCAAACCATGAATTAACTATACAGTAGAGGATAGTTATGTCGTTGCCTAGGACGAATCAGAACTAGATACGAGATCTAATGGTGTGGCTTGTGAACCTGTAGAACAGGACAAACAAATATTAGACAAGTATGCCAACAGTGAAATGAGCAATCAAACAAAGTGTTTCTTAGAATTTCAGTATAAACTAGCCAGGTGATTTCAGCAAATATATATGGAAGCAGTGGTATCTCCTGGAATGCAAGAGTCGTTGGATGAATCAGAATTTGCAGTGAGCTATACAATGACATGCCGTTACTGTTGTAGCTAAGCATGAACCACAAAGAAATTATAACCACATCATACCAGAACTTGTGAGCAGGAATGGAAAACACGAATAAACTATATAGTAAAGAATAATTATGCCATTCATTAGGACGAACCAGCACTAGATACAGAAAATATATAATGGCATCGCTGGTGGACCTGTCGGCTGTGCAAACCAACATGTTCAATGTTGCCTTTTTGACCTCTATGCAAAGAAAAAGAAAATAGTCAGTGTTGCAGCTTTTGAAGAACCAGATGGCAACAACAAAATTATAATCGAACTAGTACTAAGAATTTGAACGGGTACTACAGGATAGCAGAACGATGCCAGGGAGGAAATAATAGCAGGAACTTAGCTCAGGAATAACCAGATAGACTCAGTAATTGTGGAGCAGGGAATCCATACTAATATTTTCCACTGACATTACATTTTGCAAGAACTACACAATAGCAGGCAATTACTGGTGTACGGAGCAGCTAAGAACTACACAATCTAACAGACATGTTCATGACTTGAAATTTGTAGAGCAGCAAATGCTAACCAACATGTCTAATGACATTGTATGTACTAGCATGAAGAACAGGCGTGCCCAGTGACTTGCATGTACTAGACGATTACAAAAATGCAGTTCACTCTGACAGGCTTGAACCTACTATACCGCTGACAAAACAAAAATGGGTTGGAGATTTGGTTACCTTGGTCGGATAGGCGTCTAAGCATCATCGTTACTATGCGACTGACGTCCAGGTCCGAGGGTACTGTGGTTGCGGTGGCTCTTGGCGTCAGGGAAGCAGATCTTGGGCGGTCGATGCCGGTGCAGTCTGGTGGAGTGGACATGGAACTTGTTGAACTAGATCCCGTCTGGTGGACAACTGTGAAGCTGCTCCGATACGGTTGGGTAGCTTTCGGCGGCGGGGAAGCAGAACGTGGACGGTCGATGATGCCATAGGCGCGGTCTGCAAGACCACAACTCTGGTGGAGTGGCATAGAGACCCGGTGAACTAGATCTGATGGGGTGGGCGTCGATGAAGCGGCTCTGGTAGCCGTGGAATTGCCGCCGGGTGATGCGCGCAATGGTCGTGGAGGTGAGGGCGTGAGAGAGAAGCCTAGGGTTTTGGGAGGGCCAGCTGGAAAAGCTACACGAATTAGAACTATGGAGGTGAACAGAAAAATAATTACGATCGTGCCCCCAAGCTACCGACTTTAGCGTGCCCATAAGGCATTTGAACAATGGGTAGAATGGGAATTTTAAAGTCAAAAGTTTTTGAAACGGAGGAGCATGAAATGCTTCAAAGTCGGTGTGTTAATTTGTCGCTGGACAGAGATTTTGAATTTGGCTACCGGCCAAATAATAATAATAGAAATGTGGTACTCCCCGGTGGGAGATTTCAGCTCAAAGGTTTTGAAACAGTGGGGCGGGAAATGCTTCAAAGTCGGTTTTTTACTTTGCCACTCGACAGAGATTTTGAATTTGACTATCGGACAAATATTAATTAATAGAAAACTGGTACTCCTCGGTGGGATATTTGGCCTCAAAGTTTTTGAAATGGTGGCGCGGGAAATGTTTCAAAGTTAGTGTTTGATTTTGCCGCTCGACAGAGATTTTGAATTTGGCTACCAGCCAAATAATAATAATAGAAAAATGGTACTCCCCCGTGAAAGATTTTCCCTCAAAGTTTTTGAAATAGTGGGGCGGGAAATGCTTCAAATTCGGTTTTTGACTTTGCCGCTCCACAGAGATTTTGAATTTGACTACCGGCCAAATAATAATTAATAGAAAAGTGGTTCTGCCTGGTGGTAGATTTGGCCTCAAAGTTTTTGAAACGGTGGGGCGGGAAATGCTTCAAAGTCACTGTTTGATTTTGCCGCTCGACAGAGATTTTGAATTTGGCTACCAGCCAAATAATAATAACAGAAAATGGTACTCCCCGGTGGGAGATTTTGCCACAAAGTTTTTGAAATGGTGGGGCGGGAAATGCTTGAAGGTCAGTGTGTGATTTTGCCGCTTGATTGGGATTTTAAATTTGGCTACCTGCCAAATAATAATAGAAAAAATCTAGTAGACCGTACGCTATCTGTCAAGGAATTCAAGTCCTAGAGTCACATCAACTAATCATCCATGAGCATAATAATTGTGCAGACTGATATTTTGAATTTGGCTAGCGTCCAGGCAACATTTGGATAAAAGGTGTACTCCCTATTCAGGAATTGAAGGCCGAGAGTGACATTAACTTATCATCCATAATGAAAATTGGATAACTCCGATTCAAATAGGGTTGGCTGCAGGTTTTGCCGCTCGACTGAGATTTTTTAATTTTGTTAATGGTACTCACTCGGTACGAATTTAAGGCTGATTCACATCAACTGATCATCAAATACTTACCATATTGGCAAAGAAATTGGATACATAATCTCCGATTCAAATGGGGTAGGCGGTAAGATTTGTCGATAGACTGAGATTTTGAATTTGGCGGTTGTCCAAAGAAGAAAAAACCTTTGTGAGGTTCATGAATCCAAGGCTGAGAGAGTGAGGTTGGGGCACAAGATTTTCGTGCATCGAGCATCGGTAAATAGATAAAAGCATGATGCAAAATAAATACTCCCTCCGTTTTTGTTACATGGCCCCAAACACAACCCAGGCTCTGTAGCAGGAACCATTTCACAGGACCATTCTACTCACCTTTCATTGTCAGGGTTCATCTTCAATTTATACAAGTCTCTTCATTTATGGGCTCTCGAAAATTCCTCTGATCTCGTAACATCTTCAACTCTGCATCGCATGCTAATGCTTTCTGTCTCATATCATCGATTTCTCGTCTATCCACTTCCTGTTCAGCCCGTAGTGCTACAATTTCTTCCTGACTAGACAAATATGGCGACTTGGACTTGGACTTGGACTTGCACTGCCACAACCCAGCATTACGCAGGAACGTGCTTTTACGATGACCTTCACCTTTTAGTACCATTTTAAATGTTTCCAGACATTCTTCTTGGGTTTGTTCCAGACCATCTTTCCTAGGTTTTGCCATCTCCTCGTTCAATTTAATCTATAAGGTTATCAGTTGGTAGACAAGGGTGAGAGAAGAAAATCTAATACAGAGAAACATGCAGACAACACATTTAACCTGTCTATGAACAAAGTTTACAAGTTGGCATGGCTGATTACGCATAATATATACTGTAGAAAAAGTATAGCTATCTGATCATACTGATAAGAATTTTATCACTAGAACGCAATAACAGGACTATGCTAACATGGCATCTGTCTATTTCTTCATTGTCGGGTGCATGATATACACAAGACAACTCTTTGTACAGCTGAAAACGGAAACTCACACTAGTTGGAAATTATCTAGTACTTAAATTAAAAAGAAAACTAGGCAGAAGTTCAGGTAGTGTTGCACATCTAACTATACATATAAATCATTGCAGGTGTGTCATCACAAAATATCAATCGAACAGAAGACTTACAATAACACTCTCAGCAGAGGGATTGAGCCCTTATATTTTGCTCGTCTGGCATGCCTAGAATGTTTGCTACAGACTTACCGCACCTTTCTGCAAAGTGGGCAGAACACATTATCAAAATATAAGAAGCACAAAGTCTTTAGAAGATTAAAAGGTAATTATTCTTACTATTGCGCTCAGGTGGCCAACCAATGCACGAGATCTAGTTCGGTTTGTTAAGCATTGTGCGACACAGTTTCTCTTGTTTTTCTTAGCGTTCATCTGCAAAAGGAGACTAGTGATACAGATGTGCAAATAGGAATTTGGAATGTGATATGGTATCAATCTTCACAAACGATACCGTAATCTTTGTACCAAACCAGTTGTTGAGAAGATCTATCCAGTGTTGGTCAGTCATAGTGTGTTCCATAGGAGTCGTTCTTTGAATATCCTTGCTTGCCTTACCATCAAAGTATTTACTCTTTAGCCTATGGCGCTGCTAGCGCAAAGAACAGGAGAACATGTCCATGAGAACATACTCTACATCCTCATTCCTGATCGAAGTGGAATTTTGTCCGTCGGCAAGAATGGAACATTTGATGTGTTATGTGACTTAGAATAGAACCAAGAGCAAGCTTGAATGCATGGGACAGAGAACCATGACTTACATGTAACTTCTGCAGTAATGAATTGTTATGGTCAAGGGTCTGTTGGTGGATCTTGAACGATGCGAAGATGGGAATAGCATTCCTGACAAAAGCACCTATTTCGGATGCTAGAAAAGCAGATTCTTCTGGATCTTCTGGCCTTTGTTTGCCAGGCACAATAGAATTGATGCAATATCTAGATTGCGTTCCAGAAATTTTAGCTTCAAGCTTTTTTCCTACCGTTGACCCCCTTTTCTTAAATCTTCATGTAGCTGCCAATTCAACCATTACATCAAGCTTGCATGGTATATATAAGGAAGCATGCATCGATAATCCTTGGAACACATACCTTATTTGGCGACGGGCTGATCAACAGGTTGGTGATCATCGCTAGCTTGTTGGTGTTGTGCCAACAGTGTTAGGCAAGTAGAGGTCAAAACTAGTTCGGCTGTCAATTGTTGCTGGGTATCTTGATTGGAACTGGGTGATTGTGGAACATGTGGGATGGTATTTGCTGCGTCTACTACTGTTGGAACCTGTGGTGTGCCGCCAAGACGACACTTTTTAGCCGTATGTGAGCTTCCTAATTTTTGTTTATTGTATTTCACGGTGTGTGTTTGTGTTCCACCGGTAGCATTAGCAGGACTGCTTGTCGACGCTTCGCGTTCAGTACCTAAACGTGTCTTACATGAACCAGTTGATTCTTGACACACATAAACAATACTTCAATCTGTTATAGTTCTATATGTAATGAGATGCAGATGGAACAGAAGAATAGTAAGGCAAAATGTGCTCTATATATATGATGCATGAACTAGGCAGAGGGCATTGCAAAATATTTTTTTCGAGAGAAATTGCAAAATATTTGGTTGGATTGAAATACAAAACATGGAAAATGCAACAGATATCACAATTATAAAATAGAGCAAGCACCTCGGGGGGTGGACAAGCTGGCGGACTAGCAGGGAGGTCCTCGACGGGTCCAATTTCCTGAGTCAGGTCTCCCTCGAAATATTGTTCATCAACTGATTCTGAATCAGACACTTGCCGATCATAGTTTTTCTCCCTGCTGGTACCTAGAAGGATCTTAGGTGAACCAGCTGATTCCTGACACACATAAGGGATACATTAATCTATCAAAGTCCTATGTAAAATGAGACGCGGATAGAACAAAAGAACAGTAAGGGAAGATATGCTGAACATATATGATGCATGAACTAAGCAGATGGCATTGCACAACATTTGGTGGGAATTGAGGTACGAAACATGGAAGATGAAACAAATATCGCAATGAATTTATTCACGGTATATAGTGCATGAATTTATTCACGGTAATGGGCACGAACTACCTTTCATGGTAATGTGTTAATTTTCGGCAAAACGTGTTTCTATAGATCTAAATGAAACTGCAAAATAAGGCTTTTCCATTTTCCGAATGGCTAGAATGAGACTGGGATACATTGTCCAGATGAAGTAATTAGGTACATTATAGTTTCATATAGCGTGCCAAAGAAAATAATAGGCTGACAACACAACGAAAGTCATCCTCATTATTCAAAATAACAATCTATTCGCATGGCGGATCTTTCATCACCCTTCGAAAATCATCCGCCTGCAAAGATGCGGGGAGAATCTCTGCTCGTGCTTTGACATGTTCCAAAACCGTCATGTTGATCTCATTGACATCTGCATCAGCCGAATTGGGAACACGATTTTCAGCGACTAACTTCTGAAGATCAGTGGCAGCATCAAGGCCATCTTCAATAGTAGAAATCCATCCTCGGTTCAATTCTATGATCCGCCGAGTGGTTGTGTCCAAATCCTTTTGAGAAGCCTAATCTTAGTTTCAGCCATGCACCATACTTTGGTTTGGTTCGTAGAAATGGCTGTATCACTGGCACGCTGAATATCTGTGATGCGAACCTCCTTGGTAGGGACATGATCATGCACTTGCTTCTACAAATTGCAATGCAGCAAACCAATCAGTAAATAACACACAAGATGCAACAAATAGCCATGTTTAGGGTACTCGACCAAGCCATGTTTATGTACCAGTTGTGTTGTGCCGAGCAGGGCTAGATCCGCATGTCCAAAACTCTTCAGGAATCCTTGGCAAGACAGAGCATGTTTCGGCAGTACATCATCTTCCATGCCTTACAAAAAATATATACTAGTATGACAAGATAGCGCAAGCAAAGGCTGAACTACTCTCAAAAATAAAATACATAATGACAGCACGCGTATATGCAAAATGGAGGCAAAGCATTGTCTGGGGAGGATTTTTGGGGGTTATCATTGGGCTGGCGAGGCTTCGTACTAGTGCGAGATAACCAATTTGGCTTGACAACTAGCAGTTGCCTTCTTTTCTCTTTGAACCAATTCCGCGGTACTGCAACTAGCATGCATTAGAAATAATTGGTAACGAGAAGGAACAACAAGGAAGCAATGAACTACATTCAGAAGTAGTAGTAAAGTGCAAGGAAAGTGGGCATAGTAAGTGTGCAGCAACCGAACTACATTCGGTTGTACGGACTTCTAACCATTGCCCAGGTGAGGGGTCCGCGTGGCGTACGCATCTCTCGGTTGGGGTGGTGGGGAAGCTGACACTCTGAGTGGGGGAAGCAGATGCGACGAAGCAATGACGGTAGCGTGGATGACGGCGTCGCTGAGTAGACTTCGGCGACCTGGAAGTCGGCTAAGGAGGGATGGGATAGAGGATGATGTGAGTATGGACTGTGGAGTCAGCGGGTGAGCGAGCGAGAGGCCCCGTTAGTATAGAGGTAACTAGCGTTTGCCGAGAACTGAGAAGTGAAGGAAGGGTTAAATTTTCGGAAAGGTAGAAGGAAGGGTTCCGCCAATAATCCTCTGAAATTTTGAACTAGAAGATCCCGCCAATATCACGCGAAATTTTAGTGCTGAATCGCGCTTGGCTCACCTCCCGAGTAGTATTAAAAGGAAGGCTCGAAAAGCAGCACGCATCGAATGCGATGGGACAGTGGCGTGTGTAGCTTGTGAAGAAAAGTCGGAGTCTAGTACGGTGGCGGGTACTAGATGAAAAAGAAAATTGGGGTGGTGCTGGGTGCCAGCCGTGGCCCTCATAATAAATAAATAAATATTTCAAATTCATGTAAATACATCAAATAATTGATCCAACGGTTAGCATTCAAGGTTATTTGTATGAATGGGGCCCATATACTGTAGTGAGCGAAACGGCTGAGTGAACTTGGGTTTCTTAGCTAAACGGTGCGCATATGCATATGCCAACTCATTTGAACTAATTTAGGCAGACAGACCTAGGAATCACAAGGAAAGCATGCATGCTCCGCAATGTTCGGAAACATGGCGCGCTTGTCCCATTCCGAGCCAAATTCTTTTGATTTTCTTTACTAGTACGAAACATCCTCGTAATCACTTGGAAAAGTGAAAAATATGCTTTCATAATTTTCTGAAACTCCCACGGCCAACATTGTTTACTACGCCAAGACGCACCCATCTACCCAATGTGAGAACCGTATCATAAAGTCTAGCTAGGGTATCGATATATATATGGCCATGACCTTATTCGTCCTTCGGACTGAAACCCAATAATGCTCATACATTGTAGGCTACTAGTAAATTGCACGTGTCATGCACGTGAGACTCAGATAATAGACATATGACATATCATCATTATATAAAATTATAATAGTTAAAGCACAAAAAATTATAAATTTGATCAACATATAGAAAGTATGGGTGTATATTTGGTTCTTGTACGTTGTATCATCATGTAGAAGTGAAAGATTATTAGCTACCTAACACTTGAAATTTTTGGTGACATGGTCTAGCGAAACGAGGGAGAGGATTCTAGGAGTATGATGGAGAAGTGTGTTTTGAGGTTTGTGCATAGCATTCATTCTGCTGAAGACTATCTATAGAATCTTCTAAATGCTCGAATAGAAAAGAAGATCCAATGGTTGGAAATATTGGGATTCACGAGTATTGATCCAACGGTCATCATTCAAAGTTATTCTATTGATAGTCTTCAAAGTTATTCTTTGTATCATCATTTAGAAGTCAAAGATTATTTAGCTACCTAACACATGAAATTTTTGATAACATGGTCTAGAGAAACAAGGGAGAAGCTTCTAGTATGATAGAGAAATGTGTTTTGAGGTTTGTGCATCGCATTCATTATGTCAAAGACTATCAATAGATTCTTCTAGAAGCTAGAATGGAAAAGAAGATCCAACTGCTAGAAACACTAGGATTCGCGAGTCTTGATCCAACGGTCAACATTCAAAGTTATTCATACACTATATAGTGGTAAGATAAGATAAGATCATGTAGACGTCAATGATTATTAGCTACTCCGTACTAGGGAGAAGATTCTAGTATGATGGAGAAGTGTGTTTTGAGGTTTGTGCATAGCATTCATTATGTTGAAGACTATGTATAGAATCTTTTAGATGGTAGAATGGAAAAGAAGATCCAACTGTTCGAAATATTAGGATTCACGAGTGTTGATCCAACGGTTAGGATTCAAAGTTATTCATACACTATATATTGGTTATATCTCTACTACTATAATGGAGCAGTTTTGAATTGGATCCATAGCACCAATCACGACCATTGTGCCATTAGATCCAATGGTTCAGAGAAGCTGGATTCATGTTGAATAGCACCTATAGCAAACTCCACCATGCATGTTGTAGAACTATCATGTCACTACCCCAAAATTTCATAGCACAGTAGGATGTATTATCTCTACTATTATAATGGAGCAGTATTGAATTGGATCCATAGCACCAATCCTGATTGTTGGGCTCTTAGATCTAATGGTTCAGAGCAGCTAGATTCATGTTGAATAGTACGTACCTAGAGCAAACTCCACCATGTTCTAGAACCATCATGTCACCACCCCCACAATTTCATAGCACAGTATTAGACTGTATTTCCAATATGTGTAGATATAGTTATTATTAATACACTTAATGTATATGCATTTTTTCTCTAACAAGACTATTGGTTAATAACAACTCAATTTTTGTTAAATCACATTTCATACATTAGAGAAACAAATGCATAAATTAAGTCTATTAATAATAATTATATACACATATTTAGAATACAGCCTATTGTGCTATGAAATTTTGGGTTGGTGACATGATGGTTCTAGAACATGGTGGAGTTTGCTCTATGTACTATTCAACACGAATCCAGCTTCTTTGAACCATTGGATCTAACAGCCCAACGGTCAGGATTAGTGCTATGGATCCAATTCAAAACTTCTCCATTATAGTAGTGGAGATCTAAAACATGAAATTTTCGTAACATGGTCTAGAGAAATGAGGGACAAGATTCTAAAATAATGGAGAAGTGTGCTTTGAGTTTTGTGCATAACATTCATTTTGATGAAGACTATCAGTAGAATCTTCTAGACTGTTCAAACAAATATAATCTTCTAGATGCTAGAATGGAAAAGAATATCCAACGGCTGGAAATATTGGGATTTACGAGTCTTGATCCAACTGTCAATATTCAAAGTTATTCATACACTATATAGTGGTAAGATAAGATTATAATAGGAAAAGCAAATAAAAAAATTTGATCAACATCTATAAAGTATGGGTGTATATATTTGGTTCTTGTACTTTGTATGTCATGTAGAAGTCAGCGATTATTAGCTATCTAAAACTTTAAAATTTTGGTAACATGGTTTACAGAAACGAGGCAGAATATTCCAGAATGATGGAGAAGTGTGTTTTGAGCTTTGTGCATAGCATTCATTGTGATGAAGACTATCGATAGAATCTTCTAGATGCTAGAATGGAAAAGAATATCCAACGACTGGAAATATTGGGATTTATGAGTCTTGATCCAATGGTCAATATTCAAAGTTATTCATACACTATATAGTGGTAAGATAAAATTATAATAGGAAAAGCAAAAAAATATAAATTTGATCAACATCTATAAAGTATGGGTGTATATATTTGGTTCTTTACTTTGTATGTCATGTAGAAGTCAGCGATTATTAGCTATCTAAAACTTTAATATTTTGGTAACATGGTCTACAGCAACGTGGCAGAATATTCTAGAATGATGGAGAAGTGTGTTTTGAGTTTTGTGCATAGCATTAATTTTGATGAAGACTATCAATAGAATCTTCTAGATGCTAGAATAATGTAAAAGAATATCCAACGGCTAGAAATATAATAGAGTCTTGATCCAACGATAAATATTCAAAGTTGTTCGTATATTGTTTACCAGTTGCAAGATATGCACATCTACTTGCTTGTAGTACTACCAACTATGGGAAATTTACCATAAACTATGATGTGGACATGTCCACGACCTTGTGAGGTTGCTCAGCCTGAAACTTGTTCATAAAAAACAAGATGATTATTTATCCAGTAGATGGATTGAATTTTGGGGGAAAACGGTTGCTGGAAGTAGATCGGTGTGCCGTACCAAATCACATGTGCGCAGCGCCACGCTGTGGACGAGGAAGAGACAAGCCGCACTGTGCACCCGCGGCTGTAGAGAAGAGATCGACGGAGGATGGATGGTGAGAGCCAGCGAAGGAGAGAAAACACAACTTATTTTGCATGCATATTACTACTAGTAGGTCCATATATTTACTACTAGTGGAGTGTACCTCGTGTCAGCAGCCCATCATAGCTTTGCTCTGACATCGCACCGCCTTCCGATTCCTCCTCCCACTGCTCTCGTGCTGCCTCATTTTTTTGGGAGTAGGAGTCGCCTCCCTTTTCGAGTAGTACTAGTACGGAAGTGGAGTAGTACTTTGCTTTATACAGAGAAAAATATTTCCATCGCTTAGAAAATTGGAGTTTTTACTTTTCCTAGTATTTGGTAACTCCCATTGGCAAAGTTGTTTACCAACGCCAAGATGCACACATCTACTTTCTTGTAATACTACTACACAATTCCCATAAACATGGATATGTCTGTGACCTTGCTTGGTCGCTCGTCCTGAAACCTGTTCATACTTATACTACATGGTAGGCCATTTTTGTGAAGCGGCTTTTTTAAAAAGTTGTGAAAAACTCATGTTTATTATTTTTCATGGCAGGTAGTACAAGCAAAAGGACGCCATGCATGAGTCCCCCTATTTTTTGGCCTATATCTCTTTTTTTTTCAAAGCAGGGTCAACTTTGCCGGCATGCAAAGTCTAGAAATAAGTTGAATCTTTGAAAACTCTCGGTCATGTTCTCCATATATTGGCTGTCTAGTGGGCAACTTCAAAAGATTTTTGTGGAATTTAAAGAGAAATATGCAGCTCACATGTGGTTCGAAATAATTTAACACAATTTCGATAGACTCCCTCTGATCCATATTTAATGTTCATAGATTCATCTACATTCAAATGTATCTAGTCATGTTTCTGTGCTAGATACATATACCCGAATCTAGACAAATCTGAGAACATTAATTTGAATCGGAGACAAATCAGATAAGAGACGTCTGACATATCATCACTATATAAAATTATAATAGGTAAAGCAGAAAAATATAAATTTGATCAACATATATAAAGTATGGGTGTATATTTGGTTCTTCTACTTTGTATCGTCATGTGTAGAAGTCAAATATTATTAGCTACCTAACACTTAAAATTTTTGGTAGTAACATTGGTCTAGAGAAATGAGTGATAAGATTCTAGTATGATGGAGAAGTGTGTTTTGAGGTTTGTGCATAGCATTAATTATGCTGAAGACTATCAATAGAATCTTCTAGATGCAATAATGGAAAAGAAGATCCAACGGCTGGAAATGTCATTCAGATTCGCGAGTCTTGATCCAACGGTCAATATTCAAAGTTATTTTTATTCATACACTATATAGTACTTGGTAAGATAATATTGTATGAATAACTTTGAATGTCGACCGCTCGATCTCAATACTCGCGAATCCCAATATTTCCAACTGTTGGATCTTCTTTTCCATTATAGCATCTTGAAGATTGTATAAATAGTCTTCAGCATAATGAATTCTATGCATAAACCTCAAAACACACTTCTTCATCATACTAGAATCTTCTCCCTCGTCTCTCTAGACCATATTACCAAAAAAATCAAGTGTTTTGGGTAGCTAGTAATCTTTGACTTCTACATGATGATACAAAGTACAAGAACCAAATATACAACCATACTTTATGTATGTTGATCAAATTTATAAGTTTTTTTGATTTACCTATTATAATTTTATATAATGATGATATGTCATTCGTCTATTATCCGAGTCTCACGTGCAGGGAACTCCTCTCGCTGCTCTCGCGCTGCCTACCTCTTGGAGTAGCAGTACAGAATGAGGTGGAGTACTTTGGTTTATAGAAAAAATATTCCATCGCTTAGTAGAGTTGTTACTTTTCCTAGTATTTGGAAACTCTCATTGGCAAAGTTGTTTACCAATGCCGAGATGAACACATCTACTTTCTTGTAGTACTACCAAATTACCATAAACTATGATGTGGATATGTCCATGACCTTGCTTGGTCGCTCGTCCTGAAAACTGTTCATACTTATACATGGTAGGCCATTTTTGTGAAGCAGGTTTCTCCAAAAGTTGTGAAAACTCATGTTTATTATTTTTCATGGCGGGCAATACAAGAAAAAGGACGACATGCATGAGTCCCCCTGTTTTTGTTGCCTATTTATCTCTCTTTTTCCAAAGCAAGGTCAACTTTGCCGGCATGCAAAGTCTAGAAAGAAGTTGAATCTTTGAAAACTCTAGGTCGTGTCCATGATATATTGGCTATCTGGTGGGCAACTTAAAAAGATTTTTGTGAAATTTAAAGAGAAATTGGCAGCTCACATGTGGTTCGATATAATTTGACCTAATTTCGACAGAATCCCTCTAATCCATATTAATATTAATAGATTCATCTAGATTCAAATGTATCTAGTCATATTTCTGTGCTAGATACATATATTCGAATCTAGACAAATCTGAGAATATTAATTTGAATCGGATACAGTAGTGTTATTTAATTGGGTTAATTTATCTACGAACCTTGAAAACTCAAAGAACCTAGGAATCGCAAGTAAAAACATGGATGGTTCGCTATGTCCGGAAACATGGCGCGCTTCTCGCATTCAGTGCCACATTCTTCTGATTTTCTTCACTGCTAGTACAAAACATCACCATAATCAGTTGGAAAAGTGAAAAATGTTTTTTCCTAATTTTTTGAATTTCCCACGGGAAACATTGTTTACTAGGCCAAGACGCACCCATCTACCTGATGTAAGAATCCTATGTAAAAGTGTAGCTAGGGTATACATCCATATAGAAGGCCATGACCTTATTGGTCGTTCGTGCTGAAAACCAAAAATTAATAATGTGAATCCGTTTTCCCTAAGGTTGTTGAATCTCATGTTTATCATTTTTCTTGGAAATTAATAATACTACTAGCAACAGTACCTCAATCGTAATGAAGTCTCATGTTTTTGTTTTACACTTTATTTTGTTTGAATATTTTCCATACACTGTCAAATTTGTCAGTATGCAAATGCTAATCAGTAATGGCATTTTTGAAAACTATTTTTGGCCCATGATATATTGGCTGCCTGGGTACCTTCAAAAGAATTTTGGATATTTTTAAGAGTAATAGTCTGTCACGCTCACATGTATTCAAGTTTGACCTAATTTTGTTTAATCGACTTAGAGTCATGCATTTAAGTGCACGTGGAGCTTTAGCTTGGAATTTTGAAAAATACTTAAACTTGGGAACTGTATGAAAGAATTGTCCACTTTGTACGAAAATTTGGTGGGGCCATTCTTTCTTATTTTTCTACCAGTAAAAGTACTTGAAAAACTCACACTTCTGGTATTGCCTACTATATAATGTACTACTCTGTATGAACTTTCTTGGGTTTCAAGCCAAATGACCAAGGTCATGGACATACCCTGTCTTCATCAAGATAATGACCGTGTGCCCATATTTTTGGTATAGCTAGGTTGGTGCATGTTAGCATGCATGGTAAAGAAGTAAAAGTATTTTTTAGAAGAAAGTGCGATCAATATGGCTTAGAGTTCATAGCATGTGCCATTTATTTACTATAGTACATAAAGTGGTTGGATAAATTACATGTTATATTTTTCAAGCTTAATTTTCTAGCTAATTTCACCCACTCAGATGACTTTTTGTCGATTTGTCGAATTATGTCTACATTAATATTCTACAAGTGCGTGAGAGCTAGTTCAATAGTATAACCGAGTGTTAGGTATAACAAAGTGACACGTCATCTATTGTCGGCTTTATACTAGCATGTACAATACCTAACATTTGAACTATAGAACAACTTGCATTACATGCAGCAACCTCATCAAAAAGCAAGAAGATTAAACAGGAGTAAAATGAAAAAAAACCTATGCCCGCTTGAAAAATCCTAAAACTTGCGAATTGTAAGAAAGCATGGTACACTTAGTCTGAAAATTGGGGCGGTGACATTATTTATTTCTTTTTTGGAACCTGGGTACCATAGGTCCTGAAGGAGCGACACACTCCAATTAGCGCACTAGTGTAACATCCCAAAACTTCAATCCAAGCTTATCAAGATCAAATCATCCAAAAATAGGGTTAACAAAAACTTTTCCAAATTTAAAATGAAAGCATTCATATATGTGTGCATTTAAAATAGGAGTTGTTTGAATTGCCATGATTGATTGATCCAATGCTTGTAAAATGTTTCTTAGGTGATTTAAACATCATCTACATCATTCCCAAACTTTTCCTAAAGAAGATCAAATCAAAAAGAATTAAAATGAAGGAATGGTCATTTTGACAAATTTAACCCTCATGCCTACTTTGGCTATTCCTAGTACTCAATTCTTAATAGAAACAATTCTTGATCTTTGCACCCCTTGCTAGTACACATAATGAGGTACCAAGGCCCACCTTTTGATCTACTAAAAAGATTATGTAAACTATTTTAAATGACAGTTTAAAATTGAATCTAATGCATATGCATAGATCACCCCTATTTCAAAAACCATCTAATTGAGCACCATTTTCAAAACCCTTGCAACCAGAGACTACCCAGCACTAGTGGAGATCAACCAAAAAATTTGAACTCAAAATTCAAAACTTTTTCTCTTGCGGCCATTTCATCAAACACTTGGCAGGCAGAACCACACCTCTAATCCTAGTTCACTGTTTTGAACAGAGTTTTGCCCCCAATTGATCTCCATTTAATCTCTATGTCCCCCTCTGATCAAACCATGCCATTTGCAACCCATCCCCGACACCCTAGTGGCAAGGCACTGCCATGCCGAGCACCACCCTGGCCGGCCGAACTTGCCTCGCTGCAGCAGACCACCTCCTCGTTCCTCTCCATGTCTAGGAGGTAGCTAGCACCGCACCGCCCCTCTCTGTCCCTTGCCCGAGCCAAGAGAAGCCATGGACCACAGAGAAGAACCCGCGCCCGGTGCCACCGAACCATGCCGACGCCGCCCGCAGAGCGTGCACTGTCCCCGCTCGCACCGACCGCCCCTTGGCACCAGCCCGCGCCCACCGCTCCGCCTCGACCTGGAGAACACCCTAGACACCTCCGTTCGCCGCCCAAACCCCACAGCCACCGCTCGCCGTGGACACCGCCGCTTCCGCCGCGCAGAGCGACACCTCGCCCCGACCGCATGCCACCGCCCCTACGGCCGCATTGAATCACTAGAGCACCGCCAGGGAACCGCCCACCAATCGCAATCCCCAGCCATGCCGCTAGCTAGCCGTAGCCATGTCGCCACCGTCGACCGCCCATCCCGCTCGGTCTCACCGTCGAGCCTATAAAAGGAGCCCTCCGCAGCAGCAAAGACTCACACCATTCCACTCCCCTCACCTCTCTGAACCTCACCCACCTCTCACCGGAGAAAGTGGAGCAGCAGTTCGCCGGAATTGGAGCCGGAGCCGGTGCCTCTGGAGAAGAAGGGTGTCGTTGATTCCGGCCACCCCAAGCTCCGCCGCGACCAAGCCTCGCTGGCTGCCTTCCACTTCGTTTGCCCGATCGACCCGCTGGAGCCCCTGTACGCCCCAGAGACCCCACCGAGCCGCTAGGGTTCGAGTCACGTCTGGCCGCTGACGACCCTCAGCCTTAGATCTAGCCTCTAATCGCACGGCCCATAGCGCGCGTACCGTTTCGCGTTTTAAGTGCCGCTGACAAGTGGGACCCCCCTGTCAGCTGAGCCTCAGCCAGAAGCGCCCTGGTCGCCCATTTCTTTTCCCACGCGAGCCCGTAGATTCAAATCGGGATTTTTCTTTTAAGTTAGAATATAGTTTCTGTCCAGTGTTTCAAAATTCAATTCTGTGAGTTTGACAAATCCAAATTACATGAAACTAATTTTGTCTGAAAGGTATTGAAATGCTCTATCCAAGCCCGTTGGATTTAATTCATTTAGAGTTATAGATTTCTCCTAATAAAAATAAGATGACAGAAGCTTTTGCAACTTGAAACATTTTTGTAAAATCAACCAAGTTAGCTTTTGTGTTGATTCCAACTCTCAAAAATCACATTTCATCATATCTATCCAAATATGTAATAATATTAAGGTTTACAGGCAGTGACCTTGGACTAGTACCAAAATAATGCTATATAGGCATTTCTAGTCACTTTAAATCATTAAATAATAAACTTAAACCAAAGTAATATTGATCCAACCTTTAAATCGCATTCCCACATGTTAGAATATGTGGTGAGGGCATGTGTCCACATGATCCCATATTTTGGTGGTGAATATTAAATTTTAGTTAATTTTTCAATGAGTAGAAATTACTTTTCCAAAATAAAAAGGTTGAAACTATTGAATTAAACTTGTGATGTTTGGGATGATAATAGATCACCAATTGTGTGGTTTAGAATACTACTTAGCCTAGTTAAGGATTGTTTGTCGATTGTGCACTCCCTATGTATTTCTAGACGATAGTACCGACCAAGCCTTCGAGGAGGAGGAGTTCTACCAAGAAGAAGAAGAAGAAGAAGAAGAAAACTTCAACCACTTCACCAACCAAGGCAAGCTATTAGTGGCAAGCTAACCCTTGCAAACATGCTTTAGTAAGCTATTGTTAGCAAGCTAGAATAAAACTAGATGGTTTAGTAAAGATGCCTTAAGCATACTTTGATCACACCCCTTTAACTATTAGTACCCCAAGTCTTATTGACAAGTTTTACCCCCCTTAGTTTACACAAAGTTCTTTAATTAATTTTGAAGGTAGCATAAAGAGTATAAAACTTGACCTACTTAGAAACCTTTAGATGTCATTCTATGGCATGAGATTGATCGCATCTTTCCACCTTAGTGAACACTCTTAACTTAGTACTTTAGAATAGCTCCAAAAACTTGAGTCACTTTAGATGGGAACACATGGTGAAAATGAGTTATGAAAACCTTGGAATGATGAGTCATTCTATTGAGATGTTTTGACATGTGTTGAGAAACACAATTGGTTTATGATGATGAAAATGATGAGGCATGAGCCTTAACCCTTTTATAAAACTGATGGTTGGATTTGGATGTGATACCATTCCAAATTTACCGTACAACCACATTACCTGAATTGGGTAAGGCTTAGCTGGAAATTTAGATGCATTCGTATTAGTTCCCTCACGGGAGAGGTTTGAGATGAGGCTACCTCTCAATGATGTCCACCTATGTAGTGCCCAAGATGACTGATGGTCATGGTTGGGAGGCCATGCTCATAGGAGAGGTGCTTGTACTAGGGTGTGTAAAGGGAAGGTTATGTTTGATTATCTGCATACTAAGTATGATGATTCAGGGTTATCCCTAATAGATGTATCGAATCTTGTGGTGAAAGTGTACCACCTCTGTAGAGTGTCAAACTATTCGAATAGCCGTGTCCGCGGTTATGGACAGTTGGAATGGCCATACTGTTTCGTTGTCAGATGTTTTCTAAATAACTTGAAATGAATGATGACCTTCGACTTGACCACAACAGGGTTGTGTTAATGAAATTAGCTTCCCAACTTAAGTGATTCTAGAACTTTACTTTATCTTTTCTTGCTTCAGAACTTAGCTTAGGTTTCAAACTTAACTTGATAGTTATTCTTTACATTCAGCACTTTAACTTAGAATTACAATCCTTGTTAGTAGTAGTTTGCGAGTACTTAAAGAGTACTCATGGCTTTTGTCCCTGGCTATTATCATGGCCAGACTATGAAGGAGATTATCAAGATGATGGTCAGCAGAACGGCTATGATAACTAGGACTATCTACCTTCGTCAGCATTGCCTGTGCCCCTGAAGATGGACCCCACCGCTACGCTATCGTTTATTTCCGCTGCTTGTTGTATTTGTGTAAAACCTTATGTATGGTTTGTAATGGATGATGTACTGTGATATCCAATCCGTTATGTCTCGCAAAAATGGTAATCCTGGGATTGCGAGGTATGGCATAACGGGCATCTGGGATTAAAAATCCGGGTGTTGACAAGTTGGTATCAGAGCCATCCTGACCATAGGAGACCCTAGTTAGAATGGACGTCCAAACCAAAAACTTAGCTTCAAAACCAAAGTGAGTATTTATGAAAAACTATTTCCCCTCTTACCCTTGTGAACTCATTCTTTCTCAAAAATACATGTTCCTCAAAATTCTTACATTACTACTTAAAATTTGACACACTTGATCACTTCACTAATTTCCTCATCCTAAATTCTTGTAGATGGAGACTCAGTTCAGCAAGTTTTACTAGTTGGGAAACGGAGGTCAGCTGATCTTCGAGAGGGATCTGGATTCACTGTCGGAGTTACTGGGACGCCCACATCCAGAGTTTCTTGGAGCTCAACTTCCAGGACCCCCAGGAGGAGACCTACAATGGCTAGTCACCGCAGATCTTCGAGGAAGCATTGAAGCACCAACTTTCAGGAGAATTCAGTTCTCCGTGAGAGAGAACAACTGGCTAGATGGATTAGCCAGGGCAATGCATGACGCTCTCGCACATCTATGTGCCCTCAGCGTCAACAAGATTCAAGGCACCCGTTTTTCCCACTATGCAAGACGTGACTTCATGGGAATGCCGATGGAGATGCCAAGTCACCCAGAGTTGAGGCATCAAGTGGAGAACCTTGACTTCTTGCTTCATGACCGACTGCAGGAACTGGACAATGCCAGAGAGTTAGCCAACCAGAACCGTGCCATTGCCAACCAGAAGGCCCAGACTTTCGCACTGCTCGTCCAAGATCGCCAGTCTCTTTGTCGCCAGCGTGCAAAGAAGGATCACACCATCGCCCGTCTTCGCAAGAAGGTGGCCGACCTCAAGAAGACCGTCAAGGAGCAGGAAGCTCAGCTTGCCGCCAAAGAAGAAGATGATGAGGGTGAAGACATCCAGGGAGATATGGATTCTTACCTCAGCAACGATGATGACTTTCTGGCAGAGGATGTTGTGGACTTCTACACTGATGATGAACACTCCGACTTCATCGACGATGAGTAGATGCACTAGAGCACTGTCGTAGCATGAGATGTATCATCTCATTGTATCGTAGTTTGCAGAATGGTTCTTCAAACCATCTGTTTTTCCCTTTTTGCTTGTTGTGGTGTGTGTTGTATCGTGTGCTTGCTTGCATGAATGAAAATGAAGTTAGTTGAAAAACCTGAGTCTAACTCAAAGTTGTAGCTTTGAAAACCCAAAACCATGAACCTTAGAATTTCCCTCTTACCCCTATATCTATCTCAATCTTCAGATGACTCGTGGAAACCAAGGAGGGAGCAGCGTCATAGGACCCAATGCTGCAGATCTTGCAGAATCTCATCACGGACCGTGAAGCAAGCAGGGCCGAGCGTCAAGCCAACTTAGCAACATTGCAGCAGATCGCCCAAATGGCTCTCAACAACCAAGGACATGGAATCAGGATCACCATGGATCTAAACTCAAAAAATTTCAGAACACCAATCCCCCAATCTTCAACCAATCTAAAAACCCATTAGATGTCAGGATCGTTACACATAAAAACCCATTAGATGTTGATGAGTGATTCTGACCATGGAAAACAACCTCAAGTTGCAGGAGTTGAGGAGAATGAGAAAGTTCTCTCGCCACCCACTATCTGGCGGAGATGCAAGAGCTTGGTGGAATAGCATCCGCAACATGAACCATGGCGTGTGATGACCGGGAAGCATTCAAGGTCAAGTTCACCGCAACCACGTGCCGCAAGGTCTTGTCAACAGGATGAGAGATGAATTCCGTGAACTGAAGCAAGGAAGATTGACTGTAGTAGAGTACCGTGACAAATTCTTGTCACTTGCCAGATATGCACCGGATGAGATCAACACGGAGGCCAAGAAGAAAGAGAGATTCTTAAACGGACTGCATGATGAGATGCGATCGTCTCGCCAACATCCGTTTCCGGATCTTAAAGAGCTAGTCGACTCGCCATTCAGATGGAAGGGAAGATTAACCAGTAAACGACAACCGCAAGCGTCAGATGATGCAGCAATCGATCCGAGTCACCAGAAGTACCGTCCTAACCCCTTACCAGGATATGCACCAAGGAACAACCGACCCCCAAATTCTCGCCCAAGCTACCCCAACCGTAGCGGAGGAAATGTGAATCCCGGAGGAAACAATCACAACTCTGGCAACGCCAACAACTTCAACCGTGCCCCTCCCAAGAGCAACACCAACAACAACAACACTGCCCCCAGAACTGGCAGCAATGTTGTACCTGTTGCAGTCAAGGACAAGTCCCAGATCACTTGTTTCGAGTGTGGAGTGAAGGGTCACTACTCCAATGAGTGTCCCAAGAAGACTGCCGCCAATGCCCCTGTGAATGCCCCAGCTCAGCAGCAGCGTCGTGTTCAACCAGGACGGAGATTTGCCCCAGGAAACCCGCACAACCGCAACGGTCGTCTCTTCCACATGAACGCAGAAGAAGCCCAGGAAGCACCAGATGTCGTGCTGGGTATGTTTTCTGTCAACTCAGTTTTAGCAAGAGTATTGTTTGATTCTGGAGCATCGCATTCATTTGTCACCGAAGAATTTGTATGCACTAGTAAGATTCGCCCAACCAACCTGAAGCATGTCATGATAGTTCAAATCCCTGGTTCAACTACAAAAGCTAGAAAAATTTGCAAAGCTGTACCTATCAGAATACATGGGATAGATTTTTATGCCAACCTAATTGTACTTGGAACCAAAGGTTTGGAAGTAGTACTAGGTATGGACTGGATGTCAAGGCATAAAGGACTGATAGACTGTGCTAAGAAAGCCATCACCATGACCAGTAGTTCTGGAGTAACAGTAGAACATATCTCTGAAACCTTACCCCGTCAATTCAAATGCAACAAAAGTGTAGCCCTGCCTACCATTGACCAAGTTAGAGTAGTCTGTGAATACCCCGACGTATTCCCAGATGAATTGCCAGGTATGCCCCCGGATAGGGATATAGAGTTCATTATCGAACTAATCCCCGGAACCGGACCTATAGCCCAGAGACCCTATACCATGAACCCCTCAGAGTTAGTAGAACTGAAGAAGCAGTTGGATGCCATGTTAGCAACTGGCTTGATTCAACCAAGTGCATCGCCATGGAGATCACCAGTGTTATTCGTCGACAAGAAAGATGGAGGCAACCGTCTGTGTACAGACTACAGAAAGTTGAATGATGTCACCATCAAGAACAAGTACCCCTTGCCAAAGATAGAGGATCTATTTGATCAGTTGACTGGAGCTCAGGTATTCTCAAAGATTGATCTTAGGACTGGTTATTACCAACTTAAGATTCGTGCAATGGATATTCCGAAGACCGCCTTTACTACTCGCTATGGTTTATACGAGTATACGGTTATGTCTTTTGGATTAACCAATGCCCCTACTTATTTCATGAATCTCATGAATAAGATCTTTATGAATTTCCTAGATAAGTTTGTAGTTGTGTTTATCGACGACATCCTTATCTACTCCAAGTCAGAAGAAGAGCATGAGAAACATCTGAGAATCATCCTAGAAACCCTGAGAGAGCATCAATTATATGCCAAGTTCAACAAGTGTGAGTTTTGGCTGAAAGAAGTAGGATTCTGGACATTGTGTTCATTGAGGAGTCTCTGTTGATCCCAAAGAAGATCAAAGATGTCGAAGAATGGGAAGCACCAACCAATCAAACCCAAGTTCGTTCATTTCTCGGATTAGCGGGATATTACCGCAAGTTCGTAGAAGGATTCTCGAGCATAGCCCGACCAATGACCCAATTGTTGAAGAAGGACAAGAAGTTTGAATGGACAGACAAGTGTGAAGCCAGTTTCTAGGAGCTGAAGAAGAGATTGATATCAGCCCTAATTTTGATCATGCCCGACATCAAGAAGCTATTTGATGTGTATTGTGATGCATCCAAGATTGGTCTAGGATGTGTATTGATGCAAGAAGGCAAAGTCATCGCGTATCTGTCTCGACAACCAAGCAAAGATGAGCAGAACTATCCGACCCATGATCTTGAGCTAGCAGCCGTGGTTCTAGCATTGAAGACATGGCGTCATTATTTGATGGGTAATCGCTGTGAGATTTACTCCGATCATAAGAGCTTGAAGTATATATTCACCCAGAAGGAGTTCAATATGAGGCAAAGAAGATGGATAGAGTTAATCAAGGATTATGACCTTGACATTCACTATCACCCCGGCAAAGCCAATGTGGTAGCGGATGCTCTTAGCAGATTGCCGTGTAGGCTAAACACCATGATCAAAGAGAAGCAACCAAGTTTGTATGAGGAGTTGGAGCAGTTCAGGACTGAGTTAGTTAGCAAAGGATTCCTAACTAGCATTGAACTTCAACCCACTTTGATTAGCCAAATCAAGGAAGCCCAGAAGGAGAATGAAAGTATCGACGGGATCAAATGTCGTATTGGTACATGCAAAGTACCTGGATTCACCAAAGACGAAGAAGGTGTATTGTGGTACAAGGGACGTATCTGTGTGCCAGCAGATTCGGAGCTGAAGCAAAGTATCATGAAGGAAGCTCATGATACTCTTTATTCTATCCACCCCGGAGGAACAAAGATGTATCAGGATTTGAAAGAGCAATTTTGGTGGCACAAGATGAAGAGAGAGATCGGAAGCTACATCACCAAATTTGACATCTGTCAAAGAGTCAAAGCAGAGCATCAGAGACCTGCAGGATTGTTGCAACCATTGCAGATTCCGGAATGGAAATGGGATTCCGTTGGAATGGACTTTATCATCGGTTTACCTACTTCTAGTAGGGGGAATGACTCAATCTGGGTCATAGTTGATAGACTATCCAAGGTAGCCCACTTCATACCAGTCAAGAGAACCTACCAGAGTGCAAAACTAGCAGAGCTGTACATTGCTAGGACTGTTAGTCTGCATGGAACCCCCAAGACCATCGTATCAGATCGAGGAACTTAGTTTACTTCAAGATTTTGGCAGAAAGTTCAGGAAGGATTAGGAACCAAGTTGAACTTCAGCACCGCGTATCACCCGCAAACAGATGGACAGACTGAGAGAGTCAACCAGATCTTGGAGGATATGCTTAGAGCTTGTGTGTTGGAATACGGGTCAAAATGGGAAGACTGCCTGCCCTTCGCAGAATTCTCATATAACAACAGTTATCAAGCTAGTTTGCAGATGGCACCATTTGAATTCCTATACGGAATAAAGTGTCGTACCCCTTTGAATTTGTCGCAAGTAGGAGAGAGTCAGATCTTTGGACCCGGCATTCTCCGAGAAGCAGAAGAGAAAGTTCACAATGTTCGTCAGCACCTCAAGACATCCCAAACCAGATAGAAGAGTTATGCTGACAAGAGAAGGAGAGACCTGACTTTCAATGTCGGAGATTTCGTATATCTCAAGGTTTCACCATTGAAGGGAACTCAACACTTTAGTCTGAAGGGAAAGTTAGCTCCCAGATATATCGGACCTTTCAAGATTCTGAACCACCAAGGAGAAGTATCATATCAACTGGAATTGCCTGAAGAGATGTCAGCCATCCACAATGTGTTCCATATCTCGTTGCTTCGCAAATGCTTGGAAGTGCCTGAGAAGACCGAAGTTTTCAAGAATATCGATCACAGAGCAGTGGAAATCAACAATGACCTGACCTATCGGGAAGTACCCATCCACATCTTAGAAGAAGCCTACAGAACCATCAAGACCAGGAGTATCAAGTTTCTCAAGATCCAGTGGAGCAACCATACCGAGGAGGAAGCTACTTGGGAGCGCGAGGATTACATTAGGACAGAGTTCCAAGATCTCTTTAGTTCCTAGTTTTCCTTGTAAATCTCGGGACGAGATTTTGTTTAAGGGGGGAAGGTTTGTAACATCCCAAAACTTCAATCCAAGCTTATCAAGATCAAATCATCCAAAAATGGGGTTAACAAAAACTTTTCCAAATTTAAAATGAAAGCATTCATATATGTGTGCATTTAAAATAGGAGTTGTTTGAATTGCCATGATTGATTGATCCAATGCTTGTAAAATGTTTCTTAGGTGATTTAAACATCATCTACATCATTCCCAAACTTTTCCTAAAGAAGATCAAATCAAAAAGAATTAAAATGAAGGAATGGTCATTTTGACAAATTTAACCCTCATGCCTACTTTGGCTATTCCTAGTACTCAATTCTTAACAGAAACAATTCTTGATCGTTGCACCCCTTGCTAGTATACATAATGAGGTACCAAGGCCCACCTTTTGCTCTACTAAAAGCATTCTGTAAACTATTTTAAATGACAGTTTAAAATTGAATCTAATGCATATGCATAGATCACCCCTATTTCAAAAACCATCTAATTGAGCACCATTTTCAAAACCCTTGCAACCAGAGACTACCTAGCACTAGTGGAGATCACCCAAAAATTTTGAACTCAAAATTCAAAACTTTTTCTCTTGCGGCCATTTCATCAAACACTTGGCAGGCAGAATCACACCTCTAATCCTAGCTCACTGTTTGAACAGAGTTTTTCCCCCAATTGATCTCCATTTAATCTCTATGTCCCCCTCTGATCAAACCATGCCATTTGCAACCCATCCCCTACACCCTAGTGGCAAGGCACTGCCATGCCGAGCACCACACTGGCCGGCCGAACTTGCCCCGCTGCAGCAGACCACCTCCTCGTTCCTCTCCATGTCTAGGAGGTAGCCAGCACCACACCGCCCCTCTCTGTGCCTTGCCCGAGCCAAGAGCAGCCATGGACCACAAAGAAGAACCCACGCCCAGTGCCACCGAACCATGCCGACGCCCCTTGGCACCAGCCCGCGCCCACCGCTCCGCCTCGACCTGGAGAACACCCCAGACACCTCCGTTCGCCGCCCAAAGCCCCATAGCCACCGCTCGCCATGGACACCGCCGCTTCGGCCGCGCAGAGCGCCACCTCGCCCCGACCGCATGCCACCGCCCCTACGGCCGCATTGAAGCACGAGAGCACCGTCAGGGAACCGCCCACCGATCGCAATCCCCAGCCATGCCGCTAGCTAGCCGTAGGCATGTCGCCACCATTTTCCGCCCATCCCGCTCGGTCTCACCGTCGAGCCTATAAAAGGAGCCCTCCCCAGCACCAAAGACTCACACCATTACACTCCCCTCACCTCCCTGAACCTCACCCACCTCTCGCCGAAGAAAGTGGAGCAGCAGTTCGCCGGAATTAGAGCCGGAGCCGCCGCCTCTGGAGAAGAAGGGTGCCGTTGATTCCGGCCACCCCAAGCTCCGCCGCGACCATGCCTCGCCTCGCCGTCATCTTCCACTTCGTTTGCCCGCATCTCCGACCCTGCTGGAGCCCTTGTACGCCCCTAGTAGACCCCCACCGAGTCGCTAGGGTTCGAGCTCGCCGGTGACCTGTCCGTCGTCGAGTGGAGCCCTTGTACGCCCCTAGTACCTTTTCGCGTTTGAAGTGTCGCTGATAAGTGGGACCCCCCCTGTCAGCTAAGCCCCGCGCCGTGTAGCGCCACTGGGCCGACCCATTTCTTTTCCCGCGCGAGCCCGTAGATTCAAATCGGGATTTTTGTTTTTAGTTAGAATATAGTTTCTGTCCAGTGTTTCAAAAATTCAATTCTGTGAGTTTGACAAATCCAAATTACATGAAATTAATTTTGTCTGAAAGGTATTGAAATGCTCTGTCCAAGCCCGTTGGATTTAATTCATTTAGAGTTATAGATTTCTCCTAATAAAAATAAGAAGACAGAAGCTTTTGCAACTTGAAACATTTTTGTAAAATCAACCAAGTTAGCATTTGAGTTGATTCCAACTCTCAAAAATCACATTTCATCATATCTATCCAAATATGTAATAATATTAAGGTTTACAGGCAGTGACCTTGGACTAGTACCAAAATAATGCTATATAGGCATTTCTAGTCACTTTAAATCATTAAATAATAAACTTAAACCAAAAGTAATATTGATCCAACCTTTAAATCTCATTCCCACATGTTAGAATATGTGGTGAGGGCATGTGTCCACATGATCCCATATTTTGGTGGTGAATATTAAATTTTAGTTAATTTTTCAATGAGTAGAAATTACTTTTCCAAAATAAAAAGGTTGAAACTATTGAATTAAACTTGTGATGTTTGGGATGATAATAAATCATCAATTGTGTGGTTTAAAATACTACTTAGCCTAGTTAAGTATTGTTTGGTGATTGTGCACTCCCTATGTATTTCTAGACGATAGAACCGACCAAGCCTTCGAGGAGGAGGAGTTCTACCAAGAAGAAGAAGAAGAAAACTTCAACCACTTCACCAACCAAGGCAAGCTATTAGTGGCAAGCTAACCCTTGCAAACATGCTTTAGTAAGCTATTGTTAGCAAGCTAGAATAAAACTAGATGGTTTAGTAAAGATGCCTTAAGCATACTTTGATCACACCCCTTTAACTATTAGTACCCCAAGTCTTATTGACAAGTTTTACCCCCCTTAGTTTACACAAAGTTCTTTAATTAATTTTGAAGGTAGCATAAAGAGTATAAAACTTGACCTACTTAGAAACCTTTAGATGTCATTCTATGGCATGAGATTGATCCCATCTTTCCACCTTAGTGAACACTCTTAACTTAGTACTTTAGAATAGCTCCAAAAACTTGAGTCACTTTAGATGGGAACACTTGGTGAAAATGAGTTATGAAAACCTTGGAATGATGAGTCATTCTATTGAGATGTTTTGACATGTGTTCAGAAACAGAATTGGTTTATGATGATGAAAATGATGAGGCATGAGCCTTAACCCTTTTATAAAACTGATGGTTGGATTCGGATGCGATACCATTCCAAATTTACCGTACAACCACATTACCTGAATTGGGTAAGGCTTAGCTGGAAATTTATATGCATTCGTATTAGTTCCCTCACGGGAGAGGTTTGAGCTGAGGCTACCTCTCAATGATGTCCACCTATGTAGTGCCCAAGATGACTGATGGTCATGGTTGGGAGGCCATGCTCATAGGAGAGGTGCTTGTACTAGGGTGTGTAAAGGGAAGGTTATGTTTGATTATCTGCATACTAAGTATGATGATTCAGGGTTATCCCTGACAGATGTATCGAATCTTGTGGTGAAAGTGTACCACCTCTGTAGAGTGTCAAACTATTCGAATAGCCGCGTCCCCGGTTATGGACAGTTGGAATGGCCATACTGTTTCGTTGTCAGATGTTTTCTAAATAACTTGACATGAATGATGACCTTTGACTTGACCACAACAGGGTTGTGTTAATGAAATTAGCTTCCCAACTTAAGTGATTCTAGAACTTTACTTTATCTTTTCTTGCTTCAGAACTTAGCTTAGGTTTCAAACTTAACTTGATAGTTATTCTTTACATTCAGCACTTTAACTTAGAATTACAATCCTTGTTAGTAGTAGTTTGCGAGTACTTAAAGAGTACTCATGGTTTTTGTCCCTGGCTATTATCATGGCCAGACTATGAAGGAGATTATCAAGATGATGGTCAGCAGGACGGCTATGATAACTAGGACTATCTGCCTTCGTCAACATTGCCTGTGCCCCTGAAGATGGACCCCACCGCTATGCTATCGTTTATTTCCGCTACTTGTTGTATTAAAGACTGGATCATGAGATCCTTATTTGTGTAAAACCTTATGTGTGGTTTGTAATGGATGATGTACTGTGATATCCAATCCGTTATGTCTCGCAAAAATGGTAATCCTGGGATTGCGAGGTATGGCATAACGGGCATCTGGGATTAAAAATCCAGGTGTTGACAACTAGGGTTTGTAGTCATCGCAATGTGGTCTGAGGACCTTTTTGTAATTATTATTATTACTTTTGAGACTTTTTTATTGGTGTATATGATTATTAATCCAGTAGATGGCTTGAATTTCAGGAAAAACGGTTGCTGGAAGTAGATCGGTGTGCCGTACCTAGTCACACGTGCGCAGCGCCACGCTGTGGATGAGGAAGAGACAAGCCGGACTGTGTACCCGCGGTTGCAGAGAAGAGATCGATGGAGGATGGATGGTGAGAGCCAGCGAAGGAGAGAGAAAACACAACTTGTCCATTACTACTAGTAGGTCCATATTTTTACTACTAGTAGGTCCATATTTTTACTACTAGTAGGTCCATATTTTTACTACTAGTAGGTCCATATTTTTACTACTAGTGGAGTGTACCTCGTGTCAGCAGCCCATCATAGCTTTGCTCTAACATTGCACCGCCTTCCGATTCCTCCTCCCGCTGCTCTCGTGCTACCTCCTTTTTTTTGGAGAAGGACCCGCCTCCCTTTTCGAGTAGTACTAGTACGAAAGTAGAGTAGTACTTTGATTTATACCGAGAAAAATATTTCCATCACTTAGAATATTGGAGTTGTTACTTTTCCTAGTATTTGGGAACTCCCATTGGCAAAGTTGTTTACCAACGCCAAGATGCGCACATCCACTTTCTTGTAGTACTACTACCAAATTCCCATAAACGTGTATATGTCCGTGACCTTGGTAGGCCATTTTTGTGAAGAGGCTTTTTTTAAAAGTTGTGAAAAACTCATGTTTATTATTTTTCATGGCAGGTAGTACAAGCAAAAGGTCGCCATGCATGAGTCCCCCTATTTTTTTGGCCTATATCTCTCTCTTTTTTCAAAGCAGTGTCAACTTTGCCGGCATGCAAAGTCTAGAATGAAGTTTAATCTTTGAAAACTCTCGGTCGTGTTCTCCATATATTGGTTGTCTGGTGGGCAACTTCAAAAGATTTTTGTGGAATTTAAAGGGCAATTGGCAGCTCACATGTGGTTCGAAATAATTTGACATAATTTCGACAGACTCCCTCCGATCCATATTTAATGTTCATAGATTCATCTAGATTCAAATGTATCTAGTCATGTTTCTGTGCTAGATGCATATACCCGAATCTAGACAAATCTGAGAACATTAATTTGAATCGGAGGCAAATCAGATAAGAGATGTCTAACATATCATCACTGTATAAAATTATAATAGGTAAAGCAGAAAAATCAAAATTTGATCAACATATATAAAGCATGGGTGTATATTTGGTTCTTCTACTTTGTATCATCATGTGTAGAAGTCAAATATTATTATCTACCAAACACTTGAAATTTTTGGTAGTAACATTGGTCTAGAAGCATTAATTATGCTGAAGACTATCAATAGAATCTTCTAGATGCAATAATGTAAAAGAAGATCCAACGGCTGGAAATGTCAATCGGATTCGCGAGTCTTGATCCAACGGTCAATATTCAGAGTTACTTGTATTCGTACACTATATAGTACTTGGTAAGATAAGATTGTATGACTAACTTTGAATGCCGGCCGTTGGATCTCAATACTCCCGAATCCCAATATTTCCAACTATTGGATCTTCTTTTCCATTATAGCATCTAGAAGATTGCATAGATAGTCTTCAGCATAATGAATGCTATGCATAAACCTCAAAACACACTTCTCCATCATACTAGAATCTTCTCCCTCGTCTCTCTAGACCATATTACCAAAAAATCAAGTGTTTTGGGTAGCTAGTAATCTTTGACTTCTACATGATGATACAAAGTACAAGAACCAAATATACAACCATACTTTATGTATGTTGATCAAATTTATAAGTTTTTGTGATTTACCTATTATAATTTTATATAATGATGATATGTCATTCGTCTATTATCCGAGTCTCACGTGCAGGGAATTCCTCTCGCTGCTCTCGCGCTGCCTACCTCTTGGAGTAGCAGTACAGAATGAGGTGGAGTACTTTGGTTTATAGAAAAAATATTCCATCGCTTAGTAGAGTTGTTACTTTTCCTAGTATTTGGAAACTCTCATTGGCAAAGTTGTTTACCAATGCCAAGATGAACACATCTACTTTCTTGTAGTACTACCAAATTACCATAAACTATGATGTGGATATGTCCATGACCTTGCTTGGTCGCTCGTCCTGAAAACTGTTCATACTTATACATGGTAGGCCATTTTTGTGAAGCAGGTTTCTCCAAAAGTTGTGAAAACTCATGTTTATTATTTTTCATGGCCGGCAATACAATAAAAAGGACAACATGCATGAGTCCCCCTATTTTTGTTGCCTATTTCTCTCTCTTTTTCCAAAGCAAGGTCAACTTTGTGGGCATGCGAAGTCTAGAAAGAAGTTGAATCTTTGAAAACTCCCGGTCATGTTCTCGATATATTGGCTATCTAGTGGGCAACTTCAAAATATTTTTGTGAAATTTAAAGAGCAATTGGCATCTCACATGTGGTTCGATATAATTTGACCTAATTTTGACAGACTCCCTCCGATCCATATTAATGTTCATAGATTCATCTAGATTCAAATGTATATAGTCATGTTTCTGTGCTAGATACATATATCCGAATCTAGACAAATCTGAGAATATTAATTTGAATCGGATACAGTAGTGTAATTTAATTGGGTTAATTTATCTACGAACCTTGAAAACTCAAAGAACCTAGGAATCGCAAGTAAAAACATGGATGGTTCGCTATGTCCGGAAACATGGCGCGCTTCTCGCATTCAGTGCCACATTCTTCTGATTTTCTTCACTGCTAGTACAAAACATCACCATAATCAGTTGAAAAAGTGAAAAATGTTTTTTCCTAATTGTTTGAATTTCCCACGGGCAACATTGTTTACTAGGCCAAGACGCACCCATCTACCCGATGTCAGAACCCTATGTAAAAGTGTAGCTAGGGTATACATCAATATAGAAGGCCATGACCTTATTGGTCGTTCGTGCTGAAAACCAAGAATTAATAATGTTACATCATGGTGGGCTATAATATGAATCCGTTTTCCCTAAGGTTGTCGAATCTCATGTTTATCATTTTTCTTGGAAATTAATAATACTACTAGCAACAGTACCCCAATCGAAATGAAGTCTCATGTTTTTGTTTTACACTTTATTTTGTTTGAATATTTTCCATACGCTGTCAAATTTGTCAGTATGCAAATACTAATCAGTAATGGCATTTTTGAAAACTATTGTTGGCCCATGATATATTGGCTGCCTGGGTACCTTCAAAAGAATTTTGGATATTTTTAAGAGTAATAGTCTGTCACGCTCACATGTATTCAAGTTTGACCTAATTTTGTTTAATCGACTTAGAGTCATGCATTTAAGTGCACGTGGAGCTTTAGCTTGGAATTTTGAAAAATACTTAAACTTGGGAACTGTATGAAAGAATTGTCCACTTTGTACGAAAATTTGGTGGGGCCATTCTTTCTTATTTTTCTACCAGTAAAAGTACTTGAAAAACTCACACTTCTGGTATTGCCTACTATATAATGTACTACTCTGTATGAACTTTCTTGGGTTTCAAGCCAAATGACCAAGGTCATGGACATACCCTGTCTTCATCAAGATAATGACCGTGTGCCCATATTTTTGGTATAGCTAGGTTGGTGCATGTTAGCATGCATGGTAAAGAAGTAAAAGTATTTTTTAGAAGAAAGTGCGATCAATATGGCTTAGAGTTCATAGAATGTGCCATTTATTTACTATAGTACATAGCGTGGTTGGATAAATTACATGTTATATTTTTCAAGCTTAATTTTCTAGCTAATTTCACCCACTCAGACGACTTTCCATCAATTTGTTGAATTAGGTCTAAATTAATATTCTACAAGTGCGTGAGAGCTAGTTCAATAGTATAACCGAGTGTTAGGTATAACAAAGTGACATGTCATCTATTGTCGGCTTTATACCAGCATGTATAATACCTAACATTTGAACTATAGAACAACCAGCATTACATGCAGCAACCTCATCAAAAAGCAAGAAGATTAAACATGAGTAAAATGAAAAAAAATCTATGCCCGCTTGAAAAATCCTAAAACTTGGGAATTATAAGAAAGCATGGTACACTTAGTCTGAAAATTGGGGCAGTAGCATTCTTTATTTCTTTTCTGGAACCTGGGTACCGTAGGTCCTGAAGGAGCGAGACACTCCAATTAGCACACTAGGGTTTGTAGTCATCACAATGTGGTCTGAGGACCTTTTTGTAATTATTATTATTACTTTTGAGATTTTTTTATTGGTGTAGATGATTATTAATCCAATAGATGGCTTGAATTTCGGGAAAAAAATAGTTGCTGGAAGTAGATCGGTGTGCCGTACCAAGTCACACGTGTGCAGCGCCACACTGTGGATGAGGAAGAGACAAGCCGGACTGTGCACCCGCGGCTGCAGAGAAGAGACCGATGGAGGATGGATGGTGAGAGCCAGCGAAGGAGAGAGAAAACAGATCTTGTTTTGCGTGCATACTACTACTAGTAGGTCCATATATTCACTACTAGTGGAGTGTACCTCGTGTCAGCAGCCCATCATAGCTTTGCACTGACATCGCACCGCCTTCCGATTCCTCCTTCTGCTGCTCTCGCGCTGCCTCCTTTTTTTGGAGAAGGAGCCGCCTCCATTTTCGAGTAGTACTAGTATGGAAGTGGAGTAGTACTTTGCTTTATATAGAGAAAAATATTTCTGTCGCTTAGAAAATTGGAGTTGTTACTTTTCCTAGTATTTGGGAACTCCCATTGGCAAAGATGTTTACCAACGCCAAGATGTGCACATCTACTTTCTTGTAGTACTACTACAAAATTCCCATAAACATGGATATGTCCGTGACCTTGCTTGGTCGCTCGTCCTGAAACCTATTCATACTTATACTACATGGTAGGCCATTTTTGTGAAGCGGCTTTTTTCGAAAGTTGTGAATAACTCATGTTTATTATTGTTCATGGCAGGTAGTACAAGAAAAAGGATGCCATGCATGAGTCCCCCTATTTTTTTGGCCTATATCTCTCTTGTTTTTCAAAGCAGGGTCAACTTTGCCGGCATGCAAAGTCTAGAAAGAAGTTGAATCTTTGAAAAGTCTCGGTCGTATTCTACATATATTGGTTGTCTCGTTGGCAACTTCAAAATATTTTTGTGGAATTTAAAGAGAAATTGGTAGCTCACATGTGGTTCGAAATAATTTGACATAATTTCGACAAACTCCCTCCGATCCATATTTAATGTTCATAGATTCATCTAGATTCAAATGTATATAGTCATGTTTCTATGCTAGATGCATATACCCGAATCTAGACAAATCTGAGAACATTAATTTGAATCAGAGGCAATAGTATAATTTAAGTGGGTTAATTTATCTACGAACCTTGAAAACTCAAAGAACCTAGGAATCACAAGTAAAACGTGGATGGTTCGCTATGTCCGGAAACATGGGAACCTCAAAACACTTCTCCATCATTCTAGAATCTTCTCCCTTGTTTCTCCAGACCATGTTACCAAATTTTGAAGTTTTTGATTAGCTAATAATCATTCACTCTACATGATATACAAAGTACGAGAACCAAATGTACACCCATATATTATAGATGTTGATCAAATTTATATTTTTTCTGCTTTACCTATTATAATTTTATATAGTGATGATATGTCAGACGTCTATTATCCGAGTCTCACGTGCAGGGCACGTGCAACTTACTAGTTTACTACTAGCATTACATGAATTTGTTGGATAAATTACATGTTATATTTTTCAAGCTTAATTTTATACTCCCTCCGACCCAAATTAGTTGACTTAGTTTTATCTAGATTCGGATGTATCTAACACTAAAACAAGTCTAGATACATGAATCTAGACAAATCTAAGTCAACTAATTTGGGTCCGAGGGAGTATATAATTTCACCCGAAAGTGCATCATGCTTCAATCAACATGTTCGGTGGAATTGAACGGTTACATCAAAAAATAGAAAATTACATCCAAGTCCATACAATTGGCACAAAGGCCCCTAAAAATTAGCTTGGAAAGGCAGCTGGGTCCGGCTCAATTTCAACCGAGCAGCTGAGTCATACTCTTGCTACTACTGTTTGCTTCACGCATAAAACACAGCGTGCACCTGCGTGTTGACAATGGTTGAAGGGACGAGATTGCTAGGAATGAGTAGAGGAGCACACTGCCCCCATACCGAGTCGATTCCCCTAGCCGCACCTTCGCTGGCCGCAGGTTCCTTGCGCTCGAGCTCGAACTTGAGCATGTCTTGATGGTGAGCAAGGGGCAACATAGGATCGTTAGGTTCGAGGGGACCCACGATGGCATCGTCTTCCAAGGCCACGGCGACCAGGCGCCCACCCGAGTTGTCTGCCCCGGTCGCATGATCACTTGCCGAAGGTTCCTTGCACGCGAGCTCGAACTCGAGCATGTCCTGATCGTAAGCAACGGCCAGCATAGGATCGATAGTGTAACATCCCAAAACTTTAATCCAAATGATGAAGATTCAAATCACCCAATTTAGGGTTAACAAAAACTTTTTCTTATTTAAATAATCAAGCATGCATATGTGTGTTGCATTAAATAGGAATTGCTTTGAATTGCCATGATTGTTTGTTCTAATGGTTGTAAAATGACTCTAATGTGAATTACACATCATCTAGATGTAGGGGTTCCGCGCATAAAAACAATAAATTTTACTCTATGCCCCTGTACCCCTGAAGCTGCCAGAACCTATCTATTAGTAATACAGTAACGGGAGGGGCTTTTCGCGAACTTACCCTTGAAGACCGAAAACCGTTGTCTACGCTCAGGAGAGCGTGGTTGATGTAGACGAGCCGAAGCCGACCTCAAGGTCGTGATGAAGTCCTTGCGCTCCTTCTGGCTCCAACGACTTGAGTGCCTCAAGTGCGACACCTCGCGGGGAGTTACACACGTCGGTGCTCGACGATGACTCCGCCTCGATCTAGCAGCAGCTATGAAGTAGAGCTCCCGGATCCGAATCCCGCAGTGTGACGGCGCTCCGCGGTGAAGATGTCTTTCGCTCGCGTAGTCCAGACTTGGGACCACGGTCACGAGAGAGAGACGAGGAAAGAGAAAATATCAATTAGAGGTCCTCCCAGAAGTGGGGAGACCTTTATTGATTATTGGGTGTATTTTTCTAGGCCAAATACCCCACTATATATAGGGGGGAGGTACTACCTCCCCTAAAGTCCCGGGGTGGGTCTAAAGGAGAGGAGGGGGTGGGGTGGCCGCCGGCCAGCCCCTAGTGGGCCCCACAGGGGGCAAGGCCCAGCCGGCCTCCCCTTGGTCCCTCTCCCCTTTCTCCTTTTTCCCTAATGGGCCCTCTCCCTCCGGAATTGGCCCATTAAGACTTTTTGACCTTTTAATTGATTTTATATTTATGAAATAATTATGAATAAATGATTAAATCAATATTAAACATTCATTCACATATTATCTAATCTCCGTGGCCATGGAACATCTTCCACCTCCACTCCGGACATCCTCCGGACTTACCGAAACCCTTCCGGTTTTCTCCCTTCTTTTCTTCGGTGATTCTACTGATCCTATAAATGCTCTCTAAGCATCATCAAGCCCTTAAGCGTGATACCCCACGGTTCAGGAACACTCCAGACATGGTCGGGACACTCCCGCACCAATGATCAATAGAGGGACCTGGATAGCCATGTGACCCTTGTGCGTTCCACGAAGATCTTTCGTCGTCTGAACCGGGACAGTCGTGTATTATTCCCTTTGTCATTCGATGCTTGCATTGCCCGAGATCTGATCAATTACATCACCATGTCATGTTCAATCTCGTTAATGAACAATGCTATTTGACTCGTTCCGACAAGTGATATCCCCGTGATCTAATCACACGCTACGCAGCTATTGGATATAACCTCTCCGAGTGGGCCCTTGAGTATCTTCCCGTCACATGGACGGACAAATCCCGCTCTTGGCATATATTGCCTCTACGGTTTCCTCCGAATACTTGAACACACCTTTATAACCACCATTTTACCAGATGGCGTTTGATGTTATCTAAGCATTCTCTGGAGGCAGTGATTGATATAGCCTCACGGTCTAAGGAATAGTCTACGAGGATCCATTTCTAATCATCATAACTTGAACTTCGTGACATGATCGAATCACGGTGTTTAGGTTGGGTATTGGTTCATCATCTCATTCTGAGATGACCTCATTTCCAACTGGCATAAATGCCACATGATCAGGAAACATGATCATTTGTTGACCAATGAACGAGTGACTAGAGTTTCACTGGGAACCCCTGGTTGTTTGTATATCACACGTCTACTTATGATTCCACTCAATACATTTATAGCATGATATAAAACTTAATCATAAACTATATGAAATATGATAATAGTCCTTACTACTATTTGTCTCTAGGGCATATTTCCAACAGTCTCCCACTTGCACTAGAGTACAAATACACTAGCTGCATTTGTTCTTAATTATTGGTATCATATAACCGGTACCTAGAACATGCTTGCTTATGGAAGAGGTTGAGTCTTGGTTCTGTACTTTACAGTCCTAGATCCTTTGCAACTTACTAATTTCACTTTGATTGACATTAATATTCTATCATCACATGACAGCATCTGTGTATGCATCGTCGCTATGGCAGCAGAACGAGGCCTGATTCCAGGAGCCTACAGTGACGTTAGATCAACCTCGAGGGCTTTCTCATGGGCACTGTGCCCTGGGACACATCATTCTACGTTAAAAGTGAACTAGCCCCGCCATAACATTATACAACACTTTAGATGGTACCTTATCTATTATTATAAATGTATTCATCAAAACACTAGTGCACTCCATGCAACTTTCGATGTTTTGTTCACCTCGCTTCCTATGTCACTTTAATTGGTATCTACAGGAGTTTCCAACATATTCCCTTATAACATAACCCTTTATGTTTTAAGATATGTTATCCTTTATGGATTTGGAAAATATATCCACAGTTCTCTACTAGACACTGCGGACAAACTTAGCTCAACATTCTGTGATTTGGATTTAATCACTTTCAAACTTTTCTTATTAGATCACATATTATGCTAAGTTATCATCATGGTTTACTAAGAGAGAACCTATGTCTTAACATAGTGGATGATGATCGTCCTATTCTTTCTTTCAAACATTGATGTCTAACTTAATGTTATTCCTAATTTGAGTTATCAAGGACCAGTTCCTTAATTAACTTATATTCTGAAAATCCCTTTCAGAATCTCTTAAGGAATACTACGTAATATCATAATACACTTATTATCAACTTCTACATCCTATAAATCATTATTTATAAGTATTTGCGCTTTCATCCTTAACTTACTTAAGAGTTACTCCTGTAATCTCCCACTCAAACTATGTTGCTAACATATTTGGGTACGAGTCAGTACTCTTACTCAAACTATGTCCCTACATATTTGAATTTGAGTCTTATGTTGCTCCCACTTAAAAATATGTCAATCACATATTGTTTCAGGAAGACTTTCATAGCTCCCACTCAATTTTATGCAAATTGCATATCTCCTTGCTATTTTGAATAACTTCAAAATCCTTTGATCAATTATCAAACTTGGAGATTTATTATGAGATACTAGTACTTTACTAGTTTTAAATCAAGTAGACATTTAGCACACATGAATCAAATTCATTTGAATTTGTCCAATGCTTGACAAATTGTGCTTTTGTCATTCACTCCCTTTTCCTACAATGGCTTTGCAGTCATTTGGGAAAATTCCAAGTAACTCCTTTTACTTGCGAGATTCAGCAATGAATTGCTTTCTACTCTCAAGGGAATTTTGCTTCTAGGATTTCTCATAATTTAGTTTACCATTATTTCCTTTGTAGTTCGTAGGTATGTCATATTCCAAAAAATCATGACAAGTGATTCATAAATGTCTCCATACAAGATATGGATTTACATTTTGAATCCTACTTCTTATGGTGAAAACAATAGTGGAGGGAAAAATATAATGATCAAAATCATTGATTCTTTCCTTCTGTGAAGGGAATCATTCAGGAACGTTGTCCGTTGCGCTTTTCAACACTTTGATGCAGGGTTTTGAATCCTCATCGTGTTTTACACTATTTTCCATTTGCTTCATAATTGAGAAACTTCACTAGAAACGAGCTTTCTCAAGAATGCACCAAAATCCAAGCAATACGAATCTTGCTTTCCTTTTGGTTTGAGCTATGGGTTTCGTATTCAATGTTTCCAATGAATATACTACAAGGACTTATTCGCTATTGTTTTGGTTATATCGAATAACCCCAAAACTTTCACGAATTCAAATGGTTTACTAATTCTAATTGAGTGCTAACTATTTCTAAACTAATGGTCTCTACATATACTCTACAACGATTTATTTGGTGCCTTCTATTCAACCCCTTTTGATATCTAATATCACATTGTGATGCTTTGTATTTTGATGTTTCAAAACACTTTGCATTTCACAATTTCTTTCATGCCATTCTTATAAAGTTGAATTTCATTACTATTGATCAAATCATAGTAATTGGATTCTCTTTTATACTTATACCCTTTTATTGATGAAGTACTTTGATCAAATCAAAATAGTTTCATATTCATGTTTACTTTGGTAAACTTACTTTACACATTTAAACAATCATTTAATGATAATTACCATTTTCGTTAAAACATAATACATCGGATATGTATATACTTTTAACAATTCATTAAACACTTGGTATTCAAGTAATACAAGGTGTTCAAGTTATTTCGCCGAACTTAGGCATGATTTATATGTGAAAAGAAATCGAATTACTTTCACATATTATCACATAACTTTGAATTTAAACAATGGTTTCATTCATTAATGAAATATCATTAAGTTGGGTATATTAAACAATGCATTTTTAATGTTTTATAAATGTTCATACATTATCAATTAGTTTCAAACAATAAGGACACTTCACACATAATCAAACAAGACATGAACACGAATAGAAATCATTCATAAAAGTGGAACAATTGTTTGTTACAAACTCATATGAATAACCATCTCACGAAGTGTGAGACACACTAAAGAAGTTCACAATCTCCTGATTACAATAATCATCCTAAAACACAAACTAAGTGATAAATGTCGAGGGAGAGTGTCGTTGGCCATCATCATCATGCTCGCCATCAACACGCAATGTCACCTCCTATCCAGCAAGCACCTCTATGCAGAAGGACCTGTTTTCACCAAAACAGAACAAGTATCAGATATACTTAACACTGCAAATGTGTTTGCAAGATTATAACATTTATAAAAATGTATATCAAATATATACCTTGGTCGTCGATGACCTCTCCGGCGATTGGTTCAACTTTTACGTTCCAGAAACGTAATATGAACTCATGGAAGTCCAATGCTTCCGTATCACCACTCATGATGCTACTCCGGACATGTCCTTTGTAGATGGGAGGTAATGACCAAAGCAGTACGTCTATCGCAAATGGATCAGCCATCTAGTAATCCACGAAGTGAACCAGTCTCGTGTGTGCATCAAGCATGCGCTCCAAGTAACTCCTCAGACATGTATGCTCCTCCATATGTATGGAAAGGAACTCTCCAAGCAACTCATGCTTCCACACGCGCACATGGCCTATGAACTCTTCTCTCAGCAGATCCACCATCGAATATGGGTCGAGATCACCCATGAGCGGATGTAGTTCATCCACCATCCCGTAACGCATTATTATCTGAATGTAAGTGGACATCTCTTGGTGATAGTAGCGGTCTGCTAGCTCTTGTGGGGTCTCATAGTAGTCTGGCTCAGTCAAGTCCATCGTGGGTCCGCTGCATAAAAAACAAAAAAATTCCTACGGTGTGAACTACACGCCAAGATCTATCTACTAGGTACAAAGCAAACGGGTGGACATACATCCATGGAGAACTTACCCTCTAAGACAACGAGCTTTGTTAACGAGTAGGAACTCGTGGTTGATGTAGTCGTACACTTGCCGATCTCAAGATCGTGAGGAAGTCCGAGCGCCGCAACTCAGCAGCGCATCCGCACTCGCACACACGTTCAAGCCACCGGACAACCTCCACCTCCTTGCTCCAGCGATCCAAATGGAAGCAACTCCTTCCGCATTTAAATGCCACTGAGAACATGTATCTCGCTAATCCGAGACCATGGGGGAATAATTCTAGAGGGGAGAGAGATCCTTCACAAGGAGGTGTCAGGATGAAGGAGGGAATGGGTGGCCTTTTATAGGAGGAGGGGGTGCCCCCTATCTCCATGGCCGGCGCATGGGGGGTGACCCCTCACCTCCCCCATTCATGTGGTGGTAACTCCTCCACATTAAAATGCCTCTTCACATTCCCTTTTAAAGTCTCCACTTTAAATGCATTAAGTTTATCCAAATTTAATGCTCTCTCGTTTAATAAAACTCTTTTATTAAATTTATTCAGAATTTTGTTAATTACTTTAATTAACAAACATTCACATATAGCCCCTTGCAATATTTCAATATCACATGCAGAACCACCTTCTGCAATTTCACCCGAAACAATTTCCGGTTTCTATTGAAACAATTCCTGCACTTTGCAATTCTTTCGTCAAACATATGTGCTCCAAAATGGTGTCCGTAACTCTTAAGTGCCACCCCTATGGTTCGCGAATAATGCGTATATGATCGAGACCCTTCTCCGATCAATAATCAGCAGCTGACACGGAGATCCGTCTCGACTCCTACACATTCAACGATGACTCGTGATCGTGAGAACCTTTAACGCTTGTAACTAAATCCCTTTGTCTCGATATATTACATGTCCGAGATTCGATCATCGGTATCTCCATACCTAGTTTGATCTCGCATCGACATGCACTCTTTTCTCGTTCCCGTGATATAACATTCTAGTGATCACATCACTTGCTTGCAAGCTATCCTAATGTGATATCACCGAGAGGGCCCAGAGTATATCTATCCGTCATCTGGATTGACAAATTCCACTCTTGATCCATGAGCCTCAACATAACACCTTCATAGCACTGAACCCATCTTTATAGTCACCCTGTTACAGTGTGACGTTTGATGTTATCAAGATACTCTTCCGGTGTTAGCAATTAACATGATCTCATGGTCTAAGGATAAATATTACTTCGTATGATGTTATAGCAATATAAACACAAGGACTTGATCGTAATGATATACTTCGGATGAATGTTCATCACATCATTCCACCAATGGTGTGACCTTGTTATTAACAACATCCAATGTCCATGATCAGGAAACCTTGATCATCTTGTTAATCAACAAGCTAGTCTATAAGAGAGGCATGACTAGGAACCCTTTTTGTTTATTAAACACACATGTATTAATGTTTCCTATCAATACAATTATAGCATGTAAAATAAACATCTATCACATACAAGGAATACATAATAACAACTTTATTATTGCCTCTCAGGGCATATTTCCTTCAGTCTCCCACTTGCATTAGAGACAATAATCTAGTTCACATAGTGATAAATCTAACACCCATCGAGTTCTAGTGTTGATCATGTTTTGCCCTAGGGAGTACTTTAGTCAACGGATCTGCTACATTCAGGTCTGTGTGCACTTTACAAATCTTTATATCTCCATCCTTGACATGTTCGTGGATGGAGTGAAACCGGCGCTTAATATGCTTGGAATTCTTGTGAGACCTTGGTTCCTTGGCGTTGGCTATGGCTCCATTATTGTCACAATAGATCACCATCGGGTCCAACGCACTGGGAACCACACCCAGTTCCGTAATGAACTATTTTATCCAAACTGCTTCCTGCGCCGCTTCTAAAGCATCAACATATTCCGCCTCCGTTGTTGATCCAGCCACCACAGGTTGTTTGGAGCTCCTCCAACTAACTGCTGCTCCGTTCAAGAGAAATACATATCCGGATTGAGACTTAGAGTCATCCGGATCAGTGTCAAAGCTAGCATCGACATAACACTTAGCGACTAGCTCTTCTTCACCTCCGTATATAAGAAACATATCCTTAGTTCTTTTCAAGTACTTCAGGATATTCTTGACCGCTATCCAGTGTTCTGAACCTGGATCAGATTGGTACCTACTAGTCAAACTAATAGCATGTGCCACATCCGGTCTTGTACATAGCATGGCATACATTATAGAGCCTATGGCTGAGGCATAGGGGATCCTATCCATTATCTCTCTTTCTTCCGCCGTAGCCGGACTTTGAGTGTTACTCAATGTCTTGCCTTGCAACATAGGTAAGAACCCCTTCTTACTTCCGTCCATATTAAACTTCTTTAATATCTTATCAAGGTATGTACTCTACGATAACCCAATTAGGCGTCTTGATCTATCTCTTTAGATTTTAATGCCTAATATATATGAAGCTTCACCAAGGTCCTTCATCGAAAATTTGCTGTTTAGATAACTTTTACACTGTTTAAAAGATCTAAATCATTTCCAATCAATAATATGTCATCCACATATAATATTAGAAATGCCACATTGCTCCCACTCACTTTCTTGTAAATACAAGCCTCTCCATAAGTTTGGACAAATCCAAACTCTTTGCTCACCTCATCAAAGCGGAGATCCCAACTTCGTGATGCTTGCTTCAGTCCATAGATGGATCGCTGAAGTTTGCACACCTTATTAGCATCCTTAGGATCGACAAAACCCTTAGGTTGTATCATATACAACTCTTCTTCAATCTTACCATTGAGGAACGCAGTTTTGACATCCATCTGCCATATTTCATAATCGAAATATGCAGCAATTGCTAACATAATCCTAACCGACTTAAGCATCGCTATGGGAGAGAATGTCTCATCGTAGTCAACTCCTTGAATTTGTCGAAACCCCTTTGCAACAAGTCAAGCCGTATAGATGGTCACATTACCATCAGCATCAGTTTATCTTTCGAAAATCCATTTATTCTCAACGGCCTTTCGGTCGTGAGATAAGTCCACCAAGTTCCAAACTTGGTTCTCGTACATGGATTCCATCTCGGATTTCATGGCTTCTAGCCATTTGTTGGAATCCGGGCTCATCATCGCTTCTTCATATGTCGCAGGGTCATCCATTTCATCAATCATGAAATTCATAACAGGATTGCCGTACAGTTCAGGAGCTGCGCGTGTCCTGCTTGACCTGCGAGGTTCAGTAGTGTCCTCTTTCGGAGTTTCATGATCAATATCATTAGCTCTCTCTACATTAGGTGAAGTCAACTCCGAAACAACTTCTGGAGCTGCGCTACTCGCCATTTCATGAAGAGAAGGTTCAATAACCTCTTCGAGTTCTACCTTCCGACTACTCACACCTTTTACGAGAAACTCCTTCTCAAGAAAGGATCCATTCTTGGCAACAAAGACCTTTCCCTGGATCTGTGATAGAAGGTATACCCAATCGTTTCCTTAGGGTATCCTATGAAGACGCATTTTTCCGCTTTGGGTTCGAGTTTATCCGGTTGAAGTTTCTTCACATAAACATCGCATCCCCAAACTTTAAGAAATGACAGCTTAGGTTTGTTTCCAAACAATAATTCATACGGTGTCTTTTCAACGGATTTAGATGGTGCCCTATTTAAAGTGAATGTAGCGGTTTCCAGTGCATAACCCCAAAATGACAGTGGCAAGTCATTCAGAGACATCATAGATCGAACCATATCCAATAAAGTACGATTACGACGTTCTGACACACCATTACGTTTTGGTGTTCCGGCAGGCGTGAGTTGTGAAACTATTCCACAGTCTTTCATATGTGTGCTAAACTCGTAACTAAGATACTCTCCTCCACGGTCGGACCGTAGAAATTTGATCTTTCTGTTATGATGATTTTCCACTTCATTCTGAAATTCTTTGAACTTTTCAAAATTTTCAGACTTGTGTTTCATCAAATAGATATACCCATATCTACTCAAATCATCCGTGAAAGTAACAAAATAACGATATCCACCTCGCACCGACATACTCATTGGTCCACACACATCAGTATGTATGATTTCCAATAGATCTGCCGCCCGTTCCATTGAACCAGAAAACGGTGTTCTAGTCATCTTGCCCATAAGGCATGGCTCACATGTATCAAATGATTCAAAATCAAGTGATTCCAAAAGTCCATCAGAATGGAGTTTCTTCATGCGTTTAACGCCAATATGACCTAGACGGCAGTGCCACATATATGTAGATATATCATTATCAAGTTTAATCCTTTTAGCATCAACATTACGAATATGCGTAATACTACTATCGAGATCCAACAGAAATAAACCATTCAACATAGGTGCATGACCATAAAAGATATTATTCATATAAATCGAACAACCATTGTTTTCAGACTTAAATGAATAACCACTTTGCATCAAACACGATATGGATACAATGTTCATGCTCAGTGCAGGCACCAAATAACAATTATTTAGGTTTATAACTAATCCTGATGGCATATGGAGAGGCAGCGTTCCGACAGCGATCACATCAACTCTTGATCCATTGCCGACCCGCATCGTGACCTCGTCCCTTGCTAGTTGTCGCTTGTCCCGCAGCCCCTGAACCGAGTTACATATATTAGCAACCGATCCCGTATCAAATACCCAGGTGCTACTGCGAGTACTAGTCAAGTACACATAAATAACATGTATATCACATATACCTTTGTTTGCCTTGCCGGACTTCTTGTCCGCCAAATACTTGGGGTAGTTGTGCTTCCAATGGCCATTCCCCTTGCAATAGTCTCACTCGGTGTCAGACTTAGGGCCAGCTCGGGGTTTCTTTTTAGACGTGGCAACAGACTTGCCACCCTTCTTTCCCTTGTGCTTGCCTTTCTTGTCCTTCTTGAAACCGGTGGTCCTATTGATCATCAACACTTGATGTTCTTTCCTAATCTCCACTTCTGCAGTCTTAAGCATTGACAGAAGATCGGGAAGAGACTTCTTCATGCCCTGCATATTATAGTTCATCACGAAGCTCTTGTAGCTAGGTGGCAGAGATTGGATAACATGATGTATGCCTAAGTCAATGTGAATCGTTATTCCCAAGGACACAAGCTTATCGGCAGACCCAAACATTTTGAGTACGTGCTCACTAACGGAGCTGTTTTCCTCCATCATGCAGCTAAAGAACTTTTCTATAGCATTATAACTCTCTAGGGCAGCATGGCTATCGAAAATCATTTTCAATTCTCCCATGGTATCAAAGGCATTGCCATTTTCGAAACGTTTTCGAAGTTTTGGCTCTATCCCATACAGTATGCCGCAATGAACTAAGTTGTGGTCCTCCTGACGAGTTATATAGACGTTCTTTTCCTCATCAGGGGCATCAGGATCTGGTGGGGGGCCTAGCGGTGCATCTGGCACATATTGCTTTTGTGCAGCAGTGAGGAGAATCCTCAAATTCATAGCCCAGTTGGTGAAGTTGCTACCATTCGCAGCAAGTTTCTCTTTCTCCATGAACACATTGAAATTAAAAGCAGGTGGTGCCATCTACAACTGAATTTGTAAAGTATATTTAGACTAAGTTTATGATATATTGAGTTCAACTAATCCAAATTACTAATGAACTCCCACTCAAAAACGACATCCCTCGTGTCCTTTTGGTGATTACATGAACCAAATCCACTACACCAAGTCCGATCATCACGTGAGTCGGTGTAGCTTCAAAGGCGAGCATCTATATGGGAATCATATCAACTATATGACTCATGCTTAACCTTTCAGTCCGTGTTCCGAGGCCATGTTTATACATGCTAGGCTCATCAAGTAAGAACCTTAGTATTTGCGTGTGTAAAACTTTCTTACACTCGTTGTGTGAAACCGTAGAGTTGAAAACACCCGATCATCACGTGATGCCTCAAAACACGATCCACAAAATGGTGCATACTTAAGGAAGAACACATTTTATCTTGATATCTAAATGAGGGATCATCTTATAATGCTACCAAACACGCCAAACTAGCAATATAAGATGCTAACATCTAATGTGTGAAGTGAGGTGATATGGTCCATGCATTTGATCTCTATCATTTGCATCGTGGTATGATCTCTATCATTCCTTTGTATGTAAGGCCAAGGTCTATGGAACTTACACGTTAAGTGAGTTGTAAGAGTATCTATTATACATCTACTTACAATAATACCATATCAAAACACTAGCCCAGCAACGATCTAAACTAGACGCCTCTAATTTATCAATTGCAAGTTTTACGTGGCTTAGGGCTTTCGGAGATAGAACCTGTCTAACCTACGAACATGAACCACAACAAGGATAACCAAGTTATTAGCAACTCGTTGTAAATCAGATATTGACTATAGTAGGAGAGACAGACACCCGCCAGCCACTTATGCAAAACAAGTTGCAGGTCAGTCGTGGAACTGGTCTCATGTACAATGACATGTAAGGTTGGTCCGGGCCTCTTCATCCCACTATGCCACCAATATCCAAAGTACATAGAAGATGCAATAACATGATCATCATCGCCCACATATAAACATATGTGTACTACCCGTGCAAAGCACCTACGCATAGATCAGGCTCTGATACCACCTAAGCATTCCCTTTTAAAGTCTCCACTTTAAATGCATTAAGTTTCTCCAAATTTAATGCTCTCTCATTTAATAAAACTCTTTTATTAAATTTATTCAGAATTTTGTTAATTACTTTAATTAACAAACATTCACATATAGCCCCTTGCAATATTTCAATATCACATGCAGAACCACCTTCTACAATTTCACCCGAAACAATTTCCGGTTTCTATTGAAACAATTCCTGCACTTTGCAATTCTTTCGTCTGAAACATATGTGATCCAAAATGGTGTCCGGTAACTCTTAAGTGTGCCACCCTATGGTTTGCGAATAATGCAGACATGATCGAGACCCTTCTCCAATCAATAATCAGCAGCGGGACCTGGAGATCCGTACTGACTCCTACACATTCAACGATGACTCCTGTGATCGTGAGAACCTTTAACGCTTGTAACTAAATCCCTTTGTCTCTCGATATATTACATGTCCGAGATTCGATCATCGGTATCTCCATACCTAGTTTGATCTCGTTACCGACATGCACTCTTTTCTCGTTCCCGTGATATAACATTCTAGTGATCACATCACTTGCTTGCAAGCTATCCTAATGTGATATCACCGAGAGGGCCCAGAGTATATCTATCCGTCATCTGGATTGACAAATTCCACTCTTGATCCATGAGCCTCAACATAACACCTTTGTAGTACTGAAACCATCTTTATAGTCACCCTGTTACGGTGTGACGTTTGATGTTATCAAGATACTCTTCCGGTGTTAGCAATTAACATGATCTCATGGTCTAAGGATAAAGATTACTTCGTATGATGTTATAGCAATATAAACACAATGACTTGATCGTAATGCTATACTTCGGATGAATGTTCATCACATCATTCCACCAATGGTGTGACCTTGTTATTAACAACATCCAATGTCCATGATCAGGAAACCTTGATCATCTTGTTAATCAACAAGCTAGTCTATAAGAGAGGCATGACTAGGAACCCTTTTTGTTTATTAAACACACATGTATTGATGTTTCCTATCAATAAAATTATCGCATGTAAAATAAACATCTATCATATACAAGGAATACATAATAACAACTTTATTATTGCCTCTCAGGGCATATTTCCTTCAGTCTATACTACACCCCTTTCGGGGCCCTCCGTTGCAAATGGTATACCAACTAATGCGAGAGAGACAGACACCCCCCTAGGCCACTTTATACGGTACAAGCCGTATGTCAAGCATGGACCAGTCTCGCGAATGAACGCGTAAAGTCGGTTGGGGGCCGCTTCATCAAACAGTACCGCGGTATACACAAGTACACGTGGGAGGGTAACAACTAAAAGATCAACGCCCACACGCTACATCTCGTGTGTTCTACACATACTAGCATTACGACGCATCGATCTAGCTCTAATACCACTATAGTGTTCCGCGCATAAAAACAATAATCTACGCCCCTGTACCCCTGAAGCTGCCAGGACCTATCTATTAGTAATACAGTAACGGGAGGGGCTTTTCGTGAACTTACCCTTGAAGACCGAAAAGCATTGTCAATGCTCAGGAGAGCGTGGTTGATGTATACGAGCCGAAGCCAACCTCAAGGTCGTGATGAAGTCCTTGCGCTCCTTCTGGCTCCAACAACTTGAGTGCCTCAAGTGCAACACCTCGCGGGGAGTTACACATGTCCGGTGCCTGACGATGACTCCCGCTTCCCCGATCCAGCAGCAGTTGCGGAAGTAGAGCTCCCGGATCCGAATCCCGCAGCGTGACGGCACTCCGCGTTGAAGATGTCTCTCGCTCGTGTAGTCCAGACTTAAGACCACGGTCACGAGAGAGAGACGGGGAGAGAGAAAATATCAATTAGAGGTCCTCCCAAAATTGGGGAGACCTTTATTGATTATTGGGTGTATTTTTCTAGGCCAAATACCCCACTATATATAGGGGGAGGGGAGGTACTACCTCCCCTAAAGTCTCGGGGTGGGACTAAAGGAGAGGAGGGGGTGGGTGGCTGCCGGCCAGCCCCTAGTGGGCCCCGCGGGGGCAAGGCCCAGCCGGCCTCCCCCTTGGTCCCTCTCCCCTTTCTCCTTTTTCCCTAATGGGCCCTCTCCCTCCGGAATTGGTCCATTAAGCCTTTTTGACCTTTTAATTGATTTTCTCTTTATTAAATAATTATGAATAAATGATTAAATCAATATTTAACATTCATTCACATATTATCTAATCTCCGTGGCCATGGAACACCTTCCACCTCCACTCCGAACATCCTCCGGACTTACCGAAACCCTTCCGGTTTTCTCCCTTCTTTTCTTCGGCGATTCTACCGATCCTATAAATGCTCTCTAAGCATCATCAAGCTCTTAAGCGTGATACCCCATGGTCCGGGAACACTTCAGACATGGTCGGGACACTCCCACACCAATGATCAACAGAGGGACCTGGATCGCCATGTGACCCCTGTGCATTCCACGAAGATCTTTTGTCGTTTGAACCGGGACAGTCGTGTCTTATTCCCTTTGTCATTCAATACTTGCATTGCCCGAGATCTGATCAATTACATCACCATGTCGTGTTCAATCTCGTTACTGAACAATGCTATTTGACTCGTTCCGACTAGTGATATTCCCATGATCTAATCACACGCTGCGCAGCTATTGGATATAACCTCTCTGAGTGTGCCCTTGAGTATCTTCCTGTCACATGGATGGACAAATCCCGCTCTTGATATATATTGCCTCTACGGTTTCCTCTGAATACCTGAACACACCTTTATAACCACCGTTTTACCAGATGGCGTTTGATGCTATCTAAGCATTCTCGGGAGACAGTGATTGATATAGCCTCACGGTCTAAGGAATAGTCTACGAGGACCCATTTCTAATCATCGTAACTTGAACTTCGTGACATTATCGAATCACGATGTTGAGGTTGGGTATTGGTTCATCATCTCATTCTCAGAATGAGATGACCTCGTTTCCATCTAGCATAAATGCCACATGATCAGGAAACATGATCATTTGTTGACCAATGAACCAGTGACTAGAGTTTCACTGGGAACCCCTGGTTGTTTGTATATCACACGTGTACTGATGTTTCCACTCAATACAGTTATAGCATGATATAAAACTTAATCATAAACTATATGAAATATGATAATAGTCCTTACTACTATTTGTCTCTAGGGCATATTTCCAACACTAGATCATTCCCAAGCAAAAACCAAAGAAAAAGAAATCAAAAAGAATTAATAAAGGAAATGGTCACTTTTGTCATTTTAATCAACTAGGACACTTTGGGTGTTCCTAGAACTCAATTTCAAATAGAAACAATTCTCACTTTTTGCAAGCCTTGCTAGTACAAGTAAAGATGTACCAAGGCCCACTTTGTGATCTTCCAAAAAAATTCAAACTCTAAATTTAAAATACATTTGAAAATGGAATCAACAACTCCACCAAATATCATTTCAAAATTCAAAAATTGAATTCTTGCGGCCATTGTGTCGAACACTTGGTGAGCAGAATCAAACCTGCCTAACTAATATTGTTTTTGATCAAAATTTGTCGAGCCATTTGAAACCAATTCACTTCACTTGTCTCCCCTAGCCCCAACCAGGCCATCAAGGACCTACAAAATGGCCTAGGACAATAGTACAGCGCCACCCCGAGGCCAGGCGTGCCGCCTAACCGTGCCCAAGCCACATGAGACCACCAGCCCCTCTCTGCCGCTCTAGGAAGGAAGGCGTGAGACACCACCGCCGTCCACAGTCCACCCCATGGCCACAGCTAGCCCCTGGACCACCGAGGACAAGCCCCGCACTAAGTCTCTACGCTGCGCCAGCGCACGCCAGCGCGCCATCCCCGGCAAGGTAGCACACGCCGCGCCTCGACCACAGCCCACGCGCGTCGCTCTGCCTTGACCACCTCACCCTGCCAGACACGCCCTTTCCCCGCCGCACGACCCACAGCCGCCGGGAACCACGTCGAGCACCGCCTCTGTCACTCATAGCGTGAGACGCTCCCGACCGCAATCCACCACCCCTAGCACCGCCTTTAAGCCCTAGCTGACCGACAGGGAACCGCCCATCGTTCGCCTATCTCTCCCACGCCGATAGATGTTGTGCGGTCATCACCGACGAGCTCCGCCCACACCTCTCTACCGCCTCGCCGAGCCTATATAAGGGAGCTTCCCCAGCACCATTTCTTCACACCCTCACCACTGACCATTCGCCACCTCTCGCTGGAGCCGCTCGAGCAGCCAGTCATCGGAATTTCACCGGAGATAGCCACAGCAGAGGAGGAGAAGCCCCCGTCGATTTCGTCCACCCCCGGAGCTACCGCAACCTCGCCTGAGCCCACCATCATCTCCTCGTTCAAACGCCCCCATCGCCAAGCTTGCTGGAGCCCTGGTATGCCCCCACTACACCTCACAGTGCCGCTAGGTTTCCGTCTCGCCGGCGACGTGTCCGTCGTCGATGATGAACGTGAGCCATAGATTCTAGTTCTAATCCTACGGTCCACATTGCCATGTACCGCTTCGTGTTTCATGAGCCACTGACAGGCGGGACGCCCCTGTCAGCAGTCCTCAGCGCCGCGGAGTGAGACTGGGCTGGCCCATTAGTGTTCCTGCGCAACCCAATAGATTCAAATATAGATTTTTCTATTTTAGCTGAAACTTAGTTCTGTCCCTTAGTTTGAAATTCAATTTAGAGAGTTTTACATATCCAAATTGAGTGATTCCAATTTTGTTGGAAAGGTAATGAAAATATCTATCCAAGCCCGTTGGATTTAAATCAGTTATAGTTAGAGATATCTCCTAAAAAAACAAGACAGAAGCGTTTTCCCACTCCAACATTTTTATAAAATCAACCACAATAGCTTTTGAGTTGATTCCAGCTCTCAAAAATCACATTTAACCATACCTATCTGAATATGTAATAATATTAAGGTTTGCATGCAGTGACTTTGGACTAGTACCAAAATAATGCTATATAGGCATTTGGAGTGTCAAACTAATCGAATAGCCGCATCCGCGGTTATGGACAATTGGAATGGCCATACTGTTCCGATGTCAGATGGTTTCAAAATGACTTGTGAAATGAATCGTGACATGACTTGACCACAACAGAGTTGTGACTATGAAACTAGTTTCCCAACTTAATTGATTGTAGAACTTTATTTTATCTTTCTTTACTTCTGAACTCAGCTTAGGTTTCAAACTTAGCTTTACAAATCAACTTAGAGTTTAGCACTCCTACTAGAACTATCTTACTTCTTAGTGATAGTTTGCGAGTATTTAAAGAGTACTCATGGCTTTTGTCCCTGGATATTCTCATGGCTAGGCTATGAAGAGGACTACCAAGATGAAGGACAGCAGGATGGCTATGATAACTAGGACTATCTCCCATCGTCAGCATTGCCTGTGATCCTGAAGATGGAGCCCACCGCTTATTATTTATTCCGCTGCTCGTTGTATTAAGACTGGATCATGAGATCCTTTATTCGTGTAAGACCTTATTATGGTTTGTAATGGATGATGTACTGTGATATCCAATCTGTTATGTCTCACAAAAATGGTAATCCTGGGATTGTGATGTATGGCATAACAGGCATCTGGGATTAAAAATCCATGTGTTGACAAGTTGGTATCAAAGCCATCCTGACCATAGAAGACCCTAGTTAGAATGGACGTCGGAACAAAGACTTAGTTTCAAAACCAAAGTGAGTATTTATGAAAACTTATTTCCTCTCTTATCCTAGGGATTCTTTCTCTCAAAAAAATACATGTTCCTCAAGGTTCTTACCTTACTACATAAAAATTGACACACTTGATCACTTCACTAACTTTCTCATCCTAAATTCTTATAGATGGAAGTTCAGTACAGCAAGTTCTACCAGTTGGGCAACGAAGGACAACTGATTTTCGAGAGTGATCTTGATGCACTATCTGAGTACTTGAAGCGTCCGCATCCGGAATTTCTTGGAGCTCAACTCAATGGACCCCCAGGAGGAGATTTACAATGGCTAGTAATTGCTGATCTTTGAGGCAAGTTAGAGGCACCAATGTACGAGAGGATTCAGTTCTCCGTGAGAACTGGCTAGATGGATTAGCCAGGGTAATGCATGAAGCTCTCACCCGTCTTTGTGCACAGAATGTCAACTTGATCCAAGGAACCCGCTTTGCTCCTTATGCAAGGCATGATTCTATGGGAATGCCTCTGGAGATGCCAAGTCACACGGAGTTGAAACGCCAAGTGGAGAACCTCGACTTCCTGCTGTACGACAGATAGAAGGAATTGGACAATGCTCGAGAGTACACCAACCACAACCTTGCCATTGCTACCCAGAAGGCCCAGAATTTCTCCCTGCTCGTCAAGGATCATCAGTCACTTCGCCAGCAACGTGCAAAGAAGGATCGCACCATCGACCGTCTTCGAAAGAAGGTGGCCGAACTCGAGAAAACCATCAAAGATCAAGAAGCTCAGCTGGCAGCATAAGAAGAAGAAGAGGGAGGTGAAGACATCCAAGGGGATATTAACTCATACCTCAACAATGATGATGACTATCTGGAGGATGATGCCATGGACTTCTACACCGACGATGATGACTCCGACTTCATCGATGATGATTAGATGCACTAGAGGACCATCGTAGGAGTGAGAAGTATCGGTCCCATTGTATCTAAGCTTGCAGAATGGTTCTTAAAGCCATCTGTTTTCCTTTTGTTGTGGTGTGTGTGAGTTTGTATCGTGTGCTTTGCTTGAATGAATGAAAAGAAGTTAGTTGCAAAACCTTAGTCAAACTCAAAGTTTTAGCTTTGAAACCAAAACCATGAACCTTAGAACTTTCCCTCTTACCCCTTTATCTATCTCCATCCTCAGATGACTCGTGGAAACCAAGGAGGGAGCAGCTCATCGCAAGACCCAATGCTGCAGATTCTGCAGACCCTAAAGCTAGTAGGGCAGAGCGCCAAGCAAATCTAGCCACCCTACAGCAGATCGCCCAGATGGCTCATAACAATCAGAACCATGGAAATTAGGCTCATCATGGATCCAAACTCAAAAACTTCCAGAATACCAATCCCCCAATCTTTAGCAAGTCTGAAGACCCGCTGGATGCTGATGATTGGTTGTAGACAACGGAGAACAACTTAGAAGTAGCCGGAGTGGATGCAAATGAGAAAGTTCTTTTTGCCACCCACTATCTGGCCGGAGATGCAAGAGCATGGTGGAACAGCACCCGCACGATGAACCATGGTCAAGTGATGACATGGAAAGCCTTCAAAGTCAAGTTCAGCCGCACCCACGTGTCGCAAGGTCTAGTCACCAGAATGAGAGATGAATTCAGAGAGCTAAAGCAGGGCAATATGAATGTAGTGGAGTACCGTGACAGGTTCTTGTCCCTCGCCAGGTATGCACCTGATGAGATCAACACGGAGGCCAAGAAGAAGGAGAGATTCTTGAACGGACTGCATGATAAGATGTAGATGGTTGTCATCAACATCTGTTTCGAGGATCTCGAAGAGCTAGTCGACTCTGTCATTCAGATGGAAGGGAAGATTAATCAAGCAAACAACAACCGCAAGCATCAGATGATGCACCAAGCTGGATCCAACAGTCACCAGAAGTACCGTCCCAACCCGTCTGCCGGGTATGCCTTGCGGAACAACCGACTCCCAATGTCTTGCCCAAGCTACCCCAACCGTAGCGGAGGATATGTGAGGGTCCGAAGGAAACAACAACCACCCCGGCAACTCTAGCAATTTCAACCGTGCACCTCCCAAGCACAACAACAACAACAACACTGCACCGAGAACTGGAAGCAATGATGTGCCCGTGGCAACAAAAGACAAGTCTCAGATTACTTGTGTAGAGTGTGGAGTGAAGGGTCACCACTCTAATGAGTGTCCCAAGAAGATTGTCACCACTGCCAATGTGAATGCCCCAGCTCAACAGCAGCATCGTGTTCATCCTAGAAGAAGATTCGCCCCAGGGAACCCTCACAACCGCAATGGCCGTCTCTTCCACATGAATGCTGAAGAAGCCCAGGAAGCGCCAGATGTAGTGTTGGGTATGTTTTCTGTCAACTCAGTTTTAGCAAGAGTGTTGTTTGATTCTGGAGCATCGCACTCATTTGTCACCGAAGAATTTTCATGCACTAGTAAGATTCAGCCAACCAACTTGAAGCATGTCATGATAGTTCAAAAACCCGGTTCAACTACAAAAGCTAGAAAAATTTGCAAAGCTTTACCGATCAGAATACATGGGATAGATGTTTATGCCAATCTAATAGTACTTGGAACCAAAGGTTTGGATGTAGTACTAGGAATGGATTGGATGTCAAAGCATAAAAGATTGATAGACGGTGCTAAGAAAGCCATCACCATGACCACTAGCTCTGGAGTATCAGTAGAGCATGTATCTGAAACCTTACCTCGTCAATTCAAGTGCAACAAGGGTCTAGCCCTACCCACCATAGACCAAGTCAGAGTAGTCTGTGAATATCTCGACGTATTCCCAGATGAATTGCCAGGTATGCCCCCGGATAGGTATATTGAGTTCATTATTGAACTAATCCCCGCAACCGGACCCATAGCTCAGAGACCCTGTAGTATGAACCCCTCAGAGTCAGTGGAGATGAAGAAGCAATTGGATGCTATGTTGGCAACAGGCTTGATTCAACCAAGCGCATCGGCATGGAGATCGCCCGTGTTATTAGTTGATAAGAAGGATGGAGGCAACCATTTGTGCACAGATTACAGGAAGCTGAATGACGTCACAATCAAGAACAAGTACCCATTTCCAAAGAAAGAGGATCTATTTGATCTTTTGACTGGTGCCAAAGTGTTCTCTAAGATTGATCTTAGGACTGGTTATCACCAACTTAAGGTTCATGCAACAGATATTCCAAAGACCGCCTTTCTACCAGATATGGATTATACGAGTATACGGTCATGTCTTTTGGATTAACCAATTCCCCTGCTTATTTCATGAATCTCATGAATAAGATCTTTATGAATTTTCTAGATAAGTTTGTCGTTGTGTTTATCGACGATATTCTTATCTACTCCAAGTCAGAAGAAGAGCATGAGCAACATCTGAGAATCATCCTTGAAACCCTTAGGGAGAATTGGTTGTATGCCAAGTTCAGCAAATGTGAGTTTTGGCTGAAAGAAGTAGGATTCCTAGGACATATTGTGTCAGTAGGAGGAGTCGCTGTTGACCGTGCAAAAATCAGAGATGTTGAAGCATGGGAAGCCCCAACCACTCAAACCCAAGTCCGTGCATTTCTCAGATTAGCGGGATATTACAGCAAGTTCGTAGAAGGATTTTCGAGCATCGCAAGACCGATGACCTAATTGTTGAAGAAGGACAAGAAGTTTGAATGGACCGACAAATGTGAAGCAAGTTTCCAAGAGCTCAAGAAGAGATTGATTTCAGCCCCAATTTTGATCATGCCAGATATCAAGAAGCTATTTGATGTGTATTGTGATGCATCCAAGATTGGTCTCGGATGTGTATTGATGCAAGAAGGCAAAGTCATAGCATATTTGTCAAGAAAACTGAAGCAGCATGAGCAAAATTACCCCACCCATGATCTTGAGTTAGCAGCCATAGTTTTGGCACTGAAGACATGGCGTCATTACCTTATGGGTAATCGATGTGAGATTTTCTCAGATCACAATAGATTGAAGTATATTTTCACTCAGAAGGAGCTAAATATGAGGCAAAGGAGATGGATAGAGTTAATCAAGGATTATGACCTTGACATTCACTATCACCCCGGCAAAGCCAATGTGGTAGCGGATGCTCTTAGCAGATTGCCGTGTAGAGTAAACACCATGATCAAGGAGAAGCAACCAGGTTTGCATGAGGAGTTGGAACAGTTTAGAGTGAAGCTTGTTAGCAAAGGATTCTTAGCTAGCATTGAACTTCAACCCACGTTGATCAGTCGGATCAAGTAAGCCAAGAAGGGAAATGAAAGTATCGATGGAATCAAACATCGAATTGGTATAGGAAAGGTACCTGGATTCACTAAAGACAAAGAAGGAGTTCTGTGGTACAAAGGACGTATCTGTGTGCCAGCAGATTCGGAGCTGAAGCAAGTTATCATGCAAGAAGATCATGACACTCTTTATTCTATCCACCCTGGAGGAACAATGATGTATCAAGATTTGAAAGTGAAATTTTGGTGGCACAAGATGAAGAGAGAAATCGGAAGCTAAATCACCAAGTGTGATATCTGTCAGAGAGTCAAAGTGGGACATCAGAGACCCACGAGACTGTTGCAACCATTGCAGATTCCGAAATGGAAATGGGATTCTGTCGGAATGGACTTTATCACCAGTTTGCCTACTTCTAGTAGGGGAAATGACTCAATCTGGGTCATAGTGGATAGACTGTCCAAGGTAGCTCATTTTATACCTGTCAAGACAACCTACCAGAGATCAAAGCTAGCAGAGTTGTACATTGCTAGAATTGTCAGTTTACATGGAACCCCCAAGACCATAGTATCGGATCGAGGAACCCAGTTTACCTCGAGATTTTGGCAGAAAGTCCAAGAAGGATTGGGAACCAAGTTGAATTTCAGGACAGCTTATCACCCGCAAACCGATGGACAAACTGAAAGAGTCAACCAAATCCTAGAAGATATGTTAAGAGCTTGTGTGTTAGAATATGGATCAAAATGGGAAGATTGTCTGCCTTTCGCAGAATTCTCATACAACAAAAATTATCAAGCCATTTTGCAAATGGCACCATTTGAGTTCCTATACGTAAGAAAGTGTCGTACCCCTTTGAATTGGTTGCAAGTAGGAGAGAGTCAGATTTTGGGACCTGACATCCTACGAGAAGCCGAAGAGAAGGTTCAAAAAAGTCCGTGAGCACCTCAAGACCGCCCAATCCAGACAGAAGAGTTATGCTGACAAGAGGAGGAGAGACCTGACTTTCAATGTCAGAGATTTTGTGTATCTCAAAGTTTCACCATTGAAGGGAACGCAACGTTTTAGTCTGAAAGGAAAGTTAGCCCCCAGATATATCGGACCCTTCGAGATTCTGAATCGCCACGAAGAAGTATCGTATCAACTGGAACTGTCAGAAGAGATGTCTGATATCCATAGTGTGTTCCATATCTCGTTACTTCGCAAATGCCTAGAAGTGTCGGAGAAGACCGAAGTTTTCAAGAACATCGATCATAGAGAAGTTGATATCAACAAGGATCTAACGTATCGTGAAGTGCCCATCCATATCTTGGAGGAAGCCTACAGAACCACTAGGACCCAGAGTATCAAATTTCTCAAGATCCAATGGAGCAACCATACCGAAGAATAAGCCACTTGGGAGCGAGAAGATTACGTTAGGACTGAGTTCCCAGATCTCTTTAGTTCCTAGTTTTCTTTCTTAAATCTCGGGACAAGATTTTGTTTAAGGGGGGAAGGTTTGTAATATCCCAAAACTTTAATCCAAATGATCAAGATCCAAATCACCCAATTTAGGGTTAACAAAAACTTTTTCTTATTTAAATAATCAAGCATGCATATGTGTGTTGCATTAAATAGGAATTGCTTTGAATTGCCATGATTGTTTGTTCTAATGGTTGTAAAATGACTCTAAGGTTAATTACACATCATCTAGATCATTTCCAAGCAAAAACCAAAGAAAAAGAAATAAAAAAAATTAATAAAGGAAATGGTCACTTTTGCCATTTGAATCAACTAGGACACTTTGGGTGTTCCTAGAACTCAATTTCAAACAGAAAAAAATTCTCACTCTTTGCACCCCTTGCTAGTACAAGTAAAGATGTACCAAGGCCCACTTTGTGATCTTCCAAAAACATTCAAACTCTAAATTTAAAAGACATTTGAAAATGGAATCAAGTGTATGTACCTAGATCACACTTTTCCAAAAACCATTCAAATGAACTCAATTTCACAATCCCAAGGAACCAGAGATGCTTAAGCATGTGACCAACAACTCCACCAAATTTCATTTCAAAATTCAAAAATTGAATTCTTGCTGCCATTGTGTCGAACACTTGGTGAGCAGAATCAAACCTGCCTAACTAATATTGTTTTTGATCAAAATTTGTCGACCCATTTGAACCCAATTCACTTCACTTGTCTCCCCTAGCCCCAACCAGGCCATCAAGAACCTACCAAATGGCCTAGGACAACAGTACAGCACCACCCCGAGGCCATGCTCTCCGCCCAACCATGCCCAAGCCACGGAGACCACCAGCTCCTCTCCGCCGCTCCAGGAAGGAAGGCGTGACCTCACCGCCGTCCACGGCCACATCTAGCCCCTAGACCACCGAGGATAAGCCCCGCACTAAGTCTCTGTGCCACGCCAGCGCACGCCAGAGTGCCATCCCCGGCAAGGCAGCACATGCCGCGCCTCGACCATAGCCCGCGCGCGCCGCTCCGCCTTGACCACCTCACCCTGCCAAACACGCCCTTTCCCTGCCGCGCGACCCACAACCGCCGAGAACCACGTCGAGCACCGCCTCTATCACTCAGAGCGCGAGACGCTCCCAACCGCAATCCACTGCCCCTAGTACCACCTTTAAGGCCTAGCTGACTGCCAGGGAACCACCTACCGTCCGCCTACCTCGCCCATGCTGATAGCACCCTGTGTCGTCGTCACTGACGAGTTGCACCCACACCTCTCTGCTGCCTCGCCGAGCCTATATAAGGGAGCCTCCCCAGCACCATTTCTTCACACCCTCACTCCCCTCTCACCACTGACCATTCCCCACCTCTCACCGGAGCCGCTCGAGCAGCCAGTCGCCGGAATTTCGCTAGAGATAGCTGCATCAGAGGAGGAGAAGCTCCCGTCGATTTTGTCCACCCCAGAGCTGCCGCGGCCTCGCCTGAGCCCACTGTCGTCTGCTTCTTCAAATGCCCCCGTTGCCAAACTTACTGGAGCCCTGGTATGCCCCCACAGCACCCCCACAACACCGCTAGGTTTCAGTCTCGCCGGCGACGTGTCCGTCGTCGACGATGAACGTGAGCCGTAGATTCTAGTTCTAATCCTACGGTCCACATTGCCCCGTACCGCTTCATGTTTAATGAGCCATCGACAAAGGGACCCCTGCCAGTCCTCGGCCTGTGAGTGAGACTGGGCCGGCCCATTAGTGTTCCCGCGCAACCCAGTAGATTCAAATCTAGATTTTTCTATTTTAGCTGAAACTTAGTTGTGTCTCTTAGTTTGAAATTCAATTCAGAGAATTTTACAATCCAAATTGAGTGATTCCAATTTTGTTGGAACGGTAATGAAAATCTCTATCCATGCCCATTGGATTTAAATCAATTAGAGTTAGAGATCTCTCCTAGCAAAAATAACAAGACATAAGCTTTGCCCACTCAAACATTTTTATAAAATCAACCACAATAGCTTTGGAGTTGATTCCAACTCTCAAAAATCACATTTAACCTTACCTATCTGAATATGTAATAATATTAAGGTTTTCATGCAGTGACTTTGGACTAGTACCAAAATAATGCTATATAGGCATTTCTAGTCACTTTAAATCATTAAATATTAAACTTAAACTTATTAAAATGTGATACAACCTTTAAATCACATTCCCATGCATTAGAATATGTGGTTATGACATGTGTCCACATGATCCCATATTTTAATTGGAGAATATTAAATCTTAGTTAATTTCAATGAGTAGAAATCACTTTTCTCAAATAAAATAAATGAAACTAGTTCATTAAACCTTGTGATGTTTGTGATGATACTAGATCATCAAATGTGTGCCTTAGTGTGCTAAGTAGACTAGTTAAGTATTGTTTGGTGATTGTGTATTCCATATGATCATTAACCCTTGCAAGCTAGATGACCTAATCAAGATGCCTTAATCATGCTTGGTTATACATTTTGACTATTACCTACCCCAAGTTTTTACTTACGAGCTTCACTTATTTTTACTCTACCAAAGTTCTTTACTTTGTTTATAGATAGCATAAAGAGTATAAAACTTGGCCTATCTAGTTAGACTTAGATGTCATTCTATGGCATGAGACTGATCTTAGTATCCCACTTTAGTGAACACTCTTAACTTAGTGATTAGAGCTAAACCAAAAACTTGATAACTTTAGATGGGAATACTTGGTGAAAATGACTTATGAAATCCTTGGAATGATGAGTCATTCTATTGAGATGTTTTTACATGTGTTGAGAAACACAAATGGTTTATGATGATGAAAATGTTGAGGCATGAGCCTTATCCCTTTTATAAAAACTGATGGTTGGGTTCGGATGCGATACCATTCCAATTTTACTGTACAACTACAATACCTTTTTTGGGTAAGGCTTAGCGGGAAGTTTATATGCATTGGTATTAGTTCCCTCGCGGGAGAGGTTTGAGCTGAGGCTACCTCTCAATGTTGTCCACCTATGCAGTGCCCGGAATGGCAAATGGCCATGGCTAGGAGGCCAATCTCATAGGATAGGTGCTTATACTATAGTGTGTAAAGGAAATGTTATGTTTAATTATATGGATACTAAGTATGATGATTCAGGGTTATCCCTGACAGATGTGTCGAATTTTGTGGTGAAAGTGTACCACCTCTGTAGAGTGTCAAACTATTCGAATAGCCGTGTCCATGGTTATGGACAGTTGGTGTGGCCATACTGTTCCGTTGTCAGATGTTTTCAAAATGACTTGTGAAATGAATCATGACATGACTTGACCACAACAAAGTTGTGACTATGAAACTAGTTTCCCAACTTAAGTGATTCTAGAACTTTATTTTATCTTTCTTTACTTCTGAACTCAGCTTAGGTTTCAAACTTAGAGTTTAGCACTCCTACTAGAACTATCTTACTTGTTAGTGATAGTTTGCGAGTACTTAAAGGGTACTCATGGCTTTTGTCCCCAGATATTATCATGGCCAGACTATGAAGAGGACTACCAAGATGAAGGACAGCAGGATGGCTATGATAACTAGGACTATCTCCCATCATTAGCATTGTCTGTTACCCTGAAGATGGAGCACACCGCTTATTATTTATTCTGATGCTTGTTGTATTAAGACCGGATCATGAGATCCTTTATTCGTGTAAGACCTTATTATGGTTTGTAATGGATGATGTACTGTGATATCCAATCTGTTATGTCTCGCAAAAATGGTAATCCTGGGATTGCAATGTATGGCATAACAGGCAGCTGGGATTAAAAATCCGGGTGTTGATAGATAGGCTTGAGGGGACCCAGGACGGCGTCGGCCACGGCCACAGCAACCTGGTGCCCACCTTAGTTGTCTGCCCCAATCGCATTATCGCTGGCTGCAGGTTCCCGGTGGAAGGATTGGCCGATGTCTTGCACGGGCTTAACTTGGCCACGGTTGATGTCCAGCCAGAGCGCCTGCCCGGACACAGCTCCGTCACAGTCGAAAGGGAGGCCCACCAGGACCGGTGCTTTATTGTAGAGGACCAGTTTTATTCGCATGCTGTGTTGATGCCTCTGTGATGTCGCCAGCGCAGGATCGGTAGCCTCGAAGGGGCCCAAACTCGTGTTATCGGCCGGCAGGGCCAACGCACGTTTACCCCGGGCGACCAGGCGCTCTACAGAGGCGGCTCCAACGGTGGCATGTTCCCGCCGGATGAACTGTTTCGGGGCCTGGCCTCGAGCCGAAGCAGACCTCCGAGGACGACGCAGCCAATCCACTGGGATTCCTTCAAGTATTTGTGAGGGTAACATGCCTTTGGTGGAAGAAAGAAATTTTGCCGGAGAGTAGAATGAAGGAGAAAGTATAGTAATAGTAATACTACTAGCGGTGCTACTCAGTTTTGACCCAGCATTTCTCCAAGGAGTACTTTTTTTTAGATGCTCCAAAGAGTATGCAGAGCGACCGCTTGGCGGCTCGTGAGTTCTTTCACAGTTGGTGGTTATCCGGGGCATTAACTCACAAGACAAATGCCATATCAATACTTGTAGCGGTGGTACTTTCAGCTAGCCGGAGTCTAATTGGATAGTAGGAGTGGTAGTACTATACACACTCAAAACAGAGGTGGCGAGCAGCTGGCAGCTCAAGCAATGAGTCTGGTAAATTCTTGGAGTATGTATGTACTCCAGTATATAGTAGTAATAAGTTGCACATGCCTGACCGTACAGTGACACAAGGTACAAGAACCAATTATACACCCTATACTTTATGGACGTGGCTCAAAATTATAATTATTTTTCAGTGATACCAACACAATATCTTTCATCATTATAGTAGGTTGATTTCTACATGTCACAAGTTACAAGAACCAATTATACACCCTATACTTTATGGACGTGGCTCAAAATTATAATTATTTTTCAGTGATACCAACACCTCATCATTAATTGTCGTGACACATAAGCATTTTACATGCATGTAATAAGGTATTTGACAATGGGGGAGTCTCTTAGCACGACATACTAGGCAAAATGCTTTTGTGGCATGTCAATTACTAGTAGTAACTAAGATACACCCCTTGCACACAATCATAGGCAAAAAGAGTTGATTGCCCAATAAAATGCATGCACGAGAGAAAAAAACATTAAATTAAGATACAACCTCTAAAATACAATGCATTGGAGAGGTTATCTATCAGGTATTTATAACTCCTATGGTAAGATACACCCCATTGTGAAAGGCCTAATGCATGATACAACACGTACCACCTGATACCACCATTGGGGCTAGTCTCATACTTGATACGCCCATTTTGCATCACTATTCTATATCATAATTCACTGTTATTCATTGATATATTTCTTATTAAGAGATGGTACTTATGTTATTTCATCTATTTTTGCATGGTTGATGACTTTTGGAGCATGGACCGCTGCAGTCAGGATTCTGATGGAAAAGGTGCTGTTTGGAGGCAAAATTCGCGAAGATCAGAAAATCCGGGAAAATATACGGAAAATCCTATTTTTACAGAAGACGAAGGCTGCCAGAAGAGGGAGTGGAGATGGGCCACAGGGGCCCACACCACCCCCTGGCGCGGGCCACCCTAGGCCTCGCCACCAGGTGGTGTGGCCGCCCTGGGCCACCTCTGGCTCTCCCCTTTGGCGTATATATTCCTCCCGAAACCCTAAGACTTGGAGAGCGACCACAGAAAGATTCGCCGCCTCTGCGGGGTGGAAAACACCGAGAGAGAAAGATCTCTCCTGCAGACAGATTTCTGTCGGGGGAATTCCTTCCCAGAGAGGGGAGATCGTCGCCATCAACACCACCATCAAGCTGGACTTCATCGGGATCATCATCATCATCATCATCACCACCATCATCACCATCAGCACCCTCATCACCATCTCCATATTGCTGTAACAATTGGGTTGAATCTTGCATATTTCTTAGGGGAAACTTTCCCGGTGTTGATTACTATTTGTAGTTGATGCTATTGAGTGAACCATTGAATTATTGTTTATGTTTAGATTGTTATACATCATTATTGTATCTTTGATCATGATCCATATGATGTCTTGTGAGTAGTTCAGTTTGTTCTTGAGGACATGGGAGAAGTTATGTTGTTAGTAGTGGAATTGTGTCGAGAAAGATTCAATAGTTTGATATTTAAGTTGTGGTGTAATCCATCTAGTGGTGTCATGTGAACGTCGACTACATGACACTTCACCTATATGGGCCTAGGGGAATGCATTGTGTATTTGGCTACTAATCGTAGGGGTTGCCGGAGTGACAGAAACCTAAACCCCTGTTAGGAAACCATTGCACAAGGGACGTTAAGGTCTTAGAGTTTAAAGTTGTGGTTAGGTTTCTACCTTAATTACTTTCCTGTACTTACGGATGTTTGCAATGGGTATAATCACAAGTATGTATTAGTCCTAGGAAGGTCGGTACATTAGCACAGGTTCACCCACACAACACTTACCAAGCTAAATAAGATTAATCAACTATATGAAGTGAAAGCACTTGACAGTCGTCCCATGTGTCTTCGAGAATGTTTGGTTATCTTAAGTAATACAACCGGCTTGTCCTTTGCTGCATAAAGGATTGGCCACTTGCTGCATTTATTCCTACTGTCTTTTATTTACTCATACTTTGTTTACTTGATTTATCAAAAAACCCTAATAATCCGTTTGCTAAGTATTTGTAGAGAATTCCTGATCCATACCACTAGCCAGCACCTTCTACTCCTCATTGGGTTCGACACTCTTACTTATCAAAAATACACCCCTATACGTGTGGGTTATCAAGACTACTTTCTGGCACCATTGTCGGGGAGTGAAGCGCTATTGGAGAGTGGAACTGGTAAAGGAAGCTTCTACTGTGAGTATTGTTTACTTCTGTTAGTTGCTTTATTTTTATTTTGGATAATTCGCTGAGTTTTTTATTTGGTAATGCTACTACCACTTCTAAGGTAGTAGATGAACCACCACCTACTGAGAATGATGCTTCTACAAGAATTAGTGATTGTGTTATGGATAACTACTATGTTGGGGATGGAACTGTCCATCCCGGTGATCATTTACTCTTTATACACGAATTATGCGGGTTGTTCAAGTGTGCAGGTATTACTATAGATCAAGTTAAGAAGAAGTTATTCTCATTATCACTGAAAGGAAGAGCTGAGGAATGGTATAAGCTGCTGAGGAATGGTCAAGCTCTTGAATGGGAGGAAATAGTGCCTCTCTTTTATTCAAAGTTTTATCCTCCTAGTGAGATACATAAAGATCGGAACCAAAGATACAACTTTTGGCCTCTTGATGGAGAGAGTACAGCTCAAGCTTGGGGCAGATTGAAGTTACTAATTCTCAAATGTCCCATTAATGAGATCCCCGACAATATTATTATCAATAACTTGTATGCAAGGCTCCCTCTACATGACAAGGATTTATTGGATGCTTCTTGTGCTGGACCATTCACTCGCATGGAAGAAGAAGCTAAATGGGATCTTCTGGACCGTATTCAAGACAATGCTGAAGCATGGGAAAATGACAAAGGTAGAAAGTCAGGTATAAATTATGATTATGAATGCATTGAATCCTTTATGGGAACTGGTGATTTTCAAAATATAAAAAATGCTTATCGTCTAGACTCTCAAGCTATTGCAACTTATTTTAAGGCTTTTGCTTCCTATATTGAAGTGCCTAAAAAGAAGTGGAATAAGTATCATGAACCTTATAAAGATGTTGCTAAGAGTGCTCCTGCAAGAAATACTGAAGTTTATACTGCTAATCATGTGTTACCCGAACCTTACATTGAGAAAAATGCCTTTCCTAGTTAAGATAAAGGAATATTCTATGATAGCTAGTATGGTTAATGAAAGTATAATCAAAGTTGTTGAACCTGATAAAAAAATGATGATGAACCTATAATAGCAAATGTGAAAGACTTTGTTACTAAATATGAAGAAGAGGGACACACTATCCTTTGTAAGGATACTTCTAATATTGTTCCACATAGTAGTGTTATGAGAGCTAGTATTCCTGTGTTTTATGTTAGAATAAGTGATCATTGATACGATGGTCCTCGTGATAGTTATATTATTATGTTTATGCATGATACTGAAAGTTACTATGAGAGAGGGAAAAGTGTTCTTATGCATCTCAATAATATCAAGTTTCCTCGTTTTATGCTGAAAGTTTTTATGTTGCATTTCTTTTGCCTTCTTATGCTAGTAGCCTCTGGTTTCAACAACTTGTTTGTTTACAAAATTCCCTTGCATAGAAAGTGGGTTAGACTAAAATATGTGTATTTTTTCTTCTTAATGCTCTCTTTCAGTTCAATTCATATTCTTATGTGAGCATCTTCAAAATTATCATGCCCATCTTAATGGCTATAAAGAAAGAGCTTTTTGGGAGACAACCCAATTTATTTTTGCTTTCAGTTTGTTTTTGTTTCTTTGAGTCTTGGAAGTTATTACTTCGGTAATAACCTCTCCTTATCCGTTTTGTTTGTTTTTTGTGTCAAGATCAACCTCTAATGAGAGAGAAGTGAGATTTGGGGAAGTTGCTGTCCCGAAACAGATTTTTGTGCTTCACCGTAAAAATTCGTGAGAGATCTCTGTATGTCCGATTGAGATGTAATTTTTTGTGCTTCTGCCCCAGGTCATTATTTAACTTTCGTTTGTTTTGCATTTTTTGATTTTTACAACAGAAGATTTTTTAAAAAATTGATCTTTACCTGCTGGTCTGTTTTGACAGATTTTACCACTCTTGCATTTTTTTTCTTTAATCGATTTCCTTTTTTAATTCTTTTTGGGGTTTTCGGAAGGATTTTCTACAGTATCTTATGCTTTGATGGTTTTCAGTCGAAGTTGAACTCAAAAGGTTTTAGCACTTCACTTATACTAATGTTTCTAATGGTAATTTTGTGAAGTTTTGTGTGAAAGAAATTTCCAGGTAGTGGAGATAATGGTGTAATGAGAAAGTGAAAGGTTTCATGACTCAAGTAATAAGTGTATCAAGATGAATATATTTATGTTATTCAAGTGGTGACTCTGGAAGAACCCACTAAATTGCAAATTAAGAGACCTGGAGAGTCCATTTTCAAATAGGTAATAGTTCTGGTAAGAAAAGTTCCACAAAAATACAATCCAACTATATTTTCGCAGTTTTTAGACAATAAGGAAAGCTACGAAGTGAAAGAGGGAAGGAAACGGAGCCAGGGTGGATCACACCACCCTGTGGCGCGGGCCCACCCCTGGCCGCGTCACCAGGTGCTGTGGCCACTCCGGACTTCGCCTCTGACTCGTTTTCTCCCAGTACCTTCCTTTTGTTGTGAAACTTCGTAATATATAATCCCCTGGATCTCCCGAGGTTCGTATATCATGTTTTCATCATGTTTTCGTTTCGATCTGTTTCTGCTAGGAACTATCTTTGAAAGCTTAGAAGCACAATGGTGTCCGCCAAGGATAAAGGAAAGGAGCCTATGGAGGAAGATCTCCAAGACCCCGAGAAGGAGAAGGAGATCAAGAGTGGAGGTGAAGAGGAGGCAAAGCACACCAGCACTACCATTGCAAGCATTGGAGTCTTGGCAAGATCTGGCAGGGTTAGGAGGACTGCACGGATGTCAACTGGAGGGAAAACTCCGCGTCACTGTTTAGCTCCACGCCATGCAGGAAAAGAAGACTCCAAGAAGGAAGAGTGGAAAAAGAATCACAAGAGCTGGGATCCACAATCTGACAAGATCATGCACCGCATCGAGCACAACTCGGAGTTGATTCGTACTCTCACCTTCGAGATTAAGGACTTGGGGAAACTGATCAAAGAGCTCATCAAGAGGATACCACCACCACCGAAGGAGTAATTCGTCATCAGGTTTGGCATCCCCTTGGTTTGTTCCAAGCTTGGGGGAGTGTCACGGTATCACATCACTATCTTCTATCTTTTTACCTTTTTAGTAGAGTCATTTCATGAATAGAGAAGTTATCATATAGGATGGTTTCCATTATGGAAGTGTCCCCTCTCTCATTAGATATGTATCCCTTGGTGTGAGTTGCCGTTATGGAATATTAATGAGAAATTTTATCATTTACTCTTTTGCATATCTTATATTAGTTTTCAATTCATGGTTATATGATTAATCTTGTTGTTAGTATTGGTATCACTTTGGGATCATTGATTTAATTTAGTTGGTTTTAGCAAACCTGGCTTGGTCAGTAGCAACACTATTTTTGAGAGTTGAATGAAAAGATAAAAGTACTCTAAAGAAATATAATTTCATCATCTTTCTTTCTTGATTTGCTCATAAGTCTAGTATTCTCTAGTTAAGATCTTTTGTGCTTCCAAGGAAGATTGCATGTTTGTCTTTATCACTTGTACGTTTGTTTGTTTCCTTCAACTCGTATACTTGCTACCCAGCCTTGCTAGCCAAAAACTTGTACTGAGAGGGAATTCTTCTCATGCATCCACTTCCTTAAACCAAAATCTATGCCATTTGTGTCCACCATACCTACCTATTAGCACTATTGCTATTGCAAGTAAATTCTTGTTTTTATCTACCTTTCAAATTAAACTTGTTATGTGAAAATTAGTGATTAAAGCTCTCACGAACTTGATGGCACACTTTATTTTCTTGCACTTAATAAACTTGATTGCATATATGCTTGCGCTTTATGAGTTGAAGTTAGCAGAACCATGTGTCATGGGGAACGCTTTCAACACTGCCATGGTACTTTGTACCTAGTTGATATCATGATTCTTTTGCCTAGGGATCCCGGTGGTGTGAAATAAAAGGGGAACTTGTAAGATCATGGAGTTTATATGTGTGTTAGAAAAATGCTTGGGCCGCTAGCCTAAGCCATGCCTAATCATGGTGGAAACTTGCAGCATAACTATAGTGAGCATTCTAAGAAGCATCATCAATAAAAAACCTATGCAAATACCAAATAAAAAGATCGCTGAGATGCTCATTGTCTGCTTGCCTTGTCATTTTGATTATGGGATAGCTCCTGTATAATATGCAAGGGGTACCCCGTTGGCGGTTCTCTATGATACATATATATTTACGATGAAAAGAGCTTACTTGTGAGTGAAGATGAGTAGCATGAGGTTCAGTACTCGTAAGTAAGGGGCACGAGATTTCAACTTATAACTTGTCAAGCATATCCTCTTAGTTGTGTCACTTTAACCTTAACCACCTAAAGATGCCTATGATAGGGGCAATGAGAGCTGAAAGCTAATAAGTACCATAATTTTTGGGAGCTCTTTATGAAACTTGAAATCCCTTCTTCCCTCTATGAAGGGCCTTTCTTTTACTTTTTAGTTGGGTCAGTAAACCTATTCCCTTGTTTCTCAGCAAGTATTTTGAGTTGTTGTGTTTCATTCATTCATATGATGATTTATTCAATCATGTTTCTTATGTTCCTTGTTTTGCACATTGCTCTTATCTTGGTGATTACTACTTTGAAAGCTATCATTGAAAATCAGTTATTTGTGAACTCCAGCAAATTATCAACTATTCTTCGACGAAGAGCTAAGTTTGCCATTACCAATTACGATTTACTTCATGTATCTCTATTGTGTTTCCTTTACTTATTGCAAGTAAGTTATATAATGGTGAGTTGTCTTCTATTATGATTTATGTATTGATGAATGTGATGCTTCTTGTCCGTATTCTTTTTATCGAATTTTCACTCCATAAACCTGAGGCCATGTTTATTGAGCTCAGTTTCGCTTGGGGACAAGCGAAGTCTAAGCTTGGGGGGAGTTGATACGTCCATTTTGCATCACTATTCTATATCATAATTCACTATTATTCATTGGTATATTTCTTATTAAGAGATGATACTTATGTTATTTCATCTGTTTTTGCATGGTTGATGACTTTTAGAGCATGGACCGCTGCAGTCAGGATTCTGATGGAAAAGGTGCTGTTTGGAGGCAAAATTCGCGAAGATCAGAAAATCTAGGAAAATATACGGAAAATCCTATTTTTGTAGAAGACGAAGGCTGCCAGAAGAGGGAGTGGAGATGGGCCACAGGGGGCCCACACCACCCCCTGGCACGGGCCACCCTAGGCCGTGCCACCAGGTGGTGTGGCTGCCCTGGCCCACCTCTGGCTCTCCCATCTAGCGTATATATTCCTCCCGAAACCCTAAGACTCGGAGAGCGACCACAGAAAGATTCCGCCTCGTAGGTGAAAACACCGAGAGAAAGATCTCTCGTGACATGATTTCTCTTGGGGAATTCCTTCCCGGAGAGGGGAGATCATCGCCATCAACACCACCATCAAGCTGGACTTCATCGGGATCATCATCACCATCACCACCATCATCACCATCAGCACCCTCATCACCCTCATCACCATCTCCATATTGTTGTAACAATTGGGTTGAATCTTGCATAGTTCTTAGGGGAACTTTCCCGGTGTTGATTACTCTTTGTAGTTGATGCTATTGAGTGAACCATTGAATTATTGTTTATGTTCAGATTGTTATACATCATTATTCCATCCCTGATCATGATCCATATGATGTCTTGTGAGTAGTTCGTTTTGTTCTTGAGGACATGGGAGAAGTCATGTTGTTAGTAGTGGAATTGTGTTGAGAAAGATTCAATAGTTTGATATTTAAGTTGTTGTGTACTTCTTCTAGTGGTGTCATGTGAACGTCGACTACATGACACTTCACCTATATGGGCCTAGGGGAATGCATTGTGTATTTGGCTACTAATCGTAGGGGTTGCCAGAGTGACAGAAACCTGAACCCCCATTAGGAAACCATTGCACAAGGGACGTCAGGGTCTTAGAGTTTAAAGCTGTGGTTAGGTTTCTACCTTAATTACTTTCTTGTACTTACGGATGTTTCCATGGGGTATAATCAAAAGTATGTATTAGTCCTAGGAAGGTCGGTACATTAGCACAAGTTCACCCACACAACACTTAGCAAGCTAAAGAAGATTAATCAACTATATGAAGAGAGAGCACTTAACGATATTCCCATGTGTCATCGAGAACGTTTGGTAAACTTAAGTAATACAACCGGCTTGTCCTTTGCTGCATAAAGGATTGGGCCACTTGCTGCATTTATTCCTACTGTCTTTTATTTACTCGTACTTCATTTACTTGCTTTATCAAAAACCCCTAAAAATCCGTTTGCTAACTATTTGCAGAGAATTCCTGATCCATACAACTAGCCAGCACCTTCTACTCCTCGTTGGGTTCGACACTCTTACTTATCGAAAATACTGCGATACACCCCCTATACTTGTGGGTCATCAATACTCTCATCCCAAACAGAGGTATAGTAGTACTAGTACCTCCATCCCGAAGTAGTACTGGAGTACAGACTTTAGTCTTCCACGTAGCCCTACGTCGTCAAAGCGATGTGTACACCAGGTCAGAGGGAGATAATTAATCGGGGAACACAACGCTTCCCTAGTTTTCTCCATGCAGGTCTCTTGCCAAAGAGATAAGGTATCGATTCATGGCCGTTGATTTTGGATGGACGGACAATATTGCCTTGAGTGAGATGAGGAGTCTAATACTCCTAGTATTTAACTATTGTACCAATCTCTCTCGCTCGCTCTCATCAACCATCTCAGATATGTGCTCCTCCCTCTGCTCTCTCGCTCGGTCTCAAAATCCCTCTCAGATCCGCCGCAGTTGAAGAAGACGGTTGTATGGCGGACGAGTGGTTTGAAGCTATGATAATGAGGCAGGCCTTCGGCTGCAGGCTGTGTTCTCAAATTGTTCGTCATCTTGCGTACATGGTTATTACTACTTCTTTCTTCATGATGTTTTACACACTGGTTCGATGAACTCTTGTTTTTGGGCTAAATCTCTTTTCCTTGCACGAGCAGTGCTTTGGCAAGGCCGCGGCGCACATTGCATGCGCACAATCTGTTGGAAAATTGTCCGATGGCCAGTGCCCGGGATGTCAATACGGAGGCGTCTTCGAACCAACCACTACCGTGTATCAGATGCCCTCGGGAATGAAGCTCAAGTGCAGCAACAAAGGTTGCGACATGGCTGGCAGCTTCCTTGAGTTCATCGAACACCAGATGGCCTGCCCGCACGGGCAGAGGGCGACATAGGTTCTTGACAAAAAAGAACCATATGGTATTTGGGTGTCTATGTGTGTGATGATTCCGTCTAGAGTATGGTTTAGTTTCTGTTGTCATTGTATTGTACCTATACTAGTTATGTTATATAAATAAATTGAATCATCATCACATCCACATAGTTTCTCTCTTTTACCGATAGCAAGGGGAAGTACCACCAGCCTGTGCATCTACATGTTGCTCTCTTTTAGCTAAAAAGCTTGGAAATCCGTAGAACTTGGGTGGCCCTCCACAGCGTATGCAAATATCGGTGCACAAACCACTTATCATCCATCCGGCACCGGTGCCTACGCTACACAGGCGATGCCACAAAAAAACAAAGGATATGTTAAAATATTTGTCTTCCCTATCCAGCTCAACAACCCTTCCTCTATTTAAGGTAGAGACAACAGCCATCCCTCTCGTCACGTGGGAGTAGTAACTTGCATGTATTGGTGACATGACATGATAATTAATGATGAAAAAGAGGGAGGTATTACCATAACATCACACATTTATATGAGTCTAGAACCTAATTAATTAGGTCTTCCATGACACTGCACACGTGTTATCACCCACTATGAAAACAATAACATATGCAAGTTGCTAGTATATTGAGGATGGTCATGGTGGGGAGTAACTTGACATGCATATGTTACTAGTCTAAGTTACTACCTCCATTTTCGCAAAATAAAATAAATTAAGTTACTACCTCCATAGTGGAATGTAACATAGGTGTGGTATCATGCAAAGTCTCATTTATTGCAATGTGGACTTATTTTGTCTTGAAATTGTGCCACAAGTGCATTGTGTAGTGAGGAGAGAGAAACAATGATTTTCTAGTTCTTATGGGCGGGTCATACTGGTATGGTCGACCGCAAGGTTTCTTATGAGTTGTTTGGTTCAGTGGCTATCTACTGGATGACAAGGGATATCCATTTTTTTGTGGTTATCTAGTGTTTGGTTTAGAGGGTGGAGGGGATATGGATAACCATTTTTGGCTTAAAATGGTGGTTGAGCATATCCCACAAAAAGAGCTGGATGAGCTCAACCACTTTTGGATAGCTCCTCCGAAGTGTTTTCCTGTTTGTAGATTCTGACTGGCTATCCCTAACCACTTTTTCCCCACTTTAGCCAAACACAAAAATGGCTACCCCTAACCAGATGGCTGGGGATATCATCATCCCCTAAATGACATCCTCTAAACCAAATAGCCCCTTAGCTTAAGACCGAGTGCTACAATGTTTAAATTCCACTAAGGTCGACCACAGGTGTCTTATATCTGACCTTATTTTCACATTAGAGATGCCCTTATGGTAACATAGCTAGTTACCCCAAGGCTCTCTCTCTCATCATTTAATTGCATGCCATGTCATCTAAATGCTTAGTTGGCAATACATGTAGGACTATGTAGTACTACCCAAATTACTCCCACTAGCACTGTGACGAACCTAAATAGAACCATGAAGAGAGGACGAGCCAGGGATGACGCTGGGGAGTGACGCCGTAGCGTGGCCCCGCCTTTTGTTCGAGTAGTCCACTATCAGGGTCCATTTGATTCCGAGGATTTGCCTATGAATTTTGTTGGATTAAATCCTATAGGAAATTTTCCTATGAAGATTGTTTGATTTGTAGGATTGATTCCCATAGGATTTTTTCCTAAGGATTCCTTTGTATGGTACTAGTTTTCATAGGAAATCAAACATTCACCCATACCTCTTTTTTAGATTCCTACTATGGTGGAATCAAACACACTTTGGTGCATATGAATTCCTATAGGATTGGAGTGAACATGACAATGCAATCCTACATTTTTCCTATTCCTATGATTTTCCTATCCTACAAATCAAATAGGCCCTCACCATTTTCCCCTGGCCTCTTTCACCTCATCCAGGCCAGAACCATGGACTAGCCCCTACCCCCACCCCTCCCCCCCCCCAAAAATCCCCAAATGGCAGCACCGCCGGAACTAGAGTGCTCCTCACAGGAGCGCATCATCGAGTCTGGCCCCCATGACTTCCATGCCTGCCACGTCTCCGTATCCACAACCGACTTCTCCGTATTCGAGCCACAGTTAGTTAACGCGGCGATGTTGTACACAATGACACTGAAGATCTTCTTCACGAGGATGTACGAGCTCAGGAGGATGCCTGGCTCCATCCCAGCCCCTCTGGAGGAGGACGATGTCGCGACCACGCCTTGCAAAGAGGAAGTGTTAAATCTTAGCCTCCCTTCTAGCAAGCTGCGAAGAGTGAGCAAGGTCGTGGGAACTATGCGCAAGGTTCTTGGCTGTGTATGGCTGCTGAAGAACCTGCAACTCATGGCGGAGGAGTGGGACATCATCATGTCGTACGATATTATGCACCGGCTCTGGCTTGAGGCGTGTATGTGGGTCGACGAGTTCCACTTTGACCTAACCCTTAGCCTGAATCTCCGGCTCATCGTCAACTTGCCGGTGCTTCAAGACAGTTGGTACCTGGTTGAGCAGGAGGATGGCCACTGCAGCATATGCATGCAGGCGATGTCGAAGCGCACAACGGTGCATCTCCGGGGATGCAACCATACGTACCCCCGCAAGTGCATCCTCACTTGGTTTGAGACCAACGCCAGCTGCCCTATCTACCGAGACAATGTGCTCGCCCATCTCTACTGACACGAGGTGCATATGCCCCCTTCTGTATGAAACTTGTCCTGTGGTTGATAATTAATTAATGTACTGAACCAATGTTTCTGTTGCACGCCAAGTGAACATGTTCTATATATGTTTGCACTTGTCGAATTAAGCTTAATCCAATTTAGAAAGGGAAAACAATTAGTCTAGGATTACAATCCAACAGGAATTTGTCATCATGTCTCATACATTTTACAAAGAGAAAACCAATACGAATCACTGTTCATCATATCACTTCATAATATGAAACAACAGTCTAATCATCGTCACCATCATCGCTTTCGGCACTGCCGCATTCTAGATCCACATATTCCCACTGGGTTGGATCTTCTTCCCCTTGCATTCGTCATACATGTCCTGAGATTCATCAGGTAGAACCAGTTTATTCCTGTCTTTGTCGACTACACTAACCTCGATAGTGAAATCTACTTGTCCATCATGTGCAGAACCGCTTCTGGCAATCAAATTTTCATCGACGTCAGCCAGCTCAGTTACCATACAACCACCGGGATCATCTTGGTGGGTAACAAATGTGGTGACTGGCTCATCATACTCATTCACATCATAGGTGCTCCTTGCCTCAAAATTTTGCACATATTGCAAGTCCTTATTATCTCTGTCATCCAAGAAAATTACCTTGGAAGCTTGAGTTACCAAAATACAAGGTTCCTCCTTGTACCACTCGGCAGTAGTATTGATCGATATGAAATTCCCATCATTTCTGGGGCCTCTTTTCTTGTTTGGATCTTGGTCATACCAATAACACTTGAATAGAACCACAGATCGACCACCAGTCTTGTCGTTATAATTCAACTCAATAACCTCTTTTATGCAACCATAATGATCATAGTCATCTGACTTCTTCATTTTGGTTGTCAAGTGCTCTCCACAGGTCATGATGCCGCTGTTTTGTGTCTTCAGATGTTTCTCATGCTCATAAGTGTTGTAGTGGATACCATCGTTATTGCAAGCTAAAGCTGTCCGCACCCTCTTTGCCGGACCACGTGATTGGGCATAGAGACCATCACTAACATCGCCCGGATTCTCTTCACGCAGCTTCGTGATCTGCGGTTATACAAAATAATCAAGAGGTCATCTCATGTGCACAATTTGTATGCAATTCAAAGTTCAATTAACCATCTTACATGATTCCTAAACCATTCCTGAAACCCACCCCCACATACTGGTGCAGCATAATCTTTTCCTTTGGTTGCTTTAAATAACCTACAAAAATGATACTCAAGTAAGACATCTGAACATATCTTGCTACAAGTTTCATTTCATATATGTGAGGATATGTATGAATAATGCTTACGCAACAAAGTTTTCAGCCTCATCAACGTTATTCAGCACATACCGAGTAAGTTGGTCATATTCGTGTTGCATTAATGTTCTATGTTCCTTCTTTCCTACTAGGCGAACACTATGGTTAAAAATAGATTTTTCAACTTCTTCAATTCTGCCACCCATACTGGATCTTGTTTTACGATCAGGAATGTATCTTGAGCAAAATGCAAATGCTTCAGCAGCAATGTATGCCTCTGCAATGCAAGCCTCTAGTTTAGCCTTGTTCCTAACAGTACCCTTGAAAGTGCAAAGTCGACGTTCTATAGGGTACATCCATCTGTACTATATGGGACCTTTATAAAGTGCATCTTCAGTCAGATGAATAGCCAAATGCACCATCACATCAAAGAAGGCTGGTGGATATATCAGCTCAAACTTGCACAGGATTTCTGTTATGTCCGTCTGAAGACGCGCTACAACTCTTCTGTCTAGAGTTTTGCTACAGATTTTCCTTAAGAACTTTCCCAACTCTGCAAGCATGTTGTACAAATCCTTGTTCACTAAACCTTTAACACCAAGAGCTAAAAGCCTTTGTAGTAGGATGTGGCAATCGTGAGTTTACAACCCTTGGAGCTTGTTCCCCTCTGCATTGATACAATTTGCAATGTTGGAAGCAAATCCAGATGGGAACTTCACACCTCGGAGGAAGTCACAAAATAGTACCCTTTTATTCATCGGCAAGCTAAATTATGCACCTCGAAATTTGTAATGTTTATCACCGCCCTTATCAACCGTATCTTCAGGATGCAGCTTCAAGTTGTTGTTAACGTTGAGTTTTTCACAGTCAAGCCTAGCATTATAGCTATCTTTTGTCTTAGATGGAATGTTGAGTAATGTGCCTATAATGCTGTCACATATATTTTTCTCCATGTGCATGACATCAATATTATGTCGAAGTGTCTTACCATCCCAATACGGCAAGTCCCATAGAGTGGATTTGTGCTTATAAAATATTCTCAGTTCCTTTTCCTTCCCTTGGGAACCTACTGCTACTTCTTCTGCTCTCTTCCTATTGGATGATGCTCCTACTGTTGGTGCATCTTATGTATTCTTTCTTTTACCTCGTCTGGCAGCTGGTTGTTTTCCTAGTTTGACATTTCTGACCTTTTGTAAATGCGCCTGCAACTCAACTGTAGTGAACTTTTGTGGTGCAGTGCCATATTCAGTCCTCTTTCCATAGAACTGCAATTTTTTCAAGTTTTTTTGGAATTTGTGGCCTTGAGGAAGAAAAACCCGGTGGCCAAGGAAACCAGTCTTATTTTGTAGCCTCAGTGTGACCTATTTTGTCTCACCGCGAACACATGCGTTATAACCTGCTGTCACTCTGCCTGACATAGTGCCAAGAACTAGAAAATCATGGGTGCAGAATAACACAATAGCACGCATAGGGAGCTTGGCATCTTCATGGTTGCTGGCAAGGATATCAGGAGTCATGACACCCTTCCATAGTTCCTACAAGTCCCGTATAAGAGGCTGCATGAACAAATCAAAATCCTTCTCAGGTGATTTGGGACCTGGGATGAGTAAAGCCAGCAAGTAATTCGACTGATCAGTGCATGCCTAGGGAGGCAGGTTGTAAATTGTAACAAGTACTGGCCGCATGCTGTACGAGTTACTCATGTTGCCAAATGGGTTAAATCCATCTATAGCTAGGCCAAGTCTCAGGTTCCTTGGATCCGCTGCAAATCCTGGATGGGCCTTGTCAAAGTTTTTCCATTCATCACCATCAGCTGGATGTCTGAGTAAGTAATCGTCTGGCTTGAGAATCTCTTTGTGCCATCTTGTTTCCTTAGATGTTTGTTTTGACTGAAACAACCTCTTCAATCTATCTATAATTGAAAAATATCTCAAAACCTTACAAGGATCTTTCTTCTTTTTACCACCATTTTTCCATCTTGATTCGTTACATACTAGGCATTCATCGAGGTTTTCATAATCCTCCCAGAACAGTACAAATTTATTTGGACAAAAACGGATCTTCTCATATGATAGTCCAAGTACCTTGATGTACTGTTTCATCTCATAACAGGATTTTGGCAGTCCTTCCCTAGGGATTGACTCATTGTACACCTTAATCACTGAATCGAAAGCTTTGTTGGTAATCTTGTTGAAAGACTTCTCCTTTAGTAATTTCATTACCAGCTCGAATCTTGAGATACCACAATCAGGGTCCACTGAACACTTGGCATCTTTTATTAGGTCAGAGAAAAGTGATCTTTTAAAAGAAGGAGCACCTTTTTTGCTTGTAGTGGGGTATAGGTCCCTTAACAAACCAGAAAGGTCCTCATCCTCGATTTGATGAGCTTCAGGCGGATCAACATCAGCTAGAGGATCAAGAACAGGCTGATCATATGGTTCACCATGTTTAGTCCACCTAATATATGTGCATTGCATCCCATTAACAAAAGTATGGTATACGACTCTGCTCTGACTCAGCTTTTTATAATTAAGGCATTGTTGGCATGGGCAAAACACATACGAGTCGCCATTATGTTGTCTAACAAACTTCATGAATTCATTAACACCTTCCTAATATGAAGGTGTTGCTTTTTTCCATTCAGTGTCCAATATCCATCCATCTGTTGAGGATAGAGATGGTCAGAAGCTTTCAAGATATTTCACCGAACAAGTTGATTACAGATCTATTTAAGCCAAGATATCTCAGCAACCTGATTGAATATAGAACTATAAATGCCACGTAATTTTATCTTATTTCATAAATTGAGTGGAGACCTATGTTACATATTTGAGAGAATAGATCGACCGAGCACAAAATGGCAACCAATTCGAACAAACAGATCAAGTGCAGAACAATGTCAAACGAGCAGATCGAGTACGAAACTACTTTAGGGAATGATTGAGCGAACTAAGCATATTATAAGCATACTGTGGGGATCGACCAGGTGACCGCCGGCATATGTGCATCTCGAAAAGAACGGCGCCGCTAGCAATGGTGTCCGGCTGCCCCGGCTGATAGACGGAGTGTGAATGTTTTGGTGCGCGCCTTGCGGTTTTGACCGCCTGCGCGTCTCTAGAAGAATCGTCCAGAGAGACAGTAGCTGGCTGCTGGAGTGAAGGCACGAGTTGGAAGGCGTGAGTGGGAAAGTTTTGGCGCACGCGAGGTATGTGTCCTGGTTGTCAACAATTTTCACGCGAAAATATCAGCCAAAATTTTCTCCCTCATTTTTTTCTTCCTTGTTGAGGTATGGAATTTTTATTACTGAGCCCATGAAATTAGCCTATCAGACCCAATCATAGCCCAAAACCATCAATTCGGCCTTTTCATTGTCTTGTGGCCGCCGACCATAGCGCATTTAGTTTTGGAGTGAGCCCATGAAGAATAGGGCATCCGCCCCTAGTTATCCCAGAATCTTTTTAATTCGGCCTTTATGATCATCCTCTTCACCAGCCTCCCCCCCCCCCCCAAAAAAATATCTGCCTACCTATATTGTTTTGTTGAAACTACTGCATTACTAGTAAGTTCCACATACCCTGCACGTGAGAACCAGATAATATACATATGACATCTTATCACTATATAAAATTATAATAGATAATTTTCAAAAAAAATATAATTTGATCGACATCTATATAGTATGTGTGTATATTTGGTTCTTTACTTTATACCATGTATATTTAGACCTAGCAACGGACCGATGTCAAAATAGCGGACGGGGCTGAAAAAAGTGCATCATGCGCATGTTTCATTTACAGAGAGGCTGACACATGGGTCCCAGCAGCGCGGCCTTATAGATATGTTACATCAAGCAACATTGCCAAGTTCCAAATAGGGAGGCGCGAGCAAGAAAAAAGTCCAGCGTGGTGAGAGGCTAACATGGAGGACCCAACAACGTTATGAAGTTCGACCCAAAAAAAAGTCCAACATACACACACGCCTTTCCGAGGTCAGGGAGCTGTTTTTTTCAGCGCAGGTTAGGGAACTGCTGAGCACATGCCAGTGAAATTTGAGAAAGGATCCATGGAGCATAGGCAAGAACATTTTGATTCGGCCTTATCAGGGTCAAGGGACTGCTTAGCATAGCCTAGTGAAATTTAAAAAAGGAGCCCATGGAGTATAGCGCATGTAGATGGACCATGTAGAATAGCCCAAAATATTTTTAATCCGGCCTTTTGAGCATTGCCCCCCCACCTCTTAAAAAAACATCCGCTATATTTTTAAGAAACTAGTCCATTATACATGTGGCATTTTATAAATTGAAATGCCAGGAGGCTGCCCTTTTATTTTTAAAAATATAAACACGGACACAGACATCTTTTTAAAAACATTAAAACATAACTTGAAGGTACTAAGGAATGTTTAATAATATATTTTATATAAATATCTTTGGCGTAGTGGCGACACACATAGTTTAAATCTATTGGAAGTCCAAAACAGCAAACGCGGCCGAAAAAGGTATATCATACATACACACATTTCATTTAAAGATAGACCGGCATGTGGGTCCCACCAGTGCGGCCTTATACAGGTGATGTATCGAGCAACATTGCCAAGTTCGAAACAGGGAGGCGCGAGTGAGAAAAAAGTCCATCATGCACACATTTGTTCTAATGAGAGGATGACATGGGGGGACCCAGCAGCCTGAAAAAACGGCTGATGCAGCAAGCAACGTTATCAAGTTCGAAATACGGAGCATGAGCAGAGAAAAAAGTCAATCATACAACCGATCCTTCTAATGAGAGGCTGTCATGTGGGACCCAGCTGCGTGACCAAACAGCAGATTCATCAAGCAACGCTATCTAGTTAGGAACAGGGTGGCGCTAGAGTAGAAAAAAAGTCTATCATACCCACGATTCTTCTAATGTGAGACTGACATAAGGAACCCACAGCACGGCTAATGCAGCGAGCAACGCTATCAAGTTCGAAACACGGAGGCGCGACCGAGGGAAAAATTATATCATACACATGTTTCTTCTAATGAGAGGATGACATGTGTTGTCTAGGAGTTTGATTAAACGGCTGATGCAGCGAGCAACGCTATCAAGTTCGGAACATGAAGGCGCGACAGAGGGTAAAAAATCCATCATACACACGTTTCTTCTAATGAGAGGATGACATGTGGGGCCCAACATCGTGATTAAACGGTAGATGCATCGAACAACGCTATCAAGTTCGGAATAGGGTATCGCGAGCGAAGGAAAAAATCTATCATACACACGTTTCTTCTAATGAGAGGATGACATGTGGGTCTCAGGAGGTTGGTTAAATGATAGATGCATCGAGCAGCGCTATCAACTCGGAACGGGGTAGTGCCAGTGAAGGAAAAAATTCCATCATACACATGTTTCTTCTAATGAGAGGATGACATGTGGGTCCCAGGAGGTTGATTAGACGGTAGATGCATCAAGAAGCGCTATCAACTTCGGAACAAGGTAGCGCGAGCGAAGGAAAAAATTCCATCATACACACGATCCTTCTAATGAGAGGCTGACATGTGGGACCTAGCAACCTGAGTAAACGGTAGACACCTCGAGCTACGTTATCGAGTTCAAATCAGGGAGGCACGACCGAAAAGTATGGTCCGCTAGAGACACTGACGTCCAGGACCCACACGCCTCAAAAGACTTCGGCGAGTCAACATCACGCAAGGAAACGAAAATCTTGCTTCTGCCACACGTTGGCCGAGCTTCCTCCGTGTTTTTAGAAGATCCGTCATAGTAGAGGGCCGCGAAACCAGAAAAAAAAGTTTTCCATCAGCCACGGCCGAGCCGAGAATTTCATTGCGGAAGACGCGCCTTCTACGACGACCATCGGGCCAATTCGTTGCGGAAGGAAACTTTTCTTGTAGTGAATTTCAGCAATTTCACCCGGAACAATTCAGGTGTCTATTGAAATAATTCCAACGCTTTGCAATTCTTTCGTCTAGAACATATTTGCTCCAAATGGTGTTGGAAACCCTTAAGTGTGTCACCCTACGGTTCGCGAATAATGCAGACATGATCGAGAACCTTCTCGGATCAATAATCAGAAGCCAGACTTGGAGATCCATACTGACTCCCATACATTAAACAATGACTTCTGTGATCGTGAGAACCTTTAACGCTAGTAACTTAATCCCTTTGTCTCGTGATATATTACATGTCTGATATGTGATCATCGGTATCCCAATACCTATTTTGATCTCGTTAGCGACATGCACTCTTTTCTTGTTCCCGAGATATAACATTCTAGTGATCATATCACTTGCTTGCAAGCTATCTTAATGTGATATCACCGAGAGGGCCCAGAGTATATCTATCCGTCATCGGGATGGATAAATTCCACTCTTGACCCATGAGCCTCAACATAACACCTTCGGAGTATATGAACCCACCTATATAGTCACCCTTTTATGGTGTGACATTTGATGTTATCAAGTCACTCTTCCGGTGTTAGCAATTAACATGATCTCATGGTCTAAGGACTAAAATTACTTCGTATAATGTTACACTACAAGAGATCTGGGCCATAGAGGCACTATTTTGGTCCTGTAGAGACACTTTTATTATCTTTACATACTTGTAGAGGCATTTTACACATTGTCTCAAAAGTGTCGCTATGGGCAGTGTCCCTATGGGATAAGGACACTAGTAATAATGTCTATACTTCTTATAAGACACAACAAAGAAGCATTATATTATGTCTCTACACGTAGAGTAAAAAATACCATGAAAAATATGTCAAAAGCAATCCTTGAACTCTTGACCTTGATGATAAAGACATATTACTCTAACCATCTCAACCTTACACAAGATCTTGTTTACATCTAGGATGAATTTCTTTTGAGTACAGCACATTAGGACTAAAACATAGAACAAATGTCTCTAGACAACAAGGAAAATGCCTCAAATAGTGTCTTTACATAAAATGTAAAGACACTTTACAATGTGTCTCAATGATTGCCTGTATATAACTTTTTGTGACAATTTAGAATGCCTCAAAATTTGTCTCTAGAATGAAAATCACATTCCTTCAGAAAAATGTCTTAACTGATGTCTCTATATTTGAGACACATCCTTAAGTGTCTCACAAATTTTCTCTACAAGATGCAAAATGTCTCTACGTGATTTTAAAGGAGACAAAATAAGAAGTGTCTCAAGAAGAATGCCTCTATGGTAGGTTTTTATTGTAGTGTTATAGAAATATAAACAAAATGATTTTGATCGTAATGTTATACTTCGGATGAATGTTCATCACATCATTCACCAATGTTGTGACCTCGTTATTATCAGCATCCAATGTCCATGATCAGGAAACCTTGATCATCTTGTTAATCAACGAGCTAGTTTATAGAGAGGCATAACAAGGAACTTTCTATTTGTTTATTAAACACACATGTATTAAGGTTTATGTATTAATACAATTATAGCATGCAAAATAAACATCTATCATATACTTGGAATACGATAATAAAAACTTTATTATTGCCTCTCAGGACATATTCCCTTCAGGAAGCACCACGCTCGACAAGATATTGCAACACGCATGAGGAGTCGGATGGTGGGAGCAGCAAGAAGGCTAACCCACTCCACCGCCACAGTCACCACCTAGTAGCCATCATGGCAGAGGAAATGGCGGATCCAAAAGATCGCACCACAACTCTCCTCCCCATGACGGAAAAGGGAAGCAACTGGAGCCGTACGATGCACGTTCACGGCTGGACAAGATCCAAGAAGCAGGGAGATCCCATACCTTGGTCCACGTTGTTTTGGACCAGTGATATAGGCCACAACTTATCCCATGGGTCTCTGACTTGACAAGACAATCAAGCCCTATGGAGGCACTATCAGGCCAATTACATGGTTGCAGGACTATAGCAAAGTGATCCACATCACTGGGGGAAACCCTAATGTTGCCGTCAAGTACCTCTCACTTATGCTCACCGGCACCGGCCGATAATTGATTGATGACTTGCCAGAGAAATCAATCTGCAATTGGTTGGACATGCATGAAGCATTCACCAAGAACTTCAAGGGTACGTACAACGTCCCTGCACTGTTAGAGACCTACAGTGGTGCATACAAGACAAGGATGAATCCTCTCGTGCTTACCTTTCCTGCTGGCTGGATATGAAAAATTTGTGCACGGGGGTGCACAAACAAATTGCTATGGATGCCTTCATCAATCATATGGGGAAACAGACTTTGCTCCGGCATACGTTGAAGCGCAAGAAAGACAACAATGAGCTCAACCTCAATGGGATGATCGCCATGGCTAGTGAGTTCACCGCTACTGATGACGACGCGCACAGATTGTTGCCGACAATAGCAATCCCTACCCAGGCCAGAAAAAATAACATCAAGCGGTAGACTCCGCCTGAAGAGAAGCAACCAGCCGACATGGTCGCCACAAAATTCGCTCGTAGAGGCAGAGGCGGACAGCATGGTCATGGCAGGGGGCTAGCCAGGGTCAGCAGAGGAGTGATTCAACACCCTCAGTGCCCCACGTTCCCCAAATGTACGAAGGGTACCACGATATTCCATGTTTCTTCCACCTCGACGCAAACGGCAAGTCCATCCACACTAACCGCCAATGCAAGTTTTTCAATGACCTCAAGGAAGACCCTAAGTCCGGCTATAAGCAAAGTTGGAAGAACAGACCACATGGAAAGGGCAAAGGGAGGAAGAAGGAAGAGGAGACCAAGGATTCAAGTGACATGGATGAAGACGTGGAACCCAAGTCCACCTACAAGGGCGATGGCAAGGGAAAAAACCCCATTGAGAAGAAGGCCCCAGTCTACCACACTTTCCTTGGTACTCCCACCGTCCGGGCCCAAAAAACCTCTCTGAGGATACTGATGGCCACACTCCCTCTGGTTCCCCAGTATGTCAGGTGTTCGGAAATTTTAATCACTTGGGATAGGAAGGATCATCCAGATCTTATCCCAATAGAGAACCAGTATGCCATGGTCATCAACCCATTGATTGACGGCACAGAGTTCACCAAGTGCCTCGTTGACAGTGGAAGAAGGATCAACATTATGTACCTAGATACACTGCACAAGATGAACTTGACAGGAGACCCATCTATGGAAAAGCAACACCATGTTCCATGGCGTTGTCCCTGGCCAATAAGCAAATTCCTTGGGTTGCATCACCCTTTCGGTCGCTTTTGGTGATGACTGCTTCTTTTACACATTCAATCCATAATCAAGAATAATTAGGATTTCTAAAAAAAGGGTCCACTCATAGTAAAATCCAACCTTTCCCCGCATCCGACACTAATCTATTTTTAACGTCTAATTAGAGCGGGGAATTATTCCAATTAGGAAGTTAAGCTCGTTGCTTTTTAACAATTACCGCCAAGAGAGCATGACCTTCGAAGTGGTCCCCTTCAAGAGCATGTACCACGTCATATTCGGACACGACATATTCCACTCCTTCCTTGCAAGGCCACGCTTTGTCTACAACAAGCTCAAGATACCGGACCAAATGGCATCATCACTGTTGACGGAAGCTTCACCAAGGAATAGGAGTGCAATCTCAGCGAAGCCGCCTTCGCCGAAGCGGTCGTCTACTGTGAGGATTTCAAGGAGATCCAGAGCCAGGTCGATGCCTTGAAGATTCCGGCTTCGAAGAAGCAAATCACTGTTGCCGAACCCGCATTCAAGGTCGCCATCAAGACCAAGCAGGTGGATCTTGTTGAAGGATATTCCACCAAGACCATCTCCATTGGCATGAACCTAGATCCCAAATAGGAAAGCACGCTCGTTGAGTTCCTCTGTGAGAATAGGGACATCTTTGCCAGGCAACCTATCGACATGAAAGGTGTACCTAGGGAACTTGCCGAGCATAGCTTAAATATTGATCCTAATGCTAAACCGGTGAAACAACCAATATGACACTTTGGTGACAAAAGACGAAGGGCTATAGGCAAAGAAATAGATATGTTACTTAAGGCTAGCTTTATCCGAGAAGTTATTCACAACCGATGGGTGGCAAATCATGTACTTGTCCCCAAAAAGGGAGCCAGAAAATTAAGAATGTGCGTTGATTACACCGGCTTGAACAAAGCGTGTTCGAAAGGTCCATTTACTTTGCCTGGCATTAACCAAGTCATTGACTCAATGGCTGGCTCGGAACTTTTGTGTTTTCTCGATGCTTACTCAGGTTACCACCAAATCCGGATGGAAAAGTCGGACCAACTGGCCACTTTGTTCACCACACCTTATGGCACATACTGCTACGTTATGATGCCCTTCGGGCTAAAAAACGTTGGTGCTACTTACTAGCAAATGATGCAGCGCTTCCTACACGACCAGATACGTCACAACGTAGACGCTTATGTGGACAACATCGCTGACTTGCAGGAAATCTTCGACAATCTTCAGAAGTACAACATGATGCTCAACCCCAAGAAGTGCGTCATCGGGGTACCATCAGGCAAATTGTTGGGCTTCATCGTTTTGCACCGTGGAATTGAGGTCCACCCGGAGAAAATCAAGGCCATCCTTGACATTAAATGCCCAACATTCTTGAAGGACATAAAGAGGCTCACAGGCTGCATCACAGCGGTAAGCCGGTTCATTAGCCGACTTGGAGAGAAGGCTATGACGCTCTACAAGTTTCTAAAGAAGGCGGACAAATTTATATGGACGGATGAAGCAGACGTAGTGCTTTAGGAGTTGAAGAGAATACTCTCCTCCACACCAATACTCATAGCACCGATATCAACGGAGCCTATGTTAGTTTACATGGTGGAAACCAACCGGGTCATCAACATATTAGGTAATGCTCTTTGACGGGTCAAAGCTACTCAATGGCTCGAGGGCTGGTGTATTACTACAATCACTAACAAGGGAGAAGTTACAGTATGTCCTGCAGATCCACTTCAATGCTACCAACAACACGGCGGAATATGAGGCCCTCATTCATGGACTTCTGGTAGCCAAGGATATTGGCATCAAGCGCATAGTTTGCTGTGGAGATTCCAACTTGGTTGCCCAGCAGGTGGCTGGCACCTGGAACATGCGGAACCCTATGATGGCGGCATATCGAGACGAAGTAGACGAAATAGCCAAGTGCTTCGACATCTACGAAGTCAAGTACGTCAAAAGGGAGGAGAATGAGGCGGCAGATCTGTTGTCAAATCTTGGATTAGCTCACTGACCAATTCTGCTAGGCTTTTTCCTGGAGCATTTACGGACCCCATCCGTGAAGAGAGTGGACCCCTACAACCCGGATAGAGTGGGCTCATTTGTTAATTCAGTAACACTGACCTCTCTGGCTTGGACAAAACATTCATAGGCTATCTACAAGATGGAACTTTGCCCGCCGACGAAGTCGAAAGCTGGAAATAGTACGCAGAGCAAAAGGCTACGTCATCATTGACGGCCATCTATACAAAAGAAGTACCACAAGATTTTTCCTACGATGCATCTCCCAGCAGCAAGGTATCGATATTCTTAGATAAATACATCTCAGAGATTGCGGGAATCACGCCGCTCCCCGGTCGTTGGTGGCCAAGGCCTTCCGACAAGGATTCTACTAGTTAACTGCCAAGGCGGATGCTGACAAGTTGGTACAAAGACGTCTTGGGTGTTAGTTTTATGCATGACAACCAAACGTTCTAGCTGAAGAATTTCGAACCATACCAATAACTTGGCCATTCGCAGTCTGGGGGCTAAACATGGTTGGACCTTTGCTAACAGCACCTTGTGGATTTACACACCTGCTAGTAGTAGTGGATAAGTTCACAAAATGGATTGAAGCTAAACCCATTAGAAAGATCGATGGGCAACATCCCTAAAATTTGTCCGGGATCTAGTGGTGAGATTCGGTCTCCCACACAGCATCATCACCGACAACGGCAGAAATTTGTCTCTCAGAGAAGTTGAGGAGTATTGTCATGAAAAAGGCATCCGCCTTGACCTAGCATTTGTGGCACATTCATACGTCCATTTTGCATCACTATTCTATATCATAATTCACTGTTATTCATTGATATATTTCGTATTGAGAGGTGATACTTATGTTATTTCATCTATTTTTGCATGGTTGATGACTTTTGGAGCATGGACCGCGATCGGGATTCTGATGGAAAAGGTGCTGTTTGGAGGCAAAATTCATGAAGATCAGAAAATCCGGGAAAATATACGGAAAATCCTATTTTTCCAGAAGACGAAGGAAGCCAGAAGGGGGACTGGAGATGGGCCATAGGGGCCCACACCACCCCCTGGCGCGGGTCAGCCCAGGCCGTGCCACTAGCTGGTGTGGCCGCCCTGGTCCAGCCCTGGCACTCCCCTCTGGCGTATATTATCCTCCCGAAACCCTAAGACTCGGGGGCGACAAAAGAAAGATTCCGCTGCCTCTGCAGGGCGGAAAACACCAAGAGAGAAAGGTCTCTCCGGCAAACAGATTTCTGCTGGGGGAATTCCTTCCCAGAGAGGGGAGATCGTCGCCATCAACACCACCATCAAGCTGGACTTCATCGGGATCATCATCATCATCATCATCACCATCAGCACCCTCATCACCATCTCCATATTGCTGTAACAATTGGGTTGAATCTTGCATAGTTCATACGGGAAACTTTCTCGGTGTTGATTACTCTTTGTAGTTGATGTTATTGAGTGAACCATTGAATTATTGTTTATGTTTAGATTGTTATACATCATTATTCCATCTCTGATCATGATCCATATGATGTCATGTGAGTAGTTCGATTTGTTCTTGAGGACATGGGAGAAGTCATGTTGTTAGTAGTGGAGTTGTGTTGAGAAAGATTCAATAGTTTGATATTTAAGTTGTGGTGTACTTCTTCTAGTGGTGTCATGTGAACGTCGACTACATGACACTTCACCTATATGGGCCTAGGGGAATGCATTGTGTATTTGGCTACTAATCGTAGGGGTTGCCGGAGTGACAGAAACCTGAACCCCCGTTAGGAAACCATTGCACAAGGGACGTAAGGGTCTTAGAGTTTAAAGTTGTGGTTAGGTTTCTACCTTAATTACTTTCTTGTACTTACGGATGTTTGCAAGCGGTATAATCACAAGTATGTATGAGTCCTAGGAAGGTCGGTACATTAGCATAGGTTCACCCACACAACACTTATCAAGCTAAAGAAGATTAATCAACTATATGAAGTGAAAGCACTTGACAGTCTTCCCATGTGTCCTCGAGAACGTTTGGTCATCTTAAGTAAAACAACCGGCTTGTCCTTTGCTGCATAAAGGATTGGGCCACTTGCTGCATTTATTCCTACTTTCTTTTATTTACTCGTACTTTATTTACTTGCTTTATCAAAAACCCCTAAAAATCCATATGCTAAGTATTTGTAGAGAATTCCTGATCCATACCACTAGTCAGCACCTTCTGCTCCTCGTTGGGTTCGACACTCTTACTTATCGAAAATACTGCGATACACCCCCTATACTCGTGGGTCTTCAAGACTATTTTCTGGCGCCGTTGCCGGGGAGTGAAGCGCTATTGGAGAGTGGAACTGGTATAGGAAACTTCTATTGTGAGTATTGTTTACTTCTGCTAGTTGCTTTATTTTCGTTATGGATAATTTGCTGAGTTTCTTATTTGGTAATGCTACTACAACTGCTAAGGTAGTAGATAAGCCACCACCTGCTGAGAATGATGTTTTTAAAATACCTACAAGGATTATTGATCGTGTTACGGATAACTACTATGTTGGGGATGGAACTGTCCATCCCGGTGATCATTTACTCTTTATACACGAATTATGCGGGTTGTTCAAGTGTGTAGGAATTACTACAGATCAAGTTAAGAAGAAGTTATTCTTTGTATCGCTGAAAGGAAGAGCTGAGGAATGGTATAAGCTGCTGAAGAATGGTGAAGCTCTGGAATTCTCTCTTTTATTCAAAGTTTTATCCTCCTAGTGAGATTCATAAAGATCGGAATCAAATATACAACTTTTGGCCTCTTTATGGAGAGAATACAACTCAAGCTTGGGGGAGATTGAAGTTACTAATGCTCAAATGTCCCATTCATGAGCTCCCCAACAATATTATTATCAATAACTTTTATGCAAGGCTTTCTCTTCATGATAAGGATTTATTAGACGCTTCTTGTGCTGGATCATTCACTCGCATGGGAGAAGAAGCTAAATGGGATCTTCTGGACCATATTCAAGACAATGCTTAAGCTTGGGAGAATGACAAAGGTAGAAATTCATGTATAAATTATGATTATGAATGCATTGAATCATTTATGGGAACTGATGACTTTCAAAATATTACGAATGCTTATGGTCTAGACTCTCAAGCTATTGCTTCTTATTTTAAGGCTTTTGCTTCCTACATTGAAGTGCCTAAAAAGAAGTGGAATAAGTATCATGAACCTTATAAAGATGTTGCTAAGAGTGTTCCTGCAAGAAATACTGAAGTTTATACTGCTAATCATGTTTTACCTGAACCTTATATTGAGAAAATGCCTTTCCGAGTTAAGATTAAGGAACATTCTATGATAGCTAGTATGGTTGATAAAAGTATGAATAAAGCTATTGAACCTAATAAACAAAAGGTTGATGAACCTATTATAGCAAATGTGAAAGACTTTGTCACTAAATATGTAGAAGAGGGACACACTATCCTTTGTAAGGATACCTCTAATATTATTTCGCAAAGTAGTGTTATGAGATCTGGTATTCCTGTGTTTTCTGTTAGAATAAACGATCATTGCTATGATGGCCCTTGTGATAGTTATATTGTTAAGTTTATGCATGATACTGAAAGTTACTATGAGAGAGGGAAAAGTGTTCTTATGCATCTCAATAATATCAAGTTTCCTCGTTTTATGCTGAAAGTTTTTGCGTTGCACTTCTTTTGCCTTCTTATGCAAGTAGCCTTTGGTTTCAACAACTTGTTTGTTTACAAAACTCCCTTGCATAGGAAGTGGGTTAGACTTAAACATGTGTATTTTTGCTTCTTAATGTTCTCTTTCACTTCAATTCATATTCTTGTGTGAGCATTGTCAAAATTATCATGCCCATCTTAATGGCTATAAAGAAAGAGCTGTTTGGGAGACAACCCAATTTCTTTTTGCTTTTAGTTTGTTTTTGTTTCTTTGAGTCTTGGAAGTTATTACTTCATTAATAACCTCTCCTTATCCGTTTTGTTTGGTTTTTGTGTCAAGATCAACCTCTAATGAGAGAGAAGTAAGATTTGGGGAAGTTGCTGTCCCAAAACAGATTTTTTGTGCTGCACCGTAAAAATTCGTGAGAGATCTCTGTATGTCGGTTTGAGATGTAATTTTTTGTGCTTCTTCCCCAGGTTGTTATTTAACTTTCGTTAGTTTTGAACTTTTTGATTTCATCAACAGAAGATTTTCAAAAAAAATGATCTTACCTGCTGGTCTGTTTTGACAGATTTTGCCACTCTTGCATTTGCTTCTTTATTCGATTTCCTTTTTGAATTCTTTTGGGTTTTCAGAAGGAGTTGGTTAAGTAGCTTATGTTTTGATGGTTTTCAGTTGAAGTTGGACTCAAAAGGTTTTATCACTTCATATATACTAATGTTGCTAATGAGAAATGTGTGAAGTTTTGTGTGAAAGAAATTTCCAGGAAGAGGAGATAGTGGTGTAGTAAGGAAGTGAAAGATTTTATGACTCAAGCAATAAGTGTATAAAGATAAAGATATTGATGTTATTCAAGTGGTGCCTCCGAAAGAATCTACTAGATACCAAATTCAGAGGCCTGCAGAGTCCGTTTTCAAATAGGTAACAGTTCTGGTAAGAGAAGTTCCGCGAAAATACAATCCAACTATATTTTTGCAATTTTCAGTCAATAAGGAAAGCTATGAAGCAAAAAAGGGACGGAAATGGAGCTAGGGTGGCTCACACCACCCTGTGGCACAGGAGCTCCCCTGGCCATGCCACCAGGTAGTGAGTCCATCCCGGACTCCGCCTCTGAATCATTTTCTCCCAGTACCTTCCTTTTGATATGAAACTTCGTAATATATAACCCCCCCGGATCTCCCGAGGTTCGTATATCGTGTTCCCGCCGTGTTTTTGTTTCAATCTGTTTCTGCCAGGACATACTCTTTCAAAGTTTAGAAGCACAATGGTATCCGCCAAGGATAAAGGAAGGAGCCTATGGAGGAAGACCTCCAAGACACCGGGAAGGAGAAGTAGATCAAGAGTGAAGGTGAAGAGGAGCAAGGCCAACATCCGCACACCGGCACTACCATTGCAAGCATTGGAGTGGTGACAAAACCTGCCAGGGTTAGAAGGACTGCACGGATGTAGACTGGGGGGAAAGCTCCTCGTCACTGCTTGGCTCCACGGTCACTTCCTCCATGCACCAAGAATCCTTTCCATACCCTTATCCATGAGCATCAATACCAGAATATGCCCAAGGAGAAATTACCCTCCAATTGGGATTTGCCTCGTTCTAGGCATGCAGGAAAAGAAGACTTCAAGGAAGAAGAGTGGGGAAATAATTGCAAGAGCTGGAATTCTCAACTCGACATGATCATGAGCCGCATTGAGCAAAACTCACAGTTGATTCATAATCTCACCTTCGAGATTGAGGACTTGGGGAAACTTATCAGAGAGCTCATCGAGAGGATACCACCACCATCAAAGGAGTAATTCGTCATCAGGTTTGGCATCCCCTTGGTTTGTTCCAAGCTTCGGGGAGTGCCGCGGTATCGCATCACTATCATCTATCTTTTTACCCTATTAGTAGAGTCATATCATGAATAGAGAAGTTATTATGTAGGATGGTTTGCATTATGGAAGTGTCCCCTGTCTCGTTAGATATGTATCCCTTGGTGTGAGTTGCCGTTATGGAATATTAATGATAAGTTCTATTATTCACTCTTTTGCATAGCTTATATTAGTTTTCAATTCGTGGTTATATGATTGATCTTGTTGTTAGTATTGGTATGACTTTGGGATCATTGAGTTAATTTAGTTGGTTTTGGCAAACCTGGCTCGGTCAGTAGCAACACTATTTTTGAGAGTTGAATGAAAAGATAAAAGTACTCTAAAGAAATATAATTTCATCATCTTTCTTTCTTGATTTGCTCATCAGTTTAGTATTCTCTAGTTAAGATCTTTTGTGCTTCCAAGGAAGATTGCATGTTTGTTTTTATCACTTATATGTTTGTTTGTTTCCTTCAACTCTTGTACTTGCTACCCAACCTTGCTAGCCAAAAACCTGTACTGAGAGGGAATTCTTCTCGTGCATCCACCTCCTTAAACCAAAAACCATGCCATTTGTGTCCACCATACCTACCTATTAGCATTATTGCTATTCCAGGTAAATTCTTGTTTTGTCTACCTCCCAAATTAAACTTGTTATGTGAAAATTAGTGATTAAAGCTCTCATGAACTTGATGGCACACTTTACTTTCTTGCATTTAATAAACCTGAACCATTGTGCTCACCTATGTTGCGTATATGCTTGCGCTTTGTAAGTTGTGAATTAGCAGAACCATGCTGTCATGGGGAGCGCATTCAACATTGCACTGGTACTTTGTACCTAGTTGATATCATGTTCTTTTGTCTATGGATGTCGTCGGTGTGAAATGAAAGGGGACCTTGTAAGCCCATGGAGTTATGTATGTGTGTTAGAGAAACGCCTGGGCCGCTGGTCTAATCCATGTTGACATGGTGGAAACCTGCAGTGTAACCATAACGAGCATCTATGAAGCATTCTTCTTATAAAAAAGAGATAGATATTGTGAAAAGGAGAAAAATAAAAAAGAGATTATGAAAAGAGGAAAGAGAGAAAAAAACACCATATTCCCATGGTAAATAAGAAGGTTGCTGAGATGTTTGTTGTCTGCTTGCCTTGTCATTTTAATATGGGGATTCTTCCGTATCATCGGGCAAGGGGTACCCCATTGGCGGTTCTCTATGATACACATATGCTTACGATGACAAGAACTTACCGGTAACTAAACTTGAGTAGCATGAGGAGCGGCCCTCGTATTCAAGGGACATGAGATTCTCAATTTACAACTTGCCAAGCATATCCTCATATTTAATCACTTTAAGCTTAATCACCTAAAGATGCTTATGATAGGGGCAATGAGAGCTGAAAGCTAATAAGTATCATAATTTTTGGGAGCTCTTTATGAAACTTGAAATCCCTCCTTCCCTCTGCGAAGGGCCTTTCTTGTTTTTAGTTGAGTCAGTAAACCTATTCCTTTCTATCTTAGCAAGTATTTTGATTTGTTGTGTTTCACACATTCATATGATGATTTATTCAATCATGTTTCTTATGTTCCTTCTTTTGCACATTGCTATTATCTTGGTGATTACTACTTTGAAAGCTATCATTGAAAACCAGTTATTTGTGAACTCCAGCAAATTATCAACTATTCTTTGACCAAGAGCTAAGTTTGCCATTACCAATTATGATTCACTTTATGTATCTTTATTGTGTTTCCTTTGCTTATTGCAAGTTGAGTTATATAATAGTGAGTTGTCTTCTATTATGATCTATGTATTGATGAATGTGATGCTTCTTGTCCGTATTCTTTTATCGACTCTTCACTCCATAAAGCTGAGGTCATGTTTATTGAGCTCAGTTTTGCTTGGGGACAAGCGAAGTCTAAGCTTGGGGGGAGTTGATACGTCCATTTTGCATCACTATTATATATCATAATTCACTGTTATTCATTAATATATTTCGTATTGAGAGGTGATACTTATGTTATTTCATCTCTTTTTGCATGGTTGATGACTTTTGCAGCATGGACCGCTGCAGTCAGGATTCTGATGGAAAAGGTGCTGTTTGGAGGCAAAATTCGCGAAGATCAGAAAATCCAGGAAAATATACGGAAAATCCTATTTTTCTAGAAGATTATCCTCCCCTGGTCCACCCTGGTCCACCCCTGGCACTCCCCTCTGGCGTATATTATCCTCCCGAAACCCTAAGACTCGGGGGCGACCACAGAAAGATTCCGCCTCCTCTGCGGGGCGGAAAACACCGAGAGAGAAAGATCTCTCCGGCAGACAGATTTCTGCCGGGGGAATTCCTTCCCGGAGAGGGGAGATCGTCGCCATCAACACCACCATCAAGCTGGACTTCATCGGGATCATCGTCATCATCACCATCATCATCATCTCCATATTGCTGTAACAATTGGATTGAATCTTGCATAGTTCATAGGGGAAACTTTCCCGGTGTTGATTACTCTTTGAAGTTGATGCTATTGAGTGAACCATTGAATTATTGTTTATGTTCAGATTGTTATACATCATTATTCCATCTCTGATCATGGTCCATATGATGTCTTGTGAGTAGTTCGTTTTGTTCTTGAGGACATGGGGGAAGTCATGTTGTTAGTAGTGGAGTTGTGTTGAGAAAGATTCAATAGTTTGATATTTAAGTTGTGGTGTATTTCTTCTAGTGGTGTCATGTGAACGTCGACTACATGACACTTCACCTATATGGGCCTAGGGGAATGCATTGTGTATTTGGCTACTAATCGTAGGGGTTGCCGGAGTGATAGAAACCTGAACCCCCGTTAGGAAACCATTGCACAAGGGACGTAAGGGTCTTAGAGTTTAAAGCTGTGGTTAGGTTTCTACCTTAATTACTTTCTTGTACTTACGGATGTTTGCACGGGGTACACTAGTAGAAAATGGGCCTTTGGTTCGGGCCACTGGTCCTGGTCGTGGCTGGGGCCGGGACTAATGGTCCGATCTAGACGGCCCGAGGAGGCCGAGGTACTTTGTCCCGGTCCGTAAGGAACCATTAGTCCCAGTTTGAGATACAAACCGGGACAAATGGGTGGTAGAACCTTTAGTCCCGGTTTGTATCTTAAACCGGGACTAATGGCCGGGCCCTATATATATGCACCCAGCCCTCCACTCTCTCCTTTTTTTCCTATGTGAGGTGGGTATAACTTTGTGCTAACTTTTTTTCTTAATATGCACTAGAGGTGTTCGGTGAAATGCCTATTAGAGAGATGCCACTTGAGTTCACACAAGACAAAACATGATATGAGGTGCCAGAGCGACACTTAAGATTTCTCCTCTTTGTTTTGAAGTGTCCTAAAAGGTTCGCAACTATTTTCTCGTTTTGACACCGCGGTACTAATTTAAGCATCGTGATTGCATTTGATATATATGCATGGTTGTATGATGCAGATGAGCCACCCATGGATGTACGCTGACCGACGCTCTAACGCTTACAGAGAAGGCGTGCATTCTTTTCGCCTTGTGGCCGAGGCGAACAAGCGGCGGGATGGTTTTATGTGTTGTCCATGTGTTCAATGTCGGAATGAGCAGGCTCACACTTCCTCAAGAGTCATTCAGAGCCACCTGCTTCGGTCTGGTTCCATGTCTGGCTATAATGTTTGGACCAAGCACGGAGAAAGAGGGGTTATGATGGAAGACGGCGATGAAGAAGAGAATGATGATGACAACTACCGATCTATGTTCCCTGAACACGATGATATCACAGTTCAAGATAATGAAGACGAAGGGGGTGAAGAACGAGAACCAGATGAGCCCGTTGATGATTTTGGTCGGGTCATTAGTGATGCAAGGCGAGACTGTGACACAGAAAAGGAGAGGTTGCAGTTCGAGCAGATGTTACAGGACCACAACACATTGTTGTAGCCAACTTGTGAAGATGGCCAGAAGAAGCTGGGTAGCACACTAGAATTGTTGACGTGGAAGGCAGAGACCGGTATGACTGACTCGGGATTTGAAAAGTTGCTGGTAATAATGAAGAAGCTTCTTCCAAGAAATAACCAATTGCCTTCCAGTACGTACGAAGCAAAGAAACTTGTATGCCCTCTAGGATTAGACGTGCATAAGATACATGCATGCCCTAATGACTGCATCCTCTACCGCGGTGAGAAGTACGAGAATATGGATAAATGCCCGGTATGCACTGCATTGCGGTATAAGATCAGAAAAGATGACCCTGGTGATGTTGAGGGCAAGCCACCCAGGAAGAGGGTTCCTGCCAAGGTGATGTGGTATGCTCCTATATTACCACGGTTGAAACGTTTGTTCCGAAATAAAGAGCATGCCAAGTTGTTGCGATGGCACATGGAAGACCGTAAGAAAGACGGGATGTTGAGGCACCCTGCTGATGGTCGGCAGTGGAGAAAAATCGAGAGAGACTTCCCGGACTTTGCTGGTGACGCAAGGAACTTATGGTTTGGTCTAAGTACCGATGGCATGAATCCTTTTGGGGAGCAGAACTGCAATCATAGCACCTGGCACGTGACTCTATGTATCTACAACCTTCCTCCTTGGTTGTGCATGAAGCGGAAGTTCATTATGATGCCAGTGCTCATCCAAGGCCCTAAGCAACCCGGCAACGACATTGATGTGTACCTAAGGCCATTAGTTGATGAACTTCTACAGTTGTGGGCCAAACCAGGTGTACGTGTGTGGGATTAGCACAAACAGCAGGAATTTTACCTACAAGTTTTGCTGTTCGTAACCATCAATGATTGGCCTGCTCTTAGTACCATTTTAGGACAGACGAACAAAGGATACAATGCATGCACGCACTGTTTAGATGAGACTGAAAGTATATATCTGGATAAATCTAGAAAGAATGTGTACCCGTACAATCGTCGTTTTCTTCCGCCCAGTCATCCCTTAAAGAAGAAAGGCAAGCATTTCAATGGCAAGGCAGAAACCCGGACGAAGCCTGTCCCCCGTAGTGGTGCTGATGTATTTGGTATGGTCAAGGATTTGATGTAATCTTTGGAAATGGTCCTGGAGGACAACCTGTTCCGAAAGACGCCGACGGACACGCACCCATGTGGAAGAAGAAATCTATATTTTGGGAGCTACCCTGTTGGAAAGTGCATGAGGTCCGCTCTGCAATCGACGTGATGCACCTGACGAAGAATCTTTGCGTGAATATTCTAGGCTTCCTGGGCTTGTATGGGAAGTCAAAAGATACCCCGGCAGCACAGGAGGACCAGCAACATCATAAAGGACGAGACGGCAAGCATCCAGGGCAGTTTCAAGGGCTTGCCACCTACGCTCTTACCAAAGAAGAGAAGGAAATCTTTTTTGAAGTCCTTTTTAGTATCAAGGTCCCGTTTGGCTTCTCGTCGAATATAAAGGGAATAGTAAATATGAAAGAGAAAAAATTTCAAAACCTAAAGTCTCATGACTGCCACGTGCTTATGACGCAATTGCTTCCGGTTGCATTGAGGAGAATTCTACCAAAAAATGTTCGACTAGCCGTTGTGAAGGTATGTGCATTCCTCAATGTAATTTCTCAGAAGGTAATCGATCGAGAAAGTCTATCGAGTTCTGATTGATGTGGTCAATGTCTGAGTCACCGAGTTGTTGTTCCCGCCATCCTTCTTCAATATTATGACGCACCTCCTAGTTCACCTAGTCGAAGAGATTAGAATTCTCGGTCCTGTGTTTCTACACAATATGTTCCCCTTCGAGAGGTTCATGGGAGTCTTAAAGAAATATGTTCATAACCGTGCTAGGCCAGAAGGAAGCATCTCCAAGGGCTATGGAACAGAGGAGGTCATTGAGTTTTGTGTTGACTTTCTTCTTGACCTTAAGCCGATTGGTGTTCCTGAATCTCAGAATGAGGGGAGGATGACTGGAAAAGGCACACAAGGAAGGAAATCAATGGTATATAGGGACGTGCATTCTTTCACTCAAGCACACTACACAGTTCTACACAATTCCACCGTGGTGGCTCCGTATATCGAGAAACACAAGAATATTCTACGCTCCGAAAACCCAGGGAAGCCTGAAACCTTGATTAAAGGGGAGCACGAGAAGAATTTTGGCAGTTGGTTGCAGACACATCTCATGAATAACACCACTATTGGAGATGAGTTGTACTCGTTGGCCAGGTTACCATCTTCGACTATATGTACTTTCCAAGGGTACGAGATAAATGGGAATACATTTTACACGATCGCCCAAGATAAAAGGAGCACCAACCAAAACAGTGGTGTCCGCTTTGATGCAACACATGACAATGGGCAGAAGGACACATATTATGGGTACATAGAGGAGATATGGGAACTTGACTATGGACCTACTTTTAAGGTCCCTTTGTTTCGGTGCAAATGGGTCAAGCTGACAGGAGGCGGGGTACATGTAGACCAAAAGTACGGCATGACAACAGTGGATCTCAACAATCTTGCATACATGGATGAACTATTCGTCCTAGCCAACGATGTGGCTCAGGTTTTCTATGTGAAGGACATGTCTACCAAATCGAGAAAAAGGAAAGATAAGCAAAAGAATACAGAATACGATGAGCCAAAGCGCCACATAGTTCTTTCAGGGAAAAGAAACATCGTGGGAGTGGATGACAAGATAGACATGTCAGAAGATTACAATAAGTTTCATGAAATTCCGCCCTTCAAAGTGAAAACTGACCCAAGCATCCTGTTAAATGATGAAGATTCTCCATGGCTACGGTGCAGAAGAAAACCACAACACTAGATGTTGGTGATGTGTAATAATGTATTAAACCTTTTATTTGAGACATAAATCTATGTAATGTATTAAACCTTTTATTTGAGACATAAAGGTCCCCTTTCATGTAATACATCTTGCTCAATCAAACTAGACGTTCACGACCGGGTTCTGAGCCATGGGAGGTGATCACCCAAAGAGAAGGAACCATCACAAGAGAAGGAACCCACAGACACTAAGGATACATAGCACAACTGAAAATTAAAAAACATAGCACAACTGAAAATTAAGAAACATGCCTAATGTTGGAGTGATTCAGTCATGCTCCTGCCTAGCCCTGTAATACGCGCCACTGTAGTCGTCGTAGTCGCCGGCGCCGTCGTCGCTGTCGTCGTCGGGGTCGCCGTAGTCGAACCTTGAAGGTTGGGCACGCGTGGGCTGGATTTGAGGGTACCGCAGGCGGGGGTTATTGCCGGTCGTGTTGTAGGCCATGACACTCTAGAGAGTCCGGCCGCGCCACCACAGCCGACGGCCGGCCTCGTTGAAGTTCGAAGGAGGTGGGTCGTCCTCCTCGTGCCTGGCGAGCGCCCTCTCACGCCGATTGATGAAGAAGGCTTCCCAAGTCGAGAAATAGTCGGGATGCCAGTTGGGATTCCTCCGCTGCTCTGGCGTGAGCTCGAGGTAGTAGTGGTTCGTGATGGCCATCCGGCGCTCCACACCTAGAGGGACAGGAGGGACCGGCACGCCTCCGGCGCTCAGCATCGAGCCGGTGGGGACGCGGTAACCCGGTGGGCAGGGGTAGTTCGAGGAGCAAAGCGCCTCCGCCTCCCGGGGGTTAGAGATACGATGGAAGCCATGGGAAGAGAATGATGAGTCTAGATGTGATATGTAAATGGAGGCCAAGCGTACATATATATACTGAAAAAATGGCGAGAAGACAGAGGTGGGAACGATGGAAGCCTTGGAACAGCGATGGCGCGGGAAACTTTCATCCCGGGTGGGGGCTCAAACCGGGACAAAAGATGGGGGGGCCTTATCTGGGGGAGGCTTATCTAGGAGGGCCTTATCCCGGGGGTGGCTAACCTTTAGTACCGGCTGGTGGGTGCAACCGGGACTAAAGTTGGTTTTTGTGTCATCTAACAAAACTGTCGGTGGGATAAGGACGCGTGGGTAACCTTTAGTACCGGCTGGTGGGTGCAACCGGGACTAAAGCTGTCGGCAGGATAAGGACGTGTAGCTGGACGCACTGCTCGATGAGATAAAGCATGTAGCGCACGACGCCCTGTCGGAGGAAGAAGACAAAGTAGAAGCGGCGCCGTGCCTATAAAAGGAGCATCGATACGCCATGGCAAGCAACTCAACAAGCCAACATGGATGGAGAGTTTCATCCCCATGGATGGAGGAAAGGGTTGGGAAATCTCCCATGGCGGAACTTCTCGAAGATGCCCTTGGTGCACACGCCCTATGGCATCTTCGGAAGTTCCGCCTCGGAAAATATTTTCCTGCTAGCCCGTGAAAGACTCCATCTCCGCCTCCCTAGGGGTTAGAGGTATGGTGGAAGCCATGGGATAGAGTGGAGAGAGGCGGCATATATGAGTCTAGATGTGTTATGGCAACGACCAAGCCTACATATATATAGTGAGAAATGGCGGGAAGTCAGAGGAGGGAAGCGGTGGAAAAGACGGGAAGAAAACGGGCGGGAAAAAATAAGGCGGGAAGAAATAAGGTGTGAAGAAAAAGAACTTTAGTACCAGTTTTGCGCGAATTTTTTATCAACCGGGACTAAAGGGGCTACCCTCGTACGGAGAAAGCTATAGGGGTAGATGATCCGGGCACATGGTCTAGGGTTTCGCCGGAGGAAGACCACCGGAGCGTCAGAATCACATGAAAATGGCAAAATGGTTAATAGTTTGACTAGTTAGAATAATTATTTTATAAAACATAAAATGGATTTGAATCGCTTATTCAAATTCAAGCACTTTTTATGTTAAAAATTTAGTGAGATTCAAAAATATGCAAAATATAATAGTTAATGCATTTTTAAATTGGAAATGGCAAAATGGTTATTAATGTCACTAGTTAGAATAATTATTTTATAAAACAGAAAATAGATTTGGATTACTTATTCAAATTCAAGAACTTTTCATGTTGAAAATTTTCTCAAATTCATAAGTATGCAAAAACTTTATAATTCAAATGTTTAAAAAATCTAATAGTTACAAATTTTAATATTTGAAAAAACAGGCGCCAACTTAGGCCCAGCACGCGCAAATTTGGGCCTTTAGTCCTGGCCCAGAACACCATCCGGGACTAAAGGCTCTGCAGGCGAAAAGGCATCTAAAGCCATAAAGGGTGTGGGGGTATTTATTGTGCCGCTTCTTCCCCGGTCGAATCCATCGACCGGAGCACATCTCGCGAGGAGCTAGCACTTCGCCACCAGGCTACCAAAATTTGGAGTTGCGCCGCCTTGCTACCTCGCCGCCTCCCCGCCGTGTTGCCGCCTCTCCAGACGCCGCGTCGTCGCCTCTCCAGACGCGCGCACGTCCGCCCCGCTGCTGGGAGGTAAATCCCTCCCCCACCGTGTGTCGCAGCCTCTCTCTATCCCTGGCCCCAGCGAGCAGGCGCGCCTTCGCGCCCGCCTCTGTCCATCCCTTGACCCCAACCAAGCCAGGCGACACCCCGGACCGGCCACTTTTTTTAATTTCTTGTATTTTTTATATATTAATTAAGAATTATTACTAGTAATAGATAGAATTATTACTAGTATAGTATATATTAATTTCTAGTGTATTTTTTATATGTTAATAATTATTACTAGTATATATAGATATAGTATATATAAATATGTTTGTGTATAATAGTAATAGATCATATAGATATAGTATATATATATGCTTTTTTATTTCTTGTATCTTTTTTATATTGTAATATTTATTACTAGTATATAAATATAGTATATATATATATATGTTTGTGTATTGTAATAGAGTATATAGATATAGTATATATAGTGTAATAATATATATAGTAGTATATTATATAGTATGTAGTATTATAGTGTCGATTGAGACAGACAAGCATTAGTGCTAAATAAATATAAGCTAAAGAAATAACTACCCTAAGTCCGATAGTGCTCGCGGGCCCCCGGACTTAGGGTTAGGGTGCTGGTGCTCGCGGGCCCCCGGACTTAGGGTTAGGGTGGTGGTGCTCGCGGGCCGCCCGGAGATAGGGTTAGGGTGGTGGTGCTCGCGGGCCTCGGGACTTAGGGTTAGGGTGGTGGTGCTCGCGGGCCGCCCGGAGATAGGGTTAGGGTGGTGGTGCTCGCGGGCCCCCGGACTTAGGGTTAGAGTGGTGGTGCTCGCGGGCCCCCGAAGATAGGGTTAGGGTGGTGGTGCTCGTGGGCTCCCAGACTTAGGGTTAGAGTGGTAGTGCTCGTGGGCCCCCGGAGATAGGGTTAGGGTGGTGGTGCTCGCGGGCCCTCGGACTTAGGGTTTAGGGTGGTGGTGCTCGTGGGCCGCCGGGAGATAGGGTTAGGGTGGTGGTGCTCGTGGGCCCCCGGACTTAGGGTTAGAGTGGTGGTGCTCGCAGGCCCCCGAAGATAGGGTTAGGGTGGTGCTGCTCGCAGGCCCCCGGAGTTAGGGTTAGAGTGGTGGTGCTCGCGGGTCCCCGGAGATAGGGTTAGGGTGGTGGTGCTCGCGGGCCCCCGGAGATAGGGTTAGGGTTAGGGCATCACTAGAATTTTGCTATTGTTTAATATTATTGTAGCAAATTGCGTGTTCATATTATTGTTTAGTATTATTTTATGCAGCACTATTGAATGAAAAATGTTATTGTGTGCACTTTGTAGAAAAGTATGGATCCAATCCAGAGAGACCTAACACAGGAAGAAATTCTCGAGGATATGATCAACGACACCCCCCATGTTGATCCACCCGAATCTCCGTCGATTTATCTGAACCCCTCCGGTGAGGGAGAGGAGGTCGACCGAAATGATCAAGGAGAAGCCGACGGCTCCGGTGGTGGAGAAGCCGACAGCTTCGGTGGACCCTTAACAAAGTCCAGCGAGATATATATATGAAGTCCGGTGATCAGTAGATGCATTAATTGAGTTGTATATATATATATAAATTGACGAATGTTTCTTCTCTTAGGCCTCCACATCGAGCAAAAAATATTCCAAACGAGGCCCGGCCAAAAATTTGGACGCATCTGCGCGTTATACAATTACGCGGGTATCACCACGGGGTGAACCGTTGGAACCCGAAAAGGCTAAAACTGTATTTAAACAACAATGCGGGGTTATGGTTAGGGATCACATCCCGATCACCGTTCGAGAGTGGAATAAGACCAAAGGGGTGAAAGAGGGTGAGTATGTCGCCGACAGGCACAAAGAGGGTCTTTGGAATGACCTCATGACACATGTCACCCTGCCAGAATGTGAGGATGATGCCGACACAGCTGCATTGAGGAAGAAAGTCAAGCAGTGGACTCTTACGAAGATGGCCGAACTATTCAAGAACTGGAAGAAAGCATTATGGCAAAAGTATCAGAAGACAAAGACTCCTCCTAAATTTGAATGCTATCTAACGAAGCAGCAGGCTAACTGGGATGCATTTGTGAAGTACAAGGAGTCAGAACCTGCTATGGAAAAGTCGGAAAAAAACAAGAAAAATGTCACGATGAAGAAATATCACCATCACCTGGGGCCAGGGGCTACGCGGCTGCCATGCCAAAGTGGGATGCTAAAGAGAATGAGCTGCTTGCTAAACGGATCACTCCAAAACCAATACGCAAAGAATAGGATCTGAGGGCAAGGAATTGGTTCCTTGGGCATGGGAGTGAGTATGACGAAAGTATAGGGGACCATATTTGCAGTCACGGGATTAGGATACCCCGGGATACATGGCAGAAAGTGGTGAAGGAGATTAAAGCGGGGACAACAAAGTTCCGTCCCGATAGAGAGAAAGACTTGCTGACAAAGGTCCTCGGGAATGACGAACGAGGAGGACGTGTACGAGGCCTTGGCCCTAGTTATACATGGGAGATGGGGTTTCCCAAAGACAAAGATACTTATAGGAGCCGAGAGAGAGCAAAGAGGCGATGGCAGGAGGAGGAGGGAGACAGGTTCACCGAGTTGCTAGGAACACTTCGAATGCATCGCTAGCAGTTGACGAACTTGAGGCGGCCGCTGCAAGATCTCAGACTCGATATTACCGCCATCCCATCTCAGCAGAGAAGCAGCGTGGCTGAATCGGAGGTCCCTTCTGACGATGCACGTATGGTAGATGGCGGTCCCGGCTACCCCGTTGATGGAATCAAGGAGCAGGCATCTTGTGAGCTCCATCAGAAGGTGAAGAACCTATCCATCAAGGTGGCGGTCGGATGTGCTTTACCTTGTCCACCTAGCGCACGCTGGCATGGCCGTGAGATTCCAGCTGGCTATGCTAAAGTTGCTGTGGATGAAATCGCAATGGGGTGGGACTCAATGGAGCTTGACATCCCTGGACCTGAAGGTGAGAGGACACTCGGAGAAGTACTGTGTGGTATCATTTTATGGGACAAGAACAACATCAAGCTTCCAGGCTGGACGCCAAAGCCAACACCGCCTCCGAGTCGTCGCATCTCACCTTCACCTCCATCACCTCCAAGAATCCCACCCCATGACTACGACCACCACAGCCTGAGTCCATCTCGATCTCCGCCACAGCCTCCGATTAGTACTAAACGACACAGCAGCCCAAAACGACAAATGTCGCCCCTCCCAAGAGTACCTCATAAGAATCTTCCCATCAGACCTTACGATCGTACTAACGAGGAAACCGACATGATCGTAAAGGCCGAATGTGTTGCGCAGCTTCAAAAGAAGAAACCCAGCCCGCCCAGGTATACACCGAGAAGCAAAAAGCGTATGCACTTTCTTTTCTGAACACAAAATCGCAATATGACTTGCACCATAAGCCAGATGACTATCGACGCACACTTCAGAAGGAAGTGAAGAAGAGCAAATCAAGTAGAAGTGCAAGCAGGAGCAAATCATCAAGTCAAAGTGCAACCGGGAAAAGAAAGGACGTCCCCCAGCTCGGGGAACAGGCCAAAAAATCGACCCCACCCCTCAAGGTGGTATCCCATGACATTCCCCAGCAGAATATGGAAGAAGCTGCGAAGCTTGCGGCCTCTGTGAATGTGACTGTTGAGGAATTGCTAGGTTCCAAGGACGACAAGTTACCCAAGGCTCGGGTAGTCCCTACATATGTCCCAGGGAAGCCTCTGGTCAGCTTTGAGCAGTTCCAACAACTGCCAACACAAATGCAGAGTTTACATAACTGGTACTTGAAAGTCGTAAAGTAGGAGAGAATAATGCTCGTGGCGAAAGTCCCACATGACTACTACTTCCAAGAAGAAGAGGTCCATGTTGAGTTTCCAGAACTCTTCCAATTATACAGTTTCGACGCCCTCGACAAAAGTCTCATGAGTTGCTATTGTCTATAAGTTGTTGAATTCATTGTCTATATATAAGTTGTTCATTTTTTCAGTTGTTCAGTTCATTGCATATAATTATCCTCATTATATCCTTTTGTACTCTGTTATTATGCAGAATGAAGATCATGGAATGTAAAATAAGGTCACTCTTTAGTGTTGGGTTCATTGACCCAAATAAAATACATTCTAAGACGCTAAAGGATAAACCCGAGGAGACACAGGAAAACCTTCTAAGGTTTCTAACGGAGCAAAATTTCTGTGACCACATACTATTTCCTTATAATTTCGCGTGAGGGTCTTACTCTGTTGTACACATTCACTTTTGCTTACTCGATGTTAAATGTAATTGATGAGTTACTGATGTATATATAAACGTGTGCAGTTTCCACTGGATTCTCATGGACATTCAACTTGATAAGGGAAGAGTTGAAGTCATGGACCCATCGAAGAGACCCCTGGAATAGTTTAGGGACATGCAAGACATGCTCTAGAGGTAATTTCCATGCTACATCGGTCTCTTTATTTGATTTCCTGAGATATCACGTAATAAATAACTCATTCATTCATTTTCTTTGTCGGGCAGAGTTTGGAGCATGTTCAAGAGTAGGGTTAAGGGTTCCTTTAGTAAGGAGATGGCGTTTACTCCGGTCTTGGTAAGTAATACATGATATGTTCGTGCATGTCTTTACTTCTAGTTTCAAGACAATTATGATGCTAGATTATAATTTTGATTGAATTCTATTCTCGTAAAGTGCGCGAGGCAGCCACAGGGGACGAATCTATGTGGATTCTACGTTTGCGAGTTCATTCGCACGTTTTCCACTGAGCACAAAGATTATAGAGTCGATGTAAGAAATACATTCACAACATTATTTTATTACCATCACTTTTTGTTATCATGATTGATATTCATATTGATCTCCTTTTCTTATATAGTTCGAGAGAATGCGGGATCAGCTCCTACCACGGCAACGCGTACTAGGAAATTGCTGAAGAACTGGCAGGATTCTTGATGAACGAGATGATAGATGACGCCGGGGAATTTAGCATGAATAGGCGCTACCGATGATCCCGACCATGTAATTAAATCGTCGAATTGTGATCTCCATGTAACTATCATGATCATGTATATATTTGTATGCTCGATCTTAAGAGAAGTTATCTTATGTAGGCACGAACGTGTACGGTATGTGGTAGCGTAGAAAACTATTTTTGAAATGAAAAAGAGAAAAAAAGATACAAATTGAATTCTCTGCCGTGGCAGAGAAAGTGTTACTAAACTTCGCATGGCGAAGAACCATTGTCCCGGATCGTATCTGAACCGGGACTAATGGGGCACCTAACGCCCGCGAAGATATTACGTGGATACCCATTGGTCCCGGATGGTAGCGGTCCAGACTAGTGGGGGCCTTTAGTCCGCCTCCTCCGGTCCAGGACCGAGACTAAAGCCCCTTACGGGCCGGGACTGGAGGCCCTTTTTCCACTAGTGGTATAATCACAAGTATGTATGAGTCCTAGGATGGTCGGTACATTAGCACAGGTTCACCCACACAACACTTAGCAAGCTAAAGAAGATTAATCAACTATATGAAGCGAAAGCACTTGACAGTCTTCCCATGTGTCCTCGAGAACGTTTGGTCATCTTAAGTAATACAACCGGCTTGTCCTTTGCTGTATAAAGGATTGGGCCACTTGCTGCATTTATTCCTACTGTCTTTTAGTTACTCGTACTTTATTTACTTGCTTTATCAAAAACACCTAAAAATCCGTTTGCTAAGTATTTGTAGAGAATTCCTAATCCATACCACTAGCCAGCACCTTCTGCCCCTCGTTGGGTTCGACACTCTTACTTATCAAAAATACTGCGATACACCCCTATACTTGTGGGTCATCACACATCCACAGTCAAATGGGCAAGTTGAACAGGCCAATGGACTAATTCTCACAGAATCAAGCCACACTTAGAGGCACCGCTACACAGATCAACTAGAGCCTGGGCGGAAGAATTACCATCTGTATGGTGGAGTTTGAGAACAACACCCAACAGATCCACCGGCTTGACCCCTTTCTTCATGGTTTATGAAGTAGAAGTTGTCCTACCATCCAACATCCTCCATGATGCCCCAAGAGTCGTCGCTTACGAAGAGGATGACGCTAAAGGATCCAAACGCCTATATATGGACCTACTCGAGGAAGAGAGTGTGCTGGCGTGCCAGAGATCCGCCATCTACCAGCAGAAGCTACGTGGCTACTATAGTCACTGCATTAGGCATCGCTCATTTAAAGAGGGAGAACTGGTGCTTAGACTCAAGCAGGAGAAATCACACAAACTATCCCCGCCTTGGGAAGGATCGTTCATCATAAACAAAGCATTGCTCAATGGTTCCTATTACCTCATTGATATTCGTGAGTTGAAAGATAGGCCAAAAATCACAAGTGCATGAAACTTGACTCCGATGATGATTACTCGGACACAGATCGGCCATGGAACATAGCACAGCTATGTCCCTTTTCCACTTAGCATATTTTATATTATGTAATAAGTTTCTTATATGATCAATGAAATAAAGCATTTGGTTCACTCATGATTTCTGAGTCTTTTACCTCCTTTAGTTATTCATTTTTGGATCATATAAACCCTTTATGCACAAGTTTGCATTTGCACTTGTGAAAATTCTGCCTACGGGTGTTAGCTTAAGTTTTCTAGTCTACATGTTTTCTGAAGTTTTGATGTGGATTACAGAGTAGTGACTTCTCGGCACTCAATGCCGGCAATTTTGCTCTTAGGTTCTTGACGGTGCTATTAAGCATCATCGCTTGAGAGCATAGTTATGTGATGAGAGTCTTCTGTCTCACGAAAGTTCAAGCATGCAAACCAGAATTATGGATAAGCTAGCACTCTATATATACATGCTGGAGACAGATAAGTAGCAGAAAACTTGAGTAATCGTTTTTTCGGCCTTATAAACACACAAGTTTTTTCTGCATACACATTGCAGAGATACATTTAATACAAATAATGAGGAAAGTATTGAGGCATTTTATGAGAAGTTGGCAGAAATGGAACCATGAGGAAAGTAGTGAGCTGTTAAAAGAAAATAGACTCTGGAAATTTTTGATCTGTTCCTTCAGGAAGGTTGTTTTACCCTTTTCAAGATCCAGATCCTTCTGCATCTTGTCAAATTTCTCATTGGCGGCCTTTCTCCCGATATTCTTATTATGCAAAAAAGACCACATGCTTAGTTTCTCTAGAGCATCTAGTCGGAACTATCCGGTTTCAACTAAACGCTCAGGGGCTACAGTATTGGATTTTAACCAATAGGTGTTCTCTCTTCGAGTATCTAGTCAGAATTTTTCATTCTAAACTAGAAACTTGGGGGCTACACTAACAAGTTTTACACTTAGTTCTCTAGAGCACTTATGCCAAAAGACAATGGTTTTCCGCCTAAGAGCTCAAGGGCTATAGTGGGATATATTACAAAGTAAAAGGAGTGAAATTTAGAAAACTTACAATGGAAATAACATTCAGATTGGTGGCCAAATGAGCATATGAATTGTGGAAGGTCCGGGCATTGTTATATATAACATCTGCCTATTTGATAAGATCGTCCAGGCATAGAGTCGGAGGAGTCAAAGGTAGAGGAGTTGTTAAAGCCGGAGGCATGGAAGACGCCCTGGGCGCCTACTCTGTGACTATGGCAGTGGATGGCTAAGAGGCTCCCGCCTCGTCTGTTTCTTTGGCCGCCTCTGCCTCCGCTCCCTCCATTGCTTGTTTCCCTTTCTCGATGGCATCCTTAGCTGGAGCTTCAGCCATTTTGGAAGAGGTACTCTCTTGTGTAGCCTGGCCACTTGGAGAAATGTCCATGCAGGCAGAGCCTAAGACATCAGCTGTTGGATTGATATTTGTCTCCATGGCAGAGGTCTCAGGAATAGCGGGGGACAAAGGCTCAGTGGGGCCTTCTACAGGCTTGGAGGAAGGAGTAGAGGGAGCAGCAGAAGGGGACGACTTAAACATATCGTAAATATTTTTGGACCCCCAACATCTTTGGAGGATCGCTTCAGGCCAACACAGGACTTCTTCCTGAAACCTACTCAGTATAAGTATAGGAATTGAATGGGTGCAATACAAACTAAAGTCGGAGAATGAGAACACTTACACCATAGCAGGCGCCTTGCTTAAAGGGATGCTGGTGGACTTCTTCTTCTTCTCCACCTCTAAGGTGGCAGTAGATTTCTTGGAGACTCCACTCTCCGATTTCTTCTTCTTGCCCTCGGCAACAGCGGCAGAGGTGGAGCTCTTCGCTTTCGCGCTGCTGGAGCCGGATGATCCTTGGAGGCATCATCATCGGACACCACCTGGATATCCTTCAGCTTGGGATCAAAGACCTGGCAGGCTATCTGATACGGCGCCAGGGTCGCTAGCTATAGGACAAAGGAGTGTTAGATTGGTGACTTCAAGATGGAAAAACCTTAGAGTATATATCACGAGAAACAAAATAAATAGATGCTACCTCTGGGCACTTGCCGCATTCGAACATGTCATAGGTGATCTTGAAGCCACGCTTCCTGTCTTACAACTTAACTATGTCCTTAAGCTAGAGCTTGATGGAGTCGTTGGAGAAGTTGTCCCGTGAGATTCACATGGGATCTTTTCTGTCCTTGGAGTACATGCACATCAGCTCGGCGTGGTGCTGTAGAGGTTGGATCTGCCTAGTGAACCAGCACATGGATAGGTCCAAGCCGGTCAGACCTCCGTCTACGAGCCATTCGATCCTTCTTACGGTGTGGTTAGCTTCCTCGTCGTATGGGAGGGAGGCTTGGGACCTCCAGGTGGGAGCTTCAGCGGCAGCCCCATTGACAATGTCGGGATACGTCTCTTGGTGGTTGGGCAGAGGAATGTTTGGGCCATAAAAATACGTGTGCTACCAGTTCTTGCAAGACTCATGGCCCACAATGTCAGGGAAGCGTCGGCAAGGTCGGATCTTAAAGCTAATAGTTCTGCCGATCTGCCGCTCATCCTTGGATTCTATGGACTCTCTCTTGATGGTAAAGAAATAAACAAATAGATCTAACCTAGGTTTGATTCCTAGGTATCCTTCGCACAAAGCTATGAAGTTGTTGAGTACGAGGATGTTGTTGGGAGAGAGATTGTGGGGAAGTACCCGGAAGTAATGAAGGACGTCCAGCAAGAAGTCGGAGACTAGCAGGCTTACGCCACGTACGAGCTGAGATTTGAGGTACACCTTCTCTCCGGCTTGGGGAAAAGGAGTCACCTTGCAGGCCGGCACCAGCCTCCAGACCAAGCACTCCATTGCAGGGAGATACCCCTCGACAATGAGTTCTTGCAAATCTTCGGCCAAGAGATCAGAACCTCTCCACACTCCCTTGTGGGAACCACCCTCTTCTTCTACAGCATATGGCACCGCTCGCCTTTGGTCACCGCAGGTGGTTTCCACCACGGCGGAGATAGGGATGATGACCCCCTCCGGTGGGACAGTCACTCCCTTGGATGGATCCATTGAAGCCTCGAGAGTCGCCGCCGTTGACGGAGCACTACTACTGGAGGCCATTGCACAAGTGAAGCAAAGTAGAGAGGGTGGAAAGCTATGGTTAGGGTTTTCCACTGAAAAGCTCGAACGGTCGCGCGGCTAGAGGAAGACGAAGACGCAGGGGAGAATGTGGGTAAAAGTAAAAGCCTAAGCTGCAGTTAATATATATAGACCCAACGTTAAGATTCATGCAGAGACATTTAATGGCCGAAGCATTGTCGACATGGATATGAGTGTGCACGGTAATTTCGCCGGGTCCTCCATCTTTGCCACTTTAACATTTCAGATTTTGCCATAAAAATTGCTAATGATTAGTTCACTACCTTCTGTTAGTTTTGACGTAGCGTAGGCTATAGCCTACGTCATCTTCTGACTGTTGTAGTGGAGTAGTCACATTTGAAGATTCCATCGAAGGCGGAAAATATCTGACTCTAGAAATGAAGACTGGAAGAATCTCTGGCTATATTATGAAGACAGAGAGAATTGTAGGGTTCTTTGGGAGACCTTCGAGATATTGCTTGATGAATTGCCGGCATCACCTAGATGGATAATGTAAGATTGAAGGGAAAGACGACGCAAGATCTCAAAGTCCTCTGGGGGTTACTGTTGGGGATATGCTAAATGGGTATCACCATAGAACGTCTCTAATCTAGCTAACCCGGGTGGGCCACAGTTGGTAGCACGGCCCATGGCCTGTTGGGCGGCCCAGTTAGACGGATATAGAAGGGAGGCTCATGACGGATAAAGGAAGGCTACGCAGGAGTCACTGACATACTCGGAGCATTGGAGTACAAGACACAAAGACTAGTTAGTATTAGTGTAGGACTCTTAACCTTGTCCGGCAAGGTCATTTCCCTGTAACCCTTGGTTCTAGTGCCCATATAAGCCGGACCTATGGGAACCTTTAGGGCACAATGTCAGATACGATACACAACACCCTCGCACAGCGAACCGATCTCTGTAAATCGGCGTATTGCCATTATAGCTATTTATAGCAGGAGTAGAGTTGTGCCACCATTGTGGGACTTGAAACTGGGTAAGCTGTGTTACCTCGTACCTGCCAACTCTCCGCCTTACCCCACATCTGTAAACAAGCTCTGTGAGGACTCCTCCATGGCGTACTTGTCGGCAATACCACGACACACGTGGAACAAGGAAGGAACAAAGGAGAATCTCCACTCAACCCCTACAGGGATAACCTTTAAGGATCTTCTCTTAAATCCCTTCCAGGAACCTCTTCTAGAAAAAGGGAAAACCGAGATGAGATTCGAGAAAAGCTCAAGAACCATGAAAAGATTTTGAAAGCTTGTGTTGAAACCATTGGAGAAGGAGTTGACTGTAGCATCCCAATTGTCTAACAATTGTAATGCTACTTGGTCTAGTAATATAATGGCTACTTCAAATATATAATTGTTGCATCATCATTATATCATGCTCATGTCATCATGCCTCCTTGCATTTGAGCATCATATAAAACCCTTTTTGTGTTGGTTTTTCTCTCATATGCATTGTAAATTGTATTTGCCTCTTGATATTGTATTTGGTTCTTGATATATTGTTTCATGCCCAAGATGAGTTGGGGGCATATCTTTTATTCAAATCCATCACCTTTCTCTGTCACCACCGTATAATTCCACCATCCAACCAAATATGAGTTTTGCACTTTATTGGGTTTTACCTCTAGCTCATATGGGTGGGGATGGATCCAATTCTATTGTTCCACATGCTCTTATCTTAGCATCATGTTGTTTTCACATTATTGATATGAGAGCCACATGGCCACCTTTGCACGCCTTGTGAGTGGAACCCTTTTTCCTAGCTTACATATGGATTATTATGGAATTATGCTCATGTTGGGATATTTTTGGGACTATTAAGCATCTAGTGGCACATACACACTAGCATGTTCCATTTTATTCAAATATGGGCATCTCCAACTACTCCACATGGGGCATCCTTCCACTTCTTCTAGTTTGGCTTATTCCATATTTTTGGAATGCATATGTATAAATGCTATGGCTATTTATGTTGTTTTCACAAGATGAAACCTAGCATTAATATTATGCATGGGCCATGCAAAGCATCACCTTTCTTTCTCTTTTGAGTTTTTATTTGAATCTTGAGTGGATCATCCCCATATCTCTATACCCCTCTCCCTTATTGTAGCATCCCAATTGTCTAACAATTGTAATGCTACTTGGTCTAGTAATATAATGGTTACTTCAAATATATAATTGTTGCATCATCATTATATCATGCTCATGTCATCATGCCACCTTGCATTTGAGCATCATATAAAACCCATTTCCATTTGGTTCTTATCTCATATGCATTATTAATTGTATTTGCCTCTTGATATTGTATTTGGTTCTTGATATATTGTTTAAATGCCCAAGTTGAGTTGGGGGCATGTCTCTTATTAACTCCACCACCTTTTTTCTTTCACCACCTTATAAATCCACCATCCAACTAAATATGAGCTGGGCACTTATTGGTTTTACCTCTAGCTCATGTGGGTTGGGATGGATCCAATTCTTTTCCACATGCTCTCATCTTGGCATCATTTTGTTTTCACGTTATTGATATATGAGAGCCACATGGCCACCTTTGCATGCCTTGTGGGTGGAACCCTATTTCTAGCTACCATATGTGTTGTTTTGGGGTTATCATCATGTTGGGATATTTTGTGGGCTTAATAACTACCTAGTGGCATATACACACTAGCAAGTCCCATTGTATTTCAAAAATGGTCATCTCCATCTACTCCACATGGGGCATCCTTTTAATTCTTTTTGCTTGGCTTTTATTCCAATTTTTGGAAATGCATAATAATAATGCCATGTGATAATATTGTTTTCACAAGAATCAACATGGTAATAAATATTTTGCATGGGCCATGCAAGTGCCACCTTTTCTAGTATTGGGTTTTTATTTGAATCTTGAGTGGATCATCATCTCTCTCTATCTCTATCCTTTCTTTTGGCTTGATCTAAGTTGATCTAGCTTAAACCCTATCATCACCTCCCTCTCTTTTTCTTGTCTTGATCTTGTTAGAGCTTGTCTAGAGCATGCTTGATCTTGTCAACAAGGACCACTCCATGCCATCTCTCCTCTCTCTCTACCTCTCTTCATGCTTGTTTTGTTTGGAACATGCTAAAAACTACATCTACCCTCATCCACCTATTCTTGTTGATCTAGCTTGGTGCAAGCAAGTAGCTAAACCCTAAGCATCCCACTCATCTCTCTCTCTTGCCCTCTAGCTATGATCCCACCCTAATCATCTACCCCATCATCACCATACCCCCATCTAAGCTAAACCCTAACCCTAGCATAACCACCTCTCTCTCTCTCGGCCTCTCTCTCTCTCTCACCTAGCTGACCCCACCGGCCACCCTCTCTCCCTGGCCACCTCACCCCGGCCCTAGCTACCCTCTACCCGAGCCATACCCTCCTCTACTCCCAACCCTAGCTATCCACCCGAGCCACCCGATCATAGACAAGCATAACTAAAGTACCGCTTTTAATCTGACTAAGTACTTGACTAGTAAATAGTGCAACACTCAGGGAATGGATAATAAAACTGCCAACGGAATGGGGGGGGTTGTTCGTCCGCTTCCTCGTCGGTAAGCGAGGAGGAGGATGGATCTATGGATATTACCGTTTTAACTGTTATAATTGTTGTTATTAATTCACGGACATCCGTCTATCTCTGGTTAGGCGGATGGTTAGCGAGTTTCTATAGAATTGTTAGGGTTTATCTTTTGCTGCAATTGCGTCACCCCAGGTTGTGTCCCCTTTAGAGGCATAAAGACTTGCTGAGTACCCCTAGGGTCTCACACGATAAATTGTTTGATTCAGATGAACAGGTACCCTCACAAGATGGATACTGGGTGGAAGAGACGGATGATGTGGGCAACGATCATTCGGTGTAGAGATTCCGGGAACGGGGATCCGTGAGATCTGTGGGCGAGATCTGCTTATTTATGGGGCATCTTATGCCGATTTGCTTCTTATCCGTACTCGGATTTTGTCTTCCGCTTCACCGATACTCATTGATTGATGTATGAGGAGATATCCTAAACTATTATATCTATCTAGGATATTTGGATCTTGCCGTATGGGCGTTGCTATATTTCCTTTCTTTTTAGATGGAATGGCTCGATGTCTTGTTGTATGGTGGCTTGCATACATACTCACTTGTGTATGTAGTTGATCCCTTCGCCTGCCGATTACGCCGCCCGTTCTTGTCCCGATGTTTGGAAATGGTTGGGACGGCCGAAAGGTCTACCTGTGAGTGGCATTTGGGCCCCACCGTACTATTTCAACCATTTCCATTCATCCAGGCTTGTAACTAGGAGCGTAATTCACCGAGGTAGTTACACTTATTCTTTCTCCAAACCTAAACTCTCTCTCTATTCCTTACCACCTTTGATCTCCTTCTCTTTTTTTGGCTAGCTTTGTTTGATCTTGGCTTGATCTTGACAAAAACAAACCCTAGCCACCTTACCCCTCCTCTCTCTTCACCCCCATCTAACCTAACCTGAGCCCCTCTCTAACTAACCCTAGTTCCCCCTCTCTCTCGGCCTCTCTCCCCTCTCACCTAGCTCGGCCACACCTGGTCACCCTGGCCCCACCTAGCTACCCCATCCCCAGCAGAAACCCTAGCCCGAGTCTCCCACTAACCAACCCTAGCTCCAACCCGAGCTCCCTCTTCCCCTCTCCTCCTTTCTCCTTCTCTCTCTGCCATGAGGGCCCCTCCAGCCGAGCCTCCCCACCATACCCTGCCGTCCCCACCTGGCAGCCCCCCCAGCACCACCTTGCCCTGCTCCTGCCCCGACCCGAGCACGTGAAGGGAGGAGGAAAAGGTGGCCGAAGCCACCTCTACCCCTAACCACTCCCCCACGGCACCCCGCTCTCTCTCGACCTTATCTCCACCCTCCCTCTCTTTTCGTACCCACCACAGATCCCCGGGGCCGTGCCCTAACCCTCTCCCTCCCCCTCCTACCACACACCCGTTGCGTCGGCCACTGAGGCTGCCGATCACCAACTCTTCGAATCTGGCGGCGGGCGCGGAGCTCTGGTTGTCGAGGAAGGCCGTGGAGCTCCCCTACGTCACCACAGCCTGCGGGCCGAGCAGAAGGAGCCCCAGGACCGTTGCACCCGCCGAGCCCGACGCCAAACCCTAGCCGCCGTCCGCGAGCCACGTCGACGATCCCCTGCTTCCCAGCCCGAACCACCTCCACCGACGCCCTCACGGTGAGCTGACCCACCTCCTAGGCAACCCCCTCTGGCCGATCCACCTCTGTACGCGCTAGCCTTTTTGTCGAGCACTCTCTGCGCTGGCGCGCTCGCGTTCGCATCCTCGCCGTAGTGCCGCGGTAAGGTTTTCTGGCCGCGCAGACGTTCCCCAGCAACAACCCCAGGCCACCGCAGTGGCTCCGCCTCCGCGCGCGAGCCCTAGGTCCCAGGATCGAACCCCCACGCCAAGCGCCTCGTCGGCCAGCACCGATCGGTCACCAGCGCGGAGAAGAGGAACAGTACGGGCGCTGCTTTTGCAAATACCCCCTCCGTTTTGTTTTCTGCTTAACCCGCGGTCCACCGAGCCCACCGTCAGCCTCTCTGCACGTTTCACAGAACACCCCCCAGCCTTTTTAAATCTCAACCCGCACTCCCACGGATGCCCCACGTGTCGTGTCCTCGCTGGCGCACCCGTGTGTGGGTCCGCGTGTTCCCCGGCCCCACCCGTCAGTCGCTGAGGCTAGCTCAACCCGCGGTGTAAAAACCTTTTTCTACGCGCTGTGCTGCTGAGTCAGCGCTGGACCCACTGGTCATTGTCTGTGGCTAACTTAACCTGAGTAGAAAAAGTTTCTGTTTATTTCTGTTTTAATTTAAATCTTTTTCAAATTAATTCAAATTCAAATTTAAATCTGTTTTCAAATAACTTTTAAATTATAATTTCAAATAATACAAATAATATATGTTTTGAAATCAGAAAAATGTGAGGAATTCAAATATGGCCTTCAAAATATATTTTGGACACTTAAAATTTCAAGTTGATTTAAATTACAAAAAAATGCCCTTTTTCCTTAATAAGTTAATAACTTTTGTTTTATAAGTCCAAATTTAACAAATGATATGTCTAAAATGATTAGCTCAACGAGACCTTTCTGTTTATGCATTCCATTATCTGTTTTGCAGCATGCATCATATAAATATAAAGTATACAGCAACTAATATGAGGATAAAATGGGGCCAAAACTCAATAAATGATTTATTCTTGTATTCCACACCTCACCCATGCCATGCTACTTTATTGCCATGCAAATTGTGCATCATTCATCATGGCATGATTGTTTGCTTGTCGCATTTTATTCATATGCTTGTGCACTTTATTTATGTTGGCCCTTGTTTGTTTGGTTCTTCTTCGAATAGACGCTGAGCAGGGGATATATCAAGAAACCCAGGAGCACTACCCAGATCCTTCTCTCGCTTCAACTGAGCTGCCAGGCAAGCACTACCACATGCTTGCATACATATAGTACCTATTGCCTCTATCTTATTCTTGCATCATTGAGTCGCGATTGCATTGAATTGAATCCCAAGTATTGCATAGCCTTTATTTTAAACCCACAAGCTTATTCCTCCATCCCATGAGCCATTACTACAGGAGTTGTTTGAGCCATGCGAGTCGTAGAACAACATGTGTAGGGTATGTGAGTGTCTGATGGATAACGAGGTACCTAAACAACTTAACCTGAGTAGTAATGGGATAACTAATGAAAGTGGCATCGGTGAGCCATATTTTGCTATTTGGTTTTCAGGCTCACTTGTGTCCGTGGGACCCAGTACTTGATTCATGTTCCTTGAATATTCGCTATCCACATCCGGGAGGCTTATGAACCCCCTAAGCGAGCTTGATTCATTCTTATTTCTTGGGGCCAAAAACTACTTTGAGGTTTTATTTACTATCCTGTACTTATGACATGCTTTCTTGCTTTATTTAAATTGTGCGAGTCACTTTGTCTTTATTTAGGGCCGTGACCGTTTTATTTGTGTCGACAAGCCCAATCACACTTCGGGTTCCCGATCGTTCTGACCCCCACAAACCTTGAGTCCGTCTCGTGGCCGGCCACCGTTCTTGGGTAGCTTAATGGGTGGCCCCTGAAATATTTCTGAATCCTGTGATCGCTTTGTCGTGAGCCTCGTTGGGTTTTGATTTAGTTTTTCAGGTTGATCGAGTGTGTGTTGCTATTTGTGCACCCTATGTAAAACTTTTTGAAAGCCGTGTTCGCGGTTATGGACGACTTGGAGCACAGTTTCTCGATCATAGACAAGAATAACTAAAGTACCGCTTTTAATTTGACTAAGTACCTGACTAGTAAATAGTGCAACACTCATGGAATGGATAATAAAACTGCCAACGGATGGGGGTTGTTAAATCGCTTCCTCGTCGGTAAGCGAGGAGGAGGATGGATCTGTTGATATTACTGTTATAACTGTTGTTATTAATTCACGGACATCCGTCTATCTCTGGTTAGGCGGATGGTTAGCGAGTATCTATAGAATTGTTAGGGTTTATCTTTTGCTGCAATTGCGTCACCCCAGGTTGTGTCCCCTTTAGAGGCATAAAGACTTCTTTGAGTACCCCTAGGGTCTCACACGATAAATTGTTTGATTCAGATGAACAGTACCCTCACAAGATGGATCTTGGGTGGAAGAGACGATGTGGGCAACGATCATTCGGTGTAGAGATTCCGGAGCGGGATCCGTGAGATCTGTAGCGGGCGGATCTGCTTATTTATGGGGCATCTTATGCCGATTTGCTTCTTATCCGTACTGGATTTTGTCTTCGCTTCACCGATACTCTGTTGATTGATGTATGAGGAGATATCCTAAACTATTATATCTATCTAGGATATTTGGATCTTCTTGTATGGCGTTGCTATATTCCTTTCTTTTTAGATGGAATGGCTCGATGTCTTTGTTGTATGGTGGCTTGCATACATACTCACTTGTGTATGTAGTTGATCCCTTCGCCTGCCGATTACGCCGCCCGTTCTTGTCCCGATGTTTGGAAATGGTTGGGACGGCCGAAAGGTCTACCTCTGAGTGGCATTTGGGCCCCACCGTACTATTTCAACCATTTCTGCTCATCCAGGCTTGTAACTAGGAGCGTAATTCACCGAGGTAGTTACAATTGGTATCAGAGCCATCCCGCCCTTCAGGGTCTCAGCCAAATGGTCGTCGTCAGTCTAGAAAATATTTTGGTAGCTATGTATACTAGGGAAAAACAAAACGTGAGAGTAGGACTGCTTCCACTTTTCTTCTTACCCACCCACCCACCCTTTTTCTGGTAAGGAAGTGTAACGTTTTCAATCCTCTTCATAAAATTCAACTAGGATTCACGTGTTCTGGGTTTCCGTAGTACCATAGGTTGTGTGTGTGTGTGTGTGTAATTCCTTGTTTATCTGTTGCATCCAATTTGTTATCACAATCTGCCTTTGGTTATCAACTGTTGGTACATTCCATACCGACAGGCTTTTGCAAACCGACGCGATCTATTTGATTTGTTGTATACCGCCGCGATCTGTCTTACTCTTTGTTATCCAACGTTATCTTGTTTGGGGTGTTCGTTTCCGTAGTTACTAATCTTAGGTTCATCGTGAAAAGAAGGGGTTGGGATATGTGTTCTACTTATTCATGTGCGGAGTAATGATTTGAGTGCGGGATGGAGTCGCGACCATACCACTACTCTTATCATTCGCTCTTGTATATTGAATTGGTAGAGTCATTAATCTTGATTCGTTAAGTGATTTTGCGCATCTATTGGTATTTTAATGCCGAAATTTGCGGAAAATTTTTCTTTGATATATCTGTGTACCACACTCCTTTTCAGTCGTGTGCGATATGCTTAATATCTTCTAGGTGCTTTGAACTTTGTTGATATTTTAATATCATCTTAGTAAATTGTATCCTTTAATCTTGGTTAATTCCATTTTGGTACTATTTTGGATTATTATTATTCTCCATCATAGTACTGACTTGTGTTTTATATCAACCACAGGATGGCACCACCACGCCGTTCTGAGGAGGACATACAACCTGAACTGGGGGCAGCGTTGTCAAGCATCGCCAATGCCTTGGCAGCAATGCAGCAGAACCAGCAGCGTTTTGAAGAAAGTGTCAGGAGGAATGAGTTTGTTCCGCTACCTCCACCTCCCAAGCGAGGAGACATCAAAAGCTTTCTGAAGTTCAACCCACGCCAATTTGATGTTTCTGATCAACCACTTGATGCTGATGATTGGTTGCGTGAGATGTCAAGGCTGCTGATGACTGCTGATGTTCCTGAGCAAGAATTGGTAAAGTGTGCTACTCACCTTCTGAAGGGAGATGCAGCTCTGTGGGAGAATTACGAAGGCAAAGCGCCTTTGGTTTTCAGCCTACTTGGGGACAGTTCACTGGAGCTTTCAAAGCGATATCTGTCAGAAATTGTCATGGAGAGGATGAAGGAAGTGTTTCTCAACCTCAAGCAGGGCAATGATAATGTCAATACCTACATCAGAAACTTCATGAACCTTTCTCGTTATGGTGGCGATGAGATCTCTGATGACAAGAAGAAGCAAAAGAGGTTCCAGCAAGGGCTCAATGCATCGATTAAATATGCAATCACACATGCAAGGCCGGCGTCTTTTCTAGAACTTCAGCATATAGCTCTGCAAGAAGAGGCAAGTAGGCAAGTGTTTGAGGAGTCAAAGAAACACAACCGCGATGCAGCAAGCTCTTCAGCTATGTCAGCTCCTTCTAAGCGTCGTGTCTGGGTTCCTAACACCCCACCGTCGCTCCCGGCTCCACCAAGACCTTCAAGCTACACGGCAAGGCCACCAAACTTCCTCACTGCTGCTCCCAGGGGCTACAACCACCACTACCCTGGAGCGCCTGGCGGAGTCCCTGGCTACGTTGCTCCACATCCACCTGGTGCTTGTTACACTTGTGGGAACACTGGGCATCAACACTGGAACTGCCTGATGAAAAACAAAGCTCTTCCTCCACCACCTCCAAGATCTGCGGCAAGCTCTCCTATGGTTCGTGCACCACCACCTCGGGCTCTCAACATCAACACCAAGCCCGGGTCTACTGTTGCTCGTGCCAACGCCGCTCAAGATGAGCATGCACCTGGAGTTGTGATGGGTATGCTTCCCGTTAACTCAGTTCCTGCAAGAGTTTTGTTTGATTCTGGTGCCTCGCATTCTTTTGTTTCGCATAAGTTTGCGCATGAGCAGGATCTGGATATGGTTCCCTTATCACATCGTCTGGTGGTACAATCCCCTGGTTCAAACATGAAGGCTGCTCATATCAGCCATGGCAATCAAATTGAGATTGGTGGCTCTTCGTTCTTGGCATCCTTAATCATTCTGGGCAACTCTGACATTGATGTCATCTTGGGGATGGATTGGTTGACAGCAAATGCAGCTATGATTGATTGTGCTGAACGCTCGGTTTCTCTGAAGATTCCTGAAGGCCATATAGTCTATTCTCCAAGTCTGACTCCTGCTATCCAGCTTTTCTCTTTGGCGGCTCTGAATGATGATGCTATGGAAGCTATTCAGAGTGTTTCGGTGGTCTGTGAGTTCGGATGTCTTTCCTGAAGAGTTGCCAGGTATGCCTCCGGATCGTGAGGTTGAGTTTGTAATTGAGCTTGAACCTGGTACCGCTCCTATCTCCAAGCGGCCTTATAAAATGGGTCCTGCTGAGTTGGCTGAACTCAAACGACAGCTTGATGAACAAGAGAAGTTGGGTTTCATTTAGCATAGTACTTCTTCTTGGGGTAGCCCAACAATCTTTGTGAAGAAGCGAGACAAGACTGATAGACTTTGTGTTGACTATCGGGCTCTCAATGCTAAAACCATCAAGAATAAATATCCCCTTCCGCGGATTAATGATCTCTTCGATCAGCTAGCTGGAGCTGTGGTATTCTCTAAGCTCGACTTGAGAAGTGGTTATCACCAAATCAAGATTCACAAGGAAGATGTTCCTAAAACAGCTTTCACCACCCGCTATGGCCTGTACGAGTACACGGTCATGTCTTCGAGTCTCCTGCTTTTGCCACCTTCTCGAGGCTCATGAACTCGGTTTTCATGGAGTATCTTGATAAGTTCGTTGTGGTCTATCTGGATGACATCCTAGTCTATTCTAAGTCACAAGAAGAGCATGAAGAACACCTTCGGTGTGTCCTAAACAAGCTTCGTGAGAACCGCCTATATGCAAAGTTCTCCAAGTGTGAGTTTTGGCTGCCTCAAGTAACCTATCTTGGTCACGTCATCTCTGCCAAGGGCATTGCAGTCAACCCGGAAACTGTAAGGACAATTGTTGAATGGCTTCCTCCTGTAAATGTCAAAGAAGTGCAGAGTTTCCTTGGTTTGGATAGTTATTGCCGTCGCTTCATTCAGAACTTTTCGAAGATAGCGAAGCCTCTTACCGATCTTCTAAAGAAAGGCAAGAAATACCTTTGGACTCCTGCATGTCAAGCAAGCTTTGAGACACTCAAAGAGAAGATCACTTCCACACCAGTCTTGGTTCCTCCGGATACATCCAAGCCGTTCCAGATATTCTGTGACGCCTCTTTGCAAGGATTGGGTGCGGTCCTTATGCAAGAAAAACAAGTTGTTGCTTATGCCTCTCGACAGTTGAAGACGCATGAGATCAACTATCCTACACATGACCTCGAGCTCGCAGCAGTTGTCTTTGCTTTGAAGGTATGGAGGCACTACTTGCTTGGCAACCGTTGTGAAATCTTTTCTGATCACAAGAGTTTGAAGTATATCTTCACTCAGCCTGATCTCAACCTTCGGCAGAGGAGATGGATTGAAGCAATCAATGATTTTGATTTGACCATCAACTACACTCCGGGCAAAGCTAATGTCATGGCCGATGCTCTCAGCCGCAAAGCTTATGTCAACAACCTCATGATGGAAGAACAACAGCCTCTCTTGTGCGAGGAATTCCGTCAGCTCAACCTTGAAATCGTGGAGCAAGGGTATCTTCTGAACCTTCTAGCAACTCCTCTCTTGGAAGAAAAGGTTCGCTCCTTTCAGCTTGGTGATCCGTACACAAGAAAGGTCATCTCCAACATCCAGCTTCCGAAGTATGAGTCCTTCCACGTCGATGACCAAGGCACGCTTTTCTTTGAACACCGGATGTTTGTTCCGAACTACCTGGGTTTGAGAGAGCAAGTTCTCAAGGAGGCACATGATTCTGTTCTTTCTATCCACCCTGGCAGCACAAAGATGTACATGGACTCGAAAACACAATATTGGTGGCCGGGTTTGAAAAGATATTGTGCCAAGTATGTCTCGGAGTGTGATGTCTGCCGCAGAGTGAAAGCTGTCCATCAGAAACCTTCCGGTCTTCTACAGCCATTGAAACCCCCAGAATGGAAATGGGAGAAAGTAGAGATGGACTTCATCACTGGTTTTCCAAGGTCGCAGAAGGGCAACAATGCAATATTTGTTGTCATTGTCAGGCTTTCTAAAGTGGCTCACTTCTTCCCCGTCAAGGAAACCATTTCTGCAATTCAGTTGGCTGAGCTCTATATCAACAGAATTGTCTCTCTGTATGGGGTTCCGCTTGAGATCAGTTCAGACCGTGGAAGCATCTTCACTTCCAAGTTCTGGGAGAGTTTCCAAAATGCTTTGGGAACAAAGTTGAACTTCAGCACAGCATACCACCCTTAGTCGCAAGGACAAGTTGAAAGGATCAATCAGATTCTGGAGGATATGCTTCGTGCTTGCGTCATCTCGTTCGGCATGAAGTGGGAAGAATGTCTTCCTTATGCTGAATTCTCTTACAACAACAGCTTCCAGAAAAGTCTGAAGATGGCACCATTTGAGGCTCTCTATGGCCGCAAATGCAGAACTCCGATTGGTTGGTCGGGTGCAGGAGAAAGAACATTGTTTGGCCCTGACATTGTAACTCAAGCGGAGGAGAAGGTTCACATCATTCTTGAAAATCTGAGGATTGCTCAAAGTCGCCAGAAGAGCAATTATGACAGGAAGCACACGGACATGGAGTATGTCCCTGGTGATCTCGTTTACCTTCGTGTCACTCCCATGAGAGGCACGCACCGTTTTGGTATCAAAGGAAAGCTGGCTCCTAGATACATCGGTCCATTCAAAATTCGTGGAAGAAGAGGAGAAGTTGCTTGTGCTCTTGAGCTCCCGGAAAAACTCAAGGTCCATGATGTTTTCCACATCTCTTAGCTCAAGAAGTGCTTCAAGGATCCCGGCAGGACCGTGGACCATGAGATTATCAATCTCCAAGAAGACCTGTCTTATCAAGAACACCCCACAAAAATCCTTGAAGTCGCGAGAAGAAGGACTACAACAAGTCCATCAAGTTACGCAAGGTGCGATGGTCGCACCATTCTGTTGATGAAGCCACTTGGGAATGTGAAGATGAGCTCCGTGCCAAGTATCCTACCCTCTTTGTGTCTTCTTCTTCTTCCTAGAATCTCGGGGCGAGATTCCTGTTTAGTGGGGGAGAGTTGTAGCATCCCAATTGTCTAACAATTGTAATGCTACTTGGTCTAGTAATATAATGGCTACTTCAAATATATAATTGTTGCATCATCATTATATCATGCTCATGTCATCATGCCTCCTTGCATTTGAGCATCATATAAAACCCTTTTTGTGTTGGTTTTTCTCTCATATGCATTGTAAATTGTATTTGCCTCTTGATATTGTATTTGGTTCTTGATATATTGTTTCATGCCCAAGTTGAGTTGGGGGCATATCTTTTATTCAACTCCATCACCTTTCTCTATCACCACCGTACATCCAACCAAATATGAGTTTTGCACTTTATTGGGTTTTACCTCTAGCTCATATGGGTGGGGATGGATCCAATTCTATTGTTCCACATGCTCTCATCTTAGCATCATGTTGTTTTCACATTATTGATATGAGAGCCACATGGCCACCTTTGCACGCCTTGTGAGTGGAACCCTTTTTCCTAGCTTACATATGGATTATTATGGAATTATGCTCATGTTGGGATATTTTTGGGACTATTAAGCATCTAGTGGCACATACACACTAGCATGTTCCATTTTATTCAAATATGGGCATCTCCAACTACTCCACATGGGGCATCCTTCCACTTCTTCTAGTTTGGCTTATTCCATATTTTTGGAATGCATATGTATAAATGCTATGGCTATTTATGTTGTTTTCACAAGATGAAACCTAGCATTAATATTATGCATGGGCCATGCAAAGCATCACCTTTCTTTCTCTTTTGAGTTTTTATTTGAATCTTGAGTGGATCATCCCCATATCTCTATACCCCTCTCCCTTATTCTTTCTCCAAACCTAACCTCTCTCTCTATTCCTTACCACCTTTGATCTCCTTCTCTTTTTTTGGCTAGCTTTGTTTGATCTTGGCTTGATCTTGACAAAAACAAACCCTAGCCACCTTACCCCTCCTCTCTCTTCACCCCCATCTAACCTAACCCGAGCCCCTCTCTAACTAACCCTAGTTCCCCCTCTCTCTCGGCCTCTCTCCCCTCTCACCTAGCTCGGCCACACCTGGTCACCCTGGCCCCACCTAGCTACCCCATCCCCAGCAGAAACCCTAGCCCGAGTCTCCCACTAACCAACCCTAGCTCCAACCCGAGCTCCCTCTTCCCCTCTCCTCCTTTCTCCTTCTCTCTCTGCCATGAGGGCCCCTCCAGCCGAGCCTCCCCACCAGACCCTGCCGTCCCCACCTGGCAGCCCCCCCAGCACCACCTCGCCCTGCTCCTGCCCCGACCCGAGCACGTGAAGGGAGGAGGAAAAGGTGGCCGAAGCCACCTCTACCCCTAACCACTCCCCCACGGTACCCCGCTCTCTCTCGACCTTATCTCCACCCTCCCTCTCTTTTCGTACCCACCACAGATCCCCCGGGGCCGTGCCCTAACCCTCTCCCTCCCCCTCCTACCACACACCCGCTGCGTCGGCCACCGAGGCTGCCGATCACCAACTCTTCGAATCCGGCGGCGGGCGCGGAGCTCTGGTTGTCGAGGAAGGCCGTGGAGCTCCCCTACGTCACCCTGTACACGGAGCCGAGCAGAAGGAGCCCCAGGACCGTTGCACCCGCCGAGCCCGACGCCAAACCCTAGCCGCCGTCCGCGAGCCACGTCGACGATCCCCTGCTTCCCAGCCCGAACCACCTCCACCGACGCCCTCACGGTGAGCTGACCCACCTCCTAGGCAACCCCCTCTGGCCGATCCACCTCTGTACGCGCTAGCCTTTTTGTCGAGCACTCTCTGCGCTGGCGCGCTCGCGTTCGCATCCTCGCCGTAGTGCCGCGGTAAGGTTTTCTGGCCCGTGAGCGTTCCCCAGCAACAACCCCAGGCCACCGCAGTGGCTCCGCCTCCGCGCGCGAGCCCTAGGTCCCAGGATCGAACCCCCCACGCGCCGCGCCTGCGTCAGCCGCGCACCGATCGGTCACCAGCGCGGAGAAGAGGAACAGTACGGGCGCTGCTTTTGCAAATACCCCCTCCGTTTTGTTTTCTGCTTAACCCGCGGTCCACCGAGCCCACCGTCAGCCTCTCTGCACGTTTCACAGAACACCCCCTAGCCTTTTTAAATCTCAACCCGCACTCCCACGGATGCCCCACGTGTCGCGTCCCCGCTGGCGCACCCGTGTGTGGGTCCGCGTGTTCCCCGGCCCCACCCGTCAGTCGCTGAGGCTAGCTCAACCCGCGGTGTAAAAACCTTTTTCTACGCGCTGTGCTGCTGAGTCAGCGCTGGACCCACTGGTCATTGTCTGTGGCTAACTTAACCTGAGTAGAAAAAGTTTCTGTTTATTTCTGTTTTAATTTAAATCTTTTTCAAATTAATTCAAATTCAAATTTAAATCTGTTTTCAAATAACTTTTAAATTATAATTTCAAATAATACAAATAATATATGTTTTGAAATCAGAAAAATGTGAGGAATTCAAATATGGCCTTCAAAATATATTTTGGACACTTAAAATTTCAAGTTGATTTAAATTACAATAAAATGCCCTTTTTCCTTAATAAATTAATAACTTTTGTTTTATAAGTCCAAATTTAACAAATGATATGTCTAAAATGATTAGCTCGACGAGACCTTTCTGTTTATGCATTCCATTATCTGTTTTGCAGCATGCATCATATAAATATAAAGTATACAGCAACTAATATGAGGATAAAATGGGGCCAAAACTCAATAAAATGATTTATTCTTGTATTCCACACCTCACCCATGCCATGCTACTTTATTGCCATGCAAATTTTGCATCATTCATCATGGCATGATTGTTTGCTTGTCGCATTTTATTCATATGCTTTTGCACTTTATTTATGTTGGCCCTTGTTTGTTTGGTTCTTCTTCGAATAGACGCTGAGCAGGGGATATATCAAGAAACCCAGGAGCACTACCCAGATCCTTCTCTCGCTTCAACTGAGCTGCCAGGCAAGCACTACCACATGCTTGCATACATATAGTACCTATTGCCTCTATCTTATTCTTGCATCATTGAGTCGCGATTGCATTGAATTGAATCCCAAGTATTGCATAGCCTTTATTTTTAAACCCCACCGAAGCTTGTTCCTCCATCCCATGAGCCATTACTACAGGAGTTGTTTGAGCCATGCGAGTCGTAGAACAGCATGTGTAGGGTATGTGAGTGTCTGATGGATAACGAGGTACCTAAACAACTTAACCTGAGTAGTAATGGGATAACTAATGAAAGTGGCATCGGTGAGCCATATTCGCTATTTGGTTTTTCAGGCTCACTTGTGTCCCGTAGGACCCCGAGTACTTGATTCCTGTTCCTTGAATATTCGCGCTATCCACATCCGGGAGGCTTATGAACCCCCCTGAGCCAGAGCTTGATTCATTCTTATTTCTTGGGGCCACAAACTAGTTTGATGTTTTATTTACTATCCTGTACTTATGCCATGCTTTACTGCTTTATTTAAATTGTGCGAGGTACTGCACCTGTACTTTTTAGGGTCATGATCCGTTTTCGCTGTATCGACAAGCCCAGTCACACTTTCGGGTTCCCAGTCATTTACAGCCGGCCACACAAACCTTGAGTCCGTCTCGTAGCCGGCCAGCTTCGTTGCAGGTAGCTTAATGGGGTGGCCCCCTGAAATATTTCTGAATCCTGTGATCGCTTTGTCGTGACTGCCTCGTTGGGTTTTGATTTGGTTTTTCCGAGGTTGATCGTGTGTGTGTTGCTATTTGTGCACCCCTGTAGGGTAAAACTTTCTGAAAGCCGTGTTCGCGGTTATGGACGACTTGGAGCACAGTTTCTCGATCATAGACAAGAATAACTAAAGTACCGCTTTTAATTTGACTAAGTACCTGACTAGTAAATAGTGCAACACTCATGGAATGGATAATAAAACTGCCAACGGATGGGGGTTGTTTCGCTTCCTCGTCGGTGGCGATGAGGAGGATGGATCTGTTGATAGGACTGTTATAACTATTGTTATTAATTCACAGACCTCCGTCTATCTCTGGTTTGGCGGATGGTTAGCGTGTTTCTATAGAATTGTTAGGGTTTATCTTTTGATGCAATTCGTCACCCAGGTTATGTCCCTTTAGAGGCATAAAGACTTGCTGAGTACCCTAGGGTCTCACACGATAAATTGTTTGATTCAGATGAGCAGTACCCTCATAAGATGGATCTTTGGGTGGAAGGCAGACGATGTGGGCAACGATCATTTGGTGTAGAGATTCCGGAGCGGGATCCGTGAGATCTGTGGGCGGGATCTGCTTATTTATGGGGCATCTTATGCCGATTTGCTTCTTATCCGTACTCGGATTTTGTCTTCCTTCACTTTGATACTCTGATGTTTGATGTATGAGGAGATATCCTAAACTATTATATCTATCTAGGATATTTGGATCTTGCCGTATGGCGTTGCAATATTTCCTTTCTTTTTAGATGGAATGACTCTGAGAACCATTGTATGGTGGCTTGCATACATACTCATTTGTGTATGAAGTTGATCCCTTCGCCTGCCGATTACGCCGCCCGTTCTTGTCCTGATGTTTGGAAATGGTTGGGACACAGCCGAAAGGTCTACCTGTGAGTGGCATTTGGGCCCCACCGTACTATTTCAACCATTTCTACTCATCCAGGCTTGTAACTAGGAGCGTAATTCACCGAGGTAGTTACATTGACTCTTACTGGATGATGGGCAAAAACCTCGAAAAGAAGGTCAATGGCATCGACAATAGAGTGCAACTCCTAACCAGGATTATCATGGAGATTGCCGATGACAGGAATACCTTAAATAAGGTAATCAAAGAATTTCATGTTGGCATCATAGAGATGTCCACTCAATTTGTGTGTATTGCTTAAGCTTGAAGCCTCAAGGCGGATGAAGAATACGAAGATGATGACTTCTTTACTCCCAAAAAGGAGTAAGTAATCGCAAGGAATTATTTGATCCACCCGGCTTGCTTCCAAGCTTGGGGATCTATGAGAACCTTGTAATCTATCTCACAGTTTTAGCATGTTTACTTTTCTGCAGGCATGATTAGACTTTAAATTCTAAATTTGCATTAGTTGCATCAACTTTGATCTTCCTTTGTTCAAGAGAAGATTTATATCCATTGAGTTGCGAGACTTTATGATAACTGAAGTTGTGTTTGATTCATGATTATTATATTAGATGATTGAACTAGGTTGAGCGTTATGATACTTGTACAACTGTCATTATTTTAGGGACTTCCACACCAACGAAAGTATTGATTAAGTTATGAGAAGAAGAATTCTGGTAGCATATTATAATTAAGAGTTTTTGAAAGCCATTGAAGTAGTGAGCATGATCAAATAGTTGTGTTGAAAGAAAAAGAGAAAAGAGAACAAGTAAAAATATAGACATACATCTATGAAAAGAAAAAGGAAAGACTAGCTATCAAAATAATCAAACATAGAAAAAAATAATGATCATGAATCTTCATTACTAAACTTAGTGCCCTATATCTCTAAACTCTATGATTATATGACATGTTAAATCACTAGAGGCCTCTAAGTTAAGTAATGTGTAAGGGTATGGTAATACCTCCGAAGAGATCTCGAGACGCGGCAACGTTTTCTACCGGTCTACCATACACCCGGTTGCCCTTGCTGTCGATCTATGGTTTCCCAATGGCTGTATCTCCTTTGAAAAGGGTTTTATGAACATCTGGATTTTTGTTAGCCAACTCAGGGCCGTTCCGGGTCTTCTGATGTTGCCGGGTGCTAGGCTGCCCCGTAGCCGCAATGCGCTTCTTCTCTTCGAGGATATTTGTAGTTTCCTCAAGGAGTGCTTGACGATGCGCTTCTAGGGCTTGGGCCCTGTCCTCCAAATCCATAGGTGTAAGTTCTGCAGCTGTCGGGATAGGTGTGTGATGAGTCCAAAATTGAAACATATTTACCTTTTGTTTTTGCATAAATAGAGTAGGGATCTTTGTATTTCACTGCGTCTACATGCACTATTTTGATCTTGTTTTAACAGGATCCCAAACCGTTGAGTCATATGTGCACATATCAATTAGAGCTATCATATTGTGTAACAATATGATATTTCAAAGTGATAAAAGTCATTTTATGGATTTACCTTCGCCCTGGGGAGAATACCAAGTGAGGAGGAGGCATCAGTAGGGTTAACAACCAGTGGTATGGGCGGCGCACGCCCATAACAAGCGCCATCGTTACCGCCTCGTCAAATTCTTTCACCTAGCAAAGACGAGAGAGATATCTGACATTCACAGCCACCAGAAACCACGAAAAAACATACCTGAGAGGGATCTGAAGGAGGAACTTGGCTGGGGCAAAATCCCAGCTGCTTCATGGATCATTGGAGGACAACGCATCATCCCCTTCATCATCAACCGCTACATCTCCATTACCACCATTACCCCCATCTTTCATCTATTACATCTTGTTGTAATTCCAGATTCAACTGTGGTTTGCAATAGATCTACCTTCGTACTTTTATCCATTCATTTGATTATGATGATGCTGTTGATTGCTTCCACAAGTGAGTAGTTCCTTTATTCTTGGGGATATTTGATTATGATGATGTTGTTGATTGCTTCCATGAGTGAGTAGTTCCTTTGTTCTTGGGGACTAAGGGGAGGGAGAAATCCTTTGAACATGTCTTGGAAGCTGATGTCTGCAAGTGCACATATCGTTTGTAGCTAGTTTCGAAGTATAGATATCGATCCCACAGGGAGCCCAAAGGTAAGTGTTTATGGGGGAAGTCTCTATCATACCCGAAGTTGTCATAGGTCTTCGAGTGAATTGACTGCAAGTGTTGAAATAAGAATGGGGTTTTGATTAAATGAGATGTATTTAAATAGAACTAAAAATTTAAACTTCAGAATTATAAAGCATAAAAGTAAAGAACGACTTGGATGTTTGTTGTTTTCTGCATATGGCAAAAGAGGCGCGGGGAGATTCAGTTCATCGTGATAGTGACTGCGCCAGGTGGACGAATGATAACTATAACAATTATAATATTATAAATATATGTGTGTGCGAGCATCCATAATTATCCGGAACTCCTCTTGATAGATTTCATCCCAACTTCAATAATCCTACTAGCCTGTTACCAAAACCATGGTCAGACACTAGATGATTAAGACCCTTCAGGTCACTTAGCGATTAAGCTCCTTGGATCGGACTAATGCAATAAGTACAGTGGTTCCTCGTTATCCTCGAGTCTACTAGTTTTCCATTGATATCCCTGTGTCACCCGAGGGTCGCCGATCTGCTAGCGAACAAGATCTTATCTATGTAGAACAAAGCATCATGTTGTCTGGCCCTTAATTGGACAACAAGCATTAGGCATCCCACAGATAGTCAAGCACACATAATATAGTAATTAAAATCAATCACAAACTAATGGAAAATATATGAAGGCACATCTCATCTCACCAATCCCCTACATCTCCCACGCCCAAGGGAATTACTCACACATGAGAGAAGAACGGATCATCGATATAATCAAATAAAGGGAATTCGTCTTTATATTACCATGGAGATCCACAATAAGAATAGCAAAATATCCAACACAATTCAAGATGGGAAGAAACAATCTCAAACCCTAGTCTTGCAAGGTGAAGATCCCTCTCTCTCAAGTACAAGTAGTGGCTATGGGGATCTATTGGCTAGGAGGTCGAAGATCGTGGACTGAGATGAAGAATGTCTTCCCCTTCTTCTTCGGATCTCCTCTTTCTCCCTTCTCGATGGTATGGTGGCTGCTGTGTTGTGTTTTTGTCCTCGGTCCTTTCATGGAAGTTGTCCCTTTTGACAAGACAGAGGGGGCGGCAACTATACAGCGGGAACTATATGGCCAGAAAAATATTCCTGCCATATAGTTGCTCGCTAAAGCTTCTGTAAGCTCCCCTCAAGTGCTTCCAAAGAGAGACTTGCTTGTTTTCTCCAGAATATTGTGTTTCTCTAGTTAAAACCTTCTGTTGATATTCAGAACCTAAAACACATATTAAAAACCAAGTTTTCTTTGCTACCGAAGTATTAGCATTAGGTAAAGCTAAAAAACGATCAAATCCGGGAGAAAACCATCAATAAAAGCCATCAAAAATGTGTCAAATCTCATAGCTATCAACTCCCCCAAGCTTAGATGTTGCTTGCCCTCGAGTGACAATGAAATAAGGAAGAATAGTGGAGATTCGAGACTCAAAATAAAAGAACTTACAAGTTTGAATTGGTGTTAAATTCTTTTCTTCACAATCCCTGCAATCTTAAATATGATCATACAAGTATTCACAAGATTGCACTAAGTCCACTTCCTAACCACGTATATCTTGTTAGCAAATAAATCATATGCCCAAGCAAGTGTCAAAAGTTTAGCTAGGAAAGTGAGACAAATTCTTTTGGTGTCTCTCTTTATCAAGAGATGAAAACTTTTTGTTCTTGTTTGTTTAATAAATTAATAGTACTCAAGTTGGCACCAAAACATTTAATTTAAGAACAACTCATCTACTCCCATCTCAAAATTTCGAGACTCTCCAAGCACCTTTTTCTTTCTTTTGTCTTTCAAAAACTTCAGCTCTTTCATAGAGAAATCATTACACTATTTTTAACATGTTAATTGGGGTTGTGTTGTGCACTCGTGACCATGCCAATAAAAATGTTGAGCAATAATGGGTTAGGGGAGTACTACAACTTCACTTGGAACATGAAACCATGATGAGACTAAATTTTTTACCCATCATAGCATTGCTGCTACAGACGTTTACATAACTCAATAGCCAAAATCAACTGGTTTCCCACATTTAGATCATTCGTTGGCCAACAGAGTTAATAGTTCCCCATGGAGCACGACATAGTTGTAATGACACGCGTAAAGCAATATCTTATGGTAATTATTAGAAAAAGTAGTGGCATAATTTCTACTACTTTGAAGCATCCATTTAATCAAACAATTTCAATCAAGGGTACTATCGAGTCTTTTTATATTAAGCTCAAATGGGATGGAGTAGTTCTAAAATCAAATTCTTTGAGCTAAGCATGGACTCGAGTCATCTTTCAGATGCTTTTTCTTGTTGTAAAAATGTAGGAAGTATTTTTAACCAAGTTCATCGCTTAATGTTTCAAATCTAAAAAGAAGACACTAGCAAAGGAATAGAATTTGTAGGATAACAAGCTAAGTGGAGAGTGACTCCAGTGCAAGCGAGTAAATAATTGTAGGATCAATTTAAGGTTGCAAAGTGGTTGATGAAAGGAATGTGATACCTCCTCTTGCTTGCTTGATTCTCCTATTTGAGTCGAACCCCTTCTATATTTCCATATTGCCTAGTCACCTGAAATTAAGCAATCTCCGAGAGAAACAAAGAAACGAACTTCCAAATAAAGTTACAACTAATTTTTTTTGTATTTTCGGTTTAGGCATGCAAAACTAAAAATAAACATGCAAATTTGAAGTAATAAAATAAAACAAAAGAAGAAATAAAAACATGAGTGCAAAGTTTGGAGGTTTTTAAACCACCCCCAAGCTTAGGCAATTGCCAGGTTCAGTTGTTGCCGTAATTTGGCGGCTGGTGCGGATACTGCTGGTAGTAGTCGAGGAAGTGGGTAATGAAGTGACTGAACTTTTGAGTCAAAGTACTCACATATTCATTCACTTCTTGAAGAGTGTGGTTGATCTCCCCAACACGCTGGTTGAGCTACTGGAATTCCTGATAGGGGACGTAGTTGTACCCTTGATGTGGCTGGTTGGGCCACGGGTCCCAAGCTCCCCCTTGTTGCTGCTGCTGTCCCTCCCAAGCAAGGATGTGTCCCTGCTCATCCTCCTGCTCCTGCTCATCCTCATCATGCTGCCCTCCTTCTTCATCTTCCTCTTCAACGGGCTAGAGTTCGGCCATAATCTGCATCACTTGGTACTTGGTGAGGATCCAAGTGTCCTTCTCCATAATCGAGAAGGTTTATGGACAGGGCAACGGAACCTTCACACCCTGTGCATCACCAAGATAACTAAATTGATATGCACGGAGCCTCCAGTTAGCATGGTAAACACCAAGGAAGACACAAGCAATTAAATACTTGACGTCCATAAGCTTGGGATAGTCAATAGATTGCATAACAGGTAATATAATATGTAATGCATGGGCAAGGTGGGTTACCAATCCACCAATGCGAATATCACCTTTGGTCTTGGTTCTTTGGTGGAGAAAGTGTTGGATGAGTAGAGCTGTAGGGTTGGGGCTTTGCATCGTATTGGGAAAGAGAGCCTTGGTGATCATTGCCATGTCCGCATTGGCCATGGAACAAGTGTCACCTCTTCTGAGTAATGTGTTGGCGAGGAATAATGCATAGTAACGGATGGTTGGATTCTGAATGGTGGACATCTTCTTCTTATATAAGTTGGTGCCACCATTAATAGAAATGACCTCCCAAGTTTCTCTGCTTGTGACGCTATAGAGGTTAGTAATAGTTGGCTCCCCATCATGGGGGTAGCCTAAAGCATCGCAAAATTGTTCAAAATTTATTTCATAGGGTTGTCGGTTCATGGTGAAGCTTATTGTGCACATATTACCTTTCTCCTTGTGGTCGTCATAGAAGGAGGCAAGGAACTCATGGGTAAGCTCGGCGTAGGTGTCGTGGCTCGCGAAGCCAAGTACTGTCAACCCCGCCTTGTTACACATGAGGTCGAAGTCCGCCTTCAACCCTGCTGCGGTGAGAAAGTTTTGGTCGGCCCAACGTGTGGGCAGCACCCTCCTTGATGAGACCATGGCCAACTTGGGTTTGTGCTTAGTTCGGGACCCTGAGCTCGAGCCCTCACCCCATTGGCACTTACTCGAACGAAAGAGGTTACCGATTTTGTTAATCATGATGCACTAAAAAATTTCACCATAAAACCTTAGGCATATAGTTTCTACATGATATATGATCGATCCAACATGGAAAAATTCAATCCTAACGTGAGAATTAATAGGAAAAACAAAATAAGCTTGAGTTCATCCACTAGATCAATGTGAGACTTTCAACCATGGAAATCTGAAAATAAAGCATGGATAGGGAGAGAAACATACCGATCTATTGATTACCCCACTCAAACAAATGAAATCCGCGAAGAATCAAGAGTTCTAGGGTGGTTTTGAGAGGTTTGGAGAGAGAATATAAGAGAAATAACGAGGAGGGGAGGAAGACCTAGCTGCCCCGGTGCGATTTTGTGGTCGCACCAGACTATACGGCCGGAAATATACGGGTGGGTGATGTTGATCTGCCCGTATAGTTGTGGCGGTGCTGCCAACTAGGGTTTCTTTATGCAAAAAAAGCTATACGGACGCAACTATACGTCCAGATCGCAATGATCCCACTGTATAGTTGGTCGTTAAACCGTCTGTCCCTCGAGATAAATTTATAAAACTAGCATTGATATCTATACGACAAGAACTATACGGCCGGAATTTTTATTCCCGCTATATAGTTGGTCGTTAAACTCTTAGTACCTTTGGGATAAATTTCTAAGAGAAGCATTGATATCTATACGACCGGAGCTATACAGCTGGAATTTTTATTCCTGTCGTATAGTTGGTCGTTAAACTCTCAGTACTTTTCAGAGAATTTTGTATGAAGGCGTCGATATCTATACGACCGGAATTTTTATTCCCGCCATATAGTTATCGTTAAATTCTCTGTGTCTTCAAAGAAAATTTCTTGATGGCAACGATATCTATACGACCAGAACTATACGGCCAGAATTTTTATTCCCATCATATAGTTGGTCGTTAAACCATCAGTAGTCATCAAAAAAATTCTATTTCTTTGAGAATACATTCTTATCCCAAAACTTAGCGAAATACCTTATTTTTGACAGAAAATTGATAGTAGAAATTGTCGACCAACATTGGCATATTAGAAGAAATTTTTTAGCTTCTGTAGATGAAAAACTCAAACTTTTATTTTTATTCTAATTCTAAACTCATTCAATCGATGTTTCTACTACTTTTTGACAGCTGCATCTTCACGGGCGCGCTTCCGCAAGAATGTCTGTGAAAAAGTGGAAGGAATGTGATGAACCTTTTATTCTCTAGTTTATTTTATTGACAAGATGGGTTGACTCCCATTAAGCATTTTATTAAGAATGGTTGAATAACTCTAACTCTTCTCTATTCTCGAATTCTTACCTTGGGTTGCCCTTTATCAAAGGCACTTACCACATGAACTTGTTTTACCGGTGGAATATATCTTTCTCCTGCTTCTAGCTTCTTTGGAAAATACCGGATGATTTCAACATCATAAACATTGAAGATTATCTTTCCTTCAGCATAATCAACTAATACCCGTGCAGTACAAAGGAAAGGTCTTCCAAGTATTATGGATAATTTTTCATCTTCTAGCATTTCAAGAATAATAAAAGCAGTGGGAATAACATGCTCATCTATTCTAAGCAGAACATCCTCAATCATAGCAATGAGTTTTTTTGTGGACTTGTCAGCCATATGTAAAGTGATAGTAGTAGGAGAGTACTCTCCTAATCGTAACCTTTTATAGAGGGAGTACGGCATTACACTAACTCCTGCTCCTAGATCACACAAGGCATTGTGAATATCAGTTTTACCTATTGAGCATGAAATAGTTGGTATTCCAGGATCTCTAGACTTAGACAAGAGCTTCCCATTAGAAGGATAACTAGTTACCATGGCAACAGTTTCGGTTATTTCTTTCTTTCTACAAAGAATATCACGGAGGAACTTAGAATAGGTGTGAACTTTAATTGCATCCGCAAATGGAATTTCCAGATGAAGGTCACTAAGTGCCTTTGTAAAAGAATTATAAATTACCTGATCTGGTGCTTTCTTTTTTTTGATCTTGATAAGGAAGCTTTTTCTCACCTGACTTACTCTTGTCTTTTACCTTTTGTGGGGGGTCAGGATCTTTTGTTGCTTTCCTCCATTATTGCTTATCGCTTTTCTTATTTTCTACTACAACAACTTCATCTTCCTTGCTTATCTATTTTTCTTCTCTTTGATCAACCGTCTCTGCATCAGAGTCATAATGGTCATCATGTGCATCATTTCGATCCTCCTTGGTTAAATCTTGTGTTTCAGTTTCATCTTGAGGATCCAACAATGTATCATCTTCTTGGCTTGCTTTGAGCAAGGCTTTTTCGTTTCACTCTTTTTCAGCTTCATATTCCGGTGGTCCTAAGGGTCCTGTAATGACTGCACCCCTTCTTGTGACACATTAGTAGAAATAAGAATATATTTATCATCACGAAGAAAAATTTGATAACCAGATGCTATTTGTTCACACTGGGTTTCAATCATACTAAGATAATTGTGAAATAATTTTTATTCTTGGCCAATCTCATCATAATTTTCCATGAGTTCCGCCAAAATCTTTTTGTGTTTTTGAAAGTGCTTATGCAAGTTATTATGAGATTTCACTTGTCGATGTTTTAATTCTTGAAAAACTTTTCTAGTTTCATCTTCTTAAGTTAAAACTTGTAACAAATCTACTTTGTTTTCCTTAACAAGTTCAGAAGGTATACATTTTTCTTTCATTGTTTTGCGTACCTTAGGCATAAGATCAGGAGTTATCCAAAGTATCCCTTTTTCCAGCTTAGTGCCAAAATCAGGATTATATAAAGAATCATTCTTAGCCCTAGTAGACATTAATTCCAAACATTCTTTAATAGTTAAAGTATTTATCGATCCTCCTGCTGAGAAGTCAAGCAACTCTCTACATTCAATATTAAGACCGTGGTAAAATAAATGCAAATAATTGATTCAGAATAGCCATGATTAGGAATACTATTGATCATTCCAATGAATCTTTCCCAAACTTGTGGGTAGTTTTATCCCACGTTCTGACCAAAGTTGCCTATATTCTTTCTTAGTTCAGTTACCTTTTTTAAAGGATTAAACCTGTTTATGAATTTAACAATGTAGTTTTCCCAACATTTAATGTAATGGCGAGGGAGAGAATATAACCAGTCTAGAGCTTTACCTTTAAGAGACCAATGAAATATATTTTTATGAGAGAAGTCTCTTGGCAAACCTTTTGGTCCAAGTGATGTTATCACATCGTCGAACTCTCTAATATGTCTTCCTGGGTCTTCATCTTCCCTTCCATTGAAAGCTTTTTCCTACAAAATTTTAATAATTCCACCATCAAATCGATATTATCTAACTCTAGGCTTAGAGAATTCTATTGGTTGTTTAAGAAATTCAGAATTTGGAGCACTGTATTCCCTGAGAGTTTTCTCAGGTTTCGTGGGAGTTATCCTGTAAATAGACATGATTTTCATAATATCACTCAGGTTTTCAACTTCAACTTTATTTGATCTTAAAAGTTTTTCAATAATTTCTTCGCGCCTTTGAGCAGGCACGTGCTCAATATAATCCGGTAGATAGGTCCTACCAGGGTGTGTAGACCCTTTGTCTCCTAGGGAGAACATTTTGTAGTAGCAACACCTGAAATGTTAAAAGACAAACACTTAGCGCTTAGCTCCCAGGCAACAGCGCCAGAAAATAGCTTGACGTCTGCAAGTGCACAGATTGTTTGTAGCTAGTTTCGAAGTATAGATATCGATCCCACAGGGATCCCAAAGGTAAGTGTTTATGGGTGAAGTCTCTATCACACCTGAAGTTGTCACAGGTATTCGAGTGAATTGACTGCAAGTGTTGAAATAAGAATGGGGTTTTGATTAAATGAGATGTATTTAAATAGAACTAAAAATGTAAACTTCAGAATTATAAAGCATAAAAGTAACGAATGACTTGGTTGTTTGTTGTTTTCTGTAGATGGCAAAAGAAGGTGGGGGTAGATTTAGTTCATGGTGATAGTGACTGTGCTAGGTGGACGAATCATCAATGTAATAATTATAATCTTATAAATATATGTGTCGGAGAGCAACCCATAATTACCCGGAACTCCTCTTGGTAGATTTCATCCCAACTTCAATAATCCTACTAGCCTATTACCAAAACCATAGTCAGTCACTAGACGATTAAGGCCCTTCAGGTCGCTTAGCGATTAAGCTCCTTGGATTGGACTAATGCAATAAGCACAGTGGTTCCTCGTTATCCTCGAGTCTACTAGTTTTCCATTGATATCCCCGTGTCACCTGAAGGTTGCCGGTCTTCTAGAGAACAAGATCTTATCTATGTAGAACAAAGCATCATGTAGTTTGGGCCCTTAATTGGACAAGAAGCATCAGGCATCCCACAGATAGTCAAGCACACATAATATAGTAATTAGAATCAATCACAAACTAATGGAAAACATATGAAGGTACATCACATGTCACCAATCACCTACATCTCCCACGCCCAAGGGAATTACTCACACATGAGAGAAGAACGGATCATCGATATAACCAAATAAAGGGAATTCGTCTTTATATTACAGTGGAGATCACAATAAGAATAGAAAAATATCCAACACAATTCAAGATGGGAGGAAACAATCTCAAACCCTAGTCTTGCAAGGTGAAGATCCCTCTCGCTCTCAAGTACAAGTAGTGGCTATGGGGGTGTATTGGCTAGGAGGTCGAAGATCGTGGAGTGAGACGAAGAACGTCTTCCCGTTCTTCTCTGGATCTCCTCTCTCTCCCTTCTCGATGGTATGGCGGTGGCTATGTTGTGTTTTCATCCTCGGTCCCTTCATGGAAGTTGTCCCTTTTGACAAGACAGAGGTGGCGACAACTATACGGCGGGAACTATAAGGCCGGAAAAATATTCCCGCTGTATAGTTGCTCGTTAAAGCTTCTATAAGCTCTCCTCGAGTTCTTCCAAAGATAGACTTGCTTGTTTTCTCCGAAATATTGTGTTTCTCTAGTTAAAACCTTCTGTTGATATTTAGAACCTGAAACACACATTAAAAACCAAGTTTTCTTCACTACCGAAGTATTAACGTTAGGTAAAGCTAGAAAACGATCAAATCCAGGAGAAAACCATCAATAAAAGCCATCAAAAATGTGTCGAATCTCACAGCTATCAGAAGCGTACCTGGAATGCCCTGTGACAGATTGGCGCCAACTCGTAACCTACACTGTCAATGGAGGATTAAAGAGGCACTCCCTAAGCTAATTATGATATCCACGGGGAAACCCTTAATTGCGGTGGTTTGTATGGGTGACTGCTCTTAGGCATCACAGTGGTTATTTAGAGGTGACCTCACTCTTGGCTCAAGAAAGTGGCTTCCTACGAGCCTTGTAGTGAACATCTTATTAAGGAGCTCTCTCCACACAAATCATGAAAAAAGGAGTATGTTATCTTGATTACATATAACAATAATACTATGCTAGTGGTGTATCCTACATCCTCGAGAACATTTTAACCACATTGAGTTCAACCATGCTTTCATACAAACTTGTTACTTGTTTTAATTACTTTTCTGCAAACAACCATAAAACTTTCAAACACCCTTTACTTGAGATCAAAGGCATCTTATAAGTATCCTTTGGTAGAGAGTAACGAGGGGCATAAATACCTTTACCAATAGCTCTCTGTGGGTTTAATATCTTTACTTTAAAACTAGCTACAATTGATCTATGCACTTGCAGTCATCAGTGTGGTAATTGCTTCTCCAAGGAGTTTAGGAGCACTACTGGTAACCACGTGTCCATCAAATGGAGTATCTTTTGGCTCGTCAGGGATTAATGCTCCATCTAAGTCTTCTTCGTATTCTTCGGCTATTACCTCATCAGTTGGGAGGTCCTTAGCCGGAGTCTTCTTCTTCTTTGCCTTCTTGGTTGCGCTGGTAGCAAAGACGGTTTCGGGTCTGAGTCCTGGAGTCAAGCTTCTATCAGTACATTCGGACATTTGGACATTGGGATTATCTCCGAGATCCATATTGTCCTGTGGTTCGGGAGAGTTTTCTCTGGATCCCTCATCCATGCTAACGCGAGGGATTTGATCCATAGCTTCTCCTTCTTCCGCAATCTTGGATTTGAATTCCTCTTCATATTCCACTGGAGAACTTCCGGACATCTACCGACGTCATGGAGTCATCTAAAGATGCGGGTAAGTCGACATTTGTTCCGATTGTCTCCAGCACCAAGTTGTTGTCGTCTCCAGCATCGGCAGAGCCAGATCCAGATCCAATTTATTCGACAAACTGTGATGCATGCATCCTGAGGTAGTTGCAATCTTTTTCGTAGGCTTCCTCGAAACATCTTATGGTGTCGAGGATTGCATCTGTGTTGACTATGGCACTGTTCATCATCATATTCACGGTGTGCCTTAGGAGTGATTTTCCTGCTCTAGCATCGGCAGAGCCGGATCTAGAGTTGATGCCGCTTTGATCTTCCTGAGATTCGACCTCTTTGGGAAGAGCCTCCTAAGATTCAATCACCGTAGGGAGATCCGCTTCAGGTTTAGCATCCTTGGGGAGATCTTCTTCAGAGGTGGGTTTGGGGTTTTCTTAGACCCAGAACTCTGTTGCTTCCGCAGTCAAAGTGGATCCAGAAAGTTCGTTCGCCTCTTTCATCACCGCTGGGGTGAGATGGGTGGGTTTAGTGAAACCGAGGTAAACATCGATCTCGCTGAAAGACATGATGGTGTAGGTGGTCACGGGTTCCCTAGCCGGAATCCAAGTCTCGTCAAGAAGGACAAGAGGGACGTCACTGACGTAGAGGACCTGACCGATAGTGATTGTCTTGCCAATTCTGATTGGTGCAGATTCCGCCCGGAACCAAGATCCAGAACTCACCTGCCCCATGGTGGGCGCCAACTATCGTCAGATTGAAGACATGTATGCCGAGAGGGGATCCTTGAGGCACATGGAGAAATGGGGTGTGAGGTGATGGTATTCCGGGATGGTGAGCACACAAGATTTACCAAGGTTCGAATTCGTCGGCTTTGGACAGATCCTACCCCTTCTAGCAATCCAGTAATATGGCAGAGCCGAAAGTATAAATTACAAGAGAGGTTCTCCTGTGCGAGTTGAGGTTGCATATTGTGGGTGCCCTAAAGCCTGGTCTATAGGACGAATTATATAGATATCCGGCCTAGGGTTACAGGAGAGACCTATCCGGCTACTACTAAGAGTCGGTTAGAAAGTATATCTTGGACTACAAGTAACTAAATAGGCCTAAGTCGGTAAGTGTTCTAGGCCTTCCCGTAGCCAGATGGAACTCCGTATTCTCTCCCTGACTGGGCTGCCTGTGAAGCAAAGCTCTAACCCGAAGTGGGTCACCCTGGTCAGTGAGTCACGGTGGGTATACCCGGAAGGTATATCCCCAACACCTGGACTTTTGGGCTGACCTGACCCTGGTTCATCCCAGTGGGTTAGGCTAAACCTGTCTCTATGCTCTAGGTCAACCGACCCAGACCTAGACTCACGCACGCTCTCACCCCCTCTCGTTCCCTTCCTCCTCTCGTGATGTCGTGTCACTGCCGTCGTCGCATTCTGATTCCGACGAGCCTCGTCCTCTCCAGTCGCCATTGTAGGTGCGAGATGTCTCGGTCAATGACACCGCGTCGATTGGTCTGGCTAAATTTTCCACTAGATCACTCCTCTGGCCATGTCGTACCCTCTCTGGTGGATAGGGTTTTGTAATGCCCGGTAAAACATCCCCAATTAAATTTATGTGTTTGTTTTTATTTTATACATCATCATGACATCATGCCTATTTTTTCTCTAAAATATATTCGCCAAAAGCCCTATCTTGTTTTCTAATTATCCCCTCTCTTATTTCAAGTTAAAATCCCGGTCTTTGAGAATATTTTATTTGTCTAAATCTATTTGCAAAAAGATTTTATAAAAGAAATAAAATAAAATAATTTTAGTGGGGGAGGCAGCCAGCCGTTAGGCCCAAAAGCCTAGCAGCCAGCCACATACCACCCCACCGAAAACCCTAACCTACAGAACGCAGCACGCATGCGCCGAACTTAGCCACACAACTCAACGCTACACGCACCTACACACACGTTGTACACAACTCAACCCTGGCCCGACTCACACACCTACACTTCACGACCCCAGCGACTCAATAGCACACACGCACAACACAGAGGCGGGCGACCCAATCCCAGACACCACCTATTCCCCTTGATCGTCCTCAACCCATGTCCCTTCCATCCTCGCGTGTGCTGGCCCGCCCGCTACCACTGGACACGAGGCTCCCTCTGCCGCGTAAGCTCTGTGCACCGCTGGTGCCTTGCCCCCTCCCTACCGTCCGAGCCTCGATCTCGCAGGCGCACCACCACCGGTCCTCCCGTCCTCGCTGCTGCCTGGCTGCCCCACCGCGGCCCCCTCAGCGATGTCGCATCCTTGCGCCCGCCCGTCTCCTCCTTGAGCTCTGGACGCCTCATGTCACTTATTCCTCCACAAGGGCACCTACATGCGGATGCTCGAGCTTGTCCCCAAGCCCCTCGATTCCCAATGGCCTTCCCCTCTTGGCGCTCCCTCCTACAGCACCAGCCATCCATGACGACCTCTCCCCATCCGTGTTCAACACCTGAGGCCACGCGTCCTTGCTCGCCACAACCGGCCTCACCTCCAGCATCTCAGAACTACGACCCCGAGCCCGTCCCCAGCACCTACCATCGTCGACATCTCCCCATGTCCCTATTGGAGGCCGAGCTCCTGAGCCTCCGCCATAGTGCCTCCCTGCTTCAACCCTATCATCATTGATCCCCTAGTTCTGACTATGCGCGTGTCAGTTGATGTGTGCCTTATTCCTTCCATGTTGGTTATCTCAGGTGATAGTAGTGTTGTGATGTGTGTTTGTGGTGTGGTGGATGTACTCATGTGGTGCTAGTAGAAGGACACCGACAAAATGTACAACAAGAACTGCTTCATGGATCCAATGACCTGAAGATCGACGATAGGAAATGGCAAGACCTTCGGTGTCGGTGCCCCATGAAGATCTGCATCGACTTGCCAATGAACAAAGATGTACCCGAAGGATTCCTGGAAGACACACAATATCTCTTTCATGGACCCGATGACTCCTGGAAGACGCACAAGATCTCTTTCATGGACCCGATGACTCGAAGGACACCTATCCCAGAAACCGAAGCCCTCGATCCTTGAACCCGAAGATCCGAACAACAAATCCATTATTTCCTCCTCTCATCGAAAACAAGATCTTCGGAACCAAAATGTGTGACCCTTTTCTGAGCCCCTATTTTGCCATATTAAACTTGTTGCATATTAAATCAGTCATGCTTGCATACATTTTATTTGTTTGGAGAGTTTTGTCGAATCACCTAATAATTAAATATGGGGGCAATATGCGGTATAATCTTATCTTATCTCGACTCTATTTAAATTTAAATTTCTATAGTGAACCAATGCCATGATTTGCCTTGTTAATTTAACATTTAATTTGAGAGATAGATAAACAACTTGAACCATAATATTTATTTATCGGGACTCCGATTCCGCTTAATATTGCTAAGATAGACCGCGTATTGTCACAACATGCATCATATCACATCTTTCTTTATAGTATTAAATATGTATCCATTGTTTCTTGCTAGTGTTTTCCTTCTTCTTGGACAGGTTGTTGAGTTGACACGAGATACGATGAGCCTTTAGTGGATCTTCTCAGGCGAGCATTTTCCCCATTCTACCTATTTTGCATTTATAGTCTTTACTTTCTTCCTTTGATCTACTGTTATCCTTATTATCGATGCTTTAGTATTATTCCTTTATTTACCTACTCCACTATATTGCATTGGTTATCCTATTGCCCGGTTTGATTAGCTAGCTTTGCCCTTGCGAGTCGTAGTCATGCTTAGTATCGCTCTCATACAGGTGGAACATGATACTTGGATATTGTTGGTGATAAGATAATTAATCTGATGTTCTTTGTTATGGCTTCACATGATGATAAGCCCCCGGCAGGGACCACCTTTGGGAACTGCTTGAGCCCACCTAGGACCCGTTCGTTCTATGATACTGGTTCTGAGTTGATCGCGCTAACCAAACTCGGGGCCCTCTAGGATCCCCTCCCCACTCAACTACCTGCGCTATTCGTTTATCTAGAGGGTTACAAATTGGTTTTCCATTTGGTGCATACGCATAATATGTCCTCAGACATGGTGACTATAATATGTCTTCGGACATAGTAATGATATGATATTTTGGTGGACATCACTTGCATTTCATACATAAACACAGTATGGAAAAGGGGATATACCTATGGCCTCTGTCTTCCTTAGCTGGGCGCAAACGCTGTACCTCCCTTGTGAATTATCGTGCCTCCTGGTTGGGTCAATATAGTAGGTGATACCTCTGGATACGCATGTAGTTATGGAAAAGCTCTTGTTCTAAGATTCGGATGGCACGCATATTATGTTGCCTGGAGGGTTGAACATGCGTTTGGGTACAGTCGTGCACCCTTACATGATAAATATTTTCAAGAAGCCAAGTGTCCACGGTTATGGACGCCTCGTGAGTACAGTGTCATGATCATATACAACGCCACAAATACTTTGCCTCTAATAATATGACTAGTAATTAGTCTTATCAACTAAACACCTGCTTAACTAAAATTGCCATCGTTTGTGTTCCATGAGAGGACTTCCCTGACTGTTCTTCGATGGGGAAATCTTTGGATGGGTTATGTTTCGTATTTTATTATATTATCATATAACGCTCTCTTATCTTGCTCTAATAGACAAACTTGTAGTGTGTCTCTATAAGGTAGATAATGTAAGCTTTGCCGTCGCTTAGCCCACCATACCCATGTAGATGAGGACCGCTGAATTCTACCCTCGCCGTGTACTGGCTTCAGTACTAACCGCTCTCTTTCTATTTTCCTTTTCCCTTTGTCAGCATCCCTTTGGCTATGATAGGTTCATGATCGACGATGCTAGCAAGGTTACCCTTCCGGCTTGGCCTAGGCAGGGTTATGCACACCTCTTGGTTATTCTTCAGGACTCTTAGTCCCATTTGGTTCTTATTCGTACTCGGATACTTTTTGCTTTCTTCATGATTTGTATCTTTGAATTGTATCATTTGTATTCTTGAGTGGTTGAGTCACTGTTCTATTGTAAACTATTTTGATGTAACTACTTGTTGAAAATCCGGAAGGGTCCCTCCCACTTAGGCGATAGTTTCTTCATTCCCTTGGTATATAACCTTCGCCTAAGGACGAAGTCCCCAGGCTCCAATTCACGAGGGCGAACCCACCGGCTGTGATACCGGCATGAGATTTGTTGGTAACGGGCTTGTCGCACCGCTGCTTGGCCATATACCTCTTCCAGGGAATTGACGTCGTCGATCCTTTCCGCACGCTGGCTGGTGTCATCGTAGGTGCAGACCCGCTTTCCGCATGCTCTGTTGGTAGGACGGTCTCCTCCCTGTATACAAGGGAGAAAGATGTCTCGCCGGTCGCTCAGTTGGGCGTCGTCCGCAGGGCTGACAGGACCTTTGGGATTTCTTCAATCCAGTCCCGTCCGGTCGTCTTGAAATGGTCGACCATTCTGGTTCGAAGCCCCCGAAGTACCTCTGCATTTGCATGCTCCACCTATCTGTTGCCCCTTGGATGGGCGATGGAGGCATAGAAAATCTTGGTGCCTATCTCCTCACAGTATGCCTTGAAGGACTTGCTAGTGAATTGTGTGCCATTATCGGTAATGATGCTGTGAGGCACCCTGAAACAGCAAACAATTGCTCGGATGAACTTTATGGACGCCAGTGTGGTTACTGCCCGTACCGGCTCCACTTCCACCCACTTGGTGAACTTGTCAACGGCCACCATCAAATATCCGTACCCTCCGACTGCCCTGGGAAACTTCCCGATGATGTCCAGCCCCTAGGTCACGAATGGCCATGAGGCTGGGATCATGTGCAAAGCTTGTGCAGGCTGCTGGATGCTCTTGGCGTGAAATTTGCAGGCATCGCATGTGCGAACCAAGTGCTCCGCATCGGCCAGAGCCATAGGCCAGTAAAAACCTTGCCGGAAGGCCTTTCCAACCAGTGCACGTGAGGCGACGTGGTTTGCACAGGTTCCCTCATGGATGTGGGCTCGTAGTGCTTGCCCTTGTTCTCTTGAAATACAGCAGATTTTGAGCCTGCACTCCCGCTTGCGGTATAGATCATTATCAATCAGACAATACATTGTGGCCTATCGCACAATGCGATCAGCCTGCTTGTCCTCCTCAAATAAGTCCCAGTTTTTGAGGTAGCGAAGGATCTCAGCCGCCTAGGATGGAGAGGTGTCTTCGGCCACCGCCACCACATGCTACTCCGGGATCAGGTCCTTGCCGGGCATCATGGCCTGACCCTTCCGAGTCTTCCCTTTCCCACTGGTCCTTGTGAGGTTGGAAGGAAGGGCTCCATTCCCGGGTGAAATGGACACAAAAGGCTTTGTCAACCTCTCAAGGAAGACCCCGGGAGGAACTGGCCCTCCTTGCGCAGCGAGCTTGGAAAGCTCGTCCGCAACGAAGTTGTCCCCCCGCGGAATGTGCTCTAGCTGCAGCCCGCGGAAGCGGCACTCCAGCCTCCTCACTTCATCAACATAGACCCACATTTGGGGGCAGTCGTATTCCTTGATGACTTGGTTAACCACCAGTTGTAAGTCACCTTGCACCACCAGCTGTTTTATGCCAAGGCCAGCAGCGGCTCGCAGCCCTGCAAGCATGGCTTCATATTTCGCCACATTGTTGGAGATTTTATATTCATCCTTGAAGTCAAGGTGGACCGTGTACTTGAGTTGCTCCCTAGAAGGAGACACAATGACAACTCTCGCTCCGACCCTGTGGTAGCCGAAGGAGCCGTCGAAGTACATGATCCATCTTCCTTGGTCTTCATTATTGGGAGGCTGGAGTATTCCTCCACTTCCTCGTAGGGTGTAGGAGTCCACTCATTGATGAAATGAACAAGGGCTTTGCTTTTGATAACCTTGGTAAGGGCAAAGCACAACTCGAACTCGGAGAGCTCAGCTCCCCACTCTGTGATTCGCCCTGTCACTTCCCGATTACGCAGCACACTCTCTAGTCCATAGTCACTCACAACAGTGACACAGTGAGCCTAGAAGTAGTGACATAGCTTCCGGGGAGCGATTAGGACTCCGAGTAGCATCTTTTGGGCCGTGGGATACCTTTCCCGGGCATCACGTAACACTGTGCTGACAAAGTAGACAGGGTGTTGTTCCAACCCCACCTCTTTTGGTTTTTCTGAACCTCCGGGCTCGGGCAAAGCCTCTCCTTCCCCCCGTAAAGAGGAAGTCGGGTGTTTTTTCTCGTTGATGGGTTTGTTCGTTCCGGGGCCCTTCGGGCGCTCCACCACCAAAGCCGCACTAACCACCTGAGTGGTAGCAGCAACGTAGAGCAGTAGTGGTTCTTGATAGTTGTGAGATTCTACACATTTTTTATGGTTTTTGTTGATGGTTTTCTCCCAGATTTGATCTTTTTCTAGCTTTACCTAACGCTAATACTTCGGTAGCAAAGAAAACTTGGATTTTAATGTGTGTTTTAGGTTTTGAATGTCAACAGAAGGTTTTAACTAGAGAAACACAATATTCAGGTGAAAACAAGCAAGTTTCTCTTTGGAAGCAATCGAGGGAACCGTACACAGGCTTTAACGAGCAACTATACGGTGGGAACAATTTTTATGGCCGTATAGTTCCCGCCATATAGTTGTCGCCGCCTCCGTCTTGTCAACAGGGACAACTTCTGGAAGAGGCCGAGCACAAAAACATAACGCAACAGCCGCCATCCCATCCAGAAAGGAGAAAGAAGAGATTCGGAAAAGAAAGGGAAGACGTTCTTCATCTCGCTCCACGATCTTTGACCTCCTAGCGAATACACCCGCATAGCCATTACTTGTACTTGAGAGAGAGAGATCTTCACCTTCCAAGACTAGGCTTTGAGATTGTTTCTTCCCATCTTGAATTGCGTTGGATTACTTTTCTATTCCTATTGTGGATCTCCATGGTAATATCGAGAAGAACTCCCTTTATTTAATTATACCGATGATGCTTTCTTCTCTCATGTGTGAGTAAGTTCCTTGGGCGTGGGAGATGTAAGGGATTGATGAGATGTGATGTGCCTCTATATATTTTCCATCAGTTTGTGATTGATTCTAATTAATATGTTATGTGTGTTTGACTATCTATGGGATGCCTAATGCTTGTTGTCCAATTAAGGGCCCAGACAATATGATACTTTGTTCTACATGGATAGGATCTTGTTCGCTAGCAGACTGGCGACCCCCGATTCACACGGGGATATCAATGGAAAACTAGTAGAGTCGAGGATAACAAGGAACCACCATGATTATTGCATTAGTTCGATCCAAGGAGCTTAATCGCTAAGCAACCTGAAGGGTCTTAATCGTCTAGTGTCTGACCATGGTTTTGGTAACAGACTAGTAGGATTATTGAAGTTGGGATGAAATCTACCAAGAGGAATTCTGGGGGTTGCTCGCCTACACATATACTTATAAGATTATAATTGTTACACTCATCATTCGTCCATCTTGCATAGTCACTATCACCATGAACTGTATATCCCTGTGCCTCTTTTGTCATCTACAGAAAACAACAATCAACCTAATCGTTCTTTACTACTATGCTTTTTATTTCTGAAGTTTATATTTTAGTTTTATTTAATACAATCAGTTTAATCCAAATTCTACTCTCATATTTACACTATCTGTCAATTCACTTGAAGACTTGTGACAACTTTGGGTGTGACAGAGACTTCACCCATAAACACTTACCTTTGGGCTCCCTGTGGGATCGATATCTATACTTCGAAACTAGCTACAAATAATCTGTGCACTTGCAGACATCAAGCTATTTTCTAGCACCGTTGCCGGGGAGCTAAGCGCTAAGTGTTTATCTCTTGACATTTCAGGTGTTACTACTACAAAATGTTCTCCCTAGGAGACAAAGGGTCTACACGCTCTAGTAGGACCTATTTACCAGATTATATTGATTGTGTTTCTGCTCATAGACGCGATAAAATTACTGAAAAACTTTTAAGATCGAATAAAGTCGGAGTTGAAAACCTTAGTGATATAATGGAAATCATGTTTATTTACAAGACAACTCCCAAAAAACCCTGAGAAAACTCTCAGAGAATACAGTGCTCCAAGTTCTGAATTTCTTAAACAACCAATAGAATTCCCTAATCTTAGAGTTAGAGAATATCTATTTGATGGTGGAATTATTAAAATTTTGCAGGAGAAAGCTTTCAGTGGAAGGAAAGATGAAGACCTAGGAAGACATCTTAGAGGGTTCGACGATGTGATAACATCACTTGGACCAAAAGGTTTGCCAAGAGACTTCTCTTGTCTAAAATTATTTCGTTGGTCTCTTAAAGTAAGGCTCCAGACTGGTTATATTCTCTCCTTCCCCATTATATTAAATGTTGAGAAAACTGCATTGTTAAATTCATAAACAGGTTTAATCCTTTTAAAAAGGTAACTGAACTAAGAAAGAATATAGGAAACTTTAGTCAAAACGCGGGAGAAAACTACCCACAAGCCTAGGATAGATTTTTTGGAATGATTAATAGTATTCCTAATCATGGCTATTCTGAATCAACTATTTGCCATTTATTTTACCACGGTCTTAATACTCAATGTAGAGAGTTGCTTAACTTCTCAGCGGGAGGATCGATAAATATTTTAACTATTAAAGAATGCCTGGAATTGATGTCTACTAGGGCTAAGAATGATTCTTTATATAATCCTGATTTTGGCACTAAGCTAGAAAATGACAGGATGACCGTTATGACTCTGATGCAGAGACGGTTGATCCAAGAGAAGAAAAAGAGATAAGCAACCAAAGAGCCTGACCCCCACAAAAGGTAAAAGACAAGAATAAGAAAGGTGAGAAAAAGCTTCCTTATCCACATCGAAAAAAGAAAGCACCACATCAGGTAATCTATGATTCTTTTACAAAGGCACTTGGTGACCTTCGTCTAGAAATTCCATTTGCGAATGCAATCAAAGTTCTTACCTATTCTAAATTCCTCCGTGATATTCTTAGTAGAAAGAAAGAAATAACTGAAACCGTTGCGATGGTGACTAGTTATCCTGCTAATGGGAAGCTATTGTCTAAATCAGGAGATCCCGGAATACCAACTATTTCATGCTCAATAAGAAAAACTAATATTCACAATGCCTTGTGTGATTTAGGTGTAGGAGTTAGTGTAATGCCATACTCCCTCTATAAAAGGTTAGGATTAGGGGAGTATTCCCCTACTACTATCCCTTTACAGATGGCTGACAAGTCCACTAAACAATCCATTGGTATGATAGAGGATGTTCTACTTAGAATAGATGAGCATGTTACTCCCACTGATTTTATTATTCTTGAGATGCCAGAAGATGAAAAATTATCTATAATACTTGGAAGACCTTTGCTTAGTACTGCAGGAGCATTAGTTGATTGTGTTGAGGGAAAAATAATCTTCAATGTCTACGATGCTGAAATCATCTGGTATTTTCCAAAGAAGCTAGAAGCAGAAGAAATATGTATTCCACCGGCAAAACGAGTTGATGTGGTAAGTTCCTTTGATAAGGGGCAACCCAAGGTAAGAAATCGAGAACATAGAAGGGGTTGAGATATTCAACCATTCTTAATAAAATGCTTAATGGGAGTCAACCCATCACATCACTAAAATAAAATAAAGAATAAAAAGTTCATCGTATTCCTACAACTTTTTCACAGACATTTTTGCGGAAGCGTGCCCGTGAAGATGCAGCTGTCAAAAAATAGTAGAAACATCGATTGAACGAATGTAGAATAAGTATAAAACTAAATGTTTGAGTTTTATCTACAAAGGTTAAAATTCTGCACTTTACATGTTGATGTTGGTCGACAGTTTCTACCGTCATTTTTCTGTCAAAAATAAGGTATTTTGTTAGTTTCGGGATAAGAAGGTATTCTTGAAGAAATAGAAAAATTTTGATTACTACTGATGATTTAATGACCAACTATACGGTGGGAATAAATATTCTGGCCGTATAGTTTGGCTGTATAGATATCTTTGCCATCAACAAATTTTCTTTCGAAGGAACAGAGAATTTAACGACCAACTATACGGCGGGAATAAAAATTATGGTGTATAGTTTTGATCGTATAGATATCGATGCCTTCATATAATTTCTAAGCAAAGGTACTGACGGTTTAACGACCAACTATACGGCGGGAATAAAAATTCCAGCCGTATAGCTCTGGTCGTATAGATATCGATGCCTGTTTAAGAGAATTTATCACGAGGGTACTGATGATTTAACGATCAACTATATGGCGGTATCATTATGATCCGGTCGTATAGTTGCGTCCATATAGCTATGTTCTGCAAAAAGAAACCCTAGTTGGTGGCACTGTCACAACTATACGGGCAGAACTACATATCCCGCCCGTATAGTTATGGCCGTATAGTTCGGCATGATGACAAAATCGGGATGGGCGGCTAGGTTTCTCCTCCTTCCTCATTATTTTGCTCATATTTTCTCTCCAAACCTCTCAAAACCACCCTAGAACTCTTGATTCTTTGCGGATTTCATTCATTTGAGTGGGGAATCAACATATCAGTATGTTTCTCTCCCTATCCATGCTTTATTTTCAGATTTCCATGGTTGAAACTCTCACATTGATCTAGTGGATGAACTCAAGCTTGTTTAGCTTTTCCTATTGATTTCTCATGTTAGGATTGAATTTTTCCACGTAGGATCGTTCGTATATCATGTATAAACTATATGCCTAAGGTTTTATGGTGAAATTTTTCAGTGCATCAAGATGAAGAAAATTGGTAACATTTTTCACAAGAGCAAGCGCCAATGTGCCGAGAACTCGGGGTCCCAAGCCGAGCACAACGCCAGGTTGGCCATAGTTTCATCGAGGAGGGTGCTGCCCACACGTTGGGTCGACCATAGCTTTCTCACCGCAGCAGGGTTGAAGGCGGACTTCAACCTCATATGTAACAAGGCCGGGCTGACAATACTTGGTTTCACAAGCCGCGACACCTACGCCGAGCTTACCATTGATTTCGTTGCCTCCTTCTATGACGACCACAGGGAGAAAGGTAATGTGTGCACAGTAAGCTTCACCATGAACCGATAGCATTATGAAATAACTTTTGACCAATTTTGTGATGCTTTCGGCTTCCCTCATGTTGAGGATTCAACTGTTACTAACCTCTATAGCATCACAAGTGGAGAAACTTGGGAGGCTATTTCTGTTAATGGTGGCACCGAATTCTACCAGAAGAAGATGTCCACCATTCAGAACCCAACAATTCGCTACTACACCTTGTTCCTCGCCAACACACTATTGGGAAGAGGTGATACTGGTTCCATGGCCAATGCGAACATGGCAATGATAACCAAGGCTCTCTTTCCCACTGTGCGGCAAAGCCCCAATCATGTAGCTCTACTCATCCAGCACTTTCACTACCAAAGAAACAAGATAAAAGGTGATATTCGCATTGAAGGATTGGTAACCCACCTTGCCCATGCATTAAATATTACATTACCTGTTATGCTATATGTTGATGGCTCCAAACTAATGGACGTCAAGTACTTAACTGCTTGTGGCTTCCTTGGTGTTTACCAAGCTAACCGGAGGCTCCGAGCATATCAGTTTGGTTATCTTGGTGATGCACAAGGTGAGAATGTTCCGTTGCCATGTCCCCAATCCTTCTCTATTGTGGAGAAGGACACTTGGATCCTTACCAAGGACCAAGTGATGGAGATCATGGCTGAACTCCAGCCTAATCAAGAGGAAGATGAAGAAGGAGAGCAGCAGGATGAGGATGAGCAGGAGCAGGAGCATGAGGATGAGCAAGGATGCAACCCTGCTTGGGAGGCACAACAGTAGCAGCAGCAAGGGGGAGCCTGGGACTCATGGCCCAACCAGCCGCAGCAGGGGTACAACTACGTCCCATATCAAGAATTCCAGCAGCTCAACCAGTGTGTTGGGGTAATTGACCACACTCTTCAAGGAGTGAATGAAGATGTTAGTGCCTTAACTCACAACTTCAGTCACTTCATGACCCACTCCCCCGACTACTACCAGCAGAATCCTCACTAGCCACCGAATGACGGCAACAACTCAGCCTGGCAATAGCCTAAGCTTGGGGGAGGTTTGAAAACCTCCAAACCTTGCATTCATATTTTTATTTCTTCTTTTGATTTATTTTACTTCTTCAAAATTGCATGTTTACTTTCAGTTTGCATGCCTAAAACAAAAATACAGAAAAAATATTTGTAACTTTTATTTCAAGTTCGCTTCTTTGTTTCTCTCGGAAATTGCCCAATTTTAGGTGACCTGGAAATATGGAAATACAGAGGGGGTTTGACTCAAATACGAGAACGAAGCAAGCAAGATGAGGTATCACATTCTTTTCATCACCTTTTCTGCAACCTTAAATTGATCCTACAATTATTTACTCGCTTGCTCTGGAGTCGCTCCCCACATAGCTTGTTATCCTATAAATTTTATTCCTTTGCTAGTGTCTCCTTTTTAACTTTGAAACTATGAGCAACGAACTTGGTTAAAAATATTTCCTACATTTTTACAACAATAAAAAGCATTCAAAAGATGACTTGAGTCCATGTTTATCCCAAAGAATTTGATTTTAGAACTACTCCATCCTGTTTGATCTTAATATAAATAGACTCGATAGTACCCTTCAATGAAATTGTTTGATAAAATGGATGCTTCGAAGTAGTAGTGACGAGGGGCAACCTCGGCAATGTCCATGGTGAAGGAATTAGGGTTTCGTGGAAAAGAGAACGCTAGGGATTTCGTCGGATGTCAGGAAAACAATGGAGTCAAAGTCGCCTGAATATAGGGAAATCACACTATTACAAGTTGCCTGGAAGATTTTTGATACCCTCGCTTGGGCTTCTCCCGTCCTATATATAATAGGCCAGGTCTCAAAATTGTATACGGATAGGTTTTACATACGCGTGATTACAATACCAACTCATTGTCGATTCAGAAACTCTTTCCTAATACAATCAAAGTCTTTGTCTGCTGATTCCTTGGGCTATCATCTAAAATCTTCATGGGTCGTAAGCCTTTTACCCAGCATAGGGCAGAAAATCATAAGCATCAGAGTAATCATACCTATGTCAATAGCCCACGAGACTCTACTTTGAACTGTAGTTTTAGGTTGAGTATCAAAGTTTATTTTTCCTTCTTTTCCTTTATGTCCATTTCTTTATTTTTATTTTTCATAGGGGTTTGGTACAATGAGTCTGATACTTCCGACGGATCAGGAATCAGTTAATTGCTCCTGGGAAAAAACAAAGTTGTCCTACATCAAATTCAAGTCCCCAGGCTTGAACTCGGAATTTACTACTAGCATAATTCAGTTCGGACCGCTGAGGTCTTATCGAATACTGAATCCCAGTTTTATTTTATCGGGTACCCAACGCGTCCGTCGGGATTTTTCATCGTATCATTGATACGGATATTTTACTAGCAGAGCTCATTCTTGTGTGATTACTAGGCCACACAGGATGAATCCTGGGGTCTTAGCTTCATGTTTCTGAACATGACATTCAGATTTTTGTCGCGTTTGGATGTGATCCGAGATTTTTTGGTTTTCTGGCAGTTGGCTTGCTGAGCTGCCAATTTTTCTGACTTTTATCAGATAGTTTTAATGCTTTATGCCGGCTCCCGATGGGAGTAATCTTTTTGAGGATACCTTTTGAGGATACATGAATGTAAAACTCACATGTATTTTCAATCATGAACATTTTTGTTTTATTCAGACATAATTGGATTTCTATCGGCTGCGCGCCAGTACTCCTGATGGGAGTAGCCCCCGAGGCTATGTTCGGATACATGTATCTGGACATAGGCTCATAATTGTTGTTAGTTTGATGGAAAACATAGATCTTTTGAACAGATATAATCAATAGAGAACTTAAGGTACGAAAAACTTATCTTTTATACATAAGGCAAAAACCGATGATACATTATTTTTGGCGGATGGCGCTTAGCCGTTGGCCTGGATATTCTAGCTTAAGAAGCTGAACTGAAAATCTTATCGTATTGCAAGTAATCTTATGCGTAAAAGCGTTGTAGCTGCGCTACGTTCCATGGATTGGGTTATTTGACTCCTGTCTTCTTGTCTTGTAATCGATATGCTCCTCCGGGAATAACTTCTGTGACGATGTATGGTTCTTCCCACGGCGATTCTAAATTTCGGTGTCCATCTTGCTTGAGGCAAAGAACTAGGTCCCCTACTGCGAAGGACCTAGGTCGCAATCGTCGGCTGTGGTAATTGTGCAAGTTTTGCTGGTACATAGTTGCTCTTTGTAGGGCTTCATCTCGAGCTTCATCAAGTGCATCCACATCATCTTCGAGTGCTTCTCTTGATTCCTCTTCATCATATGCAGCTACTCTTGGGGATTCATGTGACACCTCAACAGGAAGCATGGCTTCTGTGCCTTGGACCAGAAATAAATGTGTCTCTTGTGTCGAATTATTTGGGGTTGTACATAAACTCCAAAAAAAAATGGTAATTCATTAACCCATGCTCCTTTTGCTCCATCAAGTGGTGCTAGTAGTATTTTCTTGATTCGAGCAGTAACTAATCCATTGGCTTTTTCTACTTGTCCATTTGTTTACGGGTGAGCTATCGGGGCGTAGCTTACTTTGATGCCCATCTCCTGGCAGTACTCCTTGAACTCATTGGAAGTGAAGTTAGTCCCATTGTCTGTGATGACGTTGTTCGGTACACCAAACTGAAATACTATGGATTTAATGAAATACTATGGATTTAATGAAATTCACAATCGTCGGCTTCTATCCATTTAGTAAATTTGTCGACTGCTACTAGCAGAAAGACATGTCCTCCTGGCGATGATTTGTGAAGTTTTCCCACCATATCAAGTCCCCACTGAGCAAAGGGCCAAGCCAGAGGTATAGGATTTAACTCAGCGGCGGGTGCTCCAGGCTTTGTTGCGAACCATTGACATGCTTCACATGTTCTGACGATATCTTTTGCATCTTGGACTGCAGTGAGCCCATAGAATTCTGCCCATCTCTCTGTCCATCTCGATCCCACCCGGGTATCCCGGCTGGATGTGTCGTATGCCGCCCTCTGCGAATGGCTTGCCACCATTTCGAAGGATGCGCTGGAGGAGGAGTGGCAGTTCTCCTTCAGGACGTACCATCGTAGCCGGCTGCCGCCGAAGGTATGCTTTTCCCTGCTCTTCTCCGGGTGGTTTTTCCTTAGGGACTCCCGTTTCGTGCCTCTTATCATCCCTTGTTGAGTATCTTTTCACGGCGCAGCTAGCGGAGGACGGTATGGGTGATACCGAGCTCCCCACCTTTGCGGCGGACTTCAAGCTAGTGAAGGCTCTGCCCGTGGAGGCGGAGCGGTTCCCCATGAGGGCCGACGAGGGCTGTGAGTTCCCACTCGGTGAGAAATTGTTTCCTGCCCTTGTTGTGTTTGTGGTTGTAATTTTGACTTTTCGCTTGTCCTTGGAACAGCTGCCCATGGCGAGGACATGGAGTTGGACGAGCTTGCCATGACTAGGGGCAGGGGAAACGGGCCGCCCCTCCTAGCGTCGCCTCGGCCGCGGGCGGCGCCAAGAAGACGCGCCGCCTCCGCCCTGCGCCCGTAATGCCGAGCGTTGCCGGGTAGGTGCCCTTGTCCTATGGTACATGTGTTGCCTTACTTGTATTTGTGTTGCTCACTCCTTGTATTCCTGCAGCGAGGCTATGTCCTTGCCCGGCTCCACGACCATTGCCACCGCGTCCGCCCCTCCGCCTGCCGCGAGGAGAGCGCGCCGGCTTCGGCATCCGAGGCCGTGCCGGCTCCGACATCTGTGGTTGTGCCGGCTCTGGCGTCTGAGGCTCCGCCGGCTCCCGAGGCTGCACCGGCTCCGGGCCCCGAGGCGACAGCGGAAGGTGTGGTGCCGCCGGCTGAGCCCACGACACTTCACCGGGCCGGAGCCGGAGCCGTCTCCCGGCTTGCGGGGGGCTTGTCCTTTGGGTGTGCCAGTGCGGTGATGGTTGGGTGTTGATGTAGAGCTTGTTGGGAACCCCAAGAGGAAGGTATGATGAGCACAACAGCAAGTTTCCCTTAATTATGAAACCAAGGTTTAATCGAACCAGTAGGAGCAAGGGAACACCCCAAAGGTGTTGCTAGGTGAGCCTTGGCAGGGCGCACTACCGGTGCTAGTGGCAACGTGGAGACCTGCACAACACAACCACAAAACTTTGTCCCCAACTTGCCATGAAGTTGTCAATCTCACCGTGTTTTGCCGAAAACAAAGGATTAAACGTATCGAATGGAAAGAAGTAAAAGTTTGCAGAAAGCAAACACAAAGCACTAACAGTTTGTAAAAGAAAAGGATCGGGATCCATAGTTCACTAGAGGTGGCTCTCCTTAGGATAGATAACATGTTGGGTGAACAAATTACAGCGGGGCAATTGACAAACACTGAGAAAGCAATACATGCATATACTAATCATCTTGACTCCTTTGAGACTTGATTGGGCATTACAACATTATACATAGACCGCCATCCAACTGCATCTATGACTAATAATCCACCATCAGGTTATCATCCAACCCCTCCAAGATTAAGTTGCAAGCAACAAATTATTGCTTTAATTAATGCGTGTAAAGAACAATACGATTGTTCCATGAACAAAGTATTGTTGTTTTCTCCTAGTAGCAACATCACATCTAGTACCTTAGAGATTTACATCACTTCCCAGTTACGGAGGCATGAACCCACTATCGAGCATAAATACTAACTCTTGGAGTTGCTAGCATCTACTTGGCCAAGATAGCTAATAACAACGGAAAGCATGCAAGATCACAAATAACAAAGACATCATAGAATCAATAATCAATCTGAAATAGCATCCCAATATCCATCGGATCCCCGCAAACACAACATGCAGAATTACAAATAGAGGATCTTGATCATGACGGAGCTCATAAGATCTAAACATGACAGCACAAAGGAGGAGAACCAGCCATCTAGCTACTACATGGATCCGTAGTCCAAGGATGAACTACTCATGCATCACACCGGAGGCTTGCATGATGATGAAGAAGGCCTCCGGGGTTAATTCCCCTCTCTGGCAGGGTGCCGGGAAGAGCTTCAGATCCCTCCCGATCTAGGGATGGAGATGACAGTGGCTACAGACTCTTTCGTGGATTTTTGATCGGGTACTTAGGGTTTTCGTCCCGAGGGCATCTTATAGGCGAAGGAGAGGGGGTCTTTGGTCGCCGGACCACCCTGGCGCTGGCCAGGCTGGCCGTGCGGCCAGTGGTGGTGGCCCCTGCCCCTCTCCGTCTTGTATTCGGCATCGATGACTTCGGAAAAATAGGCGCTTTGGCTTTTGTCCTGTCCAATTCGAGAATATTCATTTTCTTACTTTGTGGAACCAAAAACAGCAGAAAAACAGTACCGCACTGGCTCTTGTTAATAGGTTAGTCCAAGAAATCATATGAAAAGTACTCCAAAGTGTGGGCAAAACACAAGAAAGTGGATAAAACCAAGCATGGAACATCAAAAATTATGGATACATTTGCAATATATCAACATCCCCAAGCTTAACTCCCGCTCGTCCTCGAGTAGGTAAGTGATAAAAAGAAAGAATAATTTTTTACGTGACATGCGCCATCAAAGACTTGATCGAAGTATTTGTAAAACATTCAAAGCTGGGATCATAGTACTTCAATAATAACATGAAAGACAAAGTTCTAGCAATAAGACAAAAAAACTATGATGCAACATGAAAAGGCACAAACAAAAGCTTCATGAATAACAATGCTTTGCAAGATGTTTGTTTGTTTCACATAAAGAAAACATAGCATAATAGCATTCAGCTTGTCCCTCATAGAGTAGCAAATATAAATGCATAGGACACCTTCAAAGTTCATAAGAGTGACTAGATACAAATAGTTTAAAACAAGCAATATCAAGTTATGCATCAATCAACTAGTCTTGGGACAATGCACATAGAACTAAGAATGGCCACTATGCTCTCAAAGTAAGTGCATAAAGGTAGAAGGTGGAGACTCAATATAATGGTGGAAGAAAGGCCTTAATAAAAGGAAGTAGGGATTCAAGTCTCATAAAGAGCTTCCAAAAATTATCGTACTTATAGCTTTCAGCTCTCATTGTCCCTATCATAAGCATCTTGAAGTGATTAAGGTTAAAGCGAACAAACTATGGTGTACATGCTTGACAAAGTATAAGTTAGGAATCTCATGTCCCTTGTATAGGAGGGTCGCTCCTCATGCTACTCAAGTTTAGTCACTGGTAAGTTCTTGTCATTGTAAGTACATGTGTATCATAGAGAACCGCCAACGGGGTACCCCTTGCCCGATGATACGGAAGAATCCCCATATCAAAATGACAAGGGAAGCAGACAACGAGCATCTCAGCAATCTTCTTATTTACCATGGGAATATGGTGCTTTTTTTCTCTCTTTCCTCTTTTCATAATCTCTTTTTTTCTCTTTTCTCTTTTTTCTCAATATAGGACTCTTTTTTTTATAAGAAGAATGCTTCATAGACAGCTCATTATGGTTACGTTGCAGGTTTCCACCATGTGAGCATGGATTAGACCAGCGGCCCAGACGTTTCTCTAACACATATACACAACTCCATGGACTTACAAGCTCCCCTTTCATTTCACACCGACGACATCCATATACAAAAGAGCATGATATCAACTAGGTACAAGTACCAAGTGCAATGTTGAAAGCGTTCCCCATGAAAGCATGGTTCTGCTAATTCCCAACAAATAAGTGCAAGCATATACAACATAGACGACACAATGGTCCAAGTTTATTAAGGGCAAGAAAAGTAAAGTGTGCCATCAAGTTCGTGAGAGCTTTAATCACTAGTTTTCTCATAACAAGTTTAATTTGGAAGGTAAACAAAAGCATGAATATACTTGTAATAGCATAAGCTAATAGGTAGGTATGGTGGACTCTTTGGAATAACTTGGTTTAGGGAGTTGGATGCATGAGTGGAACTCATACTTGGTTGTGGAGGCTAGCAAAAGACTGGGAGCAACAAACTAAGAGAGCAATAATGGCCATAATCATGCAGAGCGACAAAACATCATTGATCAAAGCATAAAGTGATACTACAAGTTGAAAACTAAAGGATCATAAAGGCTTATGGTGACTTGATATAGTCATAACATGGTGTGAGCATGCACCAAGTCAACCCAAATAAAGCATCAAAGGACAATACCACTATACTATGCTTTAATATGCTAAAACAACGCATGATTCATCCAAGGCACATTAAGCAATCTCAATTGTTTATAACAAGTCATGCTACAGCGAAGAATACTAAGCATAAAGCCAAAACAATATCAAGCATGGCATGACAAAGCACAGGCCACAGTCAAAAACAAGCTCTTTTTACCACATAAGCATGAACTTTCCTACTCTTTTCCAATCCAAACCAAACTATTTGCAAACCAATGTATGAAAGAGGGGGTCCAACCAATTTCTTAAGAAAACTAAGAAAACCAAGCAAATGAAAAACCAAAACGAAAACGAAAAAGAATACGCTCCAAGAACAACACAACTGTGCATGAAACAATAAAAATGAAGCGTTTGGAAGAAAGCTGGGATTTTTATTGATGATGAGGGGGATGCCTTGGGCATCCCCAAGCTTTGACGCTTGTACTTCTTGGATATTTCTTGGGGTGACACGCGTGGCATCCCCAAGCTTGAGCTTTAGTCCATCCTTCATCTCATTACTCATTCCTTCCATACACCTGAAATTTTTTCCTTCATACAAAACTTCACACAATCTTTATTAGCAACATTAGTGCTCTCAAGATAAATAAGTCTTAAGGTTCAGTTCTAACACCAAATAAACTTCCATTAGAACACTAGCTACTGTAGAACTTCCCTCAAAAATCTCAATTCTCCGAAAGAACTCAAAAAGGAACCAACAAGAAGCAAATGCAGAAAATGGCAGAAATATGTCAAAACAGACCAGCAGGTAAAGACTAATTTTTTCAAAGACCTTCTATTTCTCAAATCAAAAAGTGTTGAGCTAACGAAAGTTATATAACAAACTGGGGCAGAAGCACAAAAATTCACGCCTCAAAAAGACTTTCAGAGATTTTACACGAATTTTTACGGTGAAGCACATAAATCTGTTTCGGGACAGCAACTTTCCCAATCATTACTTCTCTCTCATTAGAGGTTACTCTTGGCACAAAAAGCAAATAAAAAAGGATAAGGAGCGGTTATTACTGAAATAATAACTTCAAGACTCATCTAAAAATTTTGGGTTATATCCCAATAAGTACTTTTCTTTAACGCATTTAAGTTAGGCATAAGAAGCAAGAAAGAATCAAGTGTTCTCAAATGAAGAAGCATTAAAACCAAATTTCTTGCCCTTACCTCTCTTACTTTTATTCTTAACCTTGGGGAAAATATGACTGTTTGGTGGAGAAGAAAGGTTCATGGTCCCCTTTCCCACATCTATTATTGCTCCAAGGAGTTCTAATAGGGACCTTCCAAGTGTAATTTGTCCTTTTCCTGCACATTCAATAACAAGATAATCAGTAGAAATCATTTTCCCAAGGATCTTTGTAAACACTCCTTCAGTTATTCCAATAGGTAATATGGTAGCATTATTAGCAAGAGATATTTCTTTTCCTCCTTCAGTAAGCCCCCCAAAGATTCAAATATTCATAAATATCTTTGGGCATAAGACAAAATTCAGACATGATATCACAGCGAGCTTGAAAAGTTTCAGTGTTTATCTCAATCTTTACTGTAGGGAGCCACTTTGATGGTTCAGAATTTGTTGGGACATAATTGTGACGCTCCCTAAGCGTATTATAGCAATCTTTTAAGCTAGCAGTGCTAGTCTCAAGAGTGTTCAATCTAGCAAATATTCTTGCAAAAGAAATATCAGTTTGGCTAGGCAAGTTGTAAGTAAGGATCAATTTCTTTATAGCATTAATAGCATCATCCTCATTACATTGGAGGAAATCTCCTCCCACAATAGCATCTAAAGCATATCTATAGCAAAGAGCAATCCCAAGGTAAAAACTGCTAAGGAACAAGCTTTGAGTCATTTTAGGCTAAGTTTTTTCATCTAGATCAGAGATTCTAGACCAAGCTTCCTTAAAACTTTCCTCATTTCCTTGTTTAAAAGTGAAAATCATTTCCTCGGGTGCATAGTGATTGGAGCAAGGCTAGACATAGTGGCAACTTGAGAAAGGAACTAATTTTTTTTGTGTTTTCAAATAAGAAAGCAAACTAGTAAAACTAATTTTTGTGTGTTTTTGATAAAGAAACAAGCAAACAAAGCAAAAAGAAACTAAGCAAAACAAAAATAACAAAGTAAAGAGATTGGTTATGAGGGATGCCCCTTGTGAAGATGTCCTTGACACCCCAGCAACAGCGCCAGAAAAATGTTGGCGTGTGGTTGACATGGGAGCTTCTTCTTGTTTTTCAATTCCCCGGCAACGACGCTAGAAAAATGCTTGATGGCTTGGTGTTGATGTAGAGCTCGTTGGTAACCCCAAGAGGAAGGTATGATGAGGACAGCAGCAAGTTTCCCTCAATTATGAAACGAAGGTTTAATTGAACCAGTAGGAGCAAGGAAACACCCCAAAGGTGTTGCTAGCTGAGCCTTGGCAGGGCGCACTACCGGTGATATTGGCAACGTGGAGACCTGCACAACACAACCATAGAACTTTGTCCCCAACTTGCGATGAGGTTGTCAATCTCACCGTGTTTTGCTGAAAACAAAGGATTAAACGTATCGAATGGAAATAAGTAAAAGTTTGCAGAAAGTAAACACAAAGCAGTAACAGTTTGTAGATTGTATGTAAAAGAAAAGGACCGGGATCCATAGTTCACTAGAGGTGGCTCTCCTTAGGATAGAAACATGTTGGGTGAACAAATTACAGCGGGGCAATTGACAAACACCGAGAAAGCAATACATGCATATACTAATCATCTTGACTCCTTTGAGACTTGATTGGGCATTACAACATTATACATAGACCGCCATCCAACTGTATATATGACTAATAATCCACCTTCAGGTTATCATCTGAACCCCCTCCAGTATTAAGTTGCAAGCAACAGATTATTACTTTACGAATTGCATGTAAAGTAAACAATACGATTGTTTGATGAACAAAGGATTGTTGTTTTCTCCCTAGTAGCAACAGCACATCTAGTACCATAGAGATTTCTGTCACTTCCCCAGATTACCAGAGGCATGAACCCAGTATCGAGCATAAATACTAACTCTTGGAATTACTAGCATCTACTTGGCCAAGATAGCTACTAACAACGGAAAGCATGCAAGATCATAAATAACAAAGACATGATAGAAACAATAATCAATCTGAAATAGCATCTCAATATCCATCGGATCCCCGCAAACACAACATGTAGAATTGCAAATAGATGATCTTGATCATGAACGGAGCTCACAAGATGTAAACATGAAAGCACAAAGGAGGAGAACCAGCCATCTAGCTACTACATGGATCCGTAGTCCAAGGATGAACTACTCACGCATCACACCGGAGGCTTGCATGATGATGAAGAAGGCCTCTAGGGTGAATTCCCCTCTCCGGCGGGGTGCCGGGAAGAGCTTCAGATCCCTCCCGGTCTAGGGATGGAGATGACGGCAGCTATAGACTCTTTTGTGGATTTTTGATCAGGTACTTAGGGTTTTCGTCCCGAGGGAATCTTATAGGAGGAAGGAGAGGCCGAGGGGGTGCTGGGGTCGGGCAGACCACCCCCTAGCGCAGGCCAGGCTGGGTCGTGCGGCTAGGTGGTGTGGTGGCCCCCTGGCCCCTCTCTGTCTCGTATTTTGGCATCTGATGACTTCCGGAAAAATAGGCACTTTGGCTTTTGTCCTATCCAATTTCGAGAATATTCATTTTCTGACTTTCGTGGAACCAAAAACAGTAGAAAACAGGCAGCTGGCACTGTGGCTCTTGTTAATAGGTTAGTCCAAGAAATCATATGAAAGTACTCCAAAGTGTGGGCCAAACACAAGAAAGTGGATAAAACCAAGCATGGAACATCAAAAATTAGGGATACATTTGCAATGTATCATGCGGCTGTTCCCTCCTCCGGCTTGGAGGTGGGTGCCGACTCCGACACCTACCGGGTGGAGGAGCCGGTGGAGGTGCCTCCACCGGTTGCCCCTGTCCAGCCAGAGGTTGGGCCCTCCGCAGCTGTGGTGAGCGACGACAACCTCCAGGTCACCGGCTGGACCCTGGCGCGTGTCACGCCGCCGCCAGACGCTCTTTTGGCACAGTTGTCGGAGGCGGCTCCTCTGGCCATTGGCTAGATCCACCAACTGGTGTGGGCGCTGGAGCAGGGGCTCGGCCAGGCCATGACGTTCGGGGCTTCTGTCGAGGTATGTGCTCTGTTGCCAGTCTTGTTGTTTTGTCACCACCTTGCGACGTATTTGTTTCTTTTGGTTCTTATTTCTCTTCTTTTGCACAGAGGGCTCTTACCGACTCCGCCAAGACTTCACGGGACCTGGGTCGTAAGATCGCTCGCTCTGCCATATCTTCCCAATTGCGCAATTTCTCGCGCTTTTTGTTGAGTATTGGTTACCCTCCTGCAGCTCTGCTGGCGGACCGAGGCCGTGAGGTGGCCCGGCTGAAAGGGGAGATCACCCGGCTAGAGGAGGCCAACAAGACCCGCTAGGACCAGATCGCCAAACTGACTGCACAGCAGCAGTAGATGGAGATCAAAGCTGGTAGGGCTAAGAAGACCGCTAACACCTGGGCTGAGGCGCTGAAGAACCTGGAGGGGCTCTATGCCACCCAACGGATGCCCTCAAGGCTTCCAAGGCCAAGGAGGCATCGGCGCTGAAGGAGCTCTGCCAGATCGCTGAGATCGTTGTTAGTAAGTGCTTGTGACCTGATCCCCTTTTGCGGATTTGTCCTTTGTGATTTATACTGACCGCTGCCCCTTTTTCGGTTACAGCTCAGTACCCTGAGGCGACTGATCAGGCGCTGGGCCGGATTCCCGAGACGGATATGGATCAGTACCTCCACCCGGGGGAGCTGGTGGCGGTCATCAGCGAGGAGGCTAACCGGCTCCGCGCTGCCGCTCTCGAGGTCTTTGACTAGGTCTGGCACGAGGCCGCCCCGCCTGCCACCATGGATGATCTGGATAAGTGTCTCTGGGGCGCTCCGGAGCTCATGAACGTGGCTCGGGAGTGGGCGGCTCGCGGTGGTGCGGAGATGGTGCTGGCGCTGCTAAAGTCCTGGTACCTGGATGTGGATCTGCGGAGTCTATCCCGTGGATTCCGCCAAGGGACTAGCTACAACCAGCTCTGTGCTAGTGTCCCCTACATCCGCTCCTGTGCCGTGATGATCGGGAGCTACGCCACGCTGGACAGGGACTTCGGCGACCCAGCCGGCACGGAGCAGTACTTTCACAACCCAGACGTGGCACGCACCGATGCTCCGGCTACGCCGTAGACCGCCTCGCGGACATCGCGTCCTGCAACCACGCTCCGGCTGACACCTCCGGCCCTTCTGCCCCTCAGTGACTTTGATCCCCGGTATGCCGGGAGTATTTGTGACATTAAAATTTTGTCCTTTCTGTGCGCCATGTGAACAATTGTCCATCTGTGACATGTTGAACTTCTGTGGGAGCATCGCCTCCCTCTATTTTGTTTGATCGTGCTCTTCTGTTTGCACTTTATGTTTTGTGTCTTTTGCATGCCTTCTTCTTTGTGGGGGCGCGGAAGCGCACCCACAGGGTGTAGTCCCCGAGGTTCGGGTCGGCTGGAGAGTATAGCTGGGTCGAAGCTCCTATATGTTCTTTGTTTTGCAGGTTTCTGTGTGGGGGCGCGCAAGCGCACCCATAGGGTGTAGCTATAACACCCCAGTTCTAGTTACTACTAAATAGGGTTTTGTTTATGCATTTATGAGCATCATTATTTTGGTAAGAAATAAAAAAATGCATGCACAAATAAAATGCAAACCCTAGAACCCTAGTTTCAATCTTCCGCTCAAATAAATTCAAAGTGTTTTGAATATTTTGAAAACTACAAAAATGTTGGAGCCCAAACTGTTATAAGGGTCCCTTACTGTTTCACATATTTCTATGAAGTCTCTTGTATTTTGAAACTTTTTAAAAACAGATTTGAATTGAGTATACAAAAGAGAAAACAGGAAACATAAAAAGAAATGGTTTTGTTTAAAAAAATGGAGAAGAAGTCCAGGCCGTGCAGCCCAGCCGGCCCAGCTCCTCCTCTTCTTCTCCCTGCCTCTCACGCGCACAAGCCAGCAGCCCCGCGCGGCCCAAGTCGGCCCAGTCGGCACATACCCCTTCATTCTTTTCTTCTTTCTTCCTCCTTCGCCAGAAGGACGCCGAGGAAGATGTTCGTGTTCCGCTGCTCATCGTCGATCCCGTGCACGCTGTGATGCCCGCCGCTGCCCTGGAGCCAAGGATAAGAACGTCGACGCTCCCCTCTCTCTTCCCATACCCTTATCCCTTTTCCTCTCTCTCCCCATCGCGAGCTCGTGCGAGCTCCCGAACCCTAGCCACAGCTCACCGTCGGCCCCACCATCTCCGTCCACCTCCCGACCGTCCGAGATCACCACCGAACCGCCACCGTCTCCTTGTTCTTCCAGTACAAGAGCTCGAGCCGGCGAAGCCTCCAATCGCCTCAATCGCCACCTCCTTCCCGAGCTTCGCCGTCATGGACCATGCTCCGGTGACATATTCCCAGCGGCGCCGCCACCATTAGACTCCCCGCGTCGCACTGCGGCTAGCCCACCCACCCGCGCGTCCCCACTCGCCCTCGTTCGCCGTCCCGTTGGCAACCTGGGAGGAGCATCGCCACGGTGACGTCACGCCGACGTCACCCGTGCGTCGCCGCGCGGGTCAAGCCCCGGTCAAACCCGGGCTAGGTCCCACCCTACCCGCGTGGCAGCTGAGGTGGTCTGGGGCCCCTCTGTCAGCCACTGTGGGAAGGTGCGCCCCAGTGTAAAAAGTATACCCTTTTGTTTTATTAATTTCAGGAAAAGAATAAATACTAGAAATTCAATAAGTAATTATTTATAACTCAGAAAAATATAAATAATATATCAAAATGTTCAGAAAAATGAGATCTTTACAATAGACTCATAATCATGCATTGTTCAACAACTTTAATTGCAAGTTTAATTAGACAACAAAATCAACCCCTCATAGGTGTTCCAGGGTTTTCCCTGTTCTAGGGTTTGCGACCCTCAGACCCTGTTTAAAATGGTTAAGCATGCTTTAGGGTTTCATTCCAATACAATTTAACTTGTCATATCATCCTCATTTCTTGAGCATTGCATCGATGCCATGTGTTGATTGTTGTTTCCCCTTTCTTTCCGGTATTTGGTTCTTCCCGGTAGAATACGATATCGAGATCAAGATCGAAGACCGAGATCAGCACCATCAAAGACTGACGAATAATACTTGACCAACTGTAATCAAGTCAAGTACAAGACTCCCGAAGATCTATATTTGGTTATCAACAAACAAGGCAAGCATAGCCCCACCAAGATACAATCCTATGCTTTCAAAGTATTTTACTTCTCGCCATGATGCATACGATTCCACTGTGGTCTTTTATCGATAGATAGAGTATCATATCCATTGCATTACTCCATTTGAGCTTATATTACCTAATCCACTACTCCTAGCATAACTAGGTTTGGCTTGTGTGCACTGCTAGAGCTATTATTTGTGTCTTGCTTAGACATGCATAGCTGTCAGTTGTGGTTCATCCAGATGATGTATCAGATGCAGAGAATCTAGTATGACAGGAGAACGAGGTAGACTGATAAGGTAAGATCAGTGGTAAAGGTTAAACATGCTAAGGTTTGTATAGGTGGCCACGGTGGGATGTGGTTTTTCTAGTTCCATGCTCTCCACTACTAGGAACCGAGTTCTTGCCTTTGGAACCAAGATGAGTGTACAACCACATGGGGCTTGGGAACCCCTCCGCTGATTAACTTGCCTAGTAGATTCCATGAGTCACATAGTTCGGGCGTTCCATTCGACATATGCATTCTGGGTGTTCTCGAAGGCGGTGAAGGAGGTGCATTCATACAGGTAGGTAAGCGTGGCCGGGATTTCTTGGGGTCGATGGAGCCCCTAGTAAACCAACCTCGCCCACATCTCTAGGGACCGACTTCGGGATTTGACCCGTTACGGCAGAACCATCCTTAGGGCGTGACTCATGGTCTCGGCGAAAGCAAGGTAAAGGTCGTGGCCAACCACCCTCTGCCGGCCTTCCAAGGAAGAGGGCTAAAACATTGGCATTAAGAGTCGGTTGGTACGTGTGGGTAAAGTTGTACACCCCTGCAGGGTTAAATCTTTTCAAAAATCCGTGTTCAGAGTTATGAACGCTTGGTGACCGAATTCTAAGATCATAGGGAAAATTAACCAATCGTAAAACTTGGCAGTTCAACGTGTGCTTAAGGATGCTTCCTCATGGGTACGAGGGGGTGATCCTAGTTGTGAGATGAGGATTACTTTGGTGGATATCAAGATGGTGATCAATTCTTAGAAGATGTCGCTCTCTTATCCCCTTCTTAAAATATTCTGATTAGACGAGCTTCTTCTCCCTCTTGTTTTATAAACACAGATGGCTTTATGCAAAATAACCCCACCAGCTATAAGTCTTGCAGAGTACACCCTGTACTCACCCTTGCTTTGTTGATACTTTTTTAGCATAATAGGTGTTCCCCTGAAGACGAGTTCCATACGACATCAATACCGACGAGTAGCTTGGGGTTCCCGGCCGGTAGCCTGGAATCTATGGGCTAGGACGTCATCGTTATGCTTCAGGCCTCTTAGGCCATTTGTTAAGTTTGCTAACTTAATAGCATAATTTGCCTTCCATTGTTTGATGTTTGTGGTCAGTGACCTCTGCTTGTAATATTTTGGTTCTTCGCTTAGTTATGAGCTTGCTATAATAACTTTTGTGTCGCAGGGTTACTGTTGTGTTACCGATTTCTCACTGGATATCCTCGAGCTCTAGGTTAAGCTTATGTCAGGCTAAGGTCTGGATTTGTTTAACCCAGATCCCAGGGGTGTCACAGGTTTTGGTATCAGAGCAGTACCGATCGTAGGAAAACCTTGCTACTGGTCGATGTTGAGTCTAGTGCTTGTGAAAACTATTTCAAAGATGAAAAGTATTTGCAAAAACTCTAGTATGCTTCTTTTTCTCCTTATCCAATTTTGCTCTTACTCTGGGTCACCTTATCTTGTCTTGACGTTGGAAAAAGTTTTGATATCTCTTCTAGTCCTTCAAAACTTAGGTGCCTTCTAGGCATGTCGTTTCTTAGCCAGTTGACCTAGTGTAGAGTTCTCTAGAGTTAGTGTGTTATGTTCTTTGTGTCCACTTTGCTCTGTTTCGTCTGAGAGATTCCTTTCTATCATGATCTCTCTATCTTATGGGCCCACAATATTATATTGTAGGATCTATAGTGTTCTGTTCTAGGCTTCGAGGTTTCCTTTTGCCTCGTATGCCTCCTTTTTGTTTGTTTGGGTACTTCAGAAGTCTTTTCTTCTTTTGGAAGCTACCTTGTGATTACTGTCTTGTAGTGTATACTATGTCACTCAAGTAGTAGTTACTCCTTTCTCGGGTTTTAACCCTTGGACTTGAACCGAAGATCCCGGATTGTGCTAGATTCTGGTGTTGAGAATCTTGTACATGAAGATGATCTTTAACCCAAGGTCTATTCATTTGATCCCTGTCGTTAATGTTCACACATTACCTTAGGATGGCTGGTACTAAAATTCTAGCCTTCAAGCTTGTGGTTATTGTCGCGATTGAATTGTGGCAATTAAGGACTTCCCTACCACTAGTTATGGCAGATGTTCTTTAATGGAACCAAATAGATCATGACAAGAGTACTCCTCGTGAGTATTGTATCAATACTCGTGACTCTACCACACCCTCCCTTCTATGCATTGGTTTTTGGAAGATTGATAATCTACGCATCCACATCTCGGGATTCCCTCCTGAGCATGTTCTTCTTCCCTTGTTGTTTTCCGACCTTTGTCTACTAGTTAGTAGCCAAGTAGTAACTATGCATTGGTGTCTACCGATGCAGGATACTCTTGTGGTCCGTCAAGACAAACCATATCGGGATGTCAGGAGAAACAAACTCCAGCACCTCATCATATCTAGGACCAGGTCAAAGTGTTGTAATCCGCAGATTAGGAGGCATGAATAGCTTCTATATGTTCTACCTAAGAGTATCACACTCTTTTATACTAAGAGGTTGTGCTAAGTTTCATGACCCCTTAATGAAGTGATGCTCTGACACATATTTACCCACCCTTCTTACAAGCTTTCGCGCTCATGAATGATGCATGTGCGTAATAATGTGGCTATTTGAGATTCTTAGCAATTTTTATTGCTTTGAACTCCAACAACATTTGTGTCATTCTTAGCATGATGGTTAACCTTATCACTATACAAAGGATGATTGTGCTACCAAGTCCGCTATTCTGGTACACTTCCCTCGGTCAAAGAGATAGGCTCGTGCCAAAGCTCTGAGACTATGTCTTCTTGCCTTACCAAGCAAGTTTCCTCTCGAACTAAGTGACATATCGGTGGTTCGTGATATTCTAGATGTCTTTCTAGAGGTATTGCCATGTTGCCACATGACCGTGTTGTCCAGTTCTTGAGCAAGCTAGTTCTCTGAACTGCTCCTTTCTCCAAGGATCCGTACCGGATACCCCTGAACCAGTTGATTGAGCTTAAACAACAACTTGGAGAGTTGTAAGACGAAAGTTCTATCTGACTTAGTTCATCTCAAAGGGTTGTCTAGTTTAGTTCCTACTGAAGAAAGATAGTATTTCCTTCATGGATATGTTATCGTCCCCACCTTTGATTTTATTTGGGTTATGGTCAAATCAAACTCAGTTCCAAGGACTGTCTTGATGATGTTGCTACTCGTGATGTTTCACTTGAATACATCTTCATGTACTTTGGTCTGACCAATAAGTATGCATTGTTTATGCAACATATGAGTTCATATTTTTGGATTATCTCGATAAGTTTGTTGTTGAGCCCATCAATAACATCCTTATCTTCTCCAAGCTAGAATAGATTCATACGGAATATTTGGCCTTAATGTTGGAAAACTCTCAAGAACAGTCTTCGGGTCATCTCGAAGTATTGTGTTCTGGATGTTAGAAGTAACCTTCTCTGATTCACGTGCAACTGTAGAAAGGTGTCGCCGTGAATCCGAGTAGAGTTAACTCTGTATCTTAAGGATACAGTTGTGTTTCATTGTAAGTACTTGATGTATGAGCAGTTGTCCCCTAACAATTGTTAATACATTGGTCTAGCAATGTAGCTCAGTCTATTGGAGCTTAACACTGAAGTCCATGTCTTGAGAATCTAGTAACTTTACCTTTGTGGTAAATGTTGCAAACTTTCTATTCGGACATGATGAGTCTGAAGTATCTTTACACCTCACCAAATTTCAATCTCAAGCAGATATGATGGTTGGTGTTTCTCAAGGAATTGACATGGGTTTCTTTGTAAATCCGGCAAGATTGATGTAATGGTTGACACAACTAGTCGGAAGGCCTATCGTCAAATTCTCTTGAATCATCAGATAACAATCACTCTTCATGAGGCTTCTTCTATGATTTATTATAGGAGTTGTGCTTATGGTTTCCTTTGTAACCGAAGTCCGACCTCTACTTGATGTCTCGTGCCTCGAACATCAAGGACAACATTTAAAGTAGTGTTGCTAAATGTCTCTTGGTCGATCCTCTAGACCCTTTTATGTTGGCAAGCGTCTTGTTGTGCCAAGTAATTGAAGTCTGAGAATGAAGTTTCTTTTTCCTCATGTCATCAGGAATCTTCTTACCTACTCATCTAGTGGTGTAAAGTGATATCACGATCTTTGGCAAAGATTTGGATAAACCTGGGTGAATAAAGAGTTTCCTTCGTATCTCGATCATGATCAAGATTGACTATGATTTTGGTAATCAAAAGTTTCTCTTGTTACATGTTCCCTGTGACTCTTATGAGTTCTCTCCACAAAACACCTTTATGTATTAACCCTCTGTTGAACGAAGAGTGATCCTTCTGTATCAAAAGTAGATCAATAGCTTGGTTATTCGTTTCTTTGTACCCCGGAAGCTCTACTTAAGCCATCTAGTAGAGGATCATTTCTCGAAGTTTGTGGTCATGTTCTATCCGTTGTATTCTTTCCTTTTCAGAAGCTTAAACTCTTCTGAAGCTCCATGGTCTCAATCCTTATGAAGACCAACTATCTAACAACTTGAAACCTTCTCCTCTTGTTTCCTCCGTTACCTTAACGTGTTTCATGTTGTCACCTCGGAGTTGTTTTTTTAAACACTCCTTTCATGAGTTGACCATGAGATACTCTGTGTGTTGTTTAGTATGTTTCCCTCTTATCCTTAGAAGTGACCATGTTTCTCTTCCTTCTTCCTACCTTTGGAATCTCGGGTCGAGATTCTCGTAAGGGGGATAGAGCTGTAACACCCAGTTTTAGTTACTACTAAATAGGGTTTTGTTTGTGCATTCATGAGCATCATTATTTTGGTAAGAAATAAAAAATGCACGCAACAATAAAATGCAAACCCTAAAACCCTAGTTTCAATCTTCCTCTCAAATCAATTCAAAGTGTTTTGAATATTTTGAAAACTACAAAAATGTTGGAGCCCAAATTGTTATAAGGGTTCCTTACTGTTTCACATATTTCTATGAAGTCTCTTGTGTTTTGAAACTTTTTAAAAACAGATTTGAATTGAGTATACAAAAGAGAAAACAGGAAACATAAAAAGAAAAGGTTTTGTTTAAAAAAATGGAGAACCAGTCCAGGCCGTGCAGGCCAGCCGGCCCAGCTCCTCCTCTTCTTCTCCCTGCTGCTCACACGCGCAAGCCAGCAGCCTCGTGTGGCCAAAGTCGGCCCAGTCGGCCCTTACACCTTCGTTCTTTTCTTCTTTCTTCCTCCTCCGCCAGAAGGACGCTGAGGAAGCTGCTGCGTGTTCCGCTGCTCGCCGTCGATCCCGTGCACGCTGCGATGCCGCTGCCGCCCCTGGAGCCGAGGATAAGAACGCCGACGCTCCCCTCTCTCTTCCCATACCCTTATCCCTTTTTCTCTCGCTCCCCATCGCGAGCTCGTGCGATCTCCCGAACCCTAGCCGCAGCTCACCATCAGCCCCACCATCTCCGTCCACCTCCCGACCATCCGAGATCACCACCGTAACCGCCACCGTCTCCTCGTTCTTCTAGTACAAGAGATCGAGCCAGCAAAGCCTCCAATCAACTAAATCGCCACCTCCTTCTCGAGCTCTGGACGTCGTGTTCGTCGTCTAATTCGTCGCCTCCCGACCTTCCCCAGCCTCGCCAATGCCGTCTTCGCGCTTAGGGTGAGGCACTTGTGCCTAGGGAACCCTCCTCTACCTCTCTCGCTTGCTGTAGCACTGCCGCGCCGACGACCAGCAAGCTCCGCCACCACTCGCCGTCATGGACCATGCTCCGGTGACCTATTCCTAGCGGCACCGCCACCATTAGACTCTCTGCGTCGCACTGCGTCTAGCCCACCCACTCACGCGTCCCCGCTCGCCCTCGTTCGTCGTTCCGTTGCCCACCTGGGAGGAGAACCGCCACGGTGACGTCATGCCGAGTCACCCGTGCGTCACCGCGCGGGTCAAGCCTCGGTCAAACCCGGGATGGGTCCCACCCTGCCCGCGTGGCAGCTGAGGTGGCCTGGGGCCCCTCTGTCAGCCACTGTGGCTAGGTGTGCCCCAGTGTAAAAAGTATACCCTTTTGTTTTATTAATTTCAGAAAAAGAATAAATACTAGAAATTCAATAAGTAATTATTTATAACTCAAAAAAATATAAATAATATATCAAAATGTTCAGAAAAATGAGATCTTTACAATAGACTCATAATCATGCATTGTTCAACAACTTTAATTGTAAGTTTAATTAGAGAACGAAATCAACCCCTCACAGGTGTTCTAGGGTTTCCCCTGTTCTAGGGTTTGCGACCCTCAGACCCTATTTAAAATGGTTAAGCATGCTTTAGGGTTTCATTCCAATACAATTTAACTTGTCATATCATCCTCCTTCTTTGAGCATTGCATCGATGCCATGTGTTGATTGTTGTTTCCCCTTTCTTTCTGGTGTTTGGTTCTTCCTAGTAGAATACAATATCGAGATCAAGATCGAAGAACGAGATCAACACCATCGAAGACTGACGAACAATACTTGACCAACTGTAATCAAGTCAAGTACAAGACTCTAGAAGATTTATATTTGGTTATCAACAAACAAGGCAAGCATAGCCCCACCATGATACAGTCCTATGATTTCAAAGTATTTTACTTCTCGCCATGATGCATACGATTCCACTGTGGTCTTTTATCAATAGATAGAGTATCCTATCCGTTGCATTACTCCATTTGAGCTTATATTACCTAATCCAGTGCTCCTAGCATAACTAGGTTTGGCTTGTGTGCACTGCTAGAGCTATTATTTGTGTCTTGCTTAGACATGCATAGATGTCAGTTGTGGTTCATCCAGATGCCGTATCAGACGCAGTGAATCTAGTATGACAGGAGAACGAGGTAGACTGATAAGCTAAGATCAGTGGTAAAGGATAAACATGCTAAGGCTTGTATGGGAGGCCACGGTGGGATGTGGTTTTTCTAGTTCCATGCTCGCCACTACTAGGAACCGAGTTCTTGCCTTTGGAACCAAGATGAGCGTACAACCACACGGGGCTAGGGAACCCCTCCGCTGATTAACTTGCCTAGTAGATTCCATGAGTCACATAGTTCGGGCGTTCCATTCGACATATGCATTCTGGTTGTTCTCAAAGGCGGTGAAGGAGGTGCATTCATACAGGTAGGTAAGCGTGGCCGGGGTTGCTTGGGGTCGATGGAGCCCCTGGTAAACCAACTTCGCCCACATCTCTAGGGACCAACTTCGGGATTTGAGCCATTACGGCGGAACCATCCTTAGGGCGTGACTCATGGTCTTGGCGAAAGCAAGGTAAAGGTCGTGGCCAACCACCCTCTGCCGGCCTTCCAAGGAAGAGGGCTAAAACATTGGCATTAAGAGTCAGTTGGTACGTGTGGGTAAAGTTGTACAACCCTACAGGGTTAAATCTTTTCGAAAAGCCATGTTCACGGTTATGAACGCTTGGTGACCGCATTCTAAGATCATAGGGAACATTAACCAATCGTAAAACTTGGCAGTTCAACGTGTGCTTAAGGATGCTTCCTCATGGGTGCGAGGGGGTGATCCTAGTTGTCAGATGAGGATTACTTTGGTGGATATCAAGATGATGATCAATTCTTTGGAGATGTCGCTCTCTTATCCCCTTGTTAAAATATTATGATTAGATGAGCTTCTTCTCCCTCTTGTTTTATGAACAAAGATGGCTTTATGCAAAATAACCCCACCAGCCATAAGTCTTGTGGAGTACACCCTGTACTCATCCTTGCTTTGTTTATAATTTTGTAGCAGAATAGGTGTTCCCCTGAAGACGAGTTCCGTACGACATCAATACTGACGAGTAGCTTGGGATTCCCGGACGGCAGCCTGGAATCTATGGGCTGGGACGTCATCGTTATGCTTCAGGCCTCTTAGGACATTTGTTAAGTTTGCTATAATTAATGGCATAATTTGCCTTCTGTTGTTTGATGTTTGTGGTCAGTGACCTCTGCTTGTAATATTTTGGTTCTTCGCTCAGTTATGAGCTTGCTGTAATAATTTTTTTGTCGCAGGGTTACTGTTGTGTTACCGATTTTTCACTGGATATCCTCGAGCTCTAGGTTAAGCTTATGTCAGGCTAAGGTCTGGATTTATTTAACCCAGATCCCGGGGGTGTCACAGTAGTCCCCGAGGTTTGGGCCGGCTACATAATACAACCGGGTCAAAGCTCCTTGACCTGCTCTGTTGCCGCCTGGAAGTTCTCCGCCTCCATCTTGGCGGTGTTCGTTGTTGAACTTTGGCGCATGCAAACATAGAAACAAACAAGTTGTTTGCCTGGTTAAGCATATGCAAGTTCAAACTGTAATCTTAGATGAACTAATTTTAGACTTTTGCTGTTTTGTGCAAATTCAATGTCCTTGCCCTTTTCTCAGTGAGCATTGGCCAATTTCAGTGATGTTCCCTTGCTGGCTTTTAGCCGGAGTCGAAGGGGTAGCTTAGTAGGCGTATTGCACGATACTTTGGGTTTGGGTCATTGACTTTGAGCGAGTGAGCGCATCCGGGTCGTCCAAACATTTTTGTTTTCCTCGTGGTATTTTCGTGTAGGGGCCTTTGAGCGTTCTGCTCTTGCCGGATCTGTCAGCCGGCGTGCGGTCTGCAGCCGGAACCAAAGAGGAAGCCCTAGGGACCGTGTACAGTACTTTACCGCGTGGATCACGCAGCCGTCTGGGCCAACTGGCGAGTCCCCGAGGCGGATCGCCGGCTTCGGGGTTAGAGTAATGCAGCCGGAAAAGCCAAGTTGTGTAGCATGACTTGCTTATTTTATTGTGGAGTCCCCGAGACTGTGTCGAGGCTCCTATGCTTGTTCATTACATGAAAGTAAGGTACATACACTTCTTGTTCAAGTGTAAAAGGGGCGAAGTGATACATTGCAAATGTATCTATAATTTTTGATGTTCCATGCTTGGTTTTATCTACTTTCTTATGTTTTGTCCACACTTTGGAGTACTTTTCATATGATTTCTTGGACTAACCTATTAACAAGATGCCATAGTTCCAGTTGCCTGTTTTCTGCTGTTTTTGGTTCCAGGAAAGTCAGAAAATGAATATTCTCGGAATTGGACGGGATAAAAGCCAAAGTTCCTATTTTACCGGAAGACTCATGGAGCCAGAATACGAGACAGGGGAGGGCCAGGGCCTGGCCACACCCCCCTTAGCGCGGGCAACCCTAGGCCGCGCCAGGGCATGGTGTGGGCCCCCTGGCCGGCCACCGACCTTGCCCTTTCGCCTATATATCTCCCTCGATGCAAAAAACCCTAGATCGTCAATCAGAAACCCATGAAAAGTTCCGCAGCGCCGCCGCCATCGAAGGGGAGATTCAGGGGACAGAAAGTCTCTGTTCCGGCACCCTGCCGGGACGGGGAAGTGCCCCCAGATCCATCACCATCGATCTCCACAGCCATCTCGATCACCATTTCTGATTCCCATGATGAGGAGGGAGTAGTTCTCTCTCGAGGATAAGGGTTCTACCGGTAGCTATGTGTTCATATCTCTCTCTATGCATGATCTTATTGAGATCATGAGCTTGTAATTTATAGATCTACCTTGCTACTCAAGTGCTTTAATAGATCTCTGCTCTCCCCATGTGTGTGAAAGTGACAGCGTGCACACCATGGTGGCACTTAGGCTAGAGATTACAAATACTTGTTATGAGTTATATTTGGAGTTGGATGTCTTTATGAAATTGTGGTGTTTGTTTGAACCATCTAGTGCTCAAGGTGACAATGTGGGGTTATCTAGATGGGAAAGGCTTACTTTGAGGTGTGTTGTTATAGCCCTACCATGGATTAGAGTGTCCAACTAGAGAGTAGTTCAGCGTAGTATCATAAAGAAGAACATATTTATCTGAGAGTGTTCACTAGTGAAAGTACGATCCCTAGGCCTTGTTTCTAAACATTGAAACATCGTTTGCAACTAGATCTGTTACATGTTTGCTTGCTGCCATCTTTATTTCAGTTTGCATTTAGTCTCTTCCATGCCATCAAGCTATTTTCTAGCACCGTTGTATTATATCCATACCACTTGTATTTCACTATCTCTTCGTCGAACTAGTGCACCTATACACCCGACAAGTGTATTGGGTGTGTTGGGGACACAAGAGACTTCATGTATCTTGATAGCAGGGTTGCTTGAGAGGGGATACCTTTGACCACTTCCTCCCTGAGTTCGATAAACCTTGGGTGATCCACTTAAGGGAAAACTTGTTGCTGTTCTACAAACCTCTGCACTTGGAGGCCCAACAACTGTCTACAAGAATAGAAGTGCGCAGACATCACGAAACAGGTTCGTGTTCCATTGGCATTCAATTTCTTCGCCTGATCGGTCCATCTTGTTCTTTTCCGTCTTGCGGGCATCGATGAGGTAGTTCGAGTTATTCTGCAGTGCCCGGCTGATTATGAATGGGCCCTCCCAAGGTGGAGATAGCTTGTGCATCCCCTTGGTGTCTTGGACCAGTCTTAGCACCAGATCACCCTCGCAGAACGAGACGCTACGTATCCGGCTGGCGTGATAGCGGCGCAAGTTCTGCTGGTAGATGGTTGACCTGGACAAGGCCAGTTCGCGTGCTTCCTCCAGGAGATCGACATTGTCCTCCCTTGCTTCTTTGGCCTGCTCCTCTGTGTAGAGCAGTTTGTGGGGTGCGTCAAACTCGATGTCAGTGGACAGAACCGCTTCTGCCCCGTAAACGAGGAAGAAAGGAGTGTACCCGGTGGATCGGTTAGGCATGGTGCACAGGCTCCAGAGTAAAGCCGGCAGCTCCTTGATCCAGCAGCCGGGGGATCGCATTAGTGGTTCGATCAGCCGGGGCTTGATTCCGGCTAGGACCAGGCCATTTGCTCGCTCGCACTGCCCGTTGGACTGGGGATGTGCCACAGACACCAGGTCCAGGCGGATGCCCTTATCTCTGTAGAATCATGCGAAAGCTCCCTTGGCAAAGTTTGTTCTATTGTCGGTTATGATGTTGTTGGGGTAGCCAAAGCGCGTGATTATGTCTGTGAAGAACTTGACCACTGTTGGCCCGTCCAGCTTCTTTATTGGTTTTGCCTCTATCCACTTGGTGAACTTGTCCACCGCCACCAGCAAGTGGGTCATGCCGGATCTGGACGCTTTGAAGGGGCCAACCATGTCAAGCCCCTAGACGGCAAACGGCCAGGTGATGGGAATCGTCTTGAGTGTTGCAGATGGAGTGTGCTTCTGCTGGCTGAACCGCTGACACCCATTGCATGCCTTGACAATATGTTCCGCGTCTTCTAATGCTGTGGGCCAGTAGAACCCGTGGCGGAATGCCTTTGCCACTATGGCCCGTGACGATGCGTGGTGTCCGCACTCGCCCTGGTGGATGTCGACCAGCAGCCGGATTCCCTCCTCTTGGCCCACACATCGTTGGTAGATGCCACCCACGCTGCGCTTGTAGAGCTCATTGTTGATGATGGTGTACGCGCTGGCTCAGCGCTTGACCTGTCTAGCATGTACCTCCTCCTCGGGCAGCTCTCCGTTGGCTAGGAAATCCATGAACGGCTTGGCCCATGTTTGTGTTTCCCGGATGGCGCATACCGCTTGCATTAGCCTTCGAGGGCTGACGGCTGGGCAGGCTGGTCTGGAGGCTGACCGGGTGGAGCGGCGGAGCCGATAGCTGATGGGCTGGAGCCGGCAGTCCCCGGGTGTGGCGAGGGAGTCCCCGGGTGCGGTGCAGCCATCGTGAAGGACTTGGAGCTGGCAGTCCCCGGGTGTGGCGAAGCAGTCCCCAAGTGCGGTGCAGCCATCGTGGAGGACTTGGAGCCGATAGTCCCCGGGTGTGGCGAAGCAGTCCCCGGGTGCGGTGCAGCCGTCATGGAGGACTTGGAGCCGGTAGTCTCTGGGTCCGCATCCAGTATTATGGATTCGGTTCGGGAGACGGTGTGATCGATGGCTTGTGCAGGTGCTCAAGGGAAACTCCAGGCGGAATTGGTTGTCTTGTTGACCCGATGCGAGCGAGTGTGTCTGCGGCCTCGTTGTTTACTCTAGGAACATGATGAAACTCGCACCCTTCGAAACAGGCGCATAGCTGCTGTACGAAGAAACGGTATAGAGCCATGTTTGCATCTCTGGCGTCCCAATCACCTAACACTTGCTGCACCACCAGATCCGAATCCCCGAAGCATAGGTGCGCCGGATGCCTATTTCTTTTGCCATCTTGAGGCAATGGACAAGCGCCTCATACTCAGCGACGTTATTGGACGCGTGGAAGTGGATCTGTAACACGTACTCCAGCCGGTCTCCCTTTGGGGGGTGATGACCACTCCGGCTCCAAGACCTCCATACATCTTGGAGCCGTCGAAGTGCAGCTTCCAATGCATGGAGTCAGGGCAAGGTGGCAGGTACTGTGTTTCTGCCCAATCGACAAGGAAAACTGCCAAAGCCTGAGATTTGATCATCGTTCTTAGCTCGTACTATATGTTGTGGGTAGCGAGCTCTATGGCCCATTTCACCACCCGGCATGTGGCGTCTCTGTTGCCGATGGCGCTAGCGCCACCACCCGGATGGAGTGTTCTTGGAAGTAGTGCTTCAGTTTCTTGGCGGCCATGTACACGCCGTACACCAGCTTCTGGTAATGAGGGTAGTTCTGCTTTGACAGCGAGAATACCTCACTCAGGTAGTACACTGGTCGCTGCACCAGCTGCACTTTTCCTTCTTTCGGCCTCTCCACTACCAACACCACACTGACGACCCTGTTTGTTGCTGCGATGTACATCAACATGGGTTCCTTTGCTGGTGGTGCTGCCAGAATGGGTGGCAAGGTGACCATGCGCTTGAGGTCGCGGAAGGCTTCATCCGCCTGCGATGTCCAGACGAACTTGTCCATCTTCTTCATGAGCTGGTACAGTGGGAGTGCTTTCTCGCCTAGCCGGCTGATGAACCGGCTGAGGGAGGCCAGGCAGCCAGTGAACTTCTGGACATCTCTCAAGTTCTTGGGTGGCTACATGCGCTCGATTGCGTCAATCTTCTCCGGGTTCACCTCGATTCCTCGCTCAGATACGAGAAAATCAAGTAGCTGGTCGACTGGGACGCCGAACACGCACTTCTCCGGGTTCAGCTTCATCTGGAACCGGTGGAGGTTAGTGAATGTTTCCTTCAGGTCTTGACTACCACATCATCGACGTAGGCGTGTACGTTTCTGCCAATCTGAGTCTACAAGCACTTCTGCATGCAGCGCTAGTAAGTTGCTCCAGCGTTCTTCAATCCAAATGGCATTGTGGTGTAGCAGTACGCTCCGTAAGGAGTGATGAATGACATCTTGATTTGATCAGCGGGGTTCAGTCGGATCTTGTGGTAACCGGAATATGCGTCCAGAAATGAGAACAGCTCGCAGCCGGCCATGGAATCAATCACTTGGTCTATCCTTGGAAGGGCGAATGGATCCTTGGGGCATGCTTTGTTCAGACTGGTGTAGTCAACGCACATGCGCCAGGTCTTGTTCTTCTTCAGCATGAGTATTGGGTTTGCCAGCCATTTCGGGTGGAAAACTTCCATCATGAATCCTGCTGCAAGCAGCCGGGTGATCTCTTCCCCCAATTGTTCTCCTTTTTTCTTTTGCAAAGCGGCGTAGTGACTGTTTGACCGGTTTTGCATCCGGTCTGACATGTAAAGAGTGCTTGGCGACCTCCCTCGGAACACCTGGCATGTCCTTGGGGGACCATGTGAAGATATCCCGATTCTCATGAAGTCAACGAGCACGATTTCCTATTTGTTGTCAAGGCCGTCTCCGACCAGGACGAACTTGTCCGGCTCAGCCTCGTTCGGCAGGATCTTCCTCGTGCCCTTGCATGGCTTCAATTGCGCCTCTCTGGTTGGCTTGCGCTCGCCAGCCGGCATGTCCTTCTGCAAGGTCGCCATGTTCTGCATGATTATGCGTTTCTCCTCCATGATGATCATGGCTTCAGCTATTTTGGACCCGTCTGTGGCGCATTCCACAGACCACCTGTAGCAGCCGGCCACGGTGATGACCCCTTTGGGCCCTGGTAGCTTCATCTTGAGGTAGGCGTAGTGTGCGACCTCCATGAACTTGGTGAGCGCTGGGCGCCCCAGGATCGTGTGGTACGCACTGCAGAGGTTGACCACCTCGAACCAGATGGGTTCACGGTGGAAGTTGTCCTCCGTGCCGAAGATGACGTCCAGCCGGATTTTTTGGATGGGAGAGTACGAAGGGCCGGGGACAGCTCCGCGGAAGGAGGTGCTTGATGGCTCTAGCTACGACTCACTGATACCGAGCCGGTCGTGCGAGCTGCAGTATAGTAGGTTGATGCTGCTCCCTCCGTCTATGAGGAGGTGGGAGAACCAGCAGGAATGCTTCTGGGAGAAAATGATAGGATCCAGAACCATCACGTAGGTTCCCTGGTTCGGCAGCTCAGTCGGCTGGTCCTTCCATCTCCATGCGACTTCTTGCTCCGACCAGTTGTGGTACTGGGGAATGGGAGGAACGATCGCGTTCACCTCCGCGTCGCGACGCCTTTTGTTGTGCTTGGTATCCGGCTCCGTGGTGAAGATGTGGTAATTTTCCCACCTGACGAGGGTATTTATAATCATCCTCCCTTCGACGTTGGTTGTTGCGATCGCCTGGCGGCCCGCCGGTTGGAGGAGGTGGCGCCTGTCCAGCCGATGCGCCCGCGGTTTCCGCCATCTTCTTCATCCATGTGCACTGGCATATAGTGTGTGTGGCCGATTTGTTGCCTCCGCTGTGGAACTTGCATGGCCCATCAAGCATTGACTCAATGGTGTACTTGGGCCTTGGAGGCCGGTCATCAGGCTTCTATCTCCGGCTTCCGCCTGCGACCGGATCCTCCTGCACTACAACCACCTGCCTGGAGCCATATTGGTTATCCGGTTGGTCGTCCTTCCTCTTGCCGTGGCGGTTGTCGTGCCGCCTGGGGTTGTGTCCGTTCCCCTCCGGCTAGCCTCGATCTATGGCGACATCAACGATTATTTGCCATTAGTCGTCCACCCGGACGGATCGTTTCATTGCCGCGTCGGCCATGGCGTACTTCTCCGCGATGGCCATGGTCTTTGCCATGGTTGTGGGCTCCACCCGGTGAAGCTTATGCTTGAGCATGGTGCCGTCTCTGCAGTTGTTGATGAAGAAATCAACCGCCTGATGTTCGCGTACCCCTTCATAGGAGTTGTGCATGCTCGTCCATCGGGTGATGTAGGAGCGATCAGTTTCATCCGGGCCCTGCACATAGAGAGCAAGCTCATCAGGCCGGCCTGGGCGCCTATAGGTGCCGGTGAAGTTGCGAACAAACGCTTGCTCGAAATCGATCCAAGCATTGATGCTGTTGTCGGGGAGATTGTTTAGGCACGTTCTGGCTGAGTCGAGGAGCATGAGAGGGGTGTAGCGCACTGCCACCCGGCGGTTACCGTTGGCGATGCCCACGGCGGTGGTATAGTCCACCAGCCAATCCTCCAGCTTAACCGAGCCGTTGTACTTTGGCGTATCCCTTTGGAGCGAAAATCCCTCTGGAAACGTTTCGTTCCGGATGCATGGTCCAAAACATCTTGGTCCAGCTAGACTTTCTTCCTCCAGCGCGCGTGACTGGACCAGCAGGTCGATCCGCGCGCGCGTCTTGTTCTTCCGGCTCAAGCGGTCCCAGCCGGCCAGATAAGCGGGACTTAGGGAGCGCCTGGCCTTTTGTGGCTTCGTCAGCCGGCTCGCGGCTTTTGCAGGTTACAGCTGCCGTGTCACGGGCGTTGTGCCCGCGGCCTGTAGATCTACCGCGTGGACACCTTGCTGCCACCCGCAGCAGGGTCCGCCATCTGGTGAGCCGGCTAGGTTCTGCTGTTGCCAGCCATGCTAAGTTCAGCCTTGGCCTGCTGCTTGTTTGCCGTGACCACGAGGAGCTAGAAGCGCTTGTTGATGGAGCAGTTCCTCGCCCTCCAAGTGGCTAAGTTCTGCGACCACCGCCTCCACGGCCCTCATGTTTTTGGCGGGGGTGCTGTAGACCGGTTGCACCGCGGGTGTGCACGGATCAGCGGCACGATCCATCTCCGAACCGAGGTTCCGGCCTTGCGGCTGAGCCAGGCGGTTGGTGTCGGGTACGCGCGCGAAGCCGTGCATGTTGTTGTACTCCCACATGGTGGCGTTCTGTTGGAAATATGCCCTAGAGACAAATAGTAGTAAGGACTATTATCATATTTCATGTAGTTTATAATTAAGTTTTATATCATGCTATAACTGTATTGAGCGGAAACATCAATACACGTGTGATATATAAACAACCAGGGGTTCCCAGTGAAACTCTAGTCACTGGTTCATTGGTCAACAGATGATCATGTTTCATGATCATGTGGTATTTATGCCAGTTGGAAATGGAGTCATCTCATTTTGAGAATGAGATGATGAACCAATACCCAAGCTAAACATCGTGACCAGATCATGTCATGAAGTTCAAGTTACGATGATTAGAAATGGATCCTCGTAGACTATTCCTTATACCGTGAGGCTATATCAATCACTTTCTCCCGAGAGTGCTTAGATAGCATCAAACTCCATCTGGTAATACGGTGGTTATAAAGGTGTGTTCAGGTATTCGGAGGAAACCGTAGAGGCAATATATGTGAAGAGCGGGATTTGTCCGTCCATGTGACGGGAAGATACAAAAGGGCCCACTCAGAGAAGTTATATCCAATAGCTGCGCAGCGTGTGATTTGATCACGGGGATATCACTTGTCGAAACGAGTCAAGTAGCATTGTTCAGTAACGAGATTGAACACGACATGGTGATGTCATTGATCAGATCTCGGGCAATGCAAGTATCGAGAGACAAAGGGAATAAGACACGATTGTCCCGTTTCAAACGACAAAAGATCTTCGTGGAACGCACAGGAGTCACATGGCCATCCAGGTTCCTCTGTCGATCATTGGTGCGGGAGTGTCCCGACCATGTCTGGAGTGTTCCCGAACCGTGGGGTATCACGCTTAAGGGCTTGATGATGCTTAGAGAGTGTTTATAGGATCAGTAGAATCGCCGAAGAAAAGAAGAGAGAAAAACATAAGGGTTTCGGTAAGTACGGAGGATGTCCGGAGTGGAGGTGGAAGGTGTTCCATGGCCATGGTGATTGAATAATATGTGAATAAATGTTAAATATTGATTTAATCATTTGTTCATAATTATTTAATAAAGATAAAAATCAATTAAATGGTCAAAGGCTTAATGGGCCAATTCCCGAAGGGGAGAGGGCCCATTAGGGAAAGGAGAGAGGGAGAAGGGGCCCATGGGGGTGGCCGGCGGTGCCACCCCTCCCCCCTCCTCTCCTTTAGTCCCACCCCGGGATTTTAAAGGAGGGTGTACCCCCTCCTCCCCCTATATATAGTGGGGTATTTGGCCTAGATAAAAACACCAATAATCAATAAAGGTCTCCCCACTTTTGGGAGGACCTCTAATTGATATTTTCTATCTCTCCCTCTCTCTCTTGTGACCATGGTCCCAAGTCTGGACTGCGCGAGTGAGAGACATCTTCACCGCGGAGCGCCGTCACACTGCGGGATTCGGATCCGGGAGCTCTACTTCCGCAACTGCTGCTGGATCGGGGAAGCGGGAGTCATCGTCAGGCACCGGACGTGTGTAACTCCCCGCGAGGTGTCGCACTTGAGGCACTCAAGTCGTTGGAGCCAGAAGGAGCACAAGGACTTCATCACGACCTTGAGGTCGGCTTTGGCTCGTCTACATCAACCACGCTCTCCTGAGCATTGACAACGCTTTTCGGTCTTCAAGGGTAAGTTCGTGAAAAGCCCCTCCCGTTACTGTATTACTAATAGATAGGTCCTGGCAGCTTCAGGGGTTCAGGGGCGTAGGGTAAAATTTAATTGTTTTCATACGTGGAACCCCTATAGTGGTATCAGAGCTAGATCTATGCGTAGTAATGCTAGTATGGGTAGAACACACGAGATGTAGCGTGTGGGAGTTGATCTTTTAGTTGTTACCCTCCCATGTGTACTTGTGTATACCGCAGTAATGCTTGATGAAGCGGCCCCCAACTGACTTTACGCGTTCATTCACGAGACTGGTCCACGCTTGACATACGGCTTGTACCGTATAAAGTGGCTTAGGGGGTGTCTGTCCCTCTCGCATTAGTTGGTATATCATTTGCAACGGAGGGTCCCGAAAGGGGTGTAGTAGAGACAACTACTTGATCAGCATTGTGCTGAAAGTTCGTTGGTAAGAACGGTTCTTGTGCGAAAGCCCATTCAGCCACGTAAAACATGCAAAGATAAAGTAGAGGCGTCTAACTTTGTTTTGCAGGGGGGCGTCTGTTTGTGATATGGTTGTGGCAAAGGTAAAGTGATTACCTTTTGTTGCATAGTAGTAGATAGTCATGGAGGTGACGCACTACCATGCCGGAATGACACCGGTACCCTGGTGTCTACGGCACCGGAACCCGGTGATGACGGATGGAGATCACGACGTGAAGGACCATATCACATAGCATTTACATTCAATGTTATTGTTTGTATGTCTTATTGTGTGCTAGTATTAGATACTCCACGGTAGCCTAATAAGATGATCCCTGTTAAAATTACCAACGATTGTGTTCCCCCTTAGTGTGCACCACCAAGAAAGTTCTTCGGTATGAGGCGATCCAGGGTTACAGGCCTGGGTGTCAGACATATCTACGTTCGCATACAGTGGGTGTAAGCCATGTTGCACAACGAATACACTAAGGTTGAGTTAGAGAGCCTAGCACGCTAGAGAAGCGTCGCCTCGGAACATGGATGGTCGAAAGATCGAGCACGAGTCGCATGAATGATGTGACCGACGTTTAGCGTCCACCCTTGAACCCACATTGATGGCCGTGACGATCGGGGGAGATGTGGCTGATAGGGTTCGCGTTATCACTAGGAACCCTTCTAGGGATAGGCGTTTCTGAGTGGAGTTATTATTAACTCATTTAATTATAAACTTAGTCTAAATTCCTTTTGCAATTATAAATGTAGATGGCTCACCGTGAAGCTTACTTTGTCATTGAGGATTGGGTAAAGGGTGAGAAACTTAGACTTGATGGATCCAACTTCCCTCATTGGCTTGAGCACCTTAATGATCTCCTTACTAGGAATCATGTGTTAGATTACATACGGTGCACGATGGATTTGACTGAGCCAAACTACTATGAGACCCCACAAGAGCTGGCAGACCACTACTATCGTCAAGAGGTGTCCACCTACATTCAGATAATAATGCGTTACGGGATGGTAGATGAACTACATCCGCTCATGGGTGATCTTGATCCATATTCGATGGTGGATCAGCTGAGAGAAGAGTTCATAGGCCATGTGCGCATGTGGAAACATGAGCTGCCTAGAGAGTTCCTTTCCATACAGATGGAGGAGCATACATGTCTGAAGGGTCACTTGGAGCACATGCTGGATGCACATACAAGACTGGTTCACTTCGTGGATTACTGGATGGCTGATCCATTTGCGATAGACGTACTGCTTCGGTCGTTGCCTCCCAGCTACGAAGGACATGTCCGGAGTAGCATCATGAGTGGTGATACGGAAGCATTGGATTTCCATGAGTTCATATTACGTTTCAGGAACGTAAAGGTTGAACCAATAACCGGAGAGGTCATCGATGACAAAGGTATATATTTGATATACAATTTTATAAATGTTATAATCTTGCAAACACATTTGCAGTGTTGAGTATATCTGATACTTGTTCTGTTTTACTGAAAACAGGTCCTTCTGCATGAGAGGTGCTTGCTGGAGAGGAGGTGACGTTGCGTGTTGATGGCGGGCATGATGATGATGGCCGACGACACTCTCCCTCGACATTTATCATTTAGTTTATGTTATAGGCTGATTATTGTAATCAAGAGATTGTGAACTTCTTTAGTGTGTCTCATACTTTGTGAGACGGTTATTCATATGAGTTCGTAACAAACATTTGTTCCACTTTTATGAATGATTTCTATTCATGTTCATACCTTGTTTGATTACGTATGAATTATCCTTGTTGTTTGAAACTAATTGATAATGCATGAACATTTGTAAAATATTAAAATACCTTGTTTAAAATACCCAACTTGATGATATGTTCATTAATGAATGAAAAACCATTGTTTAAATTCAAAGTTATGGGATAATATGTGAAAGTCATTCGATTTCTTATCACATATAAATCATGCCTAAGTTCGGCAAAATAACTTGAACACCGTGTATTACTTGAATACAAAGTGTTTAAAGAATTGTTAAAAGTAAATACATATTCGATGTATTATGCTTTAACGAAAATGGTAATTATCATTAAATAATTGTTTAAATATGTAAAGTAGTTTACCAAAGGAAACATGAATATGAAACTATTTGATTTGATCAAAGTGTTTCATCAATAAAAGGGTATAAAGATAAAAGAGAATCCAATTACTATGATTTGATCAATAGTAATGAAATTCAACTTTATAAGAATGGCATAAAAGTAATTGTGGAATGCAAAGTATTTTGAAACGTCAAAATACAAAGCATCACAATGTGATATTAGATATCAAAGGGGTTGAATAGAAGGCACCAAATAAATCGTTGTAGTGTAGATGTAGAGACCATTAGTTAGAAATAGTTAGCACTCAATTAGAATTTATAGTGAACCATTTGAATTCGTGAAAGTTTTGGGGTTATTCGATATAACCAAAACAATAGCGAATAAGTCCTTATAGAGTATTCATTGGAAACTTTGAATACAAAGTCCATAGCTAAAACCAAAAAGGAACTAAAACTTGTATTGCTTGGATTTTGGTGTATTCTTGAGAAAGCTCACTTTTAGTGATATTTCTCGATTATGGAGCAAATGGAAGAAAGTGTAAAACATGATGAGGATTCAAAACCCTGCATCAGAGTGTTGAGAAGCGCAACGGACAATGTTCCTGAACGATTCTCTTCATAGAAGGAAAGAATCAATGATTTTGATCATTGTGTTTTCCCCACTAGCGTTTTCACTATATGAAGTAGGATTCAAAATGTAATCCATATCTTGTATGGGGACATTTGTGAATCACTTGTTATGTTTTTTGGAATATGACATACCTACAAACTACTAAGGAAATAATGGTAAACTAGAATTATGAGAAATCCTAAAAGCAAAATTCCCTTGAGATTAGAAAGCAATTCATTGCTAAATCTCACAAGTAAAAGGAATTTTCCCAAATGACTGCAAAGTCATAGTAGGAAAAAGGGGGTGAATGACAAAAGCACAATTTGTTAAGCATTGGATAAATTCAAATGAATTTGATTCAAATGTGCTAGATGTCTACTTGATTTAAAACTAGTAACAGTACTAGTATCTCATAATAAATCTCCAAGTTTGATATTTGATCAAAGGATTTTGAAATTGTTCAAAATAGTGGGAGGATATGCAATTTGCATAAAATTGAGTGGGAGCTATGAAAGTCTTCCGGAAACAATATGTGATTGACATATTTTTAAGTGGGAGCAATATAAGTCTCAAATTCAAATATGTAGGAACATATTTTGAGTGGGAGCTTATAGGAGTAATTCTTAAGTATGTTAAGAATGAAAGTGCAAACACTTATAAATAATGATTTATAAGATATAGAAGTTGATAATAGGTGTATTATGATATTATGTAGTATTCCTTAAAGGATTCTGGAAAGGGTTTCAGAATAGAAGTTAATTAAGGAACTGATCCTTAATAACTCAAATTAGGAATAGTATTAAGTTCAACATCAATGGTTGAAAGAAAGAAAAGGATGATCATCATCCACTATGTTGAGACATAGGTTCTTTCTTAGAAAACCATGATGATAACTTAGCATAATATGTGATCCAATTAAGGAACGTTTGAAAGTGGTTAAGTTTGAATCACAGAACGTTGAGCTAAGTTTGTCCATAGTGTCTAATAGAGAACTGTAGACATGTTTTCCAAATCCATAAAGGATGACATATCTTAAAGCATAAAGGGTTATGTTATAAGGGAATATGTTGGAAACTCCTGTAGATACCAATTAAAGTCAAGTAGGAAGCGAGGTAAACAAAGACATCGAAAGTTGCACAGAGTGCACGGGAGTTTTGATGAATACATTTATAATAATAGATAAGGGTACCATCTAAAGTGTTGTATAATGTTATGGCGGGGCTAGTTCGCTTTTAACGTAGAATGATGTGTCCCAGGGCACAGTGCCCATGAGAAATCCCTCAAGGTTGATCTAACGTCACTGTAGGCTCCTGGAATCAGGCCTCGTTCTGCTGCCATAGCAGCGATGCATTCACACAGATGCTATCATGTGATGATAAAGTATTAATGTCAATCAAGGTGACATTAGTAAGTTGCAAAGGATTAGGGACTGTAAAGTACAGACCCAAGACTCAACCTCTTCCATGAGCAAGCATGTTCAGGGTACCGGATATATGGTGCCAATGATTCAGAACAAATGCATCTAGTGTATTTGTACTCTAGTGCAAGTGGGAGACTATTGGAAATATGCCCTAGAGACAAATAGTAGTAAGGACTATTATCATATTTCATATAGTTTATAATTAAGTTTTATATCATGCTATAACTGTATTGAGCGGAAACATCAATACACGTGTGATATATAAACAACCAGGGGTTCCCAGTGAAACTCTAGTCACTAGTTCATTGGTCAACAGATGATCATGTTTCCTGATCATGTGGCATTTATGCCAGTTAGAAATGGAGTCATCTCATTCTGAGAATGAGATGATGAACCAATACCCAAGCTAAACATTGTGACCAGATCATGTCATGAAGTTCAAGTTATGATGATTAGAAATGGATCCTTGTAGACTATTCCTTATATCGTGAGGCTATATCAATCACTGTCTCCCGAGAGTGCTTAGATAGCATCAAGCGCCATCTGGTAATACGGTGGTTATAAATGTGTGTTCAGGTATTCGTAGGAGACCGTAGAGGCAATATATGTGAAGAGCGGGATTTGTCTGTCCATGTGACGGGAAGATACTCAAGGGCCCACTCAGAGAAGTTATATCCAATAGCTGCGCAGCGTGTGATTTGATCACGGGGATATCACTTGTCAGAACGAGTCAAGTAGCATTATTCAGTAACGAGATTGAACCCGACATGGTGATGTCATTGATCAGATCTCGGGCAATGCAAGTATCGAGATACAAAGGGAATAAGACACGACTGTCCCGGTTCAAACGACGAAAGATCTTCGTGGAACGCACAGGGGTAACATGGCCATCCAGGTCCCTCTGTCGATCATTGGTGCGGGAGTGTCCCGACCATGTCTGGAGTTTTCCCGAACCGTGGGGTATCACGCTTAAGGGCTTGATGATTCTTAGAGAGTGTTTATAGGATCAGTAGAATCGCCGAGGAAAAGAAGAGAGAAAACCGAAAGGGTTTCGGTAAGTCCGGAGTGGAGGTGGAAGGTGTTCCATGGCCACGGAGATTGAATGATATGTGAATAAATGTTAAATGTTGATTTAATCATTTATTCATAATTATTTAATAAAGAGATAAATCAATTAAATGGTCAAAGGCTTAATCGGCCAATTCCCGGAGGGGAGAGGGCCCATTAGGGAAAGGAGAGAGGGAGAAGGGGGCCAAGGGGGTGGTCAGCGCCCTAGTGGGCCAGCCCCCCCCCCCCCACCCCACGTGGGGCCCATGGGGGTGGCCGGAGGTGCCACCCCTCCCCCCTCCTCTCCTTTAGTCCCACCCCGGGACTTTAAGGGAGGGTGTAACCCCTCCTCCCTCTATATATAGTGGGGTATTTGGCCTAGATAAAAACACCAATAATCAATAAATGTCTCCCCACTTTTGGGAGGACCTCTAATTGATATTTTCTCTCTCGCCCTCTCTCTCTCTCTCTCGTGACCGTGGTCCCAAGTCTGGACTGCGCGAGCGAGAGACATCTTCACCGTGGAGCGCCGTCGCCCTGTGGGATTCGGATCCGGGAGCTCTACTTACGCAACTGCTGCTGGATCAGGGAAGCGGGAGCCATCGTCAGGCACCGGACATGTGTAACTCCCTGCGAAGTGTCGTACTTGAGGCACTCAAGTCGTTGGAGCTAGAAGGAGCGCAAGGACTTCATCACGACCTTGAGGTCGGCTTCGGCTCGTCTACATCAACCACGCTCCCCTAAGCGTTGTCAACGCTTTTCGGTCTTCAAGGGTAAGTTCACGAAAAGCCCTCCGTTCAGACATTAATAGATAGGTCCTGGCATCTTCAGGGGTTCAGGGGCGTAGGGTAAAATTTTATTGTTTTCATACGCGGAACCCCTACACGTTCATCCGCCGCTGGGCGGCTGCCACCTTACCGGCCTCCTCTAGAAGGTTCTAGCGGGTAGTATCCAGGGCAGCCGCAGCTGCAGCTGGATCCGCCTCGACGGGGGTAATGGGGTTGCGGAGATGCTCTATGGACGCGTTGATCAAGTCCGAATTCGGAAAGCGTGAGTTGGTGGCGCGGCCGTCCACGTTGCGCTCTGGAGGCGGACGGTGGTTCTCCACCGAGCCTGCCATCATGACCTCGACATCGCCGCTAGAAACACGCGAGGCGGAGAAGCCAGGCGGTGTGCCGAAGATGGTGACGACCTCAGTAGGGAAGGCCTCAGGGACGCTGACGACGTAGACACGGTGCTCGCCGAAGTTCATGATGGAGCCCCCGCTTGGGAAAGTCCCCCCAGCGAAGCATGACGTGTTGTCGAGGACGCAGTCGTAGGAGCCGAGAGTGAGGACGAGGCCAGAGGCCACTCACTCACCAGTGACGAGCGGAAGTCCCGTGTGAAAGATGATCCCAGCCGAAGCGCTGTGCCCCACGGTGGGCGCCAACTGTCGTGATGTGGAACACAGCAGTGCCATCGGGGATGGCTTGAAGGGGATAATCAGGTTGCTATCGGTGGCTACTCACAACGGGTTGGGCACAGATACTGCAAACATAGCGATGTACCCAGGTTTGGAGCCCTCTTGGCGAGGTAAAACTCCTACTCCTGCAAGGAACTACTATCGATGGGGGCGAATGCCCAATACAAGTGCTCCTTGAGCTGTTTCCTTAGCTATTTCTTCTAAGAATTCACTAAGTTCTTCTTCTAGTGTCTATTTTCCTTCTGCTTGAGCTTACCTAGAAACCTAGTGCTAACCCCTTTATATACAAGTCGAGGAGGCAGCTTACAAGATGGGTTTTAGGGTTTACTGTTTGGATTTGGGCTTTACAAAGTGGGTCGGCTGGACAGGGCCAAACGGTAGGCCCGGGTCCAGTCAAGCCTCCAGTACAAGGGAGGACCGCGCTTTAGCGCTCAGCTTCCCTTCTTTACTTGTCATCCGGCTCTTTATCCATCAGCCGGTTCTTTATGCCTAAGCTAGGGCTTTCCTCGTCATCCCTTTCTTTGCTCGTCAGCCTCCAGCTTTGGCGCAGTTGTCCAGTAGCGCCGGCCAGGCCAGCCAGCCTGTCCGGTCAAAGGTGCGCTCAGCAAGGAGCATCACCCCCACCGTACGATGTCCAGCGGATCCGAGGCGGTCGACTAGGAGTGGCCTCCCAGACGGTTCTTCTGGCTACCCGGCTAGACGGGCCAGCCAAGGGAACTTGAGTGCGGACTGGGTGGGAATTCCATCCGGCTGTGGTTCCTTGACTTGGGTCCAGACGGCATGCTCTCCTTGGAGCCAGCCGGTTGGTCCCATCTTGGCCTACCCGGGGGTCATCCCCCTAACAATAAGGAGAGGTTATTACAGAGGTAATAACTTCCAAGACTCATCTAAAACTTTTGGGTTATCTCCCAATAAGTACTTTTCTTTAACTCCTTTAAGTTAGGCATAAGAAGCAAGAAAAAGAATCAAGTGTTCTCAAATGAAGAAGCATTAAGATTGATACCAGAAATATCTTCAACAAGGCAAGGTATCTCATCCAAATAAGTTCTAGAAGATCCTCTCTCTATGCTCTTAGGTTCACTATTTTCATCAAACGGGTTTTTAGGAACAATCCAATCAAGATTCTTTTCTATGGCTTCATGCATTGCTACAAGTTTAAAAGGTATTGGTATCTTAGTTTCCTGCCCATTATGTTCAGTTTTGTCCATCTTTTCTCGTGTACCAATAACATCTACACATGAGCCTAGCATATTAAAACGTTCAAAGACATTCCTAGCTTCCTTGGCAACATCATATAATTCCTTAAGCAAAGTTTCTAGAATAAAATCTCTCTTTTCAGGGTCCTCAATTTCTTTAAGTTTAAGAAACATTACTTGCATTAAGGGGTTAAGGTTAACAAACCTAGCTTCCAACATGTGAACTAAAGAAGCTGCAGCAATTTCATAATTTGGAGCAAGTTCTGCAAGGGGTCTATCCTCAATATCCTCATGCTTACTAACATGATTAAAGAATTCTTCAATATTATCTTTTCCAATTATAGAGCCACTACCTATTGAAAGGTCTTTCAGGGTGAACTTAGGGATCAACATGGTGAGCAAAGAAAGAGGTAACAACTATAGAAAGACTTAATTTTTTTGTGTTTTTAGTATAAAGAAGCAAACTAGAACAACTAATTTTTTTTGTGTTTTTGATAAAGAAACAAGCAAACAAAGCAAGAAAATAAACTAAGAAAAACAAAAACAACAAAGTAAAGAGATTGGTTGTGAGGGACTCCCCTTGTGAAGATGTCCTTGTCTCCCCGGCAACGGCGCTAGAAAAATAGCTTGATGGCCCAAAATATATCGAGCTCATTGGGGAACCCCAAGAGGAAGGTATGATGACAAGAGCAGCAAGTTTTCCCTCAGTTATGAAACCAAGGTTATCGAACCAGTAGGAGCAAGGAAACACCTCTAAGGTGTAGTTACCAACTTTGAATCCTGCACAACACAACCACAGAACTTTGCCCCCAACTTGCAGTGAGGTTGTCAATCTCACCGGTTTTGATGAAAACAAAGGATTAAACGTATTGTGTGGAAGAAAGTAAAAGCTTGCAAAAAGTAAACAGAAAATAGTAAACAGTTGTAGATTGATGATAAAAGAAAGGACCAGGGTCCATAGTTCACTAGTGGTGGTTCTCCTTAAGATAGATAACATGTTGGGTGAACAAATTATAGCGGGGCAATTGACAAATATTGAGAAAGCATACAAGCATATACTAATCATCTTGACTCCTTTGAGATTTGATTGGGCATTACAACATTATACATAGACCATAATCCAACTTCATCTATGACTAATAATCCACCTTCAGGTTATCATCCGAACCCCCTCCAGTATTAAGTTGCAAGCAATAGATAATTGCATTAAACATTGTGTGTAAAGTAAACAATATGATTGTTCAATGAACAAAGGATTGATGTTTTCTCCCTAGTAGCAATAACACATCTAGTACCTTAGAGATTTCTGTCACTTCCCCAGATTACTAGAGGCATGAACCCACTATCGAGCATAAATACTAACTCTTGGAGTTGCTAGCATCTACTTGGCCAAGATAGCTACTAACAACAGAAAGCATGCAAGATCACAAATAACAAAGACATGATAGAATCAATAATAAATCTGAAATAGCATCTCAATATCCATCGGATCCCCGCAAACACAACATGTAGGATTACAAAAAGATGATCTTGATCATGAACGGAGCTCACAAGATCTAAACATGATAGCACAAAGGAGAAGAACCAGCCATCTAGCTACTACATGGACCCGTAGTCCAAGGATGAACTACTGATGCATCACACTGGAGGCTTGCATGGTGATGAAGAAGGCCTCCAGGGTGAATTCTCCCCTCCGATAGGGTGCCGGGAAGAGCTTCAAATCCCTCCCGATCTAGGTATGGAGATGACGGCGGCTACAGACTCTTTCGTGGAATTTTGATCGGGTCCTTAGGGTTTCTGTATCGGAGGCATCTTATAGTCGGAAGGGGAGGCCGAGGGGGTGCCCTAGGCGGCCACACCACCCCCTGGCGTGGCCAGGCCTGGCCCGCACGGCCAGGTGGTGTGGCGGCCCTCTGGCCCCTCTTCGGCTCATATTTTGGCTCCATGTCCCCCTCGGTGAAAAACCGACTTTGGCTTTTGTCCTGTCCAATTCCGAGAATATTCATTTTCTGACTATCCTGGAACCAAAAACAGCAGAAAATAGGCAGCTGGCACTGTGGCATCTTGTTAATAGGTTAGTCCAAGAAAGTGCATAAAAATTACTCCAAAGTTGGAACAAAACATAAGAAAGTAGATAAAAACCAAGCATGGAACATCAAAAATTATGGATACGTTAGCAACGTATCAGTGAATCCAAGTGGTGGTTTATGAAAAGAACAAACATGCAATGACTCTAGTTGTGGTTTATGAAAAGGACACACATGCAATTACATGTAGTGGATCCAATTAGTGGTTTATGAAAAGAACAAACATGTAATGACTCTAGTTGTGCTTTATGAAGGGGACACACATGCAATGACACTAGTGGTGGTTTATGAAAAGAACACACATGCATAGACATGCAATGACATTGGTGGATCTATGTGGTTTATGAGAATGACACATATGCAATGACAACTGGTGGATCCATGTGGTTTATGAAAAGAACACCACATGCTGGAGTGGCATAATTGCATGTGTTCTTTTCCAAAACCATAGTGATGCACACTAACACACACACACATGCAATGACTCTAGTGGTGGTTTATGAAAAGGACACACATGCAATGACTCTGGTGGATCCAGGTGGTTTATGAAAAGAACAAACATGCAATGACTCTAGTTGTGGTTTATGAAAAGGACACACATGCAATGACACTGGTGGATCCAAGTGGTGGTTTATGAAAAGAACAAACATGCAATGACTCTAGTTGTGGTTTATGAAAAGAACACACATGCAATTACACTAGTGGTGGTTTATGAAAAGAACACACATGCAAACATATGCAATGACACTAGTGGATCCATGTGGTTTATGAAAAGGACACATATGCAATGACAACTGGTGGATCCATGTGGTTTATGAAAAGAACAGCTCATGCTGGAGTGGCATCATTGCATGTGTTCTTTTGAAAAACCATAGTGATGCACACTGACACACACACACATGAAATGACTCTAGTGGGTCAATATGGTTTATGAGAAGAACACCACATGCAATGACATCAGTGGATCCATGTGGTATATGAGAAGAACACACATGGAATGACATCTAGTGGATCGATATGGTTTATGAGAAGAACACAACATGCTAGAGTGGCATCAGTGGATCCATGTGTTTTCTGTGAAGAACACACATGCAATGACATCTAGTGGATCAATGTGGTTCATGAAAAGGACACCACATGGTAGAGTGGCATCAGTGGATCCATGTGTTTTCTGTGAAGAACACACATGCAATGACATCTAGTGTATCAATGTGGTTTATGAAAAGAACACCACATGCAGGAGTGGCATCAGTGGATCTATGTGGTTTATGAGAAGAACACAACATGCTAAAGTGGCATCAAAGGATCCATGTGTTTTCTGTGAAGAACACACATGCAATGACATCTAGTGGATCAATGTGGTTTATGAAAAGGACACCACATGCTAGAGTGGCATCAGTGGATCCATGTTTTTTTGTGAAGAACACACATGCAATGAAATCTAGTGGATCAATGTAGTTTATGAAAAGAAAAAAACATGCAGGAGTGGCATCAGTGGATCCATGTGTTTTATGAGAAGAACACAACATGGTAGAGTGGCATCAGTAGATCCATGTGTTTTCTTTGAAGAACACACATGCAATGACATCTAGTGGATCAATGTGCTTTATGAAAAGAACACCACATGCAGGAGTTGCATCAGTGGATCCAAGTGGTGGTTTATGAAAAGAATAAACATGCAATTACTCTAGTTGTGGTTTATGAAAAGAACATACATGCAATGACAACTGGTGGATCCATGTGGTTTATGAAAAGAACACCACATGCTGGAGTGGCATCATTGCATGTGTTCTTTTCCAAAACCACAGTGATGCACACTGACACATGCACACATGCAATGACTCTTGTCTTGGGTTATCAAATGGACACCACATGCAATGACTTTGGTGGATCCAGGTGGTTTATGAAAAGAACACCACATGCTGGAGTGGCATTAGTGGATCCATGTGGTTTATGAAAAGAACACACATGCAATGTCTCTAGTGGTGGTTTATGAAAAGGACACACATGCAATGACTCTGGTGGATCCAGGTGGTTTATGAAAAGAACAAACATGCAATGACTCTAGTTGTGGTTTATGAAAAGGACACACGTGCAATGACATGCAATGTATCCAAGTAGTTTATGAGAAGGACACACATGCAATGACTCTAGTTCTGGCTTATGAAAAAGAACACACATGCAATGACAATAGTGGTGGTTTATGAAAAAACACACATGCAAAGACATGTAATGACACTAGTGGATCCATGTGGTTTATGAAAAGAACACACATGCAATGACAACTAGTGGATCCATGTGGTTTACAAAAAGAACACCACATGCTAGAGTGGCATCATTGCATGTGTTCTTTTCCACATGCAATGAACTCTAGTGGATAAATGTGGTTTATGAGAAGAACACCACATGCAATGACATCAGTGGATCCATGTGGTTTATGATAAGAACACACATGCAATGACATCTAGTGGATCTATGTGGTTTATGAGAATAACACAACATGCTAGAGATGCATCAATGGATCCATGTGTTTTCTGTGAAGAACACACATGCAATGACATCTAGTGGATCAATGTGGTTTATGAAAAGGACACCACATGCTAGACTGTCATCAGTGGATACATGCGTTTTCTGTGAAGAACACACATCCAATGACATCTAGTGGATCAATATGGTTTATGAAAAGAACACCACATGCAGGAGTGGCATCAGTGGATCCATGTGGTTTATGAGAAGAACACCACATGCTAGAGTGGCATCAGTGGATCCATGTGTTTTCTGTGAAGAACACACATGCAATGACATCTAGTGCATCAATGTGGTTTATGAGAAGAACACCATATGCAATGACATTAGTGGATCCATGTGTTGGAGATATGCCCTAGAGGTAATAATAAATGTAGTTATTATTATATATCTTTGTGTTTATGATAAATGTTTACATTCATGCTATAATAGTATTAACAAGGAAACCATTAATACTTGTGTGATTTGTAAACTTAATTTGAAGTCCCTAGTATAGCCTCTATACTTCACTAGCTTGTTGGTTGATTGATGATTGTGGTTTCTCTATCATGAACATTGAGATGTTATCAACAACAAGATCATATCATTAGGAGAATGATATGGTGGACATACTCCTATAGACAAGCGTAGCATAAAGATCAAGTCATTTCAATAGTTCAATTGCTATATGCTTTCTGATACATAGTAACCTAATTCCTTCGACCATGAGATCATGCATATTGCCTTTACTGGATGGATGCTTTGATGTCATCAAACACCACACCGTAACAGGGTGGCTATAAAAGTGGCATTGGGTGTTCGGAAAGTATTGGTTGAAACACATGGATCAAGAATGGGATTTGTCCATCCACATGACGGATAGATATTCTCTGGGCCCTCTCGGTGAAATGTCATCCAATTAGCTTGCAAGCATGTGACTTGGTCACAAGGGATCACATATCACGGGAACGAGAAAAGAGTACTTATCTGTAACTAGGTTGAACTAAGTATGCATAGATACCGACGATCATAACCTCGGATAAGTAACATATCGTGAGACAAAGGGAAATTGGTATCGTATGTAAGTGGTTCATTCGATCGCAGTAATCGTAGAAATATGTGGAGCCATATGAATTTCCGATTCCTCTATTGGTTATTGTTCTGAGAAGTGTCTCGATCATGTCCGCATAATTCACGAACCGTAGGGAGACACACTTAAGGATTCGACGTTGTTTGAGTAGTTATGGTATTATGAGAAAGAGACCGAATGTTGTTCGAGTCTCGGATGGGATCCGGATATCACGAGGTGATCCGGAATGGTCCGAGAATAAGATTCATATAAGGAAAGTCCCATTTCGAGTTGGGGAATGGTTCCTGTTTTCATCGGGAACATTCTAGAAGGTCCCGAATGTCCCAGACCCGGAGGGAAGGGGCATGAATGTGTCATTGCAAGTTGGAATGATTGCATCATGTGCTAGGTGTTCTCGCTGTCCAAAATAAAGGGTTTATTTAATTCCTAAATTGAAAAGTCAAACGGCTAATTTGAAAGTCAAACGCCAATTTTGGAAAGTGGGAAAAGAGGAGGAGGTGGAGGCCGAGTGGGGAGGAGTCCTCCCAAGCAGCCCACCAAGCCGAGTTGGGAGGGACTCCTCCCTGGCGCCAGCCCTCCCACCTATAAAAGCAAGGCCAAGGCCCCCTCCTCTAGACACACAAGTTCCTATCCTCTAAACTAGAAACTAGATCTAGACCCCGGTTTAGAGCTGTTTCGGTTTAGAGCCTTCTAATTGGTTTAGAGCCCTCTAATTGGTGTGTCTAATTACTAGACCACTAATAGACTCTCTCATAAGCTCCACCATACTGCACCGGCTTAAGGCGAAGCCCTCAGGATCTCCCTCTACCTCCTACCACGCCACAGTTGTCTTAGGAATCGCGAGGAGAGTGCTACAACCTCCACGCCTGCTGGAACAAGGGAGAGGAAGGTCTTCACAGTACCGAACGTGTGACCGATCAAGGGAGCGCCTTGCGGAACGCGCCGAAGGATCGCTCACGCGATCTTGAGATCGAAAGAGTACGACTACATCACCCACGAGAATCTGCTCGTTAAACACTTTGGAATCTTCGAGGGTGAGTTATTCCATCGACTCGCTGCAATCTAGTAGATAGATCTTGGCTTGTTTGTTTGTATGCGATAGAAAATTTTGTTTTCCATGCTACGAACCCCTACAAAGGGTATCAGAGCCGTGTCTATATGTAGATCTGCACAGACGAGTAGAACACAATGGTCATTGTGGGCGTTGATGCTTTTATTGTAGATTGCTTTTGTGTACTTTGCATCTTGCGGTATGTTGGGATGAAGCGGCCGGCTAACCTTACATGACATCGTTCATGAGACTTGCTCCACGCTTAACATGCAACTCGTATTGCATAAGTGGCTTTATGGTGCTGCTTTCTCCTAGCATAGTAAAGATCCAATTTACAACGGTGATCAACAATGCTAGTATCAATGTTGTGGTTCTTGTTCGTAAGTTAGAACGACACTTATTGAAAGCCCCAAACCACGTAAAATATGCAAAGAAAGTAGAGGCGCCTAACTTTGTTTTGCAGGGTGCGTGATGTGATATGGCCATGATTGTGATTATATTTGATGTATGCAATGTTCCTTATTGTAAGTTGGCAACCGGCGGAGCCATATGGTTGTCTTTAAATTCTGTTAAGACTCGTGTCTATTCAAAATAGTTGTAATAGTTGAAGCTGGTGGACAACCATGAAGAAGCGTCATTGACCTTGATGCTATGCCGTGATGGTGGAGATCATGTTCGTGCTTGAAGATGGAGATCGGAAGCACAAAGAAGAAAGGCCATATCATATCACATATTATGAATTGCATGTGATGTTAATCCTTTTATGCATCTTGTATTGCTTAGTAGACGACGGTAGCATTATAAGATGATCCTCATGCACATAAATTTCAAGTTCTAAAGTGTTCACCCTTAGTATGCACTGCCAAAGCTTGCTGCTTCAAGCACCACGTGATGATCGGGTGTCTTTGATTCCGCTGGTGACTACAACGTAAGCAAGCCAGATTTGCTTATGCGAAGCTAAGGTTTGTCTTGACGAGCCTAGCATGTACGTACATGGCCTCAGAACACGGATCGCCGAAAGGCAAAGCATGAATCATATAGTAGATATGATGAACATGATGATTGTTCGCCATTGAAACTATATCAACTCTCGTGATGATCGGTGTTGATGTAGTGGATTTGGTTCGTGTGATCACTAAAACAATGTGAGGGATGTTGTTTTGAGTGGGAGTTCACCTAGTTTAATTTCATTAATTAATTTGAACTCAATTTGTCATAAACTTAGTCTAAACTATTGCAAATATGTTGTAGATCAATGGCAGCCCCAACCATCAATTTTAATGCTCCTA